>CM031244.1:653641711-654841711 GCA_018340775.1 Taxus wallichiana var. yunnanensis | reverse complement strand
TTTCTAGACTAGAATCCATTAAAGTTGCAGGTTTTGTTTTGTCACGAGGATAATTTTTGAAACTCTCGGTACACTTGTGTTGTATTCCCGCAATAAATCCCGCTAGGAATTGCATAGTCAAGCTCTGTTCACTTGCGCTATCCCTCTCCTACTTGCATTGTATTCGGTCTATATCCAAAGTTGCCATTGTTCGATTGCTATCTTCTTGTTGATACTATCATATACACACTTTCTCGGATTCACGAGGACACACAGAACGAGGAGATCACACTCGAGGGGACAAAATCACACACAACCTGGATTTACCACTTCTCAAACGCCTGAGTTTGAGCTATCAAAGTTCTAGTTACAACATATCAAATAGAGTAGTGAATTATTTCATTTCAGTTAAAAGTTCGCTCTCGGTATCACCAGGGAAGCTATGGGGATTGATAGTTTTTGAGAAACTATGATTCATTCCTCACTTCTGAGGTAGGATCGAGAGCCTTTCAAATTAATATGTTTAGTTGCTTAGATATTTAGTATAATATCACAATTGCACAGGCAAATAGCCATACCAGGCTACTTTGTTTTCATTTTGTTTCTAGATTAGTTGTCCATTTTATAGATATACTAGAGTAGTTGCTCTTCAATTTCATTAAAATACGTCATTGAAAAATATAAAAGTAGCAGGATGCTTGCATAGTGTAAATACCTCTTTTGTAATCAGTTTATTTAATGTTAGTTAAAAGTTGAATCATCTTTGTATGACAATCACAGGACCTAGAGAGCCTAGAGAGTATATATTTGAACCCATAGTGCCTCAGCCAAATCTACCCACGACTTTAGCTGATATAGATCAAGACCTTAGGATACAGGTCTTTCAAGCCACAACAAACTTACAAGCAATTAGTGAGCAACTAAGAGGATTGAATATCGAAGACGACAAAGCTTACACATTTTGGTCAAACCATCCGAATTATAGATTGCCTTGATAAAACACCTGAATGACCGTGCAAGGGTTCGAACGAGAACAAACATTTGGTTGCGATCCTTTGGTTCCGCAGCCTAACGCAAGAGACCTCGTTGATATAGACACTAGCTTACGCATCCAAGTTGCCAGAACACCTATTAGGTACTCCGAGAAAATCGTACAACTTCTATAGTTCTAAAACGTAGAAGCTGAAAAGGCATACGATTACTGGATAGTCGGAAGAAGGGATTGATTCTTCACATGACCATAACAGGACCTCAACAACCACGTACTCACGGTTGTGATCCCAAAGTCCCACAACCCAACAGCCTACAAATCAGTCAAGTATTGACACCGGCTTGCGAACGCTGGTGTTTAGATCTTCACCACTCCCGCCAGATATTATAGCACAGTTTTCCGTATTAAACATAGAAGCCAATCAATCCAATATTTTCTGGGCTAGACCAGAAAACCACCCATAGCTAACCACAAAATCCACTAAAACGACCTACCACTACTTTCATGACCTTGTCTGGAGATATATACAAAGCTCCCACAGGTCACTTCCCACGTATCCAACAACCAAGAAATAGGATCTCGGCAGAGCTCGACATCGATTGGAGCCTCCGAGCAGCCATTATATCCAAACGAGCCATTACACCAATCCAGGTTAGGAGGGCCTTCTTCGCCTTAGATTCGCAGATTCCATTATTGCGTGTTGAGGATTTAAGATTACCCAATTAGCTTATACATATCCATTCACATTCAACATTCACCGGCTGTCTCGACACGACCTCGGGAAGTCGGGTACGAGGAAAGGGTACTTGTAGATTCCCATGCTCGCTTGTCACTTTTCCATCGTACAGACCCATTTAGGAGTATAAATTTAATTGTATAATTTACTAACTATCAGTAATAATCACCCTTATATCATTAAATATATGACTCCCAAAATGGTTGAACCTTCTTCTTGATCTCTCGATAATTGGCCTCCACACATGGCTCAAGTCTAACCCATCATCCCTATTCAAATTTTTATGTACTTCCCAATCTCAATGAACTCCCTTCAACCAATGCTTGTTATAATGATTTTCCATGACAATCACCTTAGCATCCTCGATGTGAACAGAGTACTTGGTTTTCATGAGTGTTTGCCAACACTAATTTCTCCTTCTCTTCGACACATGTCCGCCGCATGCTCCTTGATCCTTAGATGCGGATGGATCTACCTATTTCCCTATGTAAAGGAGTTCACATAAGCACTCAACTTTTTCAACTTTGGTTCAAAAGAGTTCTTTGCCGACTTGAAAGCATTCTTCAACTTGTAATGCTCAACTTGTTTCTTGGAATAAAGGTGGTCTTAATCTTTTGGACCCTATGAATTTTGAAACTCTTTTCTTATATAGATCATATATATATGTTAAAATAATGGTCCCCAAGTCCTTTTGAGGGTTATTACACCTAATGAGTATTAGGGGTAAATTAATGTAAGGAGCTATTCCACTATGAAACTCATATTTTATAATGTTTAAATTGTGGTCCTAGGTCCTTATAAGTGTTGCACTTTGTTATGTCACCTAGGGGTCACATGTGTGACATGTTGCTCATATAGAAAGAAAGAAATTATATTAATGTCCATGAATGACCATAAGTAAATCAATGGGACTTGAAAATATGACCAATTGCAATAAGAAGTGCTAGGGTAAAAATATAGCAATTAGGCGATTTCGGTAAATACGGATTCTTCCCACGCCTTCTCTATCATTTTATTTCTCTATATCAATGCAATTAACATATGGAGAAGTATTTCCCTCACTAGTACCGTGGATTAACAGGTGCAATCCATCTTTTGCCATGCAGGCACCCCAAATTACTATGCTTTAGTCACTTAGTGCAGTTGTGTCTATTGTGGATACAAGTATACTATAGATCATATTTGAAAGCTTATCTTACCTTTCTAAGAAATTATGCAAAGAGGAGTTTATTGAAACATTCTGGGGCAGACAACTGTTTCAAAATTGCAAAATTGGCTTTCCAGCCAAACAGAAACAGTTTTGGAGATTTGAAGCTCACGACATGAATAATGTTAACAGATTATTAGCGACCCTCTATAAAAACCAAGCTTCAAAAAGGTATAAAGTAAACATAAAAGATGAAAAATGATAATAAAATCTACAAGACTAGTCAATTGGAACCTGGTCCACTAGCAAGTTGACTAGGTTGATATACAGCCCGGCAAGCTTATATTCCAGTGAAGGGCAAGGCAAGTCCCCAGCTTGTGTAACAAGAAATGGGTTGCCAATAGGCCCCAACCATAATTTAGAGGACTAATTATCCCTAAGACCTTGGCATCCAAGTCAAAAGGAAATACGGTTTTATTCATGTAGCAGTTTCAGGGGTGTGTTTTGAAAACTTCCCAACCAAATAAAAAACAACGTAGGAGAGCAAATATCAAATAAATCACTTATGAACAAAACCCTTGGATTTGTGAACATACATGTGTATCTTTGTATTCATTTTCTAACAAACTTGAATGTAAATTCTCCTTCAGCAAAAATAGTAAGTGCACAACGTAAAGTTTTCTTTCAATAGAAAGAAACAACAAATTCCACAATTAAAAAAAAAAAAACAGGTTATGGTTTAAATGTTGTTCTTTGAAGTTTTTTATTTTATTTTAGTTGTTTCCTAGTATTAATTTCACAAATTTTAAGCATCACAACAATTTTGTAATGGTTTGCTAATTATTTTTCCCTTTTGTACTTTTTCTTAATCGCAACATTGGGAACATTGAATCTCACTCCTTCTTTATCCAGGTGATATTACCATATTAGCACACAGCATTGACAACATCAGCAAATATTTATGGTCCTCTATAACGAGTAATCGACCTTAAAAGCACAAAGTAAACATACAAGATAAAAAATGATATTCAAATCCAGGTGAAAAGTAAATCAGTTCATGTCCACTAGTAAATTGACTAGACTGTGATCACTCTCAAATAATGAGAACAAACATCACATATGGTGAAAAATTCCTGGATTTGTTAGCCTATAAATGTCGTTGAATTCATTTCCCAACAAACTTAAATGTGAACCCTTGTTCAGAGAAAATGGTAAGTGGGCAATGTAAAGCTTGTTTTTTTAATAATTAGCAAAGGCAAACTGAGAAGAGCAGCGTTTATGGAAACCTTTACAGTATACCCCTCAATCACACTAGTGTTTAGAAGTAGATGTGAAATCTTAAGCATCTTAAACAAAAGATAGAGAAAACTTAAGTGCAAAGTGATTCATACCAAATATTCTCATTTGTAATATCCCTGAAAATAATTTCTAACAAATCTGGATATTTTTGTTAAACCCTAGGGCAGCAGTATTAAAAATCTGACTTTTATAACAGCAGCGATAATCTGATTTTTTAATATAAAAACAGCAAACCATAATGCGTAAAAACAGTCTTTTATTTATTGAATTTGGACCAGCTACAATAAAAATACAAGTGTCTTAATACAATTGTTTGGAGTTGAACTAGCGGAACACTTGCACCCTGAATTGTCATTGCAACCCCTGAAATGGAATTGCCCAGATGAGAAGTGCAGGATCCGTCCTCAAATTTGTGTAAAGGAGGGTTTTCGTCCTCTATTACAAAAGCATAAGCAAAAGCTACTTGCAGACAAATATGTAGTTGATAATTTTTACAAGATGGTCCAATAATAAACCCCAAATCTGCCTTTATAACCTCCCATCCTCTTCCAAAGAGGGTGCCCCCTTCTGGTTTACATGCATGCTCCCAAAAACAATTAAAATAATGACATTATTCCCTTCAAGTTAGCGCCCCATCTTAATAATAGGAATATGCAAAATTAAAGGCTTGATCTTCACTTCATCTTAAATTTAGGATTTGTTCCTCATGCAGCCCATTCTATACTTGACGCCCCGTTATAAAATGCATTATTTAATTAGAAACTTTGACTTTGGCTCCTAATAATAGAAGTACATCTTTTTATTATTATTTTGTTCTATTTCAGCTATTTAAATATAATTTAAGTGTCCCTTTTCCAAATAAAATATGAAAATACCCTTAGACCACTTAACTAATTTATTTTCCTTTTTAGTCACCCCTTAGTCTACGAAAAATAATAAAAATAGGCTTCAAGTATCCAAAATTTATTAAGTGCGGAAAGGGGACATTACAGTCCGCCCTTCCTTCAGAATTGCTTGCCCTCAAGCAATGCCATTCCAATTCTCTCATTCTGAACCGCCCTACAAATATCGGGATCCCAAATCCATCTTGGGAATTTGCAATTCCCAAACCTTGAAGTTGTTGGCTTTTGTTGCACCTCTTTGATATGATTAGGAAACCATGCACTAGGTGAAGCTCTTTCAATAACCTCAATAAAAGAGTCCAGAGTAGTGGAATCATGCATCAACTGGGATCTGGAAAGTGTGCAAGCAGCAGTAATACCCTCCATTATGCTAGCTGAAACTGATGTTGTAACTTTGTTAGTGATCCCGTGGATTACCACCTCTTTCCCATCTAACTTAAACTTCAGCTCCATATTATGAAAGTTTTGGATGAATTCCCCCAACGAATGCAACCATTGCACTCCTAGCAACAAGTCGTCACCTCTTTCAAACCAACATAAAAATCATCACTCGTCGATGGTCATCCATTGTGAAGCTAAGTTGTTCAACCTTTTCCGACAAGTTATGGTAAAACCATCATCTACAATGACGTTGAAAACTGTTACATCATTTTCTCCAAATCTCTCTCATTCATTAATCCTTCATTTATAAAAGTGTGGGTTGCCCCAAGATAATGTTTTGCCTAAGAAGGACTCCACTAATCCTAAAGGGTTAATATTATAGTGTACTGTAAGTGTGGCAAGAGTGGTTCTTACAACCTCTAGTTCTTCTAAATCTTCATCTAATATCACTTCTATGTAATGCACATGTCCCTTTGGAAGACACCTATGACCCGGTCCCCATGGATCCCTACAAGTGAAGCATAGCTTCTTCCGCTTTGAGCTCACTTGAGTCTCATCCCCTTTGTCTGTATCTATTCAACATGAGGCATTGCCCATGGAAGATGTTTTGGCTGCTCGGAAGGTATTGTCCTTAGTTGGCCCAAAGGCGTTGTTTTTGCTGCTCAAAAATGTAATTATTTGTTGTCCTATAGTCAGAAATCTCCCTTCAAGGGTTATTATTTCCAAATCCAAAGCCTTTTTTATGGCTCCTTGTAGAGAAGTAGGGCTGAAAGTTTTCACTAAACCCCTAAGATATTCAATTAAACCTCCCATAAACAAAACCACCAGTCTCCTCTCTGTCACATCAGGTACCATCATAGAAAGCTTTTGAAATTCAGCTACATATTCACTTATCAAATGTAGTTGTTTGAGTTGCGCTAATTCCCGAAAATGAATTTCTAGATCCACTATGTCAAATCTCTCTATTAAACTATCGTTGAAATCGGCATATGAGCGAATGAGATTGTGTCCTCGTGTCATTAACCTATGGTACCACCACTCATGTGCTATACCTTCCAAATGAAGGGTTGCAAATTTGATGGCTTCCTCTTCCATCATTGGCCTGAGTGATAAGAAGGTATCCAACTTTTGTATCCATGCACGAGCGATACTCTTGTCAGAGCCGTCAAAAGTAGGGAGTGATAACTTCCCTAGTGCCTGCTGCAAGTCTCACTAAGTACTTTGTGGTCTCGGATCAGCTCTTGGTCCACTCCTGTTTTTCTTCATATTGATGAAATTAGTGAGCGATATAGCCTCTTTAATCTCACTTGGAAGTACCATGTATTCCGCATAGCTAGCAGCAATATCATCTGCTATAGATGGTTAAGTTTCCACCTCTGGAATTGCTTCCTCCCTGCGAAGGAATTCAGGTTGGAAGGGCCTAGCAATAGATCCAGTGACCATCTTCGAGTGTGTTGGTTATTGTTTCCCCTGAAGAACTTCCCTCACCATTTGGAGTCCTTTGCACATTCGTGCCCTGCATAACTTGGATCAACTGACCCATCATATCAGCTAACCTGTCCTGTCCCTGAACAAGCCTGTCAAAATGTGCATCTTCTGGGTCCCTGTTTTCCATGACTTTTGGTTGTTTTGTAGCTTTCTTCTTCTCCCTTTGTTGGTACCTGACTTCTTTGTCACTAACCTACATGAAGTTCAAAGCTGCAATTTTTATTTTTAATTCCCTTCCACAAGCTGGGAGTAAATTTGCTCACGATACCACCGTAATATCCCGAAAATAATTTCTAACAAAACTGGATGTTTTTGTCAAACCCTAGGCCAGCAATATTAAAAAATCTGACTTTTATAACAGCAGCGATAATCTGATTTTTTAATATAAAAACAGTAAACTATAATGCGTAAAAACAATCTTTTATTTATTGAATTTGGACAGCTCTACAATAAAAAAACCAATGTCTTAATATAATTGTTTGGAGCTGAACTTGGTGAAACACTTGCACTTCTGAATTGTCACCGCAACCCCGAAATAGAATTGCTGGCTAGGAAGTGAAGGATTCCATCCTCAAATATGTGTGTAAAGGAGGGTTTTCGTCCTCTATTACGGAAGTAGAAGCAAAAGCTACTTGTAGACAAATATGCAGTTAATTTTTTCAAGATGGTCCAACAATAAACCCCAAAGTTGTCTTTATAACCTCCCATCCTCTTCCAAAGTGGGCGCCCCCTTCTGGTTTACATGCATGCTCCCAAAAACAATTAAAATAATGACTTTGTTCCCCTCAAGTTGGCACCCCATCCTAATGATAAGAATACGCAAAATTAAAGGCTTGATCTTCACTTCATCCTAAAAATAGGATTTGTTCCTCATGCAGCCCATTCTATACTTGGCGCCCCCATTATAGAATGTTTTATTTAATTAGAAACTTTGACTTTGGCGCCAAATAATAGAAGTAAACCTATCAATTATTATTTTATGTTATTTCAGCTATTTAGATATAATTTAAGTGTCCCTTTTCCAAATAAAATATGAAAATACCCTTGGACCACTTAATTAATTTATTTTCCTCTTTTAATCACCCCTCAGCCTACGGAAAATAATAAAAATAGGCTTCATGTATCCATAATTAATTAATTCTAAAAAGGGGACATTACATCATTCGATAAAACCGCAAGAACAATATCTTTCTGATTCTTCTATTTGAGGAACAAAAATTAATAAAATCAAATTTCCAAGGACAAATTCTTGTGGCGAAGTAGCTTTGCTATGTGCAAAACATTAGATCTCTTATAGTCGGATAAAACACGATGTATTCTATATCATAATAGTGGAGATTTAAAACAAAATGGGCCCCTACAACACACAATAAAAGGGAATAAAAGAAATATGTTCGTCATTAAAGTGCAACTCCGGATGATGGAAAAACCATAAGAACTTCACCTTCCATGGACTCTAACAAGGATACAAATGGCATTCCCGTTGGTTTATTCAATGTCAAACTAAATGGGACATTAAATTAATTATCAAACCAAAAGCATGCGGTGGGGATTTATTTAGACCATAATGATCGTGTAATCATAACCTATAAATTGTTAGTAAAGGTTGCTTTGCATAGTGAAGTTTACTATTGATTTAGGAAACAAGTGTTAATTGTTCAAGAGAACTCTTGCGAAGGAGGTACTATTATCACCCAGAAGTTGCACCCTGTAGAGAATGGTGTGTGTACTCTCTCCTGTTGACAAAATTGGAACACCTCAAGGTTTGTGGATGACCTATGGCTGAGGTGAACCTCCAGAGAGGGTTGGTTCCCTTGTGAATCACCTAAAAATGTAAAATTTGACAAAAAAGGGAGAAGGAATGCAAGAAAAGGGAAATAAGGGTGATACACCAATAATTAAACACATGCATGTACTTTTGCACACGGGAAATCAAGGTTGCTTTGCATAGTGAAGTTTATTGTTGATTTAGGAAACAAGTGTTAATTGTTCAAGAGAACTCTTGCGAGGGAGTACTTGTTGTCACCCACTTGCACCCCAGTAGAGAATGGTGTGTGTACTCTCTCTCTTGTTGACAAAATTGGAACACCTCAAGGTTGTGGGTGACCTATGGCTGAGGTGAACCTCTAGAGAGGGTTGGTTCCCTTGTGAATCACCTAAAAACGTAAAATTTGACAAGGAAAAGGGAGAAGGAATGCGGGAAAAGGGAAATAAGGGTGATACACCAATAATTTAACACATGCATGTACTTTTGCACACAGGGAAATCAAAGATCCACACACCTGCACAACTCTAAGCTATTTGCATAATTAATTCAAGGGTTTAGGAGAAAGGACAACGGTAGAGGAATTGAATTCCACACTAAAGCAACACAATATCCTATCAAACACAATGAAAAATCAAAGAACAGTATGAAAGGGAAAAATAAAAACTTTTTATTCGAGGTACAACTACAAGGCTAGAATTGCGAGCAAAACAGCCCAAGAGTATGTGTCGATAATGATTCTTTACAAAAATCAGTCTTTATGAAACTACCGCATTCCAAAATTGCCATGTCTCGTCATGCAAGTTTTCTTTTATTTAATTTATTCCTTCACCCGTGGTGCATGGGCAACATGCATATTGATTTAATCTAGGTTACTGAAACGCCTTAGAAGGCCTCGGGAGCGGGTACGGGAGCGGCGAGGGAGCGGGAGCGGCGTGGGAGCGGCGAGGAGCGGCCGAGGCTCGCGATTTCGCTTTTTTCCTTTTTGGCAATTTTTCCGTTTTTGGATTTTCCAAAAGTGCCATTTTTGGATTTTCCAAAAGTGCCATTTTTGGAAAGGTTAGGAAGATGTAGCAACAAAAACTTGGATGAGCCATAACTTTCATTCTGTGGCTCCGTTTCAGGTGTCGTTTTCTCTAAAAGTGTATATTTTCTCGAGCACTACGCATTGATGGCAATATTTTTCTTATTTTCATAAAATCCATTTTTGCACCTTTTTGGACCAAGCAACTTCTTGCAATCTTACGAAAGAATCTTACGAATTTAATTTTATTTGTTTTGTATATACTGTACATTATTATAAATTTATAGTTAATAGTATAACTTGTCTTTTATCTTGTTTTTCATATACATAATATGTGGTTTATAATTAAATTCCTATTTAGAAGGTTGAGATTTATATATTTTTTAATTTTTATATAGTTTTTGTACTGCCGTATCCTACGACGTATCCTATGCCGTATCGGGGTCAAAAAAATTTGCCGTTCGACGTATCGGATACCCCGCTCCCGCTCCCATATCCAAAACGTTTCGGTAACTTAGGATTTAATCAATAAAAATCCTCCTCTATCTGTTTTTTGCTTTTGTCTTTTTTGTTTTCGCTTTTTGCTTTTGTTTTTTCCTTATCCAATCTTGGCTCAGACTTCAGGGACAGCATGCATACTAATTTTAATAAATTAAATTCCCCTCTTCCTTCCTGATGGTGTACAGCTGGGCAGACTGCAGTCTTTTCTTTTATATTTATTTCTTTGACATCCTTCCGTGCATAGCAAGATGCTAAAAATAGCACATGGCTTGTTTTTCTAATTTTAAATCCATCCACCTATTTTTGGTCAATCTTTTATTAAAAAGAACAAGAGCATGCTCCTCTTATTTAATCCATAAATTCCTCTTGCATGCTCAAACCTCCTCTTCTCCCTTTGGCGCATGGGGCTCTATTTTTAGCCAATTCACTCTATTTTTAGCAAATGCTATTTCTAGCCATGCTAAAATAACCAATTTTCCAAAAATAGTCACTTTTCCAAAAATAGCCACTTGTTATTTTGGCAATCCTTTGCATGAAAAATATGGTAACATTTTGGCGACATCATGGGATTGTTTTCCTGCTAAACAAGGAGATCAGTAGCCTTCTGCATCCATTGGGCTATGGAGTCACATACTTCGTCAATTTGCATCCTCGAAACAAAATGAATGAAATACCCCTTTAACAAAAGGAAACATGTGCATGCAAGCACTTCTTGGAAAGAAAACTAAGAAAATTAGAAAAACAATGTGCATGCAAACACTTATTGAAAATAAACTACTCTAATGATGTTAAATCCTCAATAGCAAGCTTTGAGGAAAATCCCATTAACCGGGATTGGTAGTTCTTCGCCATGCAATGAGATAACTGAAAAGCATTGTGAGGCTTACACGCTGAAATAACATATGGACCACTCCAAATAGCATCAAATTTGGTGTGATTTCCCATTTTGCTCTGTTTGCATCCCACTTAAGAACAAGATCACCTTCCTGAAAAACCCTTGCAACTACTTTCTTGTCAAAATTCTTCTTTACCTGAGCTTGATGAGCTTCCATGGTGAGCATGGCTTATTGCCTTAATTTGTCTAACTGCATAAGATTTGCATACCTTACCTCTATTGGTCCTTCTTCCAACAATTCCATCTGATGAATAAGCTCTAAAGCGGGCAGCTCAAGAGAAATTGGAAGTCTTGCTTCTTTGCCATAAACCAACATGTATGGAGAGTTACCAATAGACCGCTTAGGAGTGATTCTGTCAGCCCATAAAGTTGATTTGAGTTTAGTGTGTCATGATCTCTGATTTTCATCCAGAAGTCTTCTGATAATCTTTAACAAATTCTTGTTTGTAGACTCTGCAAGTCCATTACCTTGTGGGTAATAATTTGATGAAGTACTCAGGTAAATACCATTCGGACAGCCCACTCTGTAATTTTAGTACCAACAAAAGCAAGAGCATTATTTGAAATAATAGTAGCGGGAACTTCAAATCTAATAACAATACCTTCATAGAAGTCAAGCACACTCCTTTCATTTCCTTCAAGATAACTTTGCTTGTCCATCTAATAAAATAATCAGTGGTTATAAGAATCCGCTTGTGTCCCAAACTAGATGGTGGATTTATCATTCCAATGAAGTCCAATCCCCACTGCATAAAAGGTTGATCCGCTGAAATAGGATGAAGAGGACGGGCTGCAAGCTTTTCCTTTCACACACGAAGAAGGCGCACTTCTGACATCTTTAGACCCATGCATAACAATCTTTGAAAATAGTTGGCCAATAATAAAACGTTTTCATGATTTTGAGAGCAGTAGTCCTTGGAGCATAATGGCCCCCGATAAACCTTCATGAATATTTTGCAAAATAATTTGTCAACTTGTGAAAGTTCTACACATCTCGGAGAACACCATTAATATCCCTCTTAAATAAAATACCATCAATGAGTGCATAAGAAATAGTTTGTAACCGGAAATACCTCCTTTTTGTTTTATCCAAACCTTGGGGAAGAATACCCGCATGCAAGTATTGAATCATGTCTTGTGTCCAACTCACCGAAGATGGTATTTCAGCTGCTTGGGGCTGATTTATAAGTGCAAAACCAGCAACTTTCTTTGTCTCCAAATCTGAAACTAAGTGCTCACATAACCCTTTACCACGGATCAGATTTGTTACCTTGAAGTCTACGTCATATTCCATGACTTTTGTGATCCAACCAACCCTCTTTTCATTCAGATCCTTGCTCAACAAAAATTCTTTCACACTTGGGTGAGTAACCATAACATGAATTCTATTATTAGAGAGCATATATCTGAAATTTTTAAGCCTCTAATAACAGAAAGGACTTGCTTTTCCACAAAAGTATACTTCACCTCATAGTCATGTAACCCTTTGTTAAAGAAAGCAATGGGTTGCTCCAAATCATCATGATTCAGCTGAGTTAAGATCGTTGAAATTGTTTCAACCCCTACAAATGCATACAATATAAAATCCTTTGAAAAATCTGGATTTGCAAGTGTTGGAGCTTGAGCAATAGCTTCTTTAATGGCCTCAAAACTGATTTTCCCTTCTTCTGTCCAACTGAAACTCATATTCTTTTTAACATAGCAGTTAGAGGCTTTGATAAATTAGCAAAATCAGCAATAAATCTTCTTACAAAATTGATTTTACCCAAAAAGCTTTGAAGTGCTTTCTTGTGTTGAGGCAAGGATAAAGCTAGAATTGAGCTTACTCTTTCCGGATCTATGGCTAAACCTTCTTTTGAGACCATGTGGCCCAAAAGTTTGCCTTCATGCACTGAAAATATGCACTTCTTTGGGTTGAGAGAAACCCCATACTGTCTGCACCTTTCAAAAAATTGCCTCAGATGGCTCAAATGATCATTAGCACACTTAGAAAATACAATAATGTCATCTAGATAAATCAAAACATTGACATTGATCAAACCTTGGAAAGCCATGTCCATGGCTCTCTAAAAAGTGGCTCCTGCATTAGATAACCCAAAAGGCATCTTTCTATAAGCATATGTTCCCCACTTAGTAGTGAAAGTTGTCTTGTATTGATCCTCTTCTTTTATCAATATTTGATTATAACCACTTGTAACCATCTAAAAGAAAGAATCTTTCTGCACCTAATACTATTCTTAGAATTTGATCCATTGATGGTAAAGGATAGTGATCCTTTAGTGAAGCCCTGTTTAGATCCCTGAAATCAACACACAACCTTATTTCTCCATTCTTCTTCCTCACAAGTACAAGATTTGCAACCCATGAAGAATGCTTACGAAAGATAATACAAGATTCAATAAGCTTTGTTAGTTCATTCCTCATCAAAATCTCAATTTTTGGATTAACAAGTCTTTGCTTTTGCCTTACTGGTTTGGAATTGGGCTCTAGCTCAATGGTATGTTGAGCTAATCCTGGATCAAAACCTTTTAAATCCTCATACTTCCAAGCAAAAACATCAATGAATTCATTGCATAATTGAACAAAAGCTTGTTTTTCTTCCAAATCACACAACTTACCATGCTTCAAAAACTTTCCATCGTTGATTGCTATGTCCTCATAGTTTTCTTGCTTTGTAGACATCCTGATTTTGTCTCTTTTCAGCTGATCATCACTATTAAAAATACTCTCAAGGGTTACCAATCCTTGGGGCAGCTTATTAGTCTTTAATTGCAAGATTTGTTCACCATACTGCTGCTGCAATTTAGACTGATTTTTTGAGGAAAATTCAGCTTCTTCCTGAATAAAACGTACAATTTGTTCATCATTCTCAAACACTTGCCAATTAGTATTGTTATCAGGAATTGATGGCCTTACAACCACCTTAATATGAGGTTGATTATTCTTTCTTTTCACCTCATTAGGAATATCAAAATCAGCCCCAACAACTGTCAATCTATCAGCTTGTTTATTCTCAAATCTAGGTATTGATTGAACATTGAATGCATCAAAATCTTCTACAAGATCCCATACTCTGTCTATATGATTTCATCAAGGGATTCTTTGCAATGTTCAAATTTCTCACCTGATTTATGACCAATTCACTATCACCAAATACCTGCAAATACTTAATTCCTTTCTTTCTAGCCCACTGTAAACCATGGATTAGTGTCTCATATTCAGTTGCATTGCATGAACAACTACAACTAAATTAAAAACGAATAGAAGAATAATACTTTTGACCCTCTAGTGATATCAAAACATTACCTCCACCTGATCCATTCTTGCTTCTAGAGCCATCAAAGTATAAACTCCATAATCCTGCATCAATCTCATCAGTTTTGACCAACAATGGTAAAAAACATCCTCTTGGTGCATGCAATAAATTCTCAAACCAGTATCTCTAATGTATGTTTCTTCAGCATATTTATAAGGATCAAAGCCATGATGGTCAATTCCCCACTCATCCAATAATAGATCTAGTATGCTCTCGAGTGGGTGTCTGAATCATGATCAACTAGATGATCTTCTTGGTCAAAAATAGTACAATTTACATTGCATGCATTAGGTACATAAGACTCAATATGAAACTTAGCAAGAGGCTCAAAATTAATTGTTACCTTCGTGCCATACCTTGTTCTGAAAAACAGATAAGACCAATCTGATGATAGATAACCTTCAATCTTAGCTGTAAAATCTCTAGATAAACACAAAGCGAAGTATGGAGGTAGATCTACTACCATGATATCCTGTAAGATTGGAAGGCTTGGACATGCATGCAAGCCTAGCTTTTGATCTCTGATTATACCAACTGTTTTAGTAGTTGTGTCATCCAACTGCAAAACCCCTTTGTCATGTGGCTCATATTTGAGTCCTAGCTTATCTGCAATTTGCTTAGGCATAATTGTACTGCTAGCACCACTGTCAACCATGCAATTATGGACCAAATAATCACCAATAATCAAAGAAAGGTAGAAAGGAGGAGGCTTACCAACCCTTTTTGCCTGAAAATCAGCCTTAGAGGGTTGATCTGTGATGGCAAATCGCACTAGCTTTATCGATTGACCTTTGTAGTGATAACTTGGCAAACTCATCTTGTAACAAGCTCTTTTGACCCGGAATAATCAACGTATCCACATGGATAAGCTCACATGAGCTTTCTGTTATCCATTTTTACCCCCTGGAAAAATGGACAGGTTGGAAAAATTTGACTTGGGCAATTTCATGGAGCTTTAATGGTGAATCTAGAATAAATAAGTAATTTAAATGCTTTTGGGAACTTAGAATTATTTAGATGCATTCCCCTTCTCTAGGCTTCAAAAAGATCAAAACTTCGCCAATTTCGGGTCCAAAATGGATAAAAAGTGGGAAAATTGGCTTTGGAGCACTATATTTCATTTTTCCTAACTCTCTAACCCAAAAAGAAATATGAGTTAGTGAAAAAATTGGAAAAATTTTGAAAAAATGTGAAAAATGGGCTATTAAAGTGCGTATTTCGGGCCCCGGAACTTTTTGTAAAGTGCACCGAGACCAGGAGTTTTTTTGCAAAGTGTAAATTTCAGACCTGGGAGCTTTTTTGCACAATCACAGTTTTTAATGTGCAATCTTCAGACGCTCATAACTTTTGATCCGAGTAACAAAATAAGGAAAACTTTATATCGTCGGAAAGGTCTTGAAGAGTACTACATGATTAATGCATTTATTGTCCACATTAAAGTGCTTTAATGGTGCGAATTTTCAAAAAAATGAGCTCGAGTCGTTTTAAGGTATAAGCTCTATAAAAATTGATGATGCCCATGTTGGGTCTGCAAAGTTCAATGTTGATTGGTCCTAGGTGGTTGAAGAAGTGGTTGGGCTCTTTAATTTCATATTTACTCTCTCTCTCTCTCTCACTTCTATATATTGTAAAACACTTCTCATTTGAGAAGTGGATCGGAGATATTCGGGAATGGGGAAACTCTGCTAATTTGTTTTCTCAAATGTGTGATTATGAAGCCTTCTCATGGGCTCTGTAAATGAAATTGTGCCTCTGTTCTACAAATGTAATGGACTGTGTATATTCATGGAGCAATAAAATTTGTGTTTGTGGTGTTCTCTCAACCCTTGCATTTATTTTCTTGCATTCTCTTACCTCTCCATTGTTGTTCTATTATGTGCATACTTCCTTTCATTTGCAAGTTTATGATGTTGTGTTTCATGGAGATTAGAAGGTAAATGAAGATTTGGGTCTGTGTCATATTGGTCCAGCGGCGGTGTTATTCAAAGCCATCTCAAGTTACTTTACACGCCTCCGGAAAGGTTTCATAATGAAAATCAGCAATATGCATATCCAAGTGAGCCAGATTCAAATCAGTTTGGTCATTTGCCAAACTATGCAGTTGTTCCAAGACATGGATATACAGATTTTGGAGGTAGTTTCACACCTAACGAAGTTGATCTGCACATAAATGCTCGAGAGAATGGAAGCAAGCATGGTGCAATTGAGGGCTACACTCAAATGAAAGCATTTAGGATTGGTTTCAGGGCACTTTGTCTATGGGTGGGCCCTTTTCCAAGACATTACAGCCCTCAAAGCAAAAGCTTGACTTCATGGTTGAAATGTTGCCATTACTTGCAAAATGGGCTGAGGAGATTGAAGCTTATGAACTTAGTGTCAAACAACCTTGTCAATGGGTAAGCTCTACACCACTAACTCATAGTCCTATTTCACTTTCCCAATCTGCATTATTTCAACCCGAATATCATGATTCTAGTTAGTTGCATGTTGCTCCTGTTGTGGAATCCATTTCCCCATCTTCTACTCTTCCATCCCACTTTGGATTTTTGCCCTTTTCCCTTCTAAGAGTCCATCCCCTCCATAAAAACAAGAAATTGAACCTTCCCTTCCACCACCAACATTGCAAAAATTAGTTGAATCCCAACCCACCCCTCCTCTTGTATTTCCAAATCCATTTTGGGAAGAGCAAAATCAGAAAACCAACAGAGGAGAGGAGAAACATGAGGAGCTTAACAAAGAAGAATTGGCAAGAAATTTGAAGGAATGGGCTGCCAAATTCAACATCAAGCAAATGCCATTAATGACTAAGCCTCCAACGAAAGTTGTGATTCAAAAACAAGTGGCCAAAACTGATTTTGTGACAGCAGAAGTAGAACAAGAACAAGTAGAAAATGATCGGCAATCAACTTGCGAGTGTAGTGTTCGCATTAGCACTATATTTGCAGAAGTTGTTGATCATCTACCGGTTGCAGGATCAGCAGGAAAGAGGAAGAATCAGCTCCAATTGCAAATAAAGAGGAGCACGTGGAGGTGAGCAAGACAAATTCAGAGGCCTTGAATCAAGAGCAGGTTGAAAAAAAAAATTAAGATCCCTCTCCCACTCTATCTCTCCAAAAATATGATTTTTTGGTTGCATTTGAGTTATCAAATTTCATGTTTGAAGATGGAGAGACACATGTGAACAAATTGAAAATTCAGAGGTCATCATGGAAGAAGGGGAATCATCGGCAAAGAAGGACAGCGAGGAGCTTGATTGCTTATCTGACTTAGAAGAGTGCTTTGATGGAGAAGAGCCCATGGAAATCACAACCCTTGTTGCTCCATCATTCATCTCCCAACAAGTTGCACCTGCTGCCATAGAGGTGAACATTCAAGAACAATCTGTTGCTCACAACAGTCCTCCTAAATCAGATTCAGAAGCAATTGATGAAGATGCAATCATTGAAGGTTTCTTGCTTTCATTTGAAGAGTTTAATCTTGTTGATGAATCTGCTATGGAAGAAGAGGGAAAAGAGAAGAAGGATGATGTCATTTCCATAACAGTCATCAAAACAGAAAATCAACTGTTTGTAGATGAGAAACAAAGAGAAGGTCAGCTCACAGACAGTCACCTTTTCCAGGAATGTCTGCAAGAAGACTTCTTTATCAAATCCGAGACTCGGAGCAGTAGGTAAATGCAGCGGATCAGACCTTGTCCCATCAAGTACTTGGCTTCATTGGAGCCAAAGGAGGAGCCACAACCGGTCATGTTCACTTCTGAACATGAGGATGATATTCAGAGCACCAAAGGTCAACACCAAAGCCTCCAAAACCCAAACAAAGTGAGCACCTTGGGAGGTATTCTTTTTATATGTTGTTGATACTTTGGTAAATTGGGTGAAAAATCAGCTTGTAGTCAGTTTTTCACTCATGTGCAAGGCCATGTTCATTGCGAAATCAGTCACATGGTCTAAATTTGTGAGGAAAGGATGTTATTTCTCCCAGCCAATCGCAGGATTCATTTAGCTTACTTTGCCTTGGGTTAGAGTAGAGTAGGTTGGTTTGTTTTCAGCAGCAGAAGTGCTTGTGCACACTCTACATGTTCCACTTGGGCATGTATGATCTTCATCCTTTGTACATGGTGTGTTGTGGTGTTTTGTTGCTCTTGCACAGTTTCACTGGAAGTGGCATGTTCATGGGGAAAATCATTTTTAACAACGATCCCAAGTGCATTCCAAATTCGAGACAATTTCCACTCTCATAAAATAAAATTGAGAAGTTTCTTGTGATGAGATGGTCAATTCAAGCAATTCCGAGGTTCAAAAGTGTTTCACGTAAATTCAAAGGCAGAATTTCGAGTTTCAAATAAGACTTCACAATTGTCGGGCCGACTCCATGCCCGATGGATGCTTTAAGGTCACTGATTAGCTCATCTAGCAGGCAGATGTCCCCATGAGTCGCCAAATTGTTATCCATTTTTACCCCTGGAAAAAATGGACAGGTTGGAAAAATTTGACTTGGGCAACTTCATGGAGCTTTAATGGTGAATCTAGAATAAACAAGTAATTTAAATGCTTTTGGGAACTTAGAATTATTTGGATGCATTCCCCTTCTCTAGGCTTCAAAAAGATCAAAACTTAGCCAATTTCAGTTCAAAATGGATAAAAAGTGGGAAAATTGGCTTTGGAGCACTTTATTCCATTTTTCCAAACTCCCTAACCCAAGAAAAATATAAGGAGTTAGTGAAAAATGGAAAAAATTGAAAACAAGTGACAATTGGGCCATCAAAGTGCGTATTTCGGGCCCCGGAACTTTTTATAAAGTGCACCGAGACCCGGAGCTTTTTGCAAAGTGTAAATTTTGGACCTAGGGAGCTTTTTTGCACAATCACAATTTTTAATGTGCAATCTTCAGACGCTCATAACTTTTGATCCGGGTAACGAAATAAGGCAAACTTTATATCGTCGGAAAGGTCTTGAAGAGTACTACATGATTAATGCATTTATTGTCCACATTAAAGTGCTTTAATGGTGCAAAATTTCAAAAAAACGAGCTTGGGTTGTTTTCAGGTATAAGCTCTATAAAAATTGATGATGCCCATGTTGGGTCTGCAAACTTCAATGTTGATTGGTCCTAGGTGGTTGAAGAAGTGGTTGGGCTCTTTAATTTCATATTTACTCTCTCTCTCTCACTTCTATATATTGTAAAACACTTCTCATTTGAGAAGTGGATCGGGATATTCTGGGAATGGGGAAACTCTGCTAATTTGTTTTCTCAAATGTGTTGACTGCAAGCCTTCTCATGGGCTCTGTAAATGAAATTTTGCCTCTGTTCTACAAATGTAATGGACTGTGTATATTCATAAAGCAATAAAATTTGTGTTTGTGTTCTCTCAACCCTTGCATTTATTTTCTTGCATTCTCTTAGCTCTCCATTGTTGTTCTATTTGTGCATACTTCCTTTCATTTGCAGGTTTATGATGTTGTGTTTCATGGAGATTAGGAGGTAAATGAAGATTTGGGTCTATGTCACATTGGTATGGCCTCTCTCAACTCCATTTTACTTTTATATTCTTCCTCAGCAGGATATTTCCACCCCCTTTTCTTGGTGCTATCACCTCTCTTTAGCTTAGGATTTCCCTTTCATGCATCTTTCTAACCCTCTCTCTCTCCTGGTCCCTTGGAATGATTAGTTTAGGATTAGTTAGCTGCATTTTTCCCTTCTAGGAGTAGTTTAGCATTAGGATTAGGTAGAGGAACCAGCCTTCTCTAGAGGTCCATCTCAAGTAGCAAGTCCCACAACTTGAGAGATGGTCCCATGTTAGCAAAAAGTAGGGATCTGCATAAACAAATCTCAAGGTGCTACTTTTTTGTGATAACACTTTCTTCATTTGATCTATGATATTAAAAAGGACTCCGCACATGATACAAACATGCGGGCATTTTTTAGCATAAAGGTGTCAAAGGCAATTCGTACAAGCTCTCCAAGCGGTCCCTCCGCTGCAAAGGCCAACCTAGGGCAATGTATGCGTTTTTGAAAACTGCCCAAAGTCAGTACTTTTTTGCATTAAATGTTGACAGGAAAAGAAAGGTTTCCAATTACAAATTGCCACATTAAATGAAATATTGAATGACAACTCAAGTGCACGGCACAAGTAAAATTTTCATGTGCGTAGAAGGGGGTAAAATGTTGTCTATTACCACTATAGTTGTGCATTGATGCACACTTGTCGATGCACAACATGAGAGATGGTCCCATGTTAACAAAAAGTACAGATCTGCATAGACAAATCTCAGGGAGCTACTTTTTTGTGATAACACTTTCTTCATCTGATCTATGATATTAAGAGAACAGCTGCCCCCTTTTGCTTGACCTTTTGGAACACTTTCAGCCTCTTTTCCTTGATTCTTTTGTGCTTCCAAGCTGCCCTTCTGAATCTGATTTTTTTGTCCTTTTTCCACATTAGGGACAGCAGCAACCTTATTAGTATTATCAGGAAATAAAGAAGATGAACCATGCAAATTATTTACCTCTGTGGGTTCTCCCACTGCTCTTCTTTTGTATACCCTTGTATTAGTTGCATGTTGATCCTCTTGTTGCCAATTTACCAAATTTGCCTTTGGTGGCTTTGGTGCTTCTGTAGAATCCCCTTGAGGAGGAGCCTCAACTGCTGAAAGTTGTGGAATCATCCCTTGTGCAATCAAAGCTTGATTTAACATTCCATTAGCACAAGAAAAAGGATCATGCGAATGATTGCATGGAGCACACCAAAAAGGTTCCTGAATAAGATTAGTTTGTACTAAAACAAGAGCCATAGATGTAGAAGGAGCATTAGGGTCAGCTTTAATCGCTGGTGGACCCTGATACGAGAGGCCTACCTATAAGATATGTTGGATATGAAGGTCTAGAAGACTTGGAAAGGAGCCTGATATGGTCTGTAAGGCTGAGCAAGCTGTCTCTCAATAGATACAAACTTATTTCCAAAAGCTTGCAAGATTCCTTTTATTTCACTCAACTTTGAGGGCTGATTTGGATTAGTCACTGTTGGGCTAGCTACTGTTGGAATTGGGTTTATAGCTGAAGCTGGTGGCTGAATAGTTGGAAAGATAGGCATGGGAGGTCTAGGTGCTATTTTGCCAGCTTGTATGAGGTTATTTTCAGCTCTAATGGCTAGATCAAAGGCAACAGGGATTGAATTACCCCCCATGGACTGAACTAGGACAGCGATGTCACTGTTTAAGGATCTCAAATAATACAAGAATGCATGCTCTGTTGTAGGCTTGATGGCACGGGGAATTCTTTCCCAAGTTCTTTGGAATCTCAAATTAAAATCAGCCATGAACTCTTGAGGGGCTCTTTTGATTGTGCTCAATTGCTCAATCAGGAAAGGTGGTCAGATTTGTCCTCAAATTGGTTACAAAGGGTTGTTCCTAATTCATCCCAAGTACTTGATAGAATTAATAGTCAGATTTTGGTACCATTGCAAGGCTCTGAGTGATATTATAAACAGAGCAAATATTTGCAACATCTCTAATGTGCTCTACAGAAGTGGTTTGAGTTAAACTGGTAAAGAATGGTAAACTCTTTAATGCGGAAGCAGGGATATCATGTATACTGTGAGATTCAAAGGGTTGTCATCATTAAAGGTCACAAAAGCTTCATTTCTAGGATCAGCCATGAGGAATCTCATAACTTTGGGCAATTGATTTAGCTTGTTAGCTCGGGAAAAATATGGGGAAGATCTATGAAATCTACTTCTTTTATAAGAATGTAAAGGTAGCTGAATAAATTCAAATGGTATACCTTTAGCTTTTGACCTGGTGGTCACTTTTGGCATTAGCTTTGACTAGTCTGCAACCAATATGTCTGTGAAAACCTGAGGAGTCACCAAATGCTGATTTTTGAATACTTTATGCTCTGCAAACTGCTGAACCAGCATCAATTCTTTGAATATTTTGTCCCACCGGTGTGCAAAAGCTTGTTGTCACCAAAAAGTTGCACCCAGATAGAGAATAGTGTGTGTACTCTCGACTCGATTTTCTGCCGCTTTGTGGAATTTTCGGAAAGCCTTGACTCGGTGCCACGGGAAGCTCTTTTCGTAGGCTTAGAGACATCGGTATTTCGAAACCCTTCTTGTCGCCATTATGCGTGCATACGAGGAGGTTTTGGGCCGCCTTCACCTGTTGCGGTTTCTCGGATTTTATCAAGGGCACCTAAGTTGCCACATTCGGCGAATTTGAAGGAAAAAATTTGAAATTCGCGAATTTTAACATGGAGTTGAAATTCGCGTTTTTTTCCTTTTTTGGCAATTTTTTCCGTTTTTGGATTTTTGGTGAAAAAATCGCAAGTATAGAAAAAAATTTGCCATTTTTGGAAAGGGTCCAAGAAGATGCGGCAGCAAAAACTTGCATGTGCCATAACTTTCATCAGCGTAGCTCTGCGTTTGAGGGTGTCGTTTTCTCTAAAAGTGCATATTTTCTCGAGCTCTACGCATTGATGGCAATATTTTTCTTATTTTCATAAAATCCATTTTTGCATCTTTTGGACCAAGCAACTTCTTGCTGATCTTAAGAAAGAATCACGAGCTTTGATTGCACAGAGGCAGATTAGTAATTAAAAATCTTTGGATAGCTTTCCAAAACTCGAGTATTCTCCGTGCTCGGATTAATCGTCCCACTGCCCGACTTGGTCGCAACTCTGCGAGCACATGTTTTTTTGAAGTTTTTGCTTTCAATCACATTATTGTAATAGCTACTTATGAAATCAATGAAATGTGATATTATCTCTCTTTTGAAATGTGAATTTATCTTTTGTTTTTATATATGTAATAAAAATGTATATTTCTCATAGTCGAATTTAATCACGAATTTAATCGCTGATTTTTTACCAATAATTTTTCACGAATTTAATCATCGGCGAATTCGAACACGAATTCGAATGCAGCAACAGAAGGGCACCATTGGGGTTAAATAGGGCTGCCCCCTCTCGCCCACTTTGTTTGGTATTTACATTGACGAATTGGAGGAATTTCTCAAGGATCATATTCAAGAGGGGGATGGTTGCCTTCTTCACCAGGTGTTGATCTACATTCTCCTTTTCACGAGTGATGTTGTCCTGCCTCTTCCGCGGAGGGACTCCAGAGACAACTGGATGCCTTAGCCCTCTTTTGTGACCATAAATAGTTGACAATTAATCTTGGTAAAACCAAGGTCGTGATCTTCAATGGGCTGAAGACTTCTAACTTCCACTTCTTCTATAGAGGGGAAGAGATTGAAATCACCAGTTCCTACACTTACCTGGGAGTTTTATTCATCGGGCCCCATTTCAGTCTTCGTCTTGCCCTTCAACCCCGTGTCAACAAGGGGTATGGCTCTTTGGCAATCTTGGAGAGACAAGTGTTTCCACCACCACTTCCAAGACATTGTCGAAGATGTCTCTCTCGGATTCTCTTGTGAGACCCACAGTTCTCTATGGCTCTAAAGTTTGGGGCCATCCCTGCTTGACTCTGATTGGGCCACTGTTGAGCGTGTCCAGATTCTCATGCTCAGATGCATCATCAAGTGCAAAGAGACAGTTCCACACAATATCCTCTGGCTGAGTTTGGGGCTCGCCCCTTTAGACTGGAGACTATCTTTAGCCTTGTTTCACTTTTGCATCGCGTTCGGGGACTTTCAGCTTCCTCCACATGGAAGGGATAGGTATCTCTACCTTGCCTACCATTCCTCCAAAGCTATTGCTCTTTCTGACCACAGTGGTCGCTCTCGTTGTTGGTACACTAGAGTCTCTCGTCTTCTTGGTTCGTTCGGGATTCAGTTGGACCGCCTCCCGCCATACAGATATTCCATGGATGCTCCTGCCCATTTCCTACCAAGTAAACAAGATCTACACATAATTATCAAAAACGACGTCTAAAGGCAGTTCATCCAACACACTTGGATCCGCCCGGGGGTTACACCCAAGATGGCCTTCTATGTTGCACATTTCCTTGAGGTCAATGATGGACTTATTAGCCGGCCCACGTATATATCCCGACACTGGTTGCAGGCACTCCGCATACCCCTTGGCCAGTTCAGAGTGGGTTCTCATAGACTTCGGGTTGAGGACCACCGGTTGGACCACTCGGAAAGGATTTGCCAGCTTTGTTCTCTCCAGGAGGTCGAGACGGAGGAACACTTCATTTTCAGGTGCCCCATCTACTACGAGATCAGAGGGAGATTCCATTGCCTTTTCCGAGAGCATCCATCTTTTGCAACATTCTTTAGGTATCGTGATCAACGGTGTCTTGCCCTCTATCTACAGGAGGCTCTCAGACTTCGGAATGAGTCCCTTCAACCCCCTCCCAGCAGGTTGCTACTCAACAGATCACATCTTTCTTTACGGTGCTCTCACCTGAGAGGGGCACCAAGAGGCACCTCAACATCAGTATGGACTCTCAAACCAGATCCGTCAGGACCCGGGATGCTACCTCCCAGTCCAGGGCTTTCATGTTCGCACTCGTTAATGCCCCCATATACTCTGATCCGCCAGAGAGTACAGAGGACTCGTCCGGCCCATCCTCCCAGACACCAACATTCCAAACTCTCCACGGTTTCAGCTACAGGACACAGGCATATCACCAGCTACTTCCACTCGGCCTCGGCTGCTAGGTGACAGCGTCGGAGTTGGGGCTTTTCTTCAGCTCCGCCCTTCTGCACTCTTGTTTCGTTGTAGCCCTTTCTTCTCATTCTTCTTTCCTTTCTCTTCTCTCTCTTTTCTTGTTGTTCGAAGGGACCCTTTCGGGTCTTCCTACTGGCTCTCTTGGCATTGTACTGTACAGTCCCATTGACCTACTTTTGTGGTCATTTGTTGGACATTAATATTATTATCTTATCTCTCTCCCTGTTGACAAAATGGGAACACATCAAAGTTGTGGGTGACCTATTGCTTTGAGGTGAACCTCCGAGTAAAGGGTTGGTTCCATTGTGAATTACCTAAAAATGTAAAATTTGACAAAGAAAAGGGAGAAAGAATGCAAGAAAAGCGAAATAAGGGTGATACACCAATAATTAAACACATGCATGTAGTTCTGCACACAGGGAAATCAAAGATCCACACACCTACACAACTCTAAGCTATTTGCATAATTAATTCAAGGGTTTAGGAACAAGGACAGTTGTAGAGGGATAGAATTCCACACTAAAGCAACACAATATCCTATCAAACACAATGAAAAATCAGAAAACAACAGTATGAGAGGGCAAAATAGGAACTTTTTATTCAGAGGTGCAAGTACAAGGCTAGGATTGCCAAAGCAAAACAGCCCAAGAGTATGTGTTTGATAATGATTCTTTACAAAAATCAGTCTTTATGAGACTGCTGCGTTCCAAAAATAGCCTTGTCTGCATGCAAGTTTTCTTTTATTTAATTTATTCCTTCACCCTGTGGTGCATGGGCAGCATGCATATTGATTTAATCAATAAAAATCCTCCTCTATCTGCTTTTTGCTTTTGTCTTTTCTTTTTTTGCTTTTTGCTTGTCTTTTCCTTATCCAATCTTGGCTCAAACTTCAGGGAAAGCATGCATACTAATTTTAAAAAATTAAATTCCCCTCTTCCTTCCTGATGGTGCACGGCTGGGCAGACTGCAGTCTTTTCTTTTATATTTATTTCTTTGACATCCTTCCAAGCATACCAAGATGCTAAAACTAGTACAAGGCTTGCTTTTCTAATTTTAAATCCATGCACCCATTTTTAGTCAATCTTTTATTAAAAAAGAACAGCAACATGCTCCTCTTATTTAATCCAAAATTTCCTAAAAACAGGATCTTCTATTTTTACCTCTTGCATGCTCAAGCCTCCTCTTCTCCCTTTGGTGCATGGGGCTCTATTTTTAGCCAATTCACTCTATTTTTAGCAAACGGTACTTTTAGCCACCCTAAAAAAACCAATTTTCCGAAAATAGCCACTTTTCCAAAAATAGCCACTTGCTATTTTGGCAATCCTTTGCGTGAAAAATATGGTAACAGGTACCTTGTGAATGAAACTTGGAAAAGCTAGAACAAAAAAATTGGAGATTGTGCAAATATGAACATGGCTGCCACGGAAACAAAAAATTTGAGAACATGTTCTACCAAACAAAGGCGTGCTCTGTTGGACATAAGCCTGCTTCAAGTTCATACCACTGAACTAGATCAAAGTATCGTCAGTAAAGATCTAGTTAGAGCAACTTAAAGTCCAACCAGTACACTAATCGATCCAATTAAAGGTAGCTAATGTTGCCATGTCAGGGACTTTCATTAAATTCATCCTGAACCACAAATTATTCCAATTTTTTTGCTTACAAAGGACTAATTACAACACCTATCATGATTTTGAATAATGGCATGGAGCTGCCAAACATAGTCAAATGACCCATCTTTTACTCCGGCATGGAGCTGCTGAACATATTCAAATGAGTCACTTTTTACTCAAACATGACCTGCTAAACATAATCAAATAAGTTTTTTTACTCTGTTACTCGCAGCTAAAAATGAATTCAGAAGTCAAGACTAGCCTTGACTGAGACAGACAACTAAATTAGGTAAGAACTGAGTGTATCCAAATATATATATATATATATATTTCAGAATTTTGAATATTTATTGCATTTTCAAGCATTGCCAAAAGGTGGGTCGACTCTTAGTCTTCAGCAAACCATTGACAAATGCTAATCAGCTTACGGGTATTTTCAACAAGAGATGGCTTTTGGAAAAAACAGCTGTTGTCCGGAACAACTTAAAAATTTGATCCGAGTGTTAAGTGAGCATGCTTAGAAGCACAATACTGAGATATGTGCTACAGAATTGAAGCACTCTACAAAGCTAAGATGGATCTGAAAAAGGGAAGTGCATTGGCAATGCAAACAGAGGGAGGTTGCCAACTTGCAAGGAAGAGGAGCAGGAAGTTTCAGTCCCATCTTAGGTTAGAAATATCATAATGAAGTCCAGTACGTAGGGAAAATCGTGGAAGATGTTAAAAAGACAAATATTCTTTAAAAACATATTAAAAAACAATAATTAAAGTCAAATGGGATGAGCTCGAGTGGTAAGGCATTGGAGCTTTCAAAGCAAAGCCCCGCATTCAAGTTCCCATGGACATGATAAAGTGTTGAAATTGGATTAAATATTGCATAAAACTTGGTTGGTGCAGCGCAACTCTATGAACAAGGCCGGGCACAAGTGTCAGCTGACTTTGACAAAGAGATATGCCTCAGTCACAGTATTTACCCCACAAGGACAATTAATCAAATTAAACAAAAAAGTTATAATAAAAATATGTCCTTGTCCAAAAGGTTGTGTTATAATGGCAACTCAAACGCTTGTAAGAGCCTAATCCAAGTTTAAAGTGTTGAGTATTTCGAGTAACAAATATGAAGTAAATTAGACTATAACCCAGGTTTAAAATGTTAACTATGTGGTGTAACATTAGCCACAGCGTGATAAGAACGGCCCATAACCTGACCCCAGATTTATGGGTTTTTTTTTTTAACTACTCTTCGCTCAAAAATCCCTAACCTAGTATTTATTAAAATATTTGAAAATTTTAACCGTGTCTACCTACTGAAAGTTTCCTTACTACTGGAATTTCATTACAGAAAGCCAATTTGCCATTGTTATTCATATGGTTGCAGTGGGACTCAGTCCTTCGTCAACAAGATAAAGAAAACCTAATATTAACATGATTCAACTGGAGTTATTTTTCTCTCTAGAGAAAATTTGCTTAAATAAAATATTTGGGCCCAAAGGAAAACACAAGAAAATGCCACACAAGGAAACGAAAGCTAAAACTTGACTAGAAAAACCCTAGCCTGATATTTGTTTTTTCTTAATTTTAAAACCTTAAACTGCCGTTCTACCTAAATCTTGAATTCAGATGCCAATTAGCCAATGAGAGTCATATGATCATCGCAGTATATGAACCTTACTGATTATGGTTAATATAACCTATAATTACAAGGCTGTAATTGAAAATTGAATGGGATGAGCTCAAGTGGTAACATGAAAGTGAAGGCCCAAGTTCAAATCCTAGGAGACGTAATAAAGTGTTGAAATAAATGGGCTTCCAAAAGGAGGCTAAAATCAAATCCCAAGCAACATGATAAAATGTTGAAATTGAAAAAAACCTACATTCAACCACCAGGAGACATGATGATGTGTTGAAATTGTGTAAAAACCACATCGAACAAGCAGGGTACACCATAGCCAAATGGACAAGGCCAGGAACAAGCCTTGAGTGAATTTAATAAAGAGATACCCATAGGTCATGGAAACTAAGCCAAAAAGTTAATCTAATGAGGGAAATTTAACAAAACAAAGGCCTTGTTGGAATCCCAAAAGACATGATAAAATATTGAAATTGAGTAAAATGTCCCATCCAACAAGCAGGGTGCAACATATCAAGCAGGGTGCAGCATATCCCAATGGATGAGGCCGAATTGGATGGAAGAGATACTTTGATAATGGAAATGAAACTAAAAATTGTCCTGATCCTGAAAGGGGACTTTACCAAAACAGAGGCCCAAGTTCAAATCCCAAGAGACATGACATCCAACAAATACGGTGTGCCAAGCTCAAATCCCAAGAGACATGCTAAAATGTTGAAACTGTATAAAATACATCCAGCAAATAGGGTAGGTGCAAGTCCGGAGTGACCCCTTTTCATTGCAACTAAACCAACGAGTGTCCAAACCCTAATAAGAAAACTTTACCAAAGCAGAGGCCCAAATTCAAATACCAACAGATGTGCTAAAATGTTGAAATTGGGTGAAATACCACGTCCAACAAGCACATACTTACAAATAAAATGAATTTATAAAAAAATAAAAAGAAATAAAAAATTACTTAATAAAAAAGAAAGAGGAGAGCTAGCTTATTCGAAACTAATCTCTTCCATTGCACATACTTACAGTCAATGATTTTTTTGAACTTAGATTATTTTTAAGATGGCGTTATAATATCCATTTCTACATTGAGGTCCTTTAAGCTATCTGCTATCAGTAATTGACATTTGAACTCAATTTTTTCTGTCGGTATAGAGCCGTATCCCTAGAAAAGTTTATCTCTAAAAAACCAATAAAAATCTCACCGATCCCTGGGGCTGAAAGGAAGCCATGAGCAGCTGGTACGCCATTGTCGACGAGAAAGAAATTCGAAAAGAAGCCGCCGCCTCTTCTCTCTCTGTTCCACAGGCGGCACAGATTTGAGAATTGGGACCGCGTAGCAACGAGGCCCTGCATTTTTGGCATCGAAAGGGACCTGATCCTGAATTTGCAACGATTTCGTCAAGTGTCGGCAGAGGAGTTGTGGAAGCAGATGTGGGCAGACTCGATCCCGCGACCTCCAGCAAGTGAGATCGGATTTTTCCGAGCAGCGGAGCAACGGATTCTCCGTCATTGAAGTTTGTGTAGAAAAATTTGATGTTTTTTTGTCCAAGTCGAAAATCTCAGCCCGCTTCGTATTTGTAGAATTCGGTAGGAGTCGGTCACATGGAGGTCCGTGTAAAGCTTCTATGATGTTGGATGACATATAATAGAAGGTGCCATGTTAACCTAGGTTGGAAGTTGAAACCATATAGGAGAGAGGGGTTAGTAATGGTGTACCTTAAGTTTAAGGGTCTACATCGTTAAGTGTATGTCGTGTAGGATCGTAAATTTTGTACCTAGAGTTTTTTTAGTTTTTATTTTTCTTTCGAGTGTTTAATTAGAAGGAAAGCCATATTTTGAATTGATTTAAAATAACAAATTTGAGTTGCATTAAAATCATGGTGGAGACTAATACTTGTACATGAGTGATAATTGTTGTACATTGAATATTTAATAATTGTAAGTCTTACATGTCATAATGTGATTGGCTACTCTAGATCGTTACTCTGTCAAAATTAAATAATCCTTAAATAGTACTATGACAACTATTAGGTGGTACTATGACAACTATTGGGTATTGTGTGATCAAGACCCATGTCCACTATTGAACCATGTTCAAGTATTGGCCCCTCCTAAGTCCCTACTAAAACATCAAACTCGAGTTCTTGGCAAGGTACTTACAAAATTTTGACTTATCGTAGCTTCTTTCAAGCATAAGTTTATGTACTAACAATTGTACATGAGTTGTTAAAAACGCCATAAGGGAGCAACATTTTCAACATACATAAAAAAGAAGTTTCAAAAGAATACAAGATCTGTGTGCATATATCCATAAAAGGAAACAGTATGGACCCAAAATTTGCATGGTGCTAAATGTAGAAAACATGTTTCCAGTGATAATAAGGTTTCATCCAAACTTGAGAACAATGTCCAAATCCAACCCACTTCTCCTCACTAAACTTCTAAACCTCGCCAAGTTGGCTTAAAACCCATTTTCTATGCCTTTTCATTCTCATGTTCATGTTTCTCTTCTCCATGGTGAAACTGTTGGTGCAGCAAGACTAACGATTTCCTCGTCATTTAAAGCAAAACAAAAACGCATGTTTTCGATGCGATATTCAATTGTGATTTGATTTTCTCTATGTTTGCATGGTCAATTTTACTAAAAATAAGCCCATTAATTTCTTCCTTGTTTATTAGTCATTTTTACTAAATTTAACTCATTTTCTTATGTGTTTCCTCAATCGTCCTTGGTAAAAATAGATTCATTATTTTCTCCACTCTCAAGGCATTACAAATAGCTCTCTTTTGGTTAATTGATAGGTTGGTTTTGTAAAATTTGAGAGCGGTTATGATGTCAATTCGCTTAGAGATTTTTCTAAAGACAACCAAGTATTCTCTCCAAGTTATCTTTTCACCCACATTTCATTTGCATCCTTGTGCCAAACCGGACATCTTTCTTAGTATTTTGCATTGTTACATGTTGCTTCTACTACTTCTTTCTTCCCTATATCATATGGACTTTGCATTTGGAAGGAGCACAATTTGAGGAGACATTAAATCAACACCAATAATCTTGGGACAAAGATGCCACAAGACTATAGTAACCAAGTTGGGGGTGCATTTAGTTTTCTTCTAGTTTATTAAAGTATGTTAGAGTCTTGTGGCTAGCACTTTACTAAGTCGGGTGCGTTGGCACTTCACTTTAAAAATGTTTAAGCGCTCACCCAAAACGTGCGCAACCCACCGAGTTCTCTCTCTTTCTCACTTGTCAAGATGTGGGTCATGCACTTAACCATTATCCTATATGAAAGCTAGCCACACATTATAAAGCAACATCAACAAGTAACAACAGGACTAATAATTCATTAAGATAAACAATTAATAATAGAATCTGGAATCCCATGACACCATGCGTGTTTCTCTTAACCTTAACAATTCATACACAATTGTCCATTACAAGCACATAATCAATTCCATTACAGACTTCAAAACATACTTACAACCCATGCACACATGACAAACTATGCATGACTACTTAGAGCAAAACTCTATTCAGGACTCTTTATTTGTCATTATGTCTCGTGTCTCTATCCATTTGTATTACTTATAAAGGAATGCAATATCTATTTATATATGGTGGGAACTTGTCCTTCACCACTTACATGCTTTAATCCTAATAATAACATCTTAATTATAGGTCGCGTGCTCTTTTACCCCTTCTTTAATCTTCAACTCGTGTTATAAATAGCTCAATCTTATCCATGCTTTGATCTTATATTTAGCTTTGTCCATGTGTCGTTCTTATCCATCCTCACATGTGCTTTGTTTGTGGTTGGTTCCTTATCCTTTCCATGTCTATTTATGGACTTTCCTTGCTTGCTACTTACGCCAACTCTACTTTTATTATAGTTAGCCTTCTCTAGAAATTTGGCTAACTCTTGGAACATGTCCTTATGTGTGCGCGAACCCTTGCACACTAACTTATAACTGCTCTCATACATGCTCCTATGTGTGGCCTTCAACCTTGGCGTGTGGCTTATATATAGCCACTTCCCGAGTCCAACATTACCCCACACTAGGAGTATTGTTTGTCCTTGGCAATATATCAAGAATAAAGGAATAAAAGAATAAAAGAATGAATAATGTAGGCAATACCCAGTGGAATTAAAGAATAAATAGTATGTTTCTCCATGCGCATCCAATCTTCAAGCATGTGGTGATGGTAGGAGTGAAATAGTAACTAGTAAAGGCATATAGGAAAATAGAAAATAAATACTCAACGATTATATGGTTACATATACACAGGACACCACTCAAGAAGTCACAAGACAATAAGAGTCTTTCAAGGCTTGTACAAACAAGGAAATCAAACCAACACAAGGCATAGCCCACAAATAATGACAAACAATGTACAATCAAATCGGATAACTAACCATAATTAGGAGTCCTGAAAGGTAAATACTTCACATGAACCACCTGTTATCATGTTAGGGAAGATAAATAGTATGTGACAATGCAATATCGGAATACAAGAATGTAAATGTGAAATATAGCAATGATAGAACACGATAGTAGTGAGGAAAGGTATATGCCCCGGGAGCCTTAGTGGGACTAGTAATAGACGTGGCTAAGCATCATATATTGTGTGACAACCTATAAGTTACCTGCATTCACCTTAAGATACCATGTGAATGCACATGTGTGCATGAAAAATGATAAAGCATACTATGAATCGTGGTAACAAGATAAGAAAAGGTACAACATAGAGTAGTATAAGTAAGGAAGAATGAATTCAATCAAGATATAGGATAATGTTTTTGGATTTTTATTGCATATATGTGAAAGAGAACAACTAGAATGGAGGAATAAGGATGCCCCCTAGTGGGTGTGTATAAAGTGAATTCCATATAAAGAAACCCTTAAAAGTCAAATATGAACCGGGAACAAGAGTGCGTCATTGGGTGGTGTGGGGAATTAAGATACACCCAAAGGTGTAAATATCGAGTGTAGCATTGCTTAAGGTGTAGGAAATTCATGGGAGTTTTGAGAGGCTTTCAAGGAGGGTTGCAAGATAGTAGACACTTTGCCCTAATCGTTCGGTAATAACATATGAGCCAAGCCAATTAGGTTGAAATTTCCTTTTTAGAGAGGGGTCGACATTGGTATTTTTTAATTTTCTTTAAGTACTAAATTGCCAACATTGAATTCACGGTGTATGCATGTGAAAGGTAAGCTAATTTATTTACGAGAAACAACATCAAGTAGTTCTATAACAAAGCTAATTTAACATAAACATCACGATAAAGTTGTGCAAGAATAAAAGCTAGTTAATGCATCCAAATTAAACTTTGAATACATAAGTTATTCCTTACTAAGTTGGATATGATTTCTAAAGAATTAACTTGCTCCTATGATTATAATGAGATCATCAGATGGCTATCTCCAATAAGAGGAAAGGATCTCACCAATATGGCTTAATTGCTATGTATGGATCTTCCTTTACTACTCTTTGAAAAGAGAGAATGAATGGGTGCAAGATCAATAAGCTTCTTCAATAATTAAGAATGCTCTTATCATGTGCATATAATAACACTAATAAAAGTGTGGTATAAGTTTGAGAGGGGATACTAGGTTCTATATATAGCTTTCCATTTGGGAGAAGCTACAATCCTAGTGAATGTGGGATAAAAGATAAAGTAGAATTAAAAGGGATAAGCATGATTAGAAAGAATTGATTAGAATTAACAACTCATGGGAGTTGGAGATGATTTAATTAATCAACTAGGATTAATTAATAGGCCAAGATAAGCTTAGAAAGCTATTTGGAGGTGATTTAGGAGGATTTGAAAGAGGGTTTATTGATTAAATAGAGGATTAAAAAGGCTTAATTAACTAATGATAGTTAATTAAAAGAGGATTATAACTAATGAAGTGTCATTAATTGGCATCCAAAATGAAGGGAAATGCTAGTTAATTAACAAAGTGTCGTTAATTGACCGAGATGAAGGGGAATGTTAGCTAATTAGTGGGAAATCACTAATTATAATGAAATTGATGAGAAAGACGATAAACAATACAATTTTAGTAATAAAATTATGTAGTGGATTTAGGGGTCTAAATTTGCCCCTCTTTAGGGTGGTGTAATGCAAGTGACGCCACTTCAAAGATAGTAGACAATTAAATTTTTGAAGAAAAATGAGTAGAATGAAGGATGCCCCCTCAGTGTCGATGGGGTGATAGAAGAGATCGAACGACAATCAAAAAGAAGGATGAGCAGATTAGCACAAAGAGGAGTATACTACAAGTAATAGAGAGTTTGAACATGGCTTGGTTGGTCGTTGTTCAAATTGATTGATTGGAAAAGAAATGTTATGTTTCAACGGATGGAAGAAACAAGGAGGGGGATAAATACAATCCCTATTGCCCCAGGTGTTGTTGAAGAAAAAGGTGATGAAGAAAAGTGGAGATGAAGAAAATGGAGATAGCTTTCAACCTAGTTGGCTCAAGAGTCACTTGTTATCATCATTTCTCAATGTAATCAACGAACCCATCTCAAGCTCAAGAGAAACTTTTTTTTATACAAGCATCTAAAAAAAAGTGTAAAATAACATGAAAAGGCACAATACTAACATTTGTTCATTACTAAAACACTAACTCAAAGCAACATACATAAAGTAATGCAATACGAGAAAGTAAACAAGTAGACCAACAAGGAAACAAGCACAAACAAACATACTCAAACAAACAATGTTCAAGAGAGTTGCACCAATGTTTTTGTTATTTAGTTGTAGTTCCCACATGTTTGAGTTATATGATAAGTGTTAGAATGGGTTGTATATTTTGTATATGGTGTACCCAAGAGTACTATACACCTCTTCCACGAGCGTTAATAGGGGTCGAGATTTTTTTCGGAATCCCTATTTTTCGGGAGTATAGATATGTTATATTTATCTATATGTATATATGGGTGGTGTCATAATCCATGAATTATGGGGAACAATTATGGGTGTTTATTAGCCCCCACGGTATTGTTACCCATTGTATTGTAAAACCGCTTTGGATTTCTTATTGTTTTGCTTACAAATAGTTGGAGATGCAGAGGGTAAAGCAAAACTTAGAATTACATTATTGTATTGTAAACAATTAAGTTAATGTAATAAGAGAGAAGTTATTGAGCTGGGTTTTTTTCCCAAAAGGGTTTCCCAGGATAAATCTTGTGTTTTGTCATTTGTTTTCTTTGATTATCTTGAATATTTTGTTCAGTATAGCTTCTTGTTTATTAGTTTATCGGATTAATTCTCTTCAATAAGGGTTAAAAATGGCACCCTAAGCAAGGATACATACAAGGTGAATAAATGGAGGACACAGGAGTCCGATGAAAAATAAATCATGGCCTATGAAAGCGCCCCAAGAATCGATTGTGCGCAAGGGAATACAGACATAACAAGCAAACCAAATTTTGTTAATGGAGGGTAGATCAAAATGATCCGCAAGTTGTGCGTGAGAACAAGCAAGGACCAAAGAAAGATGTTTTGTAGGACAAATTTCGATGTTTGAGGATGTTGTGTCCTGTAAATGATTGATGTGTGAATGTTATTTTTACCAATTTTTGTGATTTTTGGATATTTTACCAATGTTTTGGATTTTTGAATTTTACTCATTTTTTGATTTTTTTTTGAATTGTTAAGGTGTTTTGAAATTTTACCATTTTTTTGGATTTTTGATATTTTAGGAAGAATGTGATATAGAAGAATGACGAGTGTGTGTGCAACACCGTCAAAAATCTTTGGGAAGCAAAAATATGCCCTAAGGAGAAGAAAAGGTCACCAAGAAGCAAAAATATGCCCTAGCGAGGCAAAAATGTCAGCAAAAATGAAGATTTAAGGCAATAAATCATTATGATGAGATAGGCTGGCACGTGGCAAGAGGAAAATAGAGGAACATGTTAGTAATCTAGCCCCGGGAGGCGAAAAAAATGAAGAATTAGGGCTAGGAGGGTATAAATAGTAGGGTGGGAGGGGTAAAATCCATCGCGACCCATTTGTGATATCCTATTCTATTGTGATTTTGAGATATCTTTCTCGACCTTTGAGAGAGATGATGCGAATCTAGGACCGAAAACATCATGTTGACCGAGTTTGAGAGTTCGAGAGGCTTCCGTAGACGCCGACATGGTAAAAAACACATTTTTTTTGAATTTTTAGTGCATTGAATGCATTTTATAGGTAGGAAAAGTAGGCAGGTTAACGTTAGCACGGGGCCTTTGGTGTGCTAAGTAGTGTGTCTTCCAATGCACTAGCGTGAAGGCCATGTGCTAGCATTAAAATAGGAGCATTAACGTTAAACTAGTTTTTGAATTAGCTTTGCTCATCCGCTAGCGTGACATGCACTAGTGTTAAAACATGAGCATGAGCATTAATACCCACACGTTAGCATGAAAGGGGATGCGAGAGAGTAAATTTTGACCTTTTAGAAGGCTTTAGAAGAATTTTGAAGATTTTGAGAAGTGATTAGAGGAATATAAGAGTGATTAGAAGACTTTAGAAGATGTTTTTAGAAGAAATGATGTTAATTGTTGTGTCTTGGGTGATCTACAGGGGAGACCACTTAATTTGGATGTGTGCAAGCATCATGGACGCCTACTGAGATTACAAGATTACTTTCTCGCATCACGAGTAGACCCTTTAGCTACAAGTCCTGGAGGTGACATGTTTATCATATATTACACAACTTCCACACTTTATATTGGATCACATCCTTCTAACTGCCTTAACAGAGAGATGACATAGTGAGAGTCAGATGTTCCGGCTACCCACTAGCAAGATAACAGCGACCCTTGAGGATTTGCACTAGATTCTGAGAGTGCAGATCCAGGGGAGCTTAGTTGTATACGATGATGATCATGAGTGAATTCTAGGACACATATGGGATCAATTCCTGAGACACGATATAACTCGACGGAGTATGAAAGTGTATTTGTACAGATGTTTCGAGGACATGAGGATAACACACATTCCAATTTATCTAATGGCTCTAATCAATGACTACTTGTTGCCTGATAGGACCATGACACATTTCCAGCTGGGTTTGATAGGCTCGGTTTCCCAACTGGTTGAAGGATAGGTCTTTGTTTGGGGTTAGTGCATACTGGCCCATTTGTATAGAGATTTGCACTTGATAACATACAAAGAGATGAGTAGCTTGAGTTCGAGACTCTTCCACGGGTTTGGGCATGGAACCATATTGTCATTGGATACCCTCTTGGAGTGTTATGAGTCAAATTACCTGATGAGCCATCTTGCATGGGTTGAGAGCTAGTAGGAGTGACATCGATCTCACCCGAGAGATACTACATATTATAGATGGGCTTTTGATGATTTACGGCTTCAATGGTGACCTAGAAACCATATCAACCGTATCGGGGCCGCATATGTGACAAAGATTAGTATTATAGAGGTGAAGCACTACTGATTAGGCATTCGCTAACATATCTTGGAGTGGTACCACATTGACAAGGTTCAATGGTAGCTTGGAATCATCCAAGGTATTCCTGGGGAGGAGCGATGGTGTGAACAAGTTGCGCATGAGACTTTTGATTTTGGGCCTCGCATCAAACCTAAGGCTGCATTACTGAGCTTTCATAAGGTTGTGCCACAGGTATGGGATGGACGGGTGTAGATAGTAGACCCGGGACCATTGCAGATTATGGATCTTTGTATGCGATAGTGATGCCTAGACGTATCATTATTCCAACAACAACAATAGATAAGCGAGATATCTGCAACAACATTAGGACTCGGGGGGATCACTTTAGGATAGGGCTCGATTAGGCCATCCAGAGGTTGAGGCCGAGCTACAAACAAGGATAGGGATAGGATGCGGGATAGGCACAACTACAAGGGTAGCACAACCACAAGTACAATAGGGTCCATAGACATAACCCCAAATTTAGATACCCAGTGATACACCATGTTCCTTTTACTCGGTAGGTTCATGTACGAGTGGTCAACAGAGCTAATGATTTAGCGAGATCCCATTACAAGGTCCACGGTGTCAGACAACAAGTGTCGGTGATATAGGTTTCACTTTCATCCCTCAAAGTAGGGAATCCACATATTGCAGTAGGTGGGGGTGAGGGAGATGATGATGTATTTGGGGCTATTCAGGGGCTGCACTGAGATATAGATACTAGTCCTAGGATTCATAGTGATTCTAGGAGCAGGTGGGCCATGAGTGGCCGCTTCGAGTTACAGAGGAATATGGCCATGATGTGGGGCAATGTGGCCTTCATTACAGTTTAGACCCTGTAAAGACAAGAGGTTAAGCATGGGTCAACAAAGCAGGATGTCCTTAGGCAACAGTTATAGTAGGCCACAAACATGAGATGGATATTAAGCAATAGTTGTGTGAGATTAGCTTGCGATAGAGAGGACCGGTGGGGCCCGAGAGGGCTCATTGCAGTGGACGTAGTTCGAGATCACAATAGAGCATGATGCGCTTCATCACACATCGATAGCTTGAGTGGGTTTAGATGACTTAATATATGACTTTGCATTCAATTCAAGTGAGGATGGATACTATAAAGCTCTTTATCATGCGGCAGTTCCAAAGGCACAAAGGACCATTCCTTACAATCAGATTGTAGGAAGTCAATCAAGGTCTAGATCTCACAGACCATCCAGGTCCACTAGATTGGTTTAGATGTCGCCATTGAGTGAGATGCTTCCACCCGGCCTCGGAGTCGGGCGATCTGAGTCACAAGTCAAGTAGTCTTGGTATCGCGAGATTCGGGTTGACTCCACTTATTATCTATATGTATTTGTTTTGGCTCGTGATGAAGGCACCCAATTTTGATACAATGTATATGTATTATTTTTTATTATGCCTCGAGATGAAGGCACACATTTTTTATCGATGCCCATAGTGGCTTGTTATTATATTTGATTGTATCGAGACACATTTTGTATATGGACATTGATTATTTATATGATGATGGACTTTGATATTTTTGCATTTTGTTTTATGAGATAACATGTTAGTCCATGTTTTTATTATGGTTTATGATGAGGGGGGATAAAAATAATCCCTATTGCCCCATTGATGATATTATATGATGTTAGCTTAGCATACATGTTTGATTTCATTTTATGATGATGTAGCTTAGCATTTTATTGATATGTGATGATGTTATAGATGTGATGATATGAATGTGAATGATGAGATGAAAACACACAATGTACAAGCAAAGAACACAAGCACAAAAAATAGTTAACAAAAAAAAACAACACAACAATTCAAAACAAGACTTAATCTAATCAAGTAAAGAATAGACTAATCTAAAAAACATGCAATATAACACACTATATGTACAAACAAATAAACAAACAAGAACACACAACTTGTTTTTGTGGAACATTTTTGAGATGTTTTACATTGTTTTTGCATTTTCGTGAGACAATGTTGTATTGTTTTTGGGTTTGTTTTGGTGATTTCTATTTGAATGTTTTGATGTTTTCTGAAAATTTTCCACAACTACGAACAAGAAAATGAAGATGCATGGATGCCCCCAATGATTGATGGGAATGTATTAAATGCATACTCCACACATATGTATAAGAACAGGATCAGTTGGATCAAGGCCACAAAGGATAAGCTCAAAAGGTCCTCAGATATAAGAACAACACTAGCTTAGGAAGAAGTGTTCATGCCCCTAGGTGTGATATTCTTGTGAACAAGGAATCCTCCTATGGTGCCGAAAATTGGTTTTCACCAAAGGACTTGTCCAAAGTGCCACCATTGCATGGTTTTCACTTTTGGATGAATTTATTTCTCTTTGATTTTTTGTATTTTATATTTTTTATATTTTTGATAAGGTCCCCATTCTTAGGCATAGAAATGCTTGAGATGCATGGCATTTATGGGTTGCCTAAGTTCATCACCATTAGGATAGGCAAGTTTATATGCACTGAACCAAATTTAGCAACCACAACATATGGTCCTAACCAATTAGGTTCAAACTTACCTTTCTTCTCACAATCTTTTGTGGTGTTGAACTGATTCTCCTTAAGAACTAGATCTCCTACCTCAAACTGGTGAGGTATGATTTGTTTGTTGTAGCTCGTTGTACTCATTTTTTATGCACTTTAAGATGATCTAGTGCATGGAGGCGTCTTTCATCAAGTAACTCTAGCTCAGCTAGCCTAGCCACTCTATAGTCTTCATATTTTTCTAGATAGTCTCTCAAGGATATCTATAATGAGGGAAGCTCAATATCCAAGGGTAGAATGGCTTCAATTGCTAAAGAAAAGAGAATATGGTGTTGCACCTGTTGGTGTGTGGATAGATATCCTCTAAGCCCATAGGGTAGGATGGATCTTAAGATGTCAATTACAGCCTAGTTTTTTGACCATTTTCTCCATTATATGAACAAGAGTCTTGTTCAAGGCTTCTACATGTCCATTACCTTGAGGGTAATAGGGAGTTGACCATTTTGTACAGATTAGGAAGCGTTAACATAGTGCCTTCACTGCTTGTTCTTGAAATACTTTTCATTGTCAGATACAATGGCAGAAGGGATGTCATAGTGGTAGATGATGTGATTCATTATGAACTTGGAAATTTGTGCACCAGTGACATAAGTGAGAGGAATAACCTCTACCCATTCGGTAATATACTCGGTGGTAGTTATGATATGAGTGTGGCCATCTGAGGAAGTCCAGTGAGCTTCAGATGATATCTAGTCCCCATTTAGAGAATGAACATGGTGTCGTAATTGGTTGCAAAGACTGTGTTGGAGCATGAATGAGATTGCCCATCCGAGGAAGTCCAAGTGAGCTTCCAGATGATATCTAGTCCCCATTTAGAGAATGAACATGGTGTCATAATTGGTTGCAAAGACTGTGTTGGAGCATGAATGAGATTGCCATGTTTTTGACATAGCAGAACATTTTCATATGAACCGACAACAATCAGTCTCCATGGTAGGCCAATAATAACCTACGCTCAATTTTTTTAGAAAGAGCCACTCCACTCATGTGTGCCTTGCAGATGCCTTCTGCACCTCTTTGATTGTGAGGATAGATTCTTTAGAGTTCAAACAACGTAACATATTCCCATCAGTAGCCTCTTCGATAGAGGGTGCCCCAAGTAAGGTATAACGGGCTATACGTTGGATGAGATTCCATTTTTTAGAATGGGTAATATCAGGAGGGAAGGTTCCATCTTGAAGGTAGTTAAATATGTCATGTACCAAGGGGAAAAGGGACTAACAATTTCACATACCAAACATGTTTTGGTACATCATACGTAGGTATCATTAGATGTTCCACAAAGAAATGCATGTCATTATTCCTTGGTGGAATCTATAGTAAAGACCCAATAATGGCCATAGCATTCGTCAAATGGTTATGTGCCCTCAGTACTTTTTGAAAGGTGACTTGCACAAAGTATTTTTTAGGTTTCAACCATTCATTTGTATGGGATGAGCTTCTCATCCTTAACTTTATATTCATCTGTGACTTTCTTGATGATCAACTGTGAGTTGTCATGACCTTGAGTTTTTCGATATTCATTTCACGGAAACTTTTAGTCTCTGCAATGAGGGCTTCATACTTGGCTATATTATTAGTACATGGGAAGCCAAGTCTTAAATCCTAAGGGATTGATCACCTGTAGGGGTTATAAGGATAACACTTGCTCCGAAGCCATTAAAAGTGAAGGACCCATCAAAATACATTTTCCATACAACAAATTCTTTAATATACATCATAAAAGTCTATGATAAATATAGACTTAAAGGTTCCACTCTAGGTAAAGGAGCTTTAGCTAGTTGATCTGCAAACACACTTCCCTTAACTAATTTTTGATTGACAAACTCTATATCAAACTAATCAATAAAATGATCCAATCAACCATCATCCTAGTAAGTGCGAGGTTTGGATAAGAGATATTTAAGTGGGTCAACTATGGATATAAGCTTGGTTTTATTGTTTAGTTGAAGTTTTTGAAAAGCAAAAACAACGACCAAGAAATCCTTTTCAATTTGTGGATAGTTGAGCTTATAAGTGATCAACGTGCGACTAAGATAGTAGACAACTTTTTCTTTTTTATTGAAATCATATTGAGCCAAAAGCACGCCAATTATAAATTGAGTGGTTGAAATATATGATAGTAGGGGTTCACCTGGTGTAGGTGGCATAAGAATAGGTAGTTTGGCCAAATACTTCATGAGTAAGGTAAATGCTTGTTGTTGTCGGGTCCCTTAATGTAAATCAACATCTTTCTTGAGAAGATGTGTAAAGGAATGAAATTTAACTGACAATAACGGCCGTTTGTTCGATTTCACGTTTCTTGGTTTAATTTAGTGAAGAGTAAACTATAAATCAAGAAAACCTCAAAAGATGGGAGGGTTTAGGGACCTCCTGATGTGGGTGGTGATGAAGATGGTATGAGTCCACAAAAGTGAATTTTCCTTGCTATAAATCGACAACTTGCACAACAATGAAGACTAAACATAGAAAAAGGATTAGTGATGGATATGGAGGGCTTCCCGACATAGTTGGTTCCAAGAAGCAAAAACTTCTTAAAAGGATGCAATCCCATGTCTTAATAATAAGAGAATAATTAATGATGGATAAAGATATACTAATGACATAATATGCAATAGTAATCTAGTAAAGTGAGATAAGATGAGATGATAATTGATAACAAGAATACTAAGAGTAATTCCAAACCAAAGCGGGTCGATGGTGACCCAAGAGCAGATGGTATGGTCAATGGTGAATGAAGTAGGGACTGATTCCAAGATGTGTGGAGCAGAACTAAGAAGTTGATGCAGGATCAGTAGAAATAAAGGCTAGAACACGTAAGATGCAACTAGGTGTAAGCAACAGAGAATCGAAATGGATGCAGAGAGGGTCGAAGATGACCTATGCAAGGTATGTAAGAAGAAGGCTAAACTGCGGGTAGATGTAGGTTCTAAGATTCCGAGATAGGAGACAGAGCACTGGATAAGATGACTAGGATGCAGAGGGGTGAATAGGGTACAAAAAAGAGTGGATAAAATGCAAAAATATGTAGGGTAAGATGAATCTAACATGTAGAGGGTATGGGTTGACGACTTAATGGAGCAGGGGTGGGGTCTTTATGAAAGAGACAAGATGGATAACTAGACATGAGGATGGTTGAATATGGTTGAAGAACAACACAAAGCTCGGTAAAGACACTGTGAAAACTTGTAAGAAAAATCAAAAGCATGCACTGACGATGTCTCCACAATATCATTCTCTAAACTCCAAGATTTCTCAATGACATGCAAAGGGGTGATAAAGTGATACAACAAATAACCATATCTCTAAAGATGATGCAGAAAGTAGTACTCACGAAGCACACCGAAGATTAAAAAAATTCATCCCTTTGAGAGGAAGGGTGAACGTGATTAAATAAGGCGTGGTTGTGTCACCAAAGTGACCCAGTCAAATTGTCGGTGATTAGGACAAACAATTTGTTGAAAGACGTTAGAATAATAATGAAATGGTGAGAATAGATTAAGAAATGGCTAATGAGCTACTTTTCACCTTGCACGTGTGTAAGGGTTTTATAATGGCTTGGGTAACCTTAGGAGAGGGTAAGAGGAGTGGGGGTAATCCTAGGGAAGGAGTTAATTATGTGTAATGATGAAGGGGATGAGAATCCCATAAGGGCTTTAAATGAGGGGTTTAGGATAAGGTTATGATAATTAAGGGATCTAGGGTAGATTAGGGATTAATGGGGAATGAAATATAAGGATAAATGGAGATAATGAGAATAATGATAAATAAATAGGATAATGCTAAGTAAAATGAGATATGGGGAAAATAGAATTCTAAGAGGGAAAATGGGTAGTTTAAAAATAGGAGGGGAGTGAGCGCATTGGGTGAGGGTGAGGGGAGAATGCGATGTGAAGGCATGGGGGTGCCAAAAACAAGTGTCTACATTGGGATATAAATATGTTTATAGCTTGGATCTTACCCGTGTAAGCCACACAATTGCTTGAGGTTCTTGGGAGGAGGCATATTTGTGATAGATGTGACCTTTTCGGGTCCCCTTCAATTCCTTTTCTTAAAAAAATGAAGCCTAGAAGCTTCCCTGAAAGTACACCAAAGACACACTTATTTGGATTGAGCCTAAACTTTTAATCTCTAAGATGTTGAAAGATATGTCATAGGATTTCCAAATGCTCGATCTATTCTTGGACTTACCCAAGATGTAATCAACATAGTCTTCCATTGTGTCAGGTAACATGTAATGGAAGATGACAATCATGGCCCTTTGATAAGTTATGCCTACATGCTTAAGGCCGAATGACATGACATGGTAACAAAACATACCCCATGAGGTAGTAAAATCAGTCTTATATTGATCCTCATCTGCAATCTTGATTTGATTATATCCTGAAAATCCATCCATAAGAGAGAGAATTTTGTAGCATGTAGTTGAATCAAAAATCATGTTGATGTTGGGAAGAAGAGTATCATCTTTTGGACATGTTTTATTACGGTCTACGAAATTTGTACAAATTTCGATACCAAAGGGTTTCTTTTACACATGTACTATGTTGGATATCCACTCTGAGTAGTTAATAGGTCTAATGAACCTTATTGCTAACAATTTTTCCAGCTCCTCCTTGACCAAAAGGGCCATGCGAGGATGCATTTTCCTTAATTTTTTCTTGATTGGTTTAGCATATTCGTGCACAACCAGGTTATGCACAACTAGAGAAGGATCCAATCCGGATGTGTCAAAGATATGAACAAACAAAGACATCCGAGAATTCACAAAGGAGCATGACAAAAGTATTTTATTCTTGTTTTGTGAGGGAAACTCCCAATTTAACTATTTTGGGCTCTTATTTCGGTGTCGTATTTACATCAATGGTCTCCTCAACTAGCAGTTTAGATCCATCTTCCATGCACGTACGATCGGGAGGGGAGGTTGAGATTTTGTTCTAATGGTGTCTCAATGAGATTTTCACCCTTAGAGTGGTCACTTTTTATATCCATTTTAGATTTTTCAATTTGTACGTTGGATAGTGCCTCAAAGAGGTGCTCACTATGAGACTTGGATTTTTTCTTTTGTTGAGGCTTTTTGGAAGTTATTTTTCCCTTAGTCTCTTTCTAATTTTTCTAACCAAAAACTCAGCCTCCTCCCCAAAGTATGCGTAGGCATCTAGATCAATAAAGAATCCTTTCTTATGATCGCCAATAGGATATTATCTTGCAAACCCATAAATTATCCAATTGCTTCATCATTCAAGCTATAAATATTTAAGCGGACACTGTTGTCCACAAGCACTCTCTTAATATTTTTCCAAGTCACGAGCAACTCTATGTAAAAAGGAGGTTGTGGGTATGATCATCCCTTAAAATCTCATGTTGATTGATGGTAATGTGCTCGAGACGGAGCAAGTTGCACAACTAAGGCTTGGAAATGCGTAGGATCAATATCCGTAGAGATTCCCGACCCTTAGCCCCTTAAGGGTTTTGTAAAGGATGTCCTTATGAACGTTGGATATTTTAAGAAGATCCAAGATAGAAATATTGGTAGTAGTCTTCTCAAGTTGTTCTAGAAGATCATAGTGACTATCCTAAGGAATGGGAAAATGAGGTTCTAGGATAATGAGACGAGCACGCCGTGTTAATGCAACACACACTTGTGTCTTAATTTTAATAGTGTTCACTTGCTCTGTAATAGGGTGAACACAACCAATAAGAGAATCAAAAGGATTAGTTGTTTCACCAACAACATAATTAACATTTTTATTTTGGGATGATTGGCCTTGATCCGAATTTTTATCCCCTTGTTTATGTTTGGGAAATGGCTCTTTGTAAATCCCCAAATTTTTATTAGAAGTTTTATTGGGTCTTGGCGAATCCATTTCAACTTCCCACTATCTATAAGGTCTTGAATGAAGTGTTTTAACTTCAAACATTTGTTAGTGATATGACCCTTAACACGATGAAAGTCGCAATACTCATGGTATTTGTACTAGGGCGACTTTACTACATCGTCAAGAAAGGTGTAGTAGTTGGGAACCTAACCATGTTCACAACGTCTAATTGTTTTAGGATTGAGGATAATGAGTTTGAAATGGGAGTGAACACTTGATGTTTTATTTTTGGTGCAACTGGTCCTTTGGATAATTTCAAAGTAACACTATTATGGATGGTTTACATGCGTTTGGAATCAGTGATTCTATCACCTATGAAATTCTTATTTTTATTAAAGAATTTAGGTTTTTCATTAGGTTTGGAATCATGGTGATCTCTTTGAAAGGGCTTTAGAGTCCCTTTAGCCAATAAAGCCTTCTCGATTTGGCTTCCTTTTTCTATGACCTCCTCAAATGTGCTCACACAATGCATTTACAAGTGGAAAGCTATTTTAGGGTGGAGGTTTGGCACAATGATGCTAACCAACTATTTCTTGGGAATAGAGCAAGGGAAGTGACTAGCTAACCCTTGCCACCATTGGAGGAAACTGTAAAGTTTTCATTATTTCATTTTTGGCATTACACAAATCTAACATGGTAATATCACTTTCCATATTGAAGGAAAAGTGGTGCACAAAATTTTCTGCCAACTCAACGAATGTAAAAATAATACCTTTTATTATGTGAAGAAACCACTTAAGAGCTTATCCTGCAAGACTCTGTGGAAACACACGAATGAGATAATTATCACTATACACAACTTCTTGGCAAGCCATGAAGAAGTCCTTAACATGATCGCGTGGATCACCTTTACCCCTATATTTATCAAATTTAGGGCAGTCAAAGTGAGGAGGAAAGGGCATATGTAACATTTCCCAATCAAAAGGATAGGGACACAATTCTTCAAATTGGTACTTTTCGTTTGTGTCCTACATTGTTTTCTTGTAGACTTATAAGGGCATTCTTCATAGATTTCCACTCTTGATCAAATATTTGGCCACGTGAAGGGGAGGCCAAAATATATACGTCGTTCAAATTTTATGTCTCACCTCCACAATTTTCTATGTATAGATCATTATAGGTAGCCTTAGGTTTTCCCGACACGAAGCTCTACCTGTGTCCTTACGGATATGGGAGTTTAGATGTGCCATTTGACGACTAAGGGTTTGGATTTTAGATTTTATACTAACCTCATCGTTATGGGGTTCATCTTGATTTTCATGTGGAGGTGGTTGTTGATAAGCTTCCTCCTCTCTCCTAGTTTCTAGATTTATTTTAAGATGTGGTAGCTGATAGCCACCATTGTGTCTAGGAGGTAATTCCTCATTTTTGTTTCCTTTCCTAGGAAGTAGAAGCATGTCCAGGGTTTAATATTTTTTTGATAGAGGGAATGGGACGTTCTACTTCTTCCTCTCCATGGATCATATTCATAAGAAGAGTATGGTCAAATTCAGGTGGCAGTCTAGCCCCTAATTCCACTACTCTTGCGAGAACTTGGTCTCAATTTTGAAAGAGGAAATTGTCTATACGAGTTAGGTTAAACTCATAGTCGTCCCAGGAGAATGGTTTCCTCTTCATGCGGGGTTCTAAATTTTTTTTTTTACAAAGGATTATATCCTATTCTTCTATGTCCTATTTTGGTGATAAGAAGCATAGGAAATGTTTTTGTTAGGTTCTAACAAATGTGAATAAGTATATGTTAGGAAGTTATTATTTGTTAGTGCAAATATTATATGTGTATGAAGTTGTTTGTAATAACTCATGCAATTAGAATGGTTTTTTTAAATAAATTTTATAACTCTCCTATTTTATAGGAGAGAAAAATCTATATATTATGTACCCGCTCATTGAATAATAACAAAGATTGTTTTTGTAAATATGCTCCATGATTTTTCTTTTGGTATCAGAGTGGTTTGATATTTCCATGTGATGGAAAATTAGAAGGAAAATAGGGGCAATGCCAAATCTGTATTCTTTCCCCAAATGCATGTGTAACTTCTCAATTCAGAGTGATTTCGTATGAATAGTTTGTTGAGAGCATATTAGAATTTTAAGGTATTTGTTTTGCTTTGTGAGAGTATCGTGAGCAGTTGGAAGATGTTTGAAGGAGAACAATGTTATATAGTATATACTGGCTGACAATAATACCTGAAGAGATCGAATCATTTGCACTTGGCGTTGATTGATGACTATACGATCATTTTGGATTGCTATAATCCCTGAATGCATACAGTTGTTCTTGATCATAGTTGGAATTCATCGTTATGAGCTTAGAAACTATGAGAGTTATGCCAAGGGTCGTGTAACAAGCCATTAACAAATCACAAAGTTTGATGCCTCTTTTGAGATTCGAGCAATTACAGAAGGGTGGTTTTTGTCAATGCGGGCACACACTCAAAGGATAGGAATGCCTTCACCACTAGGATGTTCGATTGCAAGTGATGGAGGATCGATTAATTGTTGGTTCAAGATAACATCTTTCTTCATACGCATCAACATGTCTGGAAAAATCTTCGCAACTTTATTATATTATGCTCAGATCTGTCATGTATTATATACACTTGTTGATCGATCACTCTGTAAGTCATGTGCATCTTGTAGTTATAGATTTCATGTCTCCATAGGGTATTAATCATGGAATAATGATAAGTATTTATTTTTTTGTTTTAATGTTTCAGTATTTAAGGTTTTAGGTTCCTATTATTTTAGTGTTAAAGATATTTTTTCAAAAGAATTGTCTTATGTATGTCAATTGCAAAAGTGACAAAATTATATTTTTGATAAATGTATTCACCTTATTTTAGTCATTAAAAGTGTCGATACAAATGTGTCTTAAATATCCTCATATGTAAAAGAGTCAAGATTTCATAATTATCAAAATAGAGTAAGTTGTTAAAATTGTATTTTCATAATAGAATTGACAAAAAAATATGTCGTAAAGTAAGTCAAATGTCTTTTGTTGTCGAGTTAGTCACTTTGTAAAAATATGAAAAAAATTGCCTTACGGACTCATTTTCGGTGTAACCCGACGTTTGAGTTATAATTGTGCTCCATGATCAAATACAACCAAATTAGTAGCATACTAACTGGAGGACAGAGGCATTAGAGGCTGGAGGTCAATCAACAACCTCTCATCAGTCACCTATGATGGGGTTGTATCAAGGTTTGGTGGCACATTTTCTTTGTGTATTTCATTTTAGTGTTCCTATTATGTATGGTTTTGGATGATGGAAAAGAGTTGTGTTGGAGCGTAGATGAATGACATGATCCTCTAACTGACATGATCCTCTGACTATTGTACTTCATTGGAAGATGGTCCACTTGTGAATATGTTCACTTGCAATGGTGACCATGTGCAACAAGATCTAACTAGCAAGATCCGGTCAGTTGTATTTTCGATATAGTTTGCTTCTCAGTGTTCATGTGTGGAAATTTCACATTGTGGGGAGAACATGACACCAATGTTCCATTTCCATTCGTACCCAAAACAACTAAAGTCAAAGGAATCTTCTAGTGGTAGTGGAAGTTTCCTATGTTATTTGAGATCGAGTGGCAACGATCGATGACAATGGCTACAATTAAGAACATTGTGATTCTTATAGGAAGTAATGTGAAATATTTCAGTATGTGTTCTATTGTGTAGTTTTTTAATAAGTGAGTTGTGATTCCTATATACTTCCTTGATGTACAAACATAGTGGTGAAAAAAGCACCAAAGTAAGTCAATTCATGGATCTTGAAAGGGTTTGTGGGAGGATCCAAAAACCACATGAGGTGGACGAGTTGATGGGGCTTGTTCACGTCAAGGTTTGTGGTAAGCTTGTTTAAAACAATGGAAGGAGAGAGCCTTTATTTTAATCAATATCATGAGTCACATTGTAGGACATGTTTCATAGGGGTGATCATACTACAGATGAGTGTGTGGATGTTTTCACCATGTTTGCACTAAGGGGGGAATGTTAGGAAATTATTATTTGTTAGTGCAAACATTATGCATGTATGAAGTTGTTTGTAACAACTCACACAATTAGGATGGTTTGTTGAAAGAACGTTTGTAACTCTCCTATTTTCTAGGATATATTATGTACCTACTCATTGAATAATAACGAAGATTGTTTTTGTAAATCTACTCCACGCTCTTCATATATCACAAAGAGTCTAGACAAAATATAAGAACGTAACAACCGCAAATAGTCACAAAGAATGTTGAAAATAATACCCTAAAGAATGCACTTAAAGAATGTCCTAATCCACTATAAATAATGTCCCAAATGGATAAAGAATGCATGATAAAATGCCGCCAATGAAAGAATATCTAGAAAAATCCCGAACAAGGATCAATCATGAAAGAGTCTACTCCCTATGTCTAATAACCTATCTCAAAAATTATTCCGACAAGATAACAACAATTTCAATATGTAAATCAATTTTTAGACAAACAAGATTTAAATACTAAAAGAGGGTTGAGGTGATGTGAATAAGCGAATAATGTAAAGTATACACTCTAAACTTAGTTTAATATAAACAAAGTCTAAGTGTTGGAAATGGAGGTTACAAATGTGGGTAACATAACAATACTACTTGGATACTTTTAATCAAGTTTTTAAGAAAAAACAAGATGTGAGTATCAAAATAGGATTGACACAATGCGAACAACGTAACAACAACACCTTCCAAGACTTAGGGAAATGTTTGAATCAAAAACTAGGTCCAAGTATATCAATGAATCAATACAATGTAAGTAGCGTAACAAGACAATCGAGACACTTATATCAAGTTTGTGAAAACAAGATGTAAGTATCACAAATGTAGTGCTATGATATGAGCAACGTAACGATGCAAAGGGTAAATCAAGGTAGGATCACCTAACTACAATGAGATATCTCGATATGGGTATCAAGACAAGGTTTACTAAAACATGAAGACATACCAACACACTTTCAACACTTACATCCCTGCCATAACATGGAAATGTAAGTGAGATAAAAAAGTGGTGGACAATTATTTTTGGAAAACACTACATATTGTCCTCTTTTGGTAAAAAATACCAACAAGAGAGCAAGGGAGGTAGAACAAGTGGTGATGAAAAATACTTAGCCTAACTTTAGCAGAGTTTCACCTTGTTTAAAAATAAGGTAGAAACTAAGACAAAGTTATTCCTTGTAAGTTTCGTGATGAATGTCACGTGGCGTAAACTTCAATGAACTCTCCCCTTGTTCGACCAACAAGGTTTTGACTCTGAATAAGTTATTTCTTTGTGAAATATCTTTAGAATACGATGGATAAGGTCAAGTTGGCCCCAATGCCAAATGGTTACCTATGGATTTTGTTCTCAACACTTACTAATTTTTGTCTAAGAGAGAGAGGTACACTTTTCTAGAATAAATCCTAGACAAAGGACCATTACCCCACAATCAAATTAATGATAGAGGCCTCATATGGGTAACTTGAAGCATTTCCTCACGGGTTTTGTTCTAGTCAAGTAGGTAGTGGGGCACTTCCCGTTTTGTCCACCAGTTCCCTCAAGGTGTGGACTACTTTGGGGTTCCTGTAGTAATCCTCATAATGAGTTTTATGGCTTATGCCAAGATACTTCCCATAGTTCAAAGTGGATGGGTTTTAACCCTTATCTAAACCTACGCATACAGTGTTTTGAACAGATGGTGTGTTTTTTTATCTTTGATTCTTAATTTGGTTTAGCACACCATTGACGACCTGCAAAACATTGTAGTTAGTATTTGTTTTGATTTGATTCTTTAGCAAGCGTTAGGTCTTATGCACAAAATGATTTAATAGTTTTCTTATAAAAATTGAATCAAGGTTGCTTTTGATTCTCAAGATCGTCCAAGGATGCAAGAGAAGAGCATACACAACACTTGATCCAACTAGATTAGAAAATGGAAAACTTAAATCAAATGACCATTAAAATGCTTTGTAAAAGATTCATTCCCTTAACAAAATAAATGATGAACTTTCCAAGTTAATCCAAATGTTAGAAAGATAGAGATCAAAGTTGCTTTTGATTCTCAAGATCACCAAAAGGTGCAAGAGAAGAACATACACAAGCTTTGGTCTAAATCAAGTAAAGCATGGAAATACAACATTCATCAAAGCATTTAGACATGTTAGAAAATTGATTCAAATTAAAACCTGTAAAATAGAAGTTAGAAAAACTTGCAAAACAACACAAAACACAAAAAAGTAGATTTTGGAATTTCTAGAAATCGAGCCAAAATTTTACAGAATCTAGCACATGAGTTTTAACGATAGCGCATGAGTATGTAACAACGCTAGCACAAGAATATCAATGGTAACACGGGGCTATCAACATTAGCGCATGGCTATCAATGGTAATAAATGGCTTTTAATGCTAGTACACCAAATGCAACATTAGTGCAATAACTTTTAACAATAAGCGCAAAGGTGTTCATTTGTGTAGACGAGAAGAAAAGCATACAAAGCTAGCATGAGAAATTCAACGCAAATGCAAGGATACACAAGACTAGTGCGTGAATGACCTCTATGTGTGATAGAGATGAATTTTCTTTGAAATGGTAGCGCACATGAAAGCAACACTAGTATAGGTGGTTTAACGCAGCACACGAGAATCAACATTAATGCACAAATTTTAACACGAGATGCAACAACATTAACTCTAACAAGGTGCCTATGTAATTTTAAAATCATTTTTAGTGATAACATTCAAATTTGATAGCACTTTACCTCTTTCACACCTATAACAAAGAATCAACGCATGAAAACTCAACAAAAGGAGTTAAGAAACACAAGCTTTATCAATATAAGTGAAATAAAGGTTAGTATGCAAAAAATGAAATTTAACTACAAAAATTTGAGAAAAATGTGCATGAGACAAAGGGAAGTCCCATCGGGCATGCCATATGTATGCTTGTGAAAGTAATCTAATGCTAATTACTAGAAACCAACATCAAGTAGTTCATATAACAAAGCTAATTTAACATAAACATCATGATAAGGCTATGCAAGAATAAAACCTAGTTAATGCATCCAAATTAAACTTTGAAAACACTCAGTTATTCCTTGCTAAGTTGGATATGTTTTCTAAAGAATAGCATGCTCCTATGATTATAATGAGATCAAAGGATGGCTATATCCAAGAAGAGGAAAGGATCTCACCAATATGACTTAATTGCCACGCATGGATCTTCCTTTATTACACTTTGCAAAGAGAGAATGAATGGGTGCAAGATCAATAAGCTTCTTCAATGATGGAGAATGCTCTTATCATGTGCATATAATAACACTAATAAAAGTGTGGTGTAATTTTGAGAGGGGGATACTAGGTTCTATATATAGCTTTCCATTTGGGAGAAACTACAATCCTAGTGAATGTGGGATAAAAGATAAAGTAGAATTAGAAGGGATAAACATGATTAGAAATAATTAATTAGAATTAGCAACTCATGGGAGTTGGAGATGATTTAATTAATCAACTAGGATTAATTAATAGGCCAAGATAAGATTAGAAAGCTATTTGGAGGTGATTTAGGAGGATTTGAAAGAGAGATTTAACCAATAAGAGGGTTTATTGATTAAATAGAGGATTAAAAGACTTAATTAACTAATGATAGTTAATTAAAAGAGGATTATAACTAATGAAATGTCGTTAATTGGCATCCAAAATGAAGGGAAATGCTAGTTAATTAATGAAGTATCATTAATTGACTGAGATGAAGGGGAATGTTAGATAATTAGCAAGAAATCACTAATTATAACGAGATTGACGGGAAAGACGATAAACAATGTAATTTTAGTAATAAAATTGCTTAGTCGATTTAGGTGCCTACACACGGGATCACACTTTGTTACGATAAGCATGTTTGATATGATCTTGGTAAGCGTGGAGATGTTCCAATGCTTGGACATGCCTGGAATCTAACATTTCAAGTTTGTGTAAGCGACACTCTCGATAGTCACTATCTTGGAGAATTGTTTTAAGGGAAATGCACAAAGTCATAAATTCAAGCCCTTGAGGGATAACAACCTCATCACCGTACACGAGATAAAATGATGTGGTATTTGTAGGAGTGTGAATGCTAGTGTGGTAAGCCCAAAGGGCATATAACATTTTATTGTGTTAATCGTCGCCACTATGATCAAATTTTTTGGGAAGAATATTGATTATCGTCTTATTAGTGGATTCGGTGTAATCATTTCCTCGAGGGTACTAAGGAGTAGAAAATGTGTGTTTGATTCATTGTCAGTAATAAGAAGTTGTATTTGGGGTTAAAAAAAATTATTGTGTGATTTTTGAAAGATGAGCCATTGTTATTCATGATTGCGAAGGAACTCCAAAATGGGTAATGATATGGGTATTAAGGAATTTGCAAATATATTGGTTGGTAGCAGTTTCAAGGGTGTGGCTTCAACCCATTCAGTGAAGTAATCTATAACAGTAATGATGAATTTATGCCCTTCTAATGACTCGGGGTTAATCTTGCCAATGAGGTCAAACCCATAGATTGAAAAAGGCCATGGGGACTGATAGGTTGCAAATCATGAGGTGGTGAATGATGTAGGTTGTTGCAACATTGGAATTTATCACATTGTTTGGCATGTTCTAGGAAATCTTGTTCCATGGTTGGCCAATAATACCCTTGTCGCGATAATTTTTGAGTCATATCTTTACCAATAAAGTTCCCACCACATGTACTATTATGTATTTGAGCAAGATATAAGGGTATGTACAAAGGAGATTACTGTTAAGAGCACATTTGAATAAAGAACCATTGGCGATGACATAGTGGGTGGCATCGCGACGGAGTTATTGTGCCTCAAGTCGGGATAGGTTGGTGGGAATAGCTTGCTAATAAAGGAAATTATATATAGGAGTGTACCATTCCAGATGGGCTTGATAGAATGCAGTCAAATAGATATCCATGGAGGAGCATAAGGTTTGATCAATAAACGGGTTCACCAAATGATTTAATGAAATTAAATCTAAGATAAGGACATTATTGATTAAATAGATATAACAATAAATAAGAAAGATCAAACAAACAAAATACAAACACATGTGATTAAGTAGGGTTTTGAGAATGACTCAACTTCCCACTATAGGTCTGGATTGATTCTAGGCAAGTGAATGATCTGAACATGCATATTATGGGTTGTGTAAGCTCTAATTCTAAAATTGGAATGTGAAGACCTCAGGGACATGAGCACTTGGGAGATGACATGTTTTCTTGGGTGATGGCATATTTTCAGGCCTTAATGTCTTAGGGACATATCTAGATATGATTATTTCTATCTTGCTTCTTATCTTTGTTAGCTTGTTGTAGGTCGTGTCGGGTTTGTCACACTACTACTCTGTCACACCTTTACCTACAAAAACCCTAACTACCTACACAAAAATCAAGTACACATTATATTGAATAAAAAATGTAAATGAGAGAGTCAAATTAACCCTAGAGGTCACCACGATGTGATATTGTTGCGAGCGATGCACTACATTTCAGACTCCATGTAGTTCTTGTGGTGTGTGATTGAAATTGTGTCCCTTGAGCTAGGATTCCTTAATACCAGTCACACAAAGAATAATGAGATACAACTACTTTTTCCCAATGCAAGAGTGTATACTATGGAATTCAACATAACCCCCTATGTAGTGAATAATGTAGCCCAAAATACAATCCCTTGTGTTGTTCTTTGTATGTGGTAGATATAGAAAATGATAGCCCAATTGCCCCCTTAGAATAGTTAGTAGGTTGTGTTTATATATGATTTATTTGTTTGAATTTCAGAACATAGTGACACCAAAATCCAACCTCGGTTGTGATAAGAAATTAAGAAAATACCCAAAGCCAAAGAAAAATGGCAAAGGAGAAAAAACAAACAAATAGGATGGAAGCGCCCATAAGGAAATTAGCACTTGGGTGTTAATGTCATGTCTATGCAAGTATAGTCCTACAACAAACAAACAAAAATAAAGTAAAATAAAGGAACAAGGATCCCTATGACTCGACCAAAAATATGCAAATGTCAGACAAGAGACATAAGTAGAGTCAAACAAAACAAGAAAAGGACCAAAGAGGTGTCACCAATGCCTAGTTTCCAAACTTATAAATCATGTATATAACAACATACTAGAGGTATAATGTAATAATAATAAGTGTATATTTTAGTGACAACAACATGATAGAAAATTCTTCTAGAAAAATAAGGAAATCGAGAAAAATTGAGACAAAACTTTAAGGGGAAGATGATTCTAAGAAAGAATAGTGGAGCATGTGAAAAAAATAGAGACCATAGAAAGTGAATGGCATTTTGTAGACCGGGGAATGTAAGCCACCTAGCATAGCTAGAGGTGCAAAGGAAAAATAAAGGAGAGTAAAAATACAAGGAAATTCATAACACACACTTAAGGGACATTAAATCAAGTAAAAATCAGAAAGCAATGGACAACTGTCAACAACTTGACATTAATTACGAGTTGATGGAGGAATAAAGTGTCACACATGTGAAAGATAATAAATGAAGCATTTATGACATATTCAGAAGGGTATAAATAGTGGCAATTCTTTTGTAATTACCTTGTAGTTAAAACAAAGAGTTCTAAACAAAAATAATAGAAAAAAGTGAAAAAGTGATTCAACACATTTGAAAATTGAAAAACAGTCATCATTAAATAATTTCTAAAGATTTTACTGATCGACAAGAGTTGGAAAGAGAAAAGGGATAAGTAATAGAGAATTTTAGCAAGAAAACCATAACCCTTGACCTCCATCAACATGGGAGTCAAGTTCTTCGAGCAGAATCAGGAAATTTGAAGCAATAAACCACCCGAGTAAATCGGAGCGGGTTCCATTCTAAGTTCAAGATAAAATACCAGCAACAAGAGGTTTGAGTAAAAGGATCTGTGTAAGATTCAAGCACTTTGTGTGACACAAGTTCACATAGTACCACTAAATCAATTTATAAGGAACATTCAAGTGACACAATTATAAAGGTAACATCAATTGGTGCGGAATTTTTTTATTTAAGAGGAAGAAGTACAAGTCGGAAAAGTAGGGACAAGTTCTTCCATGCCCTTCAAGAAGCGTAAGAAGACAATGGCCTCAAGAAAAATAGTAAAGAAGGATCAAATATTCATCATCGTACACTTAAAATTTTAGATTAGATAACTGAAGAGGCAATGGAAATGGGGAAGTGACAAACACGTGTGGGATTAAGATGTCGGATTGTAACCACATCGCACTCAAACTAGATGAGGTAATGGCCAAGGATTTTATATGCCCCTCGAGATAAGAAGGATATCACAGAAACATTATATATGATGATAGCATGAAGAAGATGCTAGAGAAGGTTGGGGTCATTCATTTGTATGATTTGCCCTTTTTAGAAAACTACGGAACTATTTGAGTATCAAATCTCACGAGTATATGAGGGGACTTTTTCCGGGCCGACACATGAAAATCACTCACATCCTCATTAGAAAGGAGACATGGTTGATCAACACTATGAAAAACATAGACAAGCCCGGAGAATAAACAAGAGGTTAATAGGGTTGGGACCTCCTAAATTACAAGCAAGGAGGGAACTCATTCCCGTTTATATATCCAAGACCCTAGGACAAGAGTCACATAGCTATTCTTAGCATCAAATTTAGTATATCTAGAAAGGTGGACAAAGGTAAACAAGAAATATTTGTGTTACACACAAAATGGTGTAAGGGATACAATACAACTTGTCCCAATTCATTTACGACAACATGGTCAAAATCCAGGAGCTTGCACATGAGAAAGCGGAATTGAATTCCAAGCAGGGCATGATCCTTCTACTCTTTATTTTCAATGAAATAGGTGTTTCAAAGGGTGAAGGAGATCCAACATGGGTATTTATTTTAGAAAATAAATCTCTCTCTTGAAAGATACAAGCAATTATTGGTTCCCACAACCATCAACAATGCATACAAAGCGTAATTTGGAAATTTGCATAATGTATTTGAATAAGATTGGAGGATACTTGCACAAATTTCCCAAATAGTTGGAAGGAGACATAGAATTTGTGTAGTAATGCACTAATTCTTAGTGTATTTCAAGTAAATAGATGAGATATGGTCCCTATGGAAAAATTTCCCTATGCCTTCACTCTGAGACTATTTTTTGTGATCCGTCAATAGGATCAAGGAGGCAAGGAAAATAAGGATTTATGCAATGATATTTTATGTGGATATTTATACCCTCCATAAGACCTATAAGTGCCACGCCAAGAAGTGCATGTGGAAACACGTGAGTCTAATATTTACACCCTAAGAAATATAGAGACACTAGTAGTTAAAAATGCAACACATAGGTTTTTCTACTATTTGTGCCCAAATAATAAGAAAATCACATGAGCCACCTAGGAAGAAGAGGAACTCGATGAGTGTATGATTATGTCAATCGAGAGAAACCCCACGTCATGGATAAATGAAAATATTAGAAAAGGTGACAATAGGAAAAATCATCTTAGTAAGAAAGGGAAAAGAGGGGCCAACCAAGAATAAACAAAGTGCAAACACGATAATACCTCCAAAAGATTCACCAAATCCTAGAAAATAGGGTGAGACTAAATAGGATGGTGGTGCTAAAACTATCATGGGGTTGGTAGAATCCAACGCCTGGGACAAGCATATACATAGGTTGTGTAAGGAGAAGAGAAACAAATGTCACCCACGAAGGACAAAATACACATAGAAGAACAATTACAAAATAATCCACAACACTCTGCGTAGAAGGTGACACATAGATGGGGGATCCCAATAACTCATGTGTAGGGATATCATTCATCCTAAACGAACCCCAAAAGTGATTTAAGTTCAAGATGATCCTCAAAATGAATAAGGAATGTAGGAAGAGGGTGGAAGTGCGGGAGGATACCATGGAGGTGTAAGTGGAGGCCATGAAAGTAATGAGGATGAAGAAGATTGAAGCAAGGATAAAGGGAAGCGTAGAACGGAAGAGTTAGAGGACAAGGATGATGAAATGGATGAAGAATTCCAACTTAACCCATACCAACCTCGAAGTCCATCCACACAAAGTACCATCAAGGAAAAGTGGTGAAAGAATTATTATTTTAATAAAGCATGAAGAACTTCATAGCCATGAAGTGCTCCAAAAGGCGTTATCTTTTTCCCTATATTGTTATACAAAGGAACCAATTATTGATATTCCTAGTGATTGCATACATAGTGTCCCAAAAGGATATGGTGATATAATTATCCTTGTGGAAACTTACCAAAAGTGATTTAAGTTCAAGATGATCCTCAAAATGAATAAGGAATGTAGGAAGAGGGTGGAAGTGCGGGGAGGATACCATGGAGGTGTAAGTGGAGGCCATGAAAGTAATGAGGATGAAGAAGATTGAAGCAAGGATAAAGGGAAGTGTAGAACGGAAGAGTTAGAGGACAAGGATGATGAAATGGATGAAGAATTCCAACTTAACCCATACCAACCTCGAAGTCCATCCACACAAAGTACCATCAAGGAAAAGTGGTGAAAGAATTATTATTTTAATAAAGCATGAAGAACTTCATAGCCATGAAGTGCTCCAAAAAGGCGTTATCTTTTTCCCTATATTGTTATACAAAGGAACCAATTATTGATATTCCTAGTGATTGCATACATAGTGTCCCAAAAGGATATGGTGATATAATTATCCTTCAGGAAACTTATTACCTCTCCAAAACATAAGTAGGAAAAGTGCTCCTAAAAATTGTTGGGGAAGTGGTGCAAAAAAATCTAAACAATAACAATGACTACATGATACAAAGAGAAAAAATAAATAATCTGGAGGTAGAGATTAAGGAGAAAAGGATTAACTTGCGTGAACTATAGAGAGAGCATAAGAGCCTACAAGAGAAATATGAGCACATGGACTCTAAGGAAAAAGTGTTAGGTGAGAAGATTCTTTTCCATGAGCCTAAGATTACGAAACTAGGTTGAAAAGACAGATGGATTGGAGCAATTGCTAAATCTTCTATTCAAGCAAATTAAGGCTAACAAGGAGCAAGCCAAAAAAAAGGTGATTAGGAGAACATAACACTTTTCTATGAGAAGAAACTTAAAACATATAAAAAAATTGATAATAAATTGGAGGAAAAAGACACACATGTAAAAAATTCATAAAAGGGGTTTTCAAACAAAACCAAATTATCAGTAGCATGCATGCGAGAAGACATCAAGAAGAAAACATCTTTGGAAGCCTGGATGGAGGATGATTCCACTTTGATAAGACTACTCACAATAAATTTATGGAATAATTTTAGAGGGTTAGTGAAGAGGATGCTGAAAAATGGGAAAATGTGAAACAAATATTGTGAGTTAAGAAATATCACCAAAAAGATAAGATTGAAGTGGAAGCTACATGTATAAAGTTAAGCACAAAGTTCAAAGAAATACATACAACCACTACAACCAAAGTCAAAGGCATAAAATATTTTACTAATTTAGCCACTCAGTTAGATAACCTAACCCCTTTCTTTTAAAAGGCCATCAATAATTGGCAAGCACATGAAGATGTTCTCAAATCCAAAGTGCCCGAATTATTTGAGCGATCCTGAAAAAAGTGTTACCCAAGGGTGGTCAATAGAGTTAGTGTGGGGGATGTTAGACCCGAAAATTCTTGTATTCTTTATTCTTTTGTGCCAAATTGGGGATAAAACATTATATATTCTTTAAGACCATTATTTGAAGGATGTGTGGCAAAATGAAGGAATGTTGTGTATACACCTATTTTTTCATCTTAATCTTTCATACCTATTACTAACAATTCCTTTGTGCAAAATGCATATATTTATTGAGTGGGTGCTTTAAGGGGCTTGCCAAGAATGGGATATGACTATTCACATGGTCATTATGGGTTAGAGACAATACACCGAGAGATGTATCGCTATGTGGTCCTATCTTTAGTTATCATTGTCCTTATTTTTTGCACACACTAACACTCCTGACACTTGTTTGCATCTGACACCATCATTGACACGTTTTTCACTTATTCTTGCTTTATCATGAGACATTGCAACATTTTTGACATTTAGGTCTCCTTGGATGACACCATTGCTTATGGGTGATGGTATCGGTGTTAGGTTTCCCTTGGTGATGTCATTACCCGCAGGCGATGGCGTCGGGTATATATGCACATCACACCCGGACACTCAAAAGGACAGAAGAAATATCATAGAAACTAGCCATCTGCTATGTTCTTTTGCGTCATCTTTGCATCTAATTTCTTAGCTCTTAGTTCATCTTTTATTTTACTTAGGGTTGGACAATCTTCTTGATTATTGGATTGTTTGCACTATTGGGTCATCTATAATGAGTCTAGGATAGGAAGGATATTCCCTTTCTCCATCCATATCGATTCTCTCTAGGTGTACTAATTCTCTGGAGAGATATGCATCAACGATCACCCGCAGTAAGTGTTATAATCCTCTTTGTCGAGTTTACATAGATTAGTTCATTTCCCTTCCCCATTTCTCTATGTTAGCTTAGTATTGTATGTACATCAATGCTACTTAGCGTAGTGCTCTTACATGATCAACTCCTTAGATTTCCTTTATTTGTATTTTAGTTACATTTTAGCTATATTGTAGTAGTGTAGATTTTACATGCTTGTTTCATCTTCCCATCGATCTATATCTCTCCCCATTAACCAATATCCTAAAAGAGTATGCTCCTCTATCTCATTTGTAGACCTTGGAAACCCTAGGTTGACCTAGTGTAGGTATAACTACCCTCTAGATATGAGAACTTAACACTCATTGTAGCCCCTTTTAATCAATCATTTGTGTGTCATTTCACGTGTCTCCTATTTGTTGCCTCATACCCTCGTAGAATGAAATAATTAGAAGTGTAAGCCATTGAGACACATTTTTGGCCTACCATACACTTCTAGTGAACCTGACGTGAATCCTACAAACCTCCTAATCGAGCACAATTCATTAAAATCATCCATCTCCAATTTTGACCTCATTTCACAACACTAAAATTTAGAAAATCCAAACAGACTTATCTACACAAATGTCAATACCTAGGGAAATCCTCTCTGCTTTCCAAAGACATTTGTTTGATGACAATGCCTTTGGCCCATGTACAAACTTTCTTTCACGATCAATCCTTTTTGTTTCTACAAATTTGACTCTCGACGCCATTGACCCCTGTGCAAATTTTCTTACACGATCAATTGTGTTAGTAAACTCCATTTCAGGACCTTCTCTCGGCCAGATCATCACTCCATCATGGAGTATCTGGGCTTAGGATCCTCTGATTCTATTGTGTGGAAATTTCTTGAAACCTTTCATCCAAAAGTTAAATTCCCCTTCTGCATGGATTGTTGTGTCATAGGAGTTCCTAGCAAGAAACATCCCACCCACTACAATGGCCTATTTTAGGATGAAGAAGAGAAAAATCAAAATGATAACACTTATGATCATCCTCCTAAGATTCAGAAATTCCTTGCACAATTTCCTCAATAATATGATGAATAAGAAGAAATGCTTAGTAAACATCTCCTTGAATTTGTCTCTGAAAAACTTGACAATAGGGTAGAAAAAGGGGAAATGTCTTGAAGTAGGTTCATATAAGAATTTCCCTAGTTCTAGCCCTACTAACCTCATCCTCTAACTCATTGATAGGATTAACCAATAACAATCCCCTACTATGACATAATTCCTTCAAATGTAAGCCAACATGGCTCAACTAGTTAATTGCCCTGCAATGGAAATTTGGGGCACCACACCCCCTCCTTTACCAAATGAGCCTAATGGGGTGCCCATCACCCAACCCCCTATCCACAACAAAGTCCTAAGAGTAGTCCAACAAGAGCCTCTAGCACCTTACATTGCTAGCATGGATATTGGGGGTATTGCTCCTTCCATCTCCTATGATGGGTCCATTGATCCCTCCCTTCACATTAAGGCCTTTGAAAATCTTTATAAGGAGTGGATCAAATCCAATTCATACGCTGCCACCAAGATCTTAGCTAAAACCCTCACTGGAGATGCTTTGGATTGGTATCATACCTTACCTCCTAACTCCATAGTTGAGCTAGAATCCTTGGTGACAACCTTAGTGAATGAATTTGATATCATGATTTCCTGAGAATAAAATTAATGCCTTTATCAACTGTCAACAATCTAAAAATGAATTAACATAGGCCATTATCAAACATTGGAAGAACCTTTGTACATGAGCTAAACATAATGTACTTAATGATAGCCTATTTCAACTTTTCCTACGATCTCTTGAACCTTGCCTTCAATACAAGGTAAGGTCCTTTTCTCCCACCTCTCTAGAAGAAGCCTTCAAACAAGCTAAAAGACAAGATTACCTCATGAGAGAGTTTGAGAAAGCTCCTCCTAAGACACAACCTAACAAACAATTCCAAATCCTCCAATGTTCTAAGAACAAGAACATGACAGATGACGGAGTCTCGATACTCTTCCTCTTGTCACTTCTTTGAATAGAACCATCTTCAACATTGATCAACAAACTAAAAAAACAAAAATCAGCCTAACTATCATCAACCATTGAGCAAGGAAGAATTGAAACATCACTTACCTAATTCATTTAGCATGATCTTAGATCCTTCTTAACTTGTTCCTCAATGGCATGATGAAAGTAAATTCTATTGGTGGCATGCTAATTGGGGTCACTCCCATGAAAATTTTCATGCACTATACACGATTGCCATCAAATTTTTCCTAGGCTCCCAATTTGACCATGATACCATCACTCAGAACAATTTATTGAAGTGGTCAAAGCCTATGATGCAGCACAATGAAAATATCATCACAAACCAATTAACCAAGCTAATGAGAAGTTATAAGTATTCTCTAACCATATGCCTAACCATAATACCGGTGAGAGTTCCAAAAAGCAAGAGCATGTTATGACTAATGTAGTTGAAACAGACTATCCTCCTAAAAACATGGTGGCCATGAATGATGTTAGGCATGTCATAGCTTATGTAGAATGTGAATACCCTACATCATTACATCCACAAACTCACAAAGTTATATATCATTCGTACCTCAAAATCGGCCCCTATGGAAAATATCCTACAAGATGATGGTGTCTAAGAATTCTTCCCTTACTTTAAGCACCATCAACCCCTATGGAAAATATTCCACAGGGACAGTGGCATCTAGCATTATTCCTACAAACAACATTTCCCCTATCAAAATGAAACTTGTTGGGAAAATAGTGTAAAAACTAAGCAAAATATAGTTTTTGAAGTCTCCCTTATTACACCTATTTATTCTATCTCCGTTCTTGAGAGTCCCATCACTCTCATTCCATTGCACAACTCATTCATGATGACTAGGATCCTCTTGAAGCACTTGCTCGGCTCCTAGACAAATTTATTTTCTAGAACTCATGCGTATGTCACCTCACCACCACGAGCGTCTCATGATAACATTATTTGACATAAACATTCCCTTTCCTCCCACTTTGGGTCAGAGTCCCACATTGTATGGCTCAGAGGAAATCATCCTTTTTCAGTGTGAGGAGAGCCTCTCTCTGTTCATATTGACCTTACCATGGATAGCCTCCATGATCCCTTGTGAGCTCTTACTCTATGTAGATGATCCACCTAGTTTCATTATAGTTCAGATTGGTCATGCTACAATCAAACATGCTCTCATCGACGAAGGATCTGACACATGAGTGGCCTCATTAGAATTCATTAAGGCTCTTGGTTACACCATAGATAACTTAAAATCTACATGAAACACTTTTCAAGGGTATGATCACAGATATATACCCCCATGGGATGTATTTGGTTACCCATCACTATTCCTCCTAGGATTGTTTGCATTAAATTCATGGTTTTCAACTTTCCCCTATCTTATAATATTATCCTAGGATGGCCTTGGACTCATCACATGCACATCGCTTCCTTCACTTTTTAATGTGTAAAATTTTCTCACCAAGGAGCTATCTATAAGATTCAAGGGGATCCTAATCCTTGGAACTACGATAGACTTCAAAAAAGGGGACACACAAACTTCCAACACTATATGAGTTATCTACCATCGCATTTCAGGAATATCAACACTTTAACTACCTTATAGATTCACTTCACGGAAATGTTGGTCATCCCAAATTAGTTGGGTGCATACATCCCAATCTCTTGGAGTCTAATGACAACAAGCCTGATGAGATCACAATTAGAGTTAATACTTCATATCTCCATGAGCTTATCACATCCCAATTACTTCCTTGCGATCCCTTTCACGTAAGGAGCCTTCGGTTCCCACAATCTTCTCACATATATCACACTCTCCATTAGAGCATGTGTTCCGATTAGAGACTATAGTTGACTCTTGTGCGGTGGATGCCTCCACATTGGATTACGATGATGGTTACCCTTTAGACAATCCCCACCTAGCTAGTTATGCCTAGATTTGTGATAAGGAACTCTTGTGTTACCAGGAGATCCTTCACACCAAACATGCTTATGATGTCAACATCGTCATCATACAAGAGGACTCCTTGAGTATGGATGATACTTCTCTCAGTCATTCGATGCCCAAGCCTCAAGTCACTCCACCAGACACTTTACCTCATACTACCCCTCCACAAACTACCATGGATATAGCTAACCAATTTTCCCTTGTAGAAGTAGATGATCATGTTGCTAGTTTTGATTACGAAGTCAATGACCTTATGGGTGATGACCCTATCTACTTTGCTTCAATGATCGGGCCAAAAATGACACCATCAGCACCATCCTCACCCATTGCATCAGTGCCTTACCCACCTATTATCATTAACGCTTCACAAATTGTGTGACTTCCCTCCTTACCTCTTGCCCTTATGACACCTCGGTCCCCTACGACCAAGCCATATTGCACATGGCATGAGGCCTTGGAGCACGATGTTTTAAACTATAGATTTTATCGATGACATAAGAAGAAGCTCAAAACTAAGATCAAACGAGACCAAACTAGAAAAGTTGAATAACCTTTCACTTTGTCTCCCTTCTTTTGTTCTCACCACATGTATTATATACATACCAACGTTGATTGTCAGGTTATGCGTAACAAGTGTTAGGCTCTTGGAACCTCTTCCCCATAATCGGAACCATGGGACCAATTCCTCTAGGAACTTACCACCTTTCCCTCGACCAACTAGACCACAACCTACTTACGAACCACTACCTCGCCTTGATCCTCGTCCCTCATGAATGATATTTAGCATGAAATTTTCACCTAGATAAAGGATCGGATCAATGACACACTATTTGCCACAAGATTTGAATTTCATCAACAAGTCGTTATTACACAAAATGCCATAGAGGACTTCATGACTCGTGCTTAGAAGTCACATCTTACACTAGGTTGATGACATCATCATTGACACCTTATAATATTTTACCCCTCGTGGCTAGCTATCTATAAGTACCGTGATTATGTTTTCTTTCCTTTTTTAAACCGAGCTCTTGCCTTCGCTTGGGCTTTCATACCACACTTGGGTTTTCACATACTTATTTAACTCTCGCCTTCTCTTGGGCTCTTGACCCCCACTTGGGTTTTCACATACTTCCTTATATCTCTCCTTCACTTGGGCTCTCAACCCCCACTTGGGTTCTCACATATTTCCTTATATCTTGCTTCATCCTCGCTTGGGCCGACTACCATGCTTTGATTTTTCATCCCATACGCCCTAACTCCTCCTAGCATTGGAGTGTCATGGACTTGATTTCGCTTATTTTGGCGTCGATCTCCCTGGTTTTTCCCATTGGATTGTGGCGGTATTATACGCATCCTCGCTTAGGATTATGACTTTTCTTGGATTTATTTACCTGACAGCACCCTGACATCCTATCATTGGATGCCTTATCCTTTTTCTACCCCTTAGTTCCTTTACATCGCGTGGGTTGGGCTATCCTACTGATTCCCCCTCCCACCAGTTTTACCTATCTAGTAACACTATCAATGTTCCTAAGTACCATGAGTATCATATAATATATGCATGCAAAAAATAGGAAAGTGATAAGCAAAGTAACATATAAACATCTAATGAACAAAATTGTCACAATCATCATATGTATATATATCTCGAATCAATTCTATATATCGACAAAATGATGCAAAATGCCGCAAAAACTCTGGCCCATCTATAATAAATTTCAAGAACCCTTATCCCCACTGGGGGTCTCTTGATGTTTTGGACTGATGGGGCCATGCTAGTAGCTCGGGATGTGTGAGCTAGAGACTCCACCCTAGATTGGGCTCCGGAGGCTTCTCCTCGTGCTCTCGTCAGCTGTGACTCTAGTGTAGTAATCCTCCTAGATGCCCTTCAAGCATTTGATAAGCATGCCACTTTCTCCTACAATAAACTCTACAACATCACATCTATGCTACATGTGGTCATAAGTACCTATGCATCCACATACCTCTGTAGTGTCTTGCATGCCTCTCAAACCAGATGGAAGGCACCCATTGAATCTCCCGCTAATGGTGTTGTTGGATCAGCCATCAATGTAGTATCTTGAACATCCAACACATGATCCAGGATCTCATGGTGGGAACTCTCTATTAAAGAGTGCCACTCCTCCACTGTACACTTTCAGAAACCAAGTACAATGACATGTGTCACTTACAATAACCACACAAGAAATATTTCTCAAGAACCATATAAATAACATAATAACATGCATACCTAGCTTCACGGGCACATCCATAATGGTCTCGTTATATCCTCGATTTCCTATTACTTCCTCCCCTCATTGTCATGATAAGTTCTAGATCCTATATATTGTGCCCACCTATCTCGAGGACTATTACCATGTCTCCCCTTGTGTTGTGGTCTAGGCCTTTATCCGAAGTACGTTGCCATCTAGACCCTAATGGGAGTCGGATAACCTCCTCCTTCCCGACACATCGACACTCCCTCCACTATGTTGTTGGTTAAACTATTACTCCCCCTCTCATGCTAAGATTATCTTTTCTGCACCTCCTCCATGTGAGCCTATATTGGTGGATCCTCTGTCGAGATCCCTCCTTTGAACCACTATTTGCTATAGCTTTGTGGCGGGCCTTGAACATCCCCACCACGCTTGCGCTACCTCGACCCTATCCACTTGCCACATGTACCCTATGGGGCCGTAGTGTTGGCACCTTTACCTCTCCTCTCTTGCACCCTATCTATCATGCCACCGTCGGTAGGGTGGTAATGGTGGTATCACCATAGGCACTAGTAATCCAAATTACCTTGCGAACACCTCGTCGAGTGGGTCTCCAACCACTATAAATAATGCCCTATCATCTTGGTAATTACCTCCAATTACTTTGATCTTGGTCAACTAGGCCAATGATCCACATTCCTTACATAGGGCTGCCATATACCACGTGCTTAATGGTCGGAATGCTTGAAGTGCTCTCACCTTGCCCGGCTCTTATGCATCTTGGAGTACTCTCGGGGCATCAAATGCTTGCCACTAGTGGTGTACTTGTCAACTGATATATGGGAAACCTTTCATAAATCCAAGATGTCAATAAAATGATGGGTCCCATGACCCTTTGTCCTCTACGTCTGATCTTGTAGATATCATGTACTAATTGCACCCATATGGTGGTGCCCCAACTGAAAGACACACCATGATCCACAATATCCATGCATACTGCTATAAAAAATAATGGAATGGACCCACCTACCTCGTGGCACACTATCCGTGCCACAACAATCCTCATATCCACATTTCAAATAAATGATATCCTTGAGGTATACAACTTGCACTAATTCGGACACACAACATACCCTCGTCGTATGTCTCACTCCCTAGTAGCTCATATAGCTAAGGATCTCTGCTCTACAAAATTAGGATTCAAATCACAATACATATGGGTCCCTCCAATGGGTAACCCCAAAATACCATGGACATCCTTTAAATTCAAGGCCATCTCGTAGTCTCTGTCACATCCATTATGAAATTGTTAGACCTCATCTCCCATGCAACCAAAAACATCTAGAGCGGGTCCATGTCTAATGGTATCCCGAGCATATGCATGATACACCTAAAACTCCAATCCTCAGAATCGGGTCACCTCTTCCCAGTCAAGCCTGCAATCAACCCACTCAACCACTCCACATTGACACTCCTCCATAGGCGGATCCTATGATCTCCCTACATGCAAAAAATAATGAAAAAACAAGAATGGCACCTTAAAAATCAATTAGGTATGCACATTTAAAATTAAAGAGTTGTATATACAAATATTGATGACATCACTCCCCTAACTTATGCCATTGACCCCTATAAAAAATGCATCCCTATCCCAACGCCATTAGCCCTTTTACTTTAGAGGTGTCAATGGTGTCTAGCCAAAAAGTGGCTACGACATTTCAAGAAATGAACCTCGGATAAATCTGAAATGACAAAACAAAAAACAAATCTCTCCCAAACTCACTTATCTTTTGTCTTAACCTACCCTATCACGCAAGTTTGGGTGAAAATGACACATTAATGACTATGAAAATGTAAAATAACCAAATGACACCTAATCTACCCAACAACATTAAATGCAAATGACTTACCCGTGGTCGCACCCCACTATGTGCACCACCTCATCATCCCCCGCCACCACCTCGTACTTATGCCATATCGTTGTAAAACACACCTAAATTTGGAAATGAGATATCAATTCTATCAAATCCAAAAAAAGTAATGAACAAATAACAAGCAAAATAACTATTTAAAAACAACATTTATATTCAAAATTGGTCGCAATAATCCTAAACCTTCCAATGATTTGCCATTTTTCTCCGAACTCCAAATAATGCGTCATGATCATGATCTCATATTGTTTTCTTTGACCTATTACACATATGCATTTGACAACTTTCAATTTTTCCCTATTTTTGACACCATAAATCATATGATATCTATGACACCATATCACCATGACATCACGATGTATCAACACTATGACACGACACTTGTCCCATGGGCCCCTAGCTCTGTGATTTATGTCTTATGTTGCAGCGATCCTTTAGTGTGTCTTTTCGGTCTTCCTTCTTCAAGGTTGTTATGACATTGATTACACCCATACATAGTAGGACGAGCGATACTCTCGAGTACGCATTGGTGGGTATATTTCTTTTTGTTAGTCCTTTATTACTTTAAGTATTCCATTATGTACTTACTTTTAGTATCTATTTTTTCTTTCGGTTTCCCAGATCTGTTTCATTCCATTTATCACCCCATGTGTCGTTATTATGACATGCATGATCAACGGTTGGGGCATAGGTATACACCTAATTTTTCATCCTAATATTTAATACATGTTACTAACAATTCCTTTGTGTAGATAATGATCATTGATGCATCTATTTCTTGAGCGGGTGCCTTAAGGGGCCTGCCGAGAATGGGGTATGACTATTCACATGGTCATTATAGGTAGAGATAGTACATATTGAGATGTATCGCTATGTGGTCCTAGATTTAGTTATCCTTTTCCTTATTTATCACACACACTAGCACTCCTGACACTTTCTTGCATCTGAATCCATCATTGGCACATTTTTCACTTATTCTTGCTTGATCCATGACACATTGCACCATTTTTTACATTTAGGTCTCCTTGGCCAACACCATCACCCATGGGAAATGGTGTCGGTGTTAGGTTTCCCTTAGATGACATCATCTCCCATCGGGTATATATGAACAACACACCTAAACATTTATAAGGAAGGAAGAAAGATCACAAGAACTAGCCATCTACTCTGCTCTTTTGTGCCATCTTTGCATCTGCTCGCTTTGCTCTTGGTTCATCTTGCATTTGACTTGGGATTGGACACTCTTCTTTATTGTTGGATTGCTTGCACTATTGGGTCATCTATAGTGAGTCTAGGACAAGAACGGTGTTCCCCTTCTCCACCCATAATGATTCTCTCTTAGTGTACTACTTCTCTAGAGAGATAGATGCATTAACGACCACCCTGGGTAAGTGTTCTAACCCTCTTTGTCATTTTGCATAGATTAGTTCATTTCCCTTTCCCATTGCTCTATGTTAGCTTAGTATTGTATGTACATCGGTGCTAGTTAGCATAGTGCTCTTACATGATCAACTCCTTAGCTTTCCTTTACTTGTATTTCAGTTACATTTCACCTATATTATAGTAGTGCATATTGTGCATGCTCGTCTCATCTTCCCATCGAAATATACCTTTCCCCCATTAAAAATAGCCTAGAAGGGTACTCTCCTCTATCTTGATTGTGGACCTTGGAAGCCCTAAAATGACATGGTGCAAGGATTACTACCCTCTAGATATACAACCTTAGCACTAGTTGTAGTACCTTTAAATCAATCAATTGTGTTTGGTCCATGTGTGTCTCCTATTTATTTTCACATACCCTCGTAGAGCGAAAGACTTAGGAGTGAAATCCATTGAGACACATTCTTGGTTTGTCATATAGGTTCGCATGCAAGAGGGACGGGGAAGAATAACGCAAGAGGATTAAATATGATCGCACAAGTAAGTTGGAGAGAAGCACACTGAAGAAGGAAGAAAACTTGCACACATGAGGAATGGGAGAGTCATGAAAGGAAGTTTTGGAAAATAAATAACGCCGAAAGAGGCACAAGGTATTCGGGGTTTAACATGCAACACATACACGATTTGAAAAGGACATGAAAGAATAGAAAGGATGTGTCGAATATAGACATGACCAAAAATAGACATAGAACTAGGAGTTTGGAACACTTGCATGAAAGCGACAAAGGAACACGTGAAGAAGACTAGAGATAATAGCACAAGGATAACTCACGAGGCATAAAAAGCAAGGACATGGCTAAATGTAGGCGAGGGATTATTAGAAACACTCACCATGTAGAATCCAAAGAATGACAACATGTGGGCTAGCCACCACCTGATGTAATAGTTAACTAGTAGATATAACTTGAGGGCTAAGAATATCTCTTAGAAGACTAGTGAAGGTCAAGTCCTCACTAATATTTACTCCGAAAGGCGTTTCCCCTATGGTAAAGAGCATGTGGTCGTTCACACCACTAGCTTAAATTTGACAGGTGTTTTGACGTTTTTGATACGTGATTAAATTTGACTGGAGTTTTGACTTTTTGATTTTTAGTTGTTTTAAGCGGCTTTGCTATTTTTAGCGATTCGCATTGCATGTTTTGATTTTTGTCATTAAATGTCAAATTGTTCAATCTTTTTAAGGGATACATGTTTCTTAGGGATTTCAAGCTTCAATTTCCGGGTCCAGGAGATAGTCCTAAAATGCGATATCTGATTTCAATGTAGAAAATATAACTACATTTGAAAATGGATACATCCCGCTTCCATTTCAACTACGGATACATTTTATAGAACTTGCAGACCAGAATTTTTCTTCACAAAATTGAAGATTGAATGATTATTAAATTAATTTTATTGAACTTTCGACCACTTTAGGGGAATTTTGTATTACAGTTCTATTTTAACCTGTAATGTGAAACATGCACAGGAATGGATGGGACTAGGTTGGGCCTCATCTTACATCACCAGACTCTCGTTGAGTAAGTCCATCTAAGTGGATGTTTGAGATTTTCTTTCGTGGTTTATGTATTCCTCATATATTTATTCTATCAATATTAGTCTTAAATTTCAAATAATGTCAGTCTTCATAGTTAGATATTAAGAACCAATTAAAATTTTATTTGATGCAACCTCTTTGAAGTTAGATGCTTGCATTTTCTAGTTATGGATCGGACTCCCTTTGAAGGTAATTTTTTATTCTTCTGAAAACATTTTTGTTCATGTTGTTGAGTCTGTACACAAAAGAGAGGTTAGAGGAGAGAGATGGAGGGGGAGGAGATTATTACGACATAGTTATGTTGGTTAGTGCCTTAAAGGAACTTAAGTAATGTAATGCCCTATCGGTTAGCATTATATTCCATGAAAAGATAACAGCTTTAATAGCAATACACAACAATCATGGTCACTTTGCATGAATGAAGCAAATTAATTAGAAAACTATTCTAAACTCTTTCTTACCCATGACCATCTTCATGGGCTTTAGGGATTTCAAAAAACTTGGTTTTGTGAAAAATCATGTCCTCTTGTAAAGGAATTTCCGGTTGGGAATTTGGATCTAGGTCACACTCTACCTGAGTTTTACTACAAAACGATTTTAATTTAATCATCACCATGGCAACATTAACGAAACAAAACAGGGGTTGAAAATTATAGCAATTCAAAATAAGGAGTTCACATCCCTTGACAATTATGGCAATCCAGAATAAGAAATTCTCGTCACTCACAAGAATATTTACATTGTTATAGGTTCTGCCAGCAAGAATTGGAAATAATTTTCTTGTATTCTTGTTTCTCTGAAACAGAGTTTAGATTAACTGATACGAGTCTCTTAAGTGATGAGAACGAGTGGGGGGAAGTGGAGAGTTTGGAGTTCGACAAAATGTTTGGTGCAACGATTGCCTACATTGTGTCTATTGTTGCTAATTTTAGGGATATTTGTACAAATTCACAAGAATACCATTAAGGGAAACATTTCATCACATCAATGATGTAGTCGTACTCCAAATATGTGGGAATGGATTGCCACCAATCATCTGGTGATGTTCTTCCCATACACCATTGATGGTTTATAATTTTTTTCCTTTAGTTATCAGTCCAAAGACACAAGGAGGAGATTATACAAGGAAAACATTGCACCAAATCATGAGTGGTGCAAGACTACTCCAATCAAGACATTACACCAAATCAGTTGTGCAGATTTACTCCAATCAAGTAGGAATGGATAGGCATTATAGACTTGCAATTTTCTTCCTAGATAGTCATTGCCTTGCTTTATTGTTAAGTTTTAACTCTTTTCATGGGCAATGCACATTTGGTTTCCAGTGGACCTCAATACATGGTTGAAGTATTGGCCTAATAAATCCATTTCTAATCAGCTGAATGCACAACTTATGCAACTATGTTGCCATCATCTTGTACAAAGAGGCTAATTCCCTAACATTGAATCAATAACAAAATCAAAATCTCTCCAGCGATTATGGCATACCATGTAGGCAACAACCCTACCACCATGCTCGGTACAAAACATGATATTGGTAAAGTATGTTGTGTCGATGACAGTAAAGGTGCCATCTCTTTGTGGAGTGGGAAAGGGTAATCTTATAATTTTGTTCTTACAATTTCTATTCCTATATCTATATGATGTCATGTATAAATATTCCTGCACATTGTTGTGTAAACTAGACCTGTGCATAGCGAACATGAAAAATCATGCAATATTACTTTTCTGAATAGTCCTCAGATGTCACGTTAAATAGACTTGTATGAGATTTAATGGCTACTTTCTTCAATGTGGGTTTTATTGAGATTAGGACGAATTATTTCAATCAAGACAAACCTAATTGTGTTATTGTGTTGGTTTCTAGTGGACCTCAATACATGGTTGAATTATTGGCCTAATAAATCCATTTTCGATCAACTCCTGTAATCGAATGCAAAACTTATACAACTCTGCTGCCATCATCTTGTACACAAAGAGGCTAATTCCTAGCATCGAATCAATAGCAAAATCAAAATCTCTCCTACGATTTATGGCATACCATGTAGGAAACAACCCTACCATCATACTCGGTATAAAACATGATATTGGTAAAGTATGTTGTGTAGATGATAGTAAAGGCGTCATCTCTCGTGGAGTGGGAAAGGGTAATCTTATAATTTCTATTCCTATATCTATATGATGTCATGTGTAAATATTCTTGCACATTTTGCGTAAACTAGACTCGTGTATAGCGGACATGAAAAATCCGCAATATTGCATTTCGAATATTCCTCCAATGACACATTAAATGAGACTTGTATGAGATTGGATGACTACTTTCTTCATGTGGATTTTGTTGAGATTAGGAAAAATTATTTCAATCAAGACAAACCTAATTGTGTTATTGTGTTATTTTGTTAAATAACTTGTATTGGTTTGTTTATAAGTGTTTTTTCAAACAATCTGTAACTTGTTTCAAATAATTCCATGTATTTATTGTGGCAATATATATGGGACAAAGAATCAAACTTTTTAAAATACATGTTTAGTTTTTGTAAACCAACAACTATGCATTTCTAATTTCTTTATCATTATATCTCCATACAAATACCTATAGTTTTGTTAGTTCAAGTGTACATATTGTTCTTATTGTTTTCCATTCTATTTGCTTAACATAATATTCTGTAACTCGTTTCAAATAAATGCATGTATATATTGTGGCAGTATATATGGGACACATAATCAAACATTTCAACATACATGTTCAATTTTTCCTTCTTACTATTGCTCGCTTCTATAAGTAAACCAACAACAACACATTTCTAATGTCTTTTTCATTATATCTGCATACAAATACCTATAGTTTTAAAATGCCAAAAAGAACTATGTAATTTATAGTTGTTTTCATCCAAAGCTTTGTACATTATATCACTTTTTGTTGCATATAGAATTGTTTTAAGGGTTAGACTTTATGTTTGTGCTTTTTAAAAATATAAATGAATAAGGAAACAAACTTTAGAGCTTCTCATTGTTTACAAATGCGTGTAAATTTACTTACGTCATATACAAGGTGAACAATGCAATGTGAACGCATCCTTCATTTCATGTTTGACTACGCTACAAGTTTACATTTTCCACCATATATTTGCAGAACTCCCACTTTCTCGAGCATATTTTACTTGCCATGGAAATAAATTTGACACACAAAGGAATTTCTCAATTAATTTAGGGCGGTTCCAATGTTGACCATACATTTTAGTTACTGCACTTGTCCTCCCTACACTCTGTTCTCAACCCCACATAGCATCAAGTGCACTTGGGACTTGCAAACAATATTTCAACAACAAGGAACCATTGCAACACAAGTTTCATTTCGGCATTTACTGCTCCACATGCGAGATTCAACTCCTCTTATTGAGGACTAGGAAACTGCTAATGTCTCGCACCGACTCACACCTAACTCAGCAAGTGCTCAACACTTTTAAGGACACACACCATTTGTTTGCAAAAAATGAACAGGTGGACTCGGATGTTGAAAGCATTAAACGTTCCAATCGCACAATCCATTGTTGAAGGTAACAGATGAGCTGCAACAAGAGAACCTGATGATGATCAGTTGGAACACAAGGTTCTTCTATGCAAACAAAAAAATCATGCTTATTGTGAATTTATGGATTGACACAGGCCTTGTAAATGGAGCTACAGGAACAATCACCGACATTGTTTACGACACATCAATGCCACCACCAACATTACCTTTATTTGTTGTTGTCAAATTTGATAGATACAACGGCCCATGTTGGGATCCCTACAACCCATTACATATTCGATACCCCCTATTTCAAGAGGGAATCAAAGACAATTGCCAATTAAAATGGCTTGGGGATTAACTATCCACAAGTCACAGGGACTTACTTTGCATAAAGCAACTGTCAACATTGGAAACACTGAAAGACAAGGTATGACATTCAAATATTTCTCTAGAGTCCCCTCACTTGAAAATCATGCATTCCCCTCCTTTTTCATTCAAAAGGTACTAAAAAATGGCGCATGTATCAACACTTGGAGCAAGAAGAAAGGAGTCAAGACTAATATCACTCAACCAAAACAACCCATCGTAAATACTAGCCTCTACATCGATAACACCTCCACTACTACTTTAATCACACTTCTTCTATCCAAAACGATATCAAATGTATTCATGTTTACTGTAAAATAAAATTGGCCACAAAAGGATACCACTCATGATATAAAAATGGAAAATGTACGGAAGTCTTCATGTATTCATGTTTAGTTCAAATAAAATAGTCCGAAAAAGGCTACCACTCATGATATAAGATTTGCAAATGTATATGTACAAATTTGTATCAAATTTGAAATGTACAGATAGAACCTTTCAAATTAATTCTTCATCTATATTCCTATACTTACACTATCAATCACACCCCTTATCAACATGTTAACGATTGCACAAAAAAGGCTTTTTCAACAAAAAACCAACCAAAAACCTGATGCAACCACTATCTCAAACACGTTACAACACTAACATAATTTCACCCAAATAATTAACCACCCCTCTAAATCAAATAACATATGTCGTTTGGTGTTCACATTGCATTGTACACATGCGATTGCTAGTTATACCCCATGAAGGGTCCATTGTAAGGTATCTTTTGTGAGTGGGAACGGAGGATGTATAGCGTGAATGTGGATGCAAATGAATATAAGAGTTATATAGAGTCAAGTAGGTCTAGAAGTAGCTTGAGTCTCATGTACTTGTGTAATGATTAATCAATATAAGTAGCAAAACTTGTATTGCAGCAATACCATTGTTTGCGCATGAATATGTTAATCAAAGATACTTCTTTTAGTCGTTCACTTATTGTATTAAATTTTACCTCCACTTCATTATAATGCTAACCTTGATGAAACTAGGACTCTTTTACGCTTCAAGTGAGCTCACCAAAGTTCCTGCTTTAGCATGACAAAATAACATGAAGAGAGTACAATTGTGCACTCCAATTTCCCAATTCGTGTGCATGGGTATGGTGAGGTAGCAGAACTAGGACGTGAAACAAGTAGGGATTGCAAACCCTGCAACACTCCAAGAATTTTTACAATCAAACCATGTAGGTATTTTGGAGAATCAATGCTAGCAAGAGAATATCATACACGATTGCCTCAATATTATTAAGGAGCAGAGATCAAAGCACATGAGGGAGGATCATTTCAATGTTTGAGAGGATCAGATCTAAAAGGATGCCCCAAGAAAACTCTACGTAATAAATTAGATAGTGGACACCCCCTTGTAAAATTTTCAAGCCCATTTTTGGCTACCTTCATCATAAAAGACCATGAGATCAAGCTTTTAGAGTGGTATGAATTTGATTCGGATGATGAAATCACAAGTTTTCCCGATCAATAAATGTCCACCTCTAAGAAGAATCGAGACATAATTAGAGGTTGATCAAACACACCCCGAGAAGGGGAGGGAGTGTTTCTTAACATTCATGGTGTTCAATTTGGAGTTGAAGATCAAAATGAGGATAAAATCACTTCTATTCTTGCGGAGTTTGATAGTTTCATACTTTCACTTGGAGAAGAGTGTGAGGATCAAATCTTTCCTTTATGTTTTGAGCCTAACATGGAAAGAAATCATTAGTCCGAAAGATTTCAAAGTAAAAAAGGAGTTTGAGCTTGTAAATTTCACATTTGGGGAGGAAGAAAAGGAAGGTGCATAGCTAAGTATGAAAATAGAGGTGTTTGTTGAAGAGAAAGCAAAGGAAGAGAAGTTAAAACAACTGGAAAACACTCTCTATGAGAAGAAGGAAGAGGGACATGGTGGCTTATTTAAGGCATGCAAGAGATCAACTCTAAAAAATATGTGCCCAATCAGATATTTAAGTATTTCGGAGCTCTATTCGAGATGGCCCCTGTCATGCTCATTTCAAAGTGCATGAAGAAGATTCAAAAATTATAAAAATCAACTCCAACACCTCCCAAGTCCAAATAGAGATCAAATAGAGGTATTTTTACTCTTTTTAGTTGATAATGTGAAGGAAATGATCGGCAAACTAGTTTTTCACTCTCGTTAAAATCTATGGTCTTTGCAAAGCTAATTTCATGACCTAGATTCATCAAGAAGTGAAGTTACTTCTCTCAACATATTTGTGGCTTTATATAAATTTGTTTTGATCTTGGTTAGTTTAAGAATAGTGTAGCTTCGGTTATGGAAAAACACGTGCTTTGACACACTCTACATGTTTTCACTTGAGACATGTATGATTTGATCCTTGGTGCAAAGTTTTGTGAGCTTCTTTCAACTTGTGCATAGTCATATCAATAAAACCACCAAGAAAATGTGAACCAATCGACCTAATTTAAATCAAAAATATAGTATCAAAGGCTTTCTATGCAGATTTGGAGTTTTAAAGAGACGTCTTAGGAATTTTGGGGCATTTTTTCAGTGTGATCAAGGTTTTATAGAAATTTAAGATCAGATTCCTAGCATAGTTCAAGTTTAACAATTAAACAAGGAGAAGTTCAATATAACATAATGATTTAGGTTGTGTTTTCAAGATGTCTAGGTCAATTTCGATTACATGTTGATTCCATGCCCAATGGATATGCCAGAAATTGATCTATCTATCTAGTAGGCATATATCCCCGGTGAGTCACTAAAATGTTGCCAAAAATGATCTCACACTTCATTTTTGGGCAATTAATTACAAATTCTAGATTCAAAGGCTTTGATCATGATTATTGATTCATTTTAGACACCTTGGTATCTTCAAACTTGTCAAATTCGCTTATACTGAGATCAGCTCCAACATTATACCGTTGAATTAAAGAAAAACTTGATCAAAATCTTGTGTTTTGGCCTCAAAATTGGTTGGCGATGTTCAAATGGTTCGCTTTACAAAGGACCTAAACCATCAAATTTAATCAGGTCATAAAGGAGACACATGGCGGTCCCTTGTTGCTTTTCACCTTCCATTTGAGTTGCACTTGAGTTGCACTTGAGTTGAAGTTGAGTTGGTCAAGCTGGATCACGAGTTGGGTCACGATCTGATTTAATCAAGTTGGTCACCGAGTTGAGTTTGATGGCGAGTTGGGTTGGTCGCAAAATCAGCTAAGTGTTGAATCAAAGGAGTCATGAAAGCCTATCATTAGTCCACATGAACCAATGATGGTGAGGATTAGGGTTCAATTTTGGGTCGTGGGTTGCGGTCGAAGGATCATGAATCAATGCCTAGCCAATCGAGCTCTCGGGATTAGGGATCTCAATAAAGTGGCAAAGGTGGTCAAGGGATGGGTCTCGGGATCCCGGGATCTCGGTGATACATAAAGGTGACCTTAGTGGCCTCGTGAACACAAAATGGTTGTGATTGGTACATGTGGACCATTCATGGGCCGCTTCAAACTTAAGTGATCAACAATGACCCCGTGAGACCCGGGAGCTTGTAATCCATAAGAAAATAAGATTCTCGATCTAATAAGAATGTGAAATGGGACACCGACCTATGGCGGGAAATAGAGATCAAAGAACTAATCAAGGAGAGACAAGTGGCAAAATGTGATCATGAGGTTAAATTTGACATCCACATGGACGTCGATCGTGTTGAACAACTTGGGGATCTTCAAATCATCATATCTTTTGATCAAGACCACCAAATCACACAAAATCAATCTTGTTGGAAAGCCCTTGAGGAGTAAATCATGATGGGAATAGTTGTGGGTCACTTTAGGTGTGTTCGTGATCAATCAATCAAGTTAAAGGGCCCAAATATGTTTTGGACTCAAGTGAATAACCATGTTTTAGACCAATTTCAAATGCTCATATCTTTTGATCTAGAGACCTTGTTCACCTACACGTGGTATCATCAGAAAGGTCTTGAGAAGAGCTTCATTCTAGATTTTATTCACAAAGAATAATCGAGAGATCAAGGAGAAATTTGTGACAACGTTTAGAGGTTTGTAGCTTGTTTCTCAATCGGTGGCACCCAAATTAGATCAAATCACCTCCAACAACTAGCATTGAATTGTCCCGAGCAACCTTGTCATGATTTGATCTAATTTTACATCATCCAAGAAAGTCATGACACCCATACTTGGTTTTTGCATATTAATGTTGATTAGTTCTTGGTAGTTGAGGAAGTGGTTGAGCTTTTAATTTTTGTTATCCTCTCTCTTTTCTTTTTTCTTTTTATAATGCAACTTAGTTTTCATTATAAAAGATCCTCTCCTGAATGTAAAGTTAGTATGCCCAAATGATGGCTGCACATTTTGAGTTGCAAACCCCTATTTTGATCCCATGCAATGCACTCAGTGCCTTCCCCATTGATGTAATGGACTATGTATATTTTGATCAATAAAATCTTGTTATTGTGGCTCATATATGCCCTTAACTTGTGTTATTGTGCCTCTTACCTCTCTGTTCATTAATGGCATGATGTGTGTGAGCTATACTTGCATGTTTTCATTTCTCTATGTCTTAAATGTGTGGAATGGGAGTCTGGTTTATGCAGGGTGAATTGTGGCTTGTTTTTGCCCTCTTGGCACTATATTTTCCCTCTTATTCTTCCCTTAAGGAGATATATCCTTTCTATTTTGGTGCAATCACCACCCCTTTTGTTTAGTTTATTTTATGTTTCTTCTTCATCCCTTTTGCCACCGCAATCAATAGCTTAACTTAAGAGTAGTGTTGGCATTAGAATAGTTACTTAAGAAATCAACTTTCTCTGGATGTTTGTCCACAGAGTAATAAGGTCCCACACCTTGGGACATTCCAATATTTTACCGAGGTGTCGAGAGCACGGCCTCGTGCAAAGGTCCAATCTTAACGACAACAACTACCTTTTCTAACTTTCACTAGAAACTTCTTGAATACCTTAATGGGAGTTTCCTAAAATAAATTATTACTAAATCAATTAGAGTGTTTGTGTTCTTATAGGATACTTGAATTCAAATAAAATCTTTATTGGCATACAAACAAACAAACATTCAATAGTTAAAAAGACAAAAATACTAGATAAACATCACCCCGAGGAAAGGGAGCGAAAAGCCCAATGAAGTCTATCATGACTATACACTTCACTTTCCTAACATATCAAGAATGTAAAGAAAAAAGGTTTTGGACAAAAAGGAGGGCAACAAGGACGAGTTTAATAGAGTAGGATGGAGATCCTTGTGAGGAGATAAATGGAATCACTAAAAGTTAGTAATTGTGCCAACGATACCTAATTTTAACCAAGAATTGAAAAATATACAAATAACTACCGAAAGCCCATTTTAAAATGTCAACAATTGCATATCTTCATAATGTGAATACAAGGTTGAAAAGAAGATGTTCTAAACAAAAGCATAATTACATGCCATCAATTCAATTCAAATAACATTTAGCCAAATCAAATACAATTTAAGTTTCATTATTTTTCAAGTCATTTCTCAAGATAAATATAAATATTCAATTGACTATACACATGCTCTAGTTATGACATTTCTTTCAATAAAGATGGGCTATATACCAAACAATTTAGAGGGTTGGAGGATGTCTTTTTCGAATCTAATTGTTTATATTTTGAAGTGTTCTTTATAGTGTTAACATCATTTTTAGACATAGATTCACTATTTCCATCCTTTTTATAGTAAACTATAAAATTCAATTAACAAAACTATAGTTCAATTGGTGTGAGATAGATTCACTCAACATACATTCTACTTTGCTTCCCTTTTATAGTAAAACATACAATTTAATTAAAAATATATAATTCAAATGGTATGGACGATGGTATGTGATAATTACGCTGACGACGTTACCCCTATGGGAAAAGGCTTTCTTGATATTCATGGGACTGTGTTAAATTTGACAATGACCTAAATGATGGTTTAACTATTTTTAACAATTTTATTTATTTTAGTAGTTAGTATTTGCATGTTTTAGGGTTTTGTTATTTAGGGCTTTTGGTATTTAGGGTTTTTTTTTGTTATGGGTACCTGCAGAGGATGTATATTGGTGTAGTGTCTCGGTTATGGTCTTGGCTTTCTTATTTTTGTCGATCTTAGTTCAACTTCATGCTAAATTTTCCCACTTCATTGGAAGTTTGACATGTGGTCTTGATTTTTGGCAGATGAGAGTCACTTCAACAAGTCGGGATTTTGTCCCCATACGAAGATGACCCTAGAGAAAGGGAAAAATTGTTAACAAAAGAGATTTTCTAAAACACAGAGGACAAAGATTTGATAATTACCGGCAAGGCGTCGCATTGAATTTTGTTGTAAGAGATGATCGAGAGTTGAGAAGGAAAAGAAAAAGAAATAGCACTGGAAGTGGGAACTTATTTATCAAGTGAAAGAGTCAAATGCAATCCATGGAGGAGAAAAGTCCGTCTTTATTGAGTATGTTCCACACGGTATCACTTTCCTTGATATAAGGAAAACACTTTCAATATATGGGGAAACTGTTGGTTATTATTTAAAACCAGGGGAGAGTGGAATACTGGTTGTCATATTGAATTTAAGGTACCTTGATGATGGGCAATATTATTTTAGGTATTTTTTTATTTTTTATTCATACTCTATATTTTTTCATACTTTAAAATTGATTTTCTCTAACTCGTAGGCTATGAAGATAAGGAGAGAACTCTATCCGATCATTGGGTTTTAGTCAATGGGAAACAATTGTCAAGTATGTCGGGTTGATTTTCTAGTAACAATGGTTTGTAATATGGAGAGCCTACAAATGACCGACAATGGTGCTTTGGATGCCCACTTCAGTATTTCTGAGAGCTGTAACATAACAAAAATATTGGAAAAGTATAAGACAAAACCCCTGGATTCAGTCAGTGCTCTTTAATATTATTGATTGTTTTGATGGCCTTGAATGATGAATTTAGGTTGGTTTTTAATATATTTGTATATTCTTGTGTGTCTGCGGGTTGAATGAAGTAACATTAAATAATAGTCGTTGGATAGCTCAACCAACACCAAGTTTGTCCCAATGCTTGGCTGAAACACCAGAGGGTCACGAGTGGGTGGGTAAGCAATTGAGCAACCATATAGGAAACATCAAAAAGCAATTACAACTTAAGAGGATATACTTGGAGGATTTTGAGAAGCTGCATGGTGCCATAATGCATATTAAGGAATGTCCCAATCCTTTCGATAATGATTGAACTTGATCTAGAAGCATGTTTTCATTGGCATCAGTCATTCATATTTATTTTGAGTTAGTGTAAGTAGTGAATATGGCTTAAGAGGTTCCACTTTTGACAATTCTAATTATTTTACTGCTATAGAATTGTATATGGATATTTACATAATGGTAATATTTACTCGGTAATATATTGAGAATTAACACATGTATGGAGCAATGTGATGATCACGGAAGGTTGTTCTATTGGATATTCAGTTCACCATTGAGATTCAAAACCTAAAAAATCGACATGATAAAACTATGCACATGGTTGTAATTGTCTTGTCATGTATTAGCAATTTAGCATGCATGAGAGAACCGAACTTGTTTTATAAAGTTATATATAGTAGTGGAAAACATCTTATTCATGAATACAATGTTTTATGACACTTAAACACGTGGAAGGTCTTGATCTTCTAGATGATAGGAAAACATAGAGGATGAACTTGATCGACAACTGCATGTTTGGGGCTTTTGGTATTTAGGGTATTTTTTGTTATGGGTATTGCAGGAGGATGTATATCGGGAGCTGGAGGAGCAGTCAAGAGTTGTAGATATGGTAGTATTGTGATAATGGTGATGTAAGTGAGCCTTGTTTCAGGCCTTGTTGGAAATCATTGGATTGTTTTCCATTTCTCGTTAGGGTTCAATTAATTAGTGACATTTTTAGTTTCAGATCTATTTTTTATTAGGTTTTTAGTTAGTAAATTAATGAAGGGTATTGAAAAAATATGCCAATTGGTATGGATTTATTTTTTATTATGATGATTTTTGTCTTCTTATATTCAAAAATTTTCTTCTCTATTCTAGGTCCTGCAGTATCTGTCGAGATTGCATTTTGGTGACTTTCTAGAAAAATAAGGTGATTTCATCATAAATTTTGTTAATTTTGTTATCTAATTCTTCAAATCCATGTTTTTGCTTCTAACGTATGTATTCTCACTTTTTCCTTAATTTGGTTTTGCATTTTAAGCTCTTAATTGGTAAAGAAATTTCAGGTAGCAGATATTAATCAAATATTTCAAGTTGTAGAATATGGGAATTTTTGATTTGTTTACAACTACCTTATTTTTCGTAATGGAAAATATTGCATGTGTTTTCAATTATGTTGGTGGGAATCGAAACGGGCCTATTTATTTCTCTTTTAAGGATTTCAATCTGGATGCATCGAATTGTTTTTGTTGTGCTCTTGTTTAGTTAAGCTGGGTGGATCTTTTATTGCTAATATTTATTAGCAATTTTCATGGTTTTATAAGTTTGACCTCATGTTTTCATGTTTGCAATAAGACAACAAACGACCAAAATTGTTAATGCTTTGATATTGTTTTAAGGCCTCAAAATCGATTTCATACAACCTTTTTTAACAGTAAAAATAAGAGGGAGTTTCACTCCTAATTAGTGAAACCAATATGTTTGCCAGATAGTTTTTGTATCAGTTGTAAATTCTACATAATAACTGGGTTTTTTATTTGTAGTAGGTAGTAATCCTTGAAATTGGGGGCAGAGTATGAATAAACTATAGCGGTGTATTTTGTAATTGGGAGAAGAAAATGAAGAAACTACGGCGGTCCGTTTTGTAATTGGGGGCAGAGTATAAAGAAACAACGACGGTCCCTCTCACATTGTAGTTATTCATGAGGCACACATCTTGAAAAGAAAAGCTTGTAACGGGTGCAACTTTTTGGAGGAACGGCTCTTGACGTTGTCGGCAATGAATTTGTCTCCTTACTCAAACTTATGTTCGATAAGTAATAACATGAGGGATGTTCTACGAGACATTATTCCCATTTTGGACGCTTTTGCTTTTGGGCCTTTGGCGTAGACCATATTCCAAAAACAGAGTTTGATAAGACTCTGGTCGAACAGGTATCTGCTTACAAGCCCTTAAAGTATCCCGAATTTGTGTTTGTAAGGTGTTATATCTATTACAGATCTTTAGTCTATGTTAATATGACAACAATCTTCCTAATCAAATATATGTCTTGACCTCATGAATCCAGAAATGCAAAATTAAAAATGTCTACATGTGAAAATTTGAAAATAACTAAATTCAATTATAGGTAGTAGCAAAATGTAGAGGATTACCACTTGCACTCAAGGTGATCGGAAGTTATTTAAATGGTCAGCCCGAAGTAGCATGGATAAGTGCATGGAAATGAGCTTCACAGGGCTAAAGAGTGATGAGCAGCGCCAATGCTTTTTGGACTTGGGATTGTTTCGGAAGATGAGAAAATCCCTGTTGATTCTCTGTTTGATATTTGGATTCATGCTCACAACATAAAATGGATTGATGCTTTTGATATTTTTCTTGAACTTGAAAAACGAAATTTATTGGATCTGGTAAATGATCTCAGGTGAGTGCCTACTATTCGATTTTGATAATTTGTCTAATATTAGATATCATTTGTTTTGGAGTTAAGCGTCTAGAAACAATTTGATACTGAACCATTCCTTCAGTAACCCTTCTTTCAAGTGATGCTCAAGTAAATCTTATACTCAATGATATCAATGTTTTCTCAGAAATCATCCAGGGACTACTTATGGCAGCACTAGCGAGCTATATATAGTTCAACATGATGTGTTGAGAGACTTGGCTATTTATTTGACAACCAAGAATAAACCTGTAGACACACGCAAAGTGTTAATAATGCCAAGAAAGGAAGATTGCATTCCCGAAAGATAACTCACATCAACAATTTGTTGCAGAGATTATATCCATTCATACAGGTTGACTGATTCAAATTAGTTTTGTGCATTTTCTTCAGCCATGTAACTATGCCCAATCAATTTAAATTTATTTACTATCTATTTACTCATGGTTATTCACCCACTATGGTTTTGAATTTTGTATACTTGTACAAGGTCAAGGAATGAGAACCAATGGCCTGAGATGAAGTTTCCAGAGGCCCGGGCTATTGTACTAATATTTACTGGGAATGAATATTTTCTTCCACCATTCTTGCAGACAATGGCTGAATTTAAAGTATTGGGATTGTGACAAGGTTTACTGAAATATGCTGAAATATCAAGCTTTTTATCTGCATAATTTGGACTTGTTGTCTCTCTCTTCTTGATCTACTTGTTGGTGCACTGATTTTCTTATATTTCCACTGCAAATATTGATATGCTTGAAAACATTGAAATTGGAGAGCAGAATGCCAGAGATGAGGCCTACAAGGTAGCAAAGAAGAAACCTGGGATCTATGAAAACAAGTAAGTGGGATAGTTCTTTTGATAATCAATTTATGATCTTATTCCTTTAGGCTTTGAAAAATTAACTGATTATATTTTTTTTTGATAGATTTCAAAATGACATAAATGCAGTAAACAATTCTTCGTCAATATGATGACCCATTTAAGGAGGAGGTCAGTTTTATTCTTGATGTTCATTTTAGTGGACTTCATATACTTAAAACTATCATTTATTTAATATCTATCTTGTGTACAATTGGATTGACAACTTAAATTCTTTTCAGGGGTGTGACTCGAATGAAACAGGAGGTATCAATGATGAATCCCAAAAAAACTTGATGAGGTATGAAGACGAATCTCCCTTTTTATAGTAGGGGTAGGGTAGCATTTGTTTTAACTGGTTATCAGATGGATATTTTGTTAATCAATATCGATATTTGGCTTACACTCTGACAATAGCATTTTATTTTCAGCTTCAGATATGCAAGAGGCTACAAGGTACAACCATGGGTAACCGAGCTGAAGAGTCACTTTCTCAAACTGGGACCAATGTTTCAGATTATTATACTCATGATGAAATGCTTCAGTTCAAGAAACCCAAGAAGAAGAAGAAGTTGCGGAGGAAGGATAAGTTGGATGTTGACACACTTGAAGCAGAAGTAGTTGCTTCCGGATTGGGCATTGGAGACCTTGGTTCCAGGGTCGGTACACAAAGAAGGGGTTTGAGGGAAGAGGCAAAGAAAGTTGAAGCCGAGCAATGGAAAAGTGCATATGAAACTGCATATAATAAAGTAGCAGAGTCTTCCAAAGTCCTTTGAGATGAGAAGCCATTGGATGAAATGAAGGTCTTCAAATAAAATAGTATGCAAAACACTACCACTCATGATATAAGATTTGCAAATGTATATGTATGAATTTGTAACAAATTTGAAATGTAGAGATAGAACCTTTAAATATAATACTTCATCTATATTCCTACACTTACAAAATCAATCACACCTTATCAACATCAACTACAAAAGTAATAACTATCCCTCTAAATCAAATAACATATACCGTTTGGCATTCACATTACATTATACACATGTGATTGCTCGCTGTCATCTCTATGAAACTACAATCTCGTAGCAGCAAAAAAAGGCAGATTATTCATGTTGGTTAGTTCTCCAACAACACCTCGCCCCGCCAACAACAAAATAAAATGAGAATGAGTTGCTTGACACCTAATCTTTGAACCTATAATAAGAAGCCTTCTCAACATTGATTGGTTAAGTTGACCTGTTATTATTGTGGTTAATTTTATATTTATTGAGCTGAGACAAGTCCAAGTCCTAGGTGATACTCGGAAAAGAAACACTATTTGTCATGACATCCCTGAGAGCCATCTTACACTGAAAGTGTAGTGTATGGGAAGCAAAAATTGAATTAGCTGTTCTAAAACGTGAAATTCAAACAAATAGATTTGTTTAATTGGTGGGGATATCAATGCTGTATTGAAATATGGAAGTTAATGAATGGACAATTAGCTTACAGACCAATATACCCAAAGGTTGGGCTCAAGGAATCAATCTTAATCCTTGTTTGTACAGGCAAGTCAAAGAAATCTATATTAGTTTTCACTTGCACAAGTAACACTACAAACAAATTGGAGTCTTCACTTGCACACACAGACTTACAACCCAATTGTGTTTATAATTTTCAGAAATCCGATTCAAATAGCTCTAAATACATGCCTTACTACCCCAAATTAGATATGCCTCATCAATACATCTTGGCATTGCTTCTATGACTTTAAAATCCTCTTCGTTCAACCACAGTCTAGGTCAAAGAAATATATTCCCAGCCATAAACTTGGAAAACCAAAATGCTTACCCAACATGGACTTCTGGGCAATTTATAAAATCTGGTTGAACAATTCATAGCTTATGGGTGTTACAAAACGTAGTGTTGCACTCAATGAGACCGTGAGTCTATTATAATAGAATCTTTTCTTATATTACCCAATATTATAATTCACGAACACTGTAAGGCTCTCACATTTTATACTCAGGTTCCCAAAGTTGATATATAAGGAGTCAGACCTTCAGATTTTTATAATTTATAAGTTATAACAAATGCCAAATTGAATCTGAGCTAGTTTCTTACCTCCAGATAAGAATAGAAGAATACTAAACAATCGAATCATGTGCTGCCTATTATCATAACAAACATTACATGGGAGCAACAGACCTCCTTCCCACCATTTCATTTGCATGTCAAGTTACCAAGCTGCATTCTCTGAGTTAATATTTTCCATGATGAATTTTAACTGGACAATGCGGCATGCGTCAAGAAGAATGTCACGGAACACCTTGTGCCATGTAGCTAACACACATTCTCTGATGATAGCAACCTGTCCAAGAATTTATATACCAGTTTCGAAGGAAAGTTGGAGTTGTTTCCACCAGTTTCAGTTAGTCTTATATACATAGAGGGACAGAGAAACCAAGTATAAACAGTTATACATGTTAGACAAGAAGTTTTGGGACACAAACAAAATGAGAAGACTTCATTCAATCTAGGTTTATATCAACAAGCTCTGGATTTCCTCTTTCACTTTGATATGCAAGAAGCTCTGTCCCAAGCTGCCCTTTGTCCCCAGCTCCAAATGCATAAAGTTTACCTGCCTCTGTCAAGGCAAATGTGTGAGCATTCCAAAATATTGAATTTGTTAAACTGATCTGCACAACCCTTTCTCCCCTCTGCTTCAATGAAACCACTAGTTCTGGCCTTAGCAAGTTTGCATGCCTGTGAACCTGATGGGAAGAGAATATGACAAAAGAGAACATTGGCTCAATTGAACTTTCATATTATTTTAACTGCCATGAAAGACCAAAAGTATAAACAAGAGAAAAAGTGTGCCACAAACCTGGCCTTCGGTCGCTGTGCCCAAGTGCCCGAGGCTCGATGATTCCCCACATCCAAAAGAATAGACATCCCCATTATCAGCAACCACAAATGTTGTGTAATCACCTGTAGTTACATGAACCGCCTTAACAACTTGAAGTGATTCGACAACCTTAGGGACAGACTCGCACTCCTCATTTCCATGTCCAAGGCAACCATATCGACCCCAGCCCCATGTACATACCCTTCCATCCTTGCCCACGACAGCAGCATGCCATGCCCCTGCTGCTACAATGACTGGTTGTAGCTTCAGTTGTTGAAAATGTTCAATCTTCCGTGGATACTTTTCATCTGTTCTAGATCCATGTCCAAGCTTGCCTCCCAGGCCACAGCCTACAGAATATACTGACCTGCAGATATATGTATGAATTGTTAATTTCAAATTAAATCAAAATATACATGGAGAGTAGACATCAATTAATTATGAACTAATAAGAAACACAAAAGGAATTGAAGTTGCAAACATTTACATGCCACTGGGCTGGCAGGTGAGAGCTAACAAATAACAATAGCCTGCTGCAATTTGTACCACAGGTACATTCTCTAGATCACCTTTCAGCAAATGTGGTCTCTGATCTTGTGGCTCAGTTTGATGGCCAAGTGCTGCATCAGCACCCCAAGAAAACGTATATACTCTACCCTCTCTTGAAAGAATAGCAGTGAAAAAATTACCAATGGCTGCTTGCACTGCAAAAATTCCTTCCAATGACTCAACCAGTCGTGGTGTAGTGGCAGACCGGGAGCCTTCAATGCCAAACTCAGTGTCACCAAAAGAGTCTTTCCCAAATGCATAAACTCTTCCAGTATCACTGATGAGCATTGTACGCCCGCTCCCGCTGTTGCTTGAATGATTCGAATCCCCTGAAGAGACCTGCACAGGTAGGATGTGATTACCCAATTCTGGTTGCTCGCCAAACAGTAAATTTAAAAACAGATTCAACATTGAGAGTACAAATTCTCAAAAAACATCAGTCATGGAATCCAAGAACTCATTGCACACCTGACCAATCTTGGACGCCATTCTTCTTCTGTTGTCCCATGGCCAAGCTGTCCAGTACTGTTAGAGCCGAATGTATACACTGCACCTGACTTTGTTACCACAACACTGTGACCAGGACCTGCTATGGCTTGGCACTTTTCACGCCGGAAACATTTTTCCCCTGCTCTCAAGAACCGCAATACCAACTTCCAAGAACCTCCACACCTCTCTTTCAAGAGCTCTCTCTCTGATTGCGTCATGGGCTTGAATATAGCTCTTCTTTGGCACATGTCTAATGCCGCTAGTTCAGAGATAGATAGATCAAAGTCAGGGGAAAAGTTTGCAGGTTGTCTGAAGAACCAACATGAAGCCTACAAAGTAACAAAACAAGTTCACAAAGCAAATGTTACAGTCGTAAGTATATATCTTGATGTAGAACAGACAATCCATGAGACATTTGAAAGAAAGCATTCTGAATTCACGACCATGAATACTTGCCTCTAGACTTGCAAGATCTTGTGGATCTAAATGACATTCAGTAAGCACATGTAGAACAATGGAGGGATTGGCTGCAAGTGGAAACTCGCCCTGACTTGAATTTCCATAGCAAAGGCGTTTCTGACACCGAGTAATTTGTGAAGACTCAATTAAAACAGTTTTTTCTGTGATTGCACTAAAGTCTATTGATGGAGTGTGCCATGGGTCTCCCCTTGTTGTGGTGTCCATTTCAACTGGTTCTCCACCTGTTGCGGTGTCCATTCTGACTGCAAACAGCAGTACCAGAAACCCAACAGCTCAATGAGCTGCTGAAATACCAAACCGAATTATTCAAAATATTTGCATAATGAGCTTTACTTGGACTTTATCAGCGAACAGAAAAGATACATTAAAAAGATTAACTGGAATCCAAAAGAAGGCTTTAAATTCCACTTATTAGAAAATAAATCATCCAGCTCCTATGCAGACTACACAATCAATTTTGAATTGACATGACAAATGCATAATAATTTTAGACAAGCATGAATCATTATGTAATTAAGAAGTGTATGCCCTCAGCTCTTAGCTGGAGATCCCATGCCCTAAAAAATCAGGATGCTTTTGTATATATATCACAAATAATAGAAGTCAATGACAAATGATAATTGCTACCTTTTCTAGGGAATATTTGTTCAGGTGATTAGTGGGCGCTGGGCAGCAGTTCTAGGGAACATTTGCTTAGATATATATCATTCAATTTGCATATAAAATGAAGTCTGCTGTGCTACAGATGGATTTACACAGAGAAATAGAAGCTGCAAATTGTAAAAGAGATATCTCTCATCATAGACACAACCCTAATCATGGGTGTTTGGTGGATTTTAACTTTGTTTAAGTGGTTACAAATAAATTTCCATCCCAAGCAACCCTAATCTATGAGAAATGAAAATGCAGATTATCAAAGAGCAGTTTGCAAAAGTTTGAACAAGGTTTGCAAAGTACGGAAGATTAATAAAGGAAAACCCTAATTTTATAGTGTCCAACAATGTGCACAGAAATGATAGAGAAACATCTCATGAAGAGTGCCCAAATTATAAGTCTCACACTCATGTGCCATATGTTCATCTTTTAGCACATAACGCACAACCGATGTTCAAAGCAGTACTGACATGGATCAATCCAGACAGAATTCTAAATAATTCGCAAACAGAAAAATGTAAGAGTCCATCACTACATATATGAGTAATCAAAAATCTGTCTCGCAGCCACATCACATATCCAATTATATCGACTTAGATTCTGTAGACATGGTATGACATTGAATTCCACATCATACAAACTACCAAGATCAGGTGAACAATCAAACACAACATAGACTGTTGGGTCTTATCACAAGGATGACTTCAGTTGACAACAAGGTAGGGCACTTCCACATTAAACTAGGTAAGGATTCTTCACTAAGTATATGATAGATCAAATACCTTTCTGTGGCCAAATCACATATCCAATTATATCAACTTGGATTACGTGAATATAGAAAGCCATTGTATTCCACATTGTAGGAATTATAGTTCAGGTGAAAAATCAACCATATATGTAGTTTGTTGAGTCAGTAAGATTGATACTTATCATAATGCTGATCTAAGTTGAAAACACAGTCGGACACCACCGACATAAAATAGGTAAAGCTTCATCACTAAATACATAAGAAGTTGAACATCTTTGTCATGGCCGCATCACATATTCAATCATATCAACTTGGATTCTATGGACATAGATGACAATGAATTACACATTGAAATGTATAGCCAGTTCAAGAAAGAATCAGACCTAACTGTTGGCTGTTGGATTGTGGTCTACCAGGGGCACCTATGGCAGTGACAACCTGAGTTCAAAATAGGGTAGGGCGCTTCCCATATAAAAGCAGGTAAGAATCCATCACTAAATATATGGCATACCCCGCCCATATATAAACTTAAATATATGGATGGGGTATGCCATTGAATTCCACACTGGAAGAATTGCCCAGCACAGGTGAATAATCAAATCGAAATGTACTCTGTTGGGTTGTAGTCTAGCAATAAGCTGCCACATTTATCATAATAACAGCCTAAAATTCAGAGGACGGTAGGGCACTCCCTCAATCACTGAATTTATGATAAATTGAAAATATTTCTTATGGCCACATGAAAAATTGTCAAATCCATTTATATCAACTTATATTCTATGGACACAGTAGCCAATGAATTTCACATTGTAGGAATTGGCCCAGTTCAATGTAGCCTGCTGTCATGTGGGCTAGCAGTAAGATGGGGTGGCTATCAGAATGATGTCCCAAGTTGAAAACACAGTAGGGCATTCCCACATAATGTAGGTAAGAATCATCACTAAACATATAAGACATTAATATTTTTTAAGGTCACATCATATAAACCAATTATGTTAACTTAGATTCTATGGCCATTGTATGACGATAAAGTTCATATTGTAGGAATCACCCAGTTCGGGTTTGGTCAAACATTCAAACCTAAATCTACCCCGTTAGGATTATGAGGTAGCATGGAGAACTTATCACAATTACGAGCTAGATTCAAAACCTAGTAGGGTGTTCCCCACATAGAGCAGGTAAGAATCCATCACTAAATATATGGGAAATAATTTTTTATGATCATGGCCACATCATATATCCAATTATATCAGCTTCAATTCTATGGACACTGTATACATTATAGGAATAGCCCAGTTCAGGTGAACATTCCAAGTTTCATACCTAAATGTAGCCCGTTTGGATTGTGAGCTAGCAGTAAGATGGAGCGCTTTTCACAATGATGAACAAGGTTCAACACCCATTAGGTGTTCCCCATATAAAAATAATCTCCATGTTAATGCAGCTAGATGATGAATGTGGCACAGGAGTTGGATTTCAATGAATCCAAGATCCAATAGAAAGCTGATTATCTAATTCATTTATTCCCTAATCAGCTGGTACACTATCACTAAATCCAACCTAACCTAACAGACTTTCCGAAGCAGCTCTGAATTGCACACCCAGAGCCCAGATAGCTAATTTGATATCCTACACTATCTTGATGGCCAAAAATCCTTGAACCCAAATGAGAATTGATTAGCCCCGAGATCGAATTCGATCATATATGGCCCATTGGATTTAAAATACTAAGCCCATTTCAAACTCATCTTCTTATTCATTCTTCACCAAATCTAAAGATTGCCCTTGTTGACACAGACTTAAGCTCAATCTTGACTGGGAAGTTATAATGCCTCCTTTCATTCATCTTCCCCGAATCTAACGATTATCCGTATAGGCACAGGCTTCAGCTCAATCTACACCGGAAAAATTCTTCCCCAATCTAAGGATTACCCTGAAAGGCATAGCCTTGAGCTCAATCTTCACTAATTTTTGTATAGGCTATCGAACGCCCATGAACAGAAAAGCCATAAAAAGGAGGGGAAGGAAAAATAAAAGACCATCTTAATATAACAGCCCTGATACGCACAAAATTCATATATTCATAACAATCAAAAAGAAGTTTTCCTTTTTCCTGCAATGGGCAGGGTATTTATCAAACAAAACCTCTATACCAGAAGGTTTGATGAATGAAATTGATCTCAAACGTTGGCGGCGGTAGCTGCTTCAACACGGGCTTCTTTTGTGACCCAAATCATTTCACGAATCAAAACCAAAGGTCAGATCATCGATTCCTCTTGTGATCTCAAAAACAGGCTTCCCAATCACAATTGAAGGAAAAATCGGGGTTTTAAAGAATAGATTGATTTGGGCTTGGAAATGTCCGATTTATTGAGGGAATTTGCCAAATTTGGTGGCGATTGGAAGCTAGGAATGAGCTGATTACTATGTTGGGATGAAATTGAGGTATAATTGCAGAGATGGAGTGGAAAATGGGTGAATGTTTTGAGAGAATATTTCAAGAGGAGGTCATCCCCTCAAATTTAACCCACACGGAAGCTGTTTGCAGGGCAACTGGAAATACAACAACACCTCTTTGTTACGTGGATGACGTGGCACCCAAGCTTTACAGCCGGGAAATTGTACTGCTGTTCGAACGATTGAGGATGCGCCACGTTGCATGGTTTTACCGTCAGCCGTTGATCGTTAGCATAGTGAAGTTTAATTGTTTTTGCTAATGGAACCGCCCTTATATTAATAACTAATACAGAGTTCCATAAGAAGGGCGACCACACAACTCAAACTTCCACAAAATGCCACGTGAGCAGCAACAGAAAATGCCCAAAGAGGGTAAATAGAAAGCACGAGAACTACAAAAAAACACAGAGCACTCGGCACATGTCGTCACACTGGGAGGAGTAGGATTACCCCAGGGAGGGATGAACACCCCACTTGACGGCTCTGTCAAGGTGTAGACACTAAATCACACACTTTGGGTACATTTTTAGGTCCTAGTCACATACTACTATTAATATGATTCCTAAGTAAGAAAAGTCCTAATTGACCCCTGTCGTTGGCCTTTTTGCTTGCTTTCAATTTTCCTATTTGGTCTTACACACCTTGCCTACTCTGACCTTCGACCCTTCAGCTTCTCTGAGTGTGAACACCAGTGCCCAGCCATGATGCAATGCCGGGCACCCCTATCCCCTCTGGGCACCCCCGGCCTCTTTGTACTTTACTCACTTCTTTTAGGTCCTTTCTAGTTGTTTGGGCATCTTATTTTCTTGGTGGTCGGCGTTTTGATTAATTATGAAATTCAAGCAAGGGAATCATATAAATATAAAGTTATGTGACCATAATAAATGACCAAGCATTAAGCATCTATTATCACCACCTAAGGTTGCATCCAAGAGCATTCAACCATCCATCTAACTCCACACAAGGGATTATTATTTCTACATACACACATAGGAGGGGAAGTTCATTCTTTCATGCACACATCTATCTACATTTTTTACATCTAGCTACTTGCTCGCTATCAAGTGTGACATGCACAAGAGCCACCTAGGGCACGATTCTTCACACACACATAGAACTACATTGGGTTTGAGATGTAGTGCAACGCTCGGTCGTAAGTTCACTTGTTGACAACCAAGGATAGTTCAACCCCCATTTGCATTATTTTCTTTTTGGGATTTGATGTGTTTTGGGGTTTTGCAGGTATTTCTTCATTGCAAGTTACATGCGACATCTGCGAACTTGGTGCGACATACTAGCGACATGTAGCGAAGGATAACGAACATCTTGTGACCATCCGAAGTTAGTTTTTTGAGGTTATAAACAATCACATGTGCTCAAAGAAGGTCTGCAAAGCCCTTGGCCTAGTCCAGCGCCCACCAGAGAGATCCTATAGTCGCACAATTTTTAGAGTTTCGGTGCGACACTTTCCCTCTCTATTCATTAGTTCATCACTTCGACATGGTCCAAATTTAATTGCAAATCAACTAAGTACTTTTATCCCTTAATTTGTAACTAAGGTTTCACATTTTTCTAGTTTATTTTGCTTAGGTCGATTTGTATTTCATTACACATTTATTTTACAACATTTATTTAGATTAGCATTTATTTATTTAATATTTGCTTAATCATTTTGGTGAACCCGTCGCTCGAATCCCCCTTCTTTCTAGGGTTTTTTATCATCTCCTCATTATGGCTCAATCTTATGGCGAATTTATTAAGCCCACCTTAAAGAGCTTAATGATCATCTCGTTGAGCATCCTCGGGATCTAGACTTGATTTTATTCCCGGTCGTGATGAAGCCACCAATCTTGTGGAACTTAATGTCCCTACATCTATCCCCATTTCCATGTCCATTGTTACTTGACCACCTACTTCCACTCTTCCTCCTATTTCCACTGTTCCCATTTATGTTCCTAATCCTACCAACCATTTCACTCCACCTCTTGTTTCTCACACGTGACAAGTCTCTTCCGCTAGCACTCCAGACTTAGCCTCCCTTTATCAGGATCTTCAAGTCCAAATCCATCAATTGGAATATACTACTTCTCGTGCATCTCCATCTTTGGATTCCACTTTTCTACTTCATACTCCCTTCTCGTTGAGATGACAAAATATAGCCTATGTATCGAAAACGCGAGAATAATTGAGCGCGCAGACATAAGGTGTGTAAGGGCACGCGAAAGTATAATCAAACAGGCATGCACGGAAAGGCGAGGATTCAGACTTAGTCATTTTCAAGATAAAGCTAACTATGGACTTTGAGTGCGGTGCACATTTGTATGAAGACTTGAAAGAGCACACAAGACTATTTTGGACATATAGAAGATCAAGCGCCATGCAGGGTTTTGAGCTATCAATATGATTAGATTATTGTTGTATAATTAGATAACTATTATTAGTGAGTTTACATGCTTTTGTATTTATCATATAAAGGCACATGGATATTATTAGCATGTAGTCTATTTTTAGAGGTGCATGGGCGGTGAAGGGCAAGTCCCCACCCCTATAAATATGTATTGATTTGCACGGTTTAGACAGTTCGATGTTTTGTAGAGTTATGTCATGCGAGTTTGTGAGAGTGCATGACTACGATGGTAGTGTTATGTATGTATGAAACTTTTGTGTTTTACATCAGTTAATATAATGGATCTTTGTTGTTGGATATTGATTGTAGACACATTTGTGAATGGATCTTGTATGGTAAAGTTAATCTTGGTTCTTGTTTAATCATTCTTGCATATGGTTAAGATCTAGATCTGGGTTATACATTGCAATACAATTGGTTAATTGTTATGGATTTGGAATATCTGTTTATTCATGCTAACTCCTCGAATAAACTGATATAAAAGAGGGAACTGGTACCCTTACGCGCTTCGGGTGAGTGCTCAGTTCAGGATGAGTGATATGCCAACGCGCTTTGGGCTTTGTGGGTAAAATCTAGGCTACATTTTGGTTCCATTGTCGGGACCTCTTTTTTAGTTGTTTGAAGGATGTTGCATGATGAAGATGTATTGGTTGACCTTGGCCAATATTGAAGAGTGGTTAGACGATTTGGAGGAAGAGTATGCTCGCAGATTTAGCACTGGACCTGAATTTAATGCATGCGCGTGGGTTGAACAAAATCTGTATCACGAGCTATATGAGACGTTCTTCGCCATCTTTCCTATAGAGTTGTACAAGTGGTTGGTTGCTTACACATCAAAGAGAAATTGGAGGTTTCACACACTTGTTTGGACGCATGAAGAATTCAGGCCTTGTATGATGCAGATCTGACATGGACGCGTGTTGTGGATCATTGGTTTTGTGGTGTTTTGAATAACTATATTGGAGTACGTAGTTTCTACTTACTATTGTCTAGAGGTTGTTGAGTTCCAGTTCTTGTGTGAGCCCAGAGGATCGTATTTGTGCGACATTCCTTTGGTGATTAAGATCTTGATTGTGACCTTGGCTTTGGAAGAGAAACCTATGGCTAGCTAAACCCCACCACATGTGGGGGTAGGAGCAAGTGTGGTGAAAGATGGCGGACCTAATGGGAAAAAAAAGGTAGAGAGAAGAAAGGTGGCTTAAGTTTAATGAGGCGCGTGAGAGGGATTTAGAAAAGCAACGTGAAGTTGCAGAACAAATGGCGTTGTAGAGAGAGATGACTCGTGAAGGATTTGGAGCTCACGCAGAGGACATGGAGCCAAAGCATCTGGAACTCCCCATTTGGGAAAACATGGTAGAGAACCCTCTTCAACCTCGATGAAAGTGCATTGGTGGAAGCTACATGAGCCATGCAAGAGTGCATTTGATCCCTCCTAGTGACCCAACCCTTGTGATTGGTTTTCCAGTTTCTAAGACAATTATCAGTAAACAAGCTAGTGTGGGTAGTAGAGTAGCGATAGATAGAGTTGATTTACAATCAAGTCCAGGAGTTAATCAAGTAGCTTATTCATCCATGGTGGCACAATGATCATCTTGTATTATTTGGAGGTCCTATTTGATGTATCTTTTTCGACGCGTCATCGACAACAGAACGTGGGCGCTGTAGAACATTGGCATTACATATGGAAGTAACACAACTTCATAGACCGTGGGAGTTCAGTTTAGCACAACTATTGGAGACACAAGGTAGTGCATCCTCTGGTAACTACATTACCTACTTCGAGGAGGAGGATCGGGTGGCTCGGGATCTAGTGGATCTAGTGGCTTGGGGGCGGAGGAAACACAAGAGGAAATATAGGTTCTAGATCTGGTGGGCACGGTCCACACCAACCCCAGAATATTTATATGGAGATGTCTCTTCATCTACCTAGAATACATAGGGATAGAAGATGCAACTGAGCACATGCATATGTGTGAGATACTATGGCGCGCGAAGGGAATTACAACTCTAGAGCGCAAGGTAAGCCAGTTTACAACTACATTGCAAGGCGCGCACATAGTTGGTACAAGAAATTTGATTTGGACCAGACTTGTGTAGATTATATCGCGTTGGGATGCTTTATTGAAAGAGTTTTTACATCCTGAGTTTGAGCATAAGAGCATTAATGCATCAAGGACATAAGCATGGTACGACTAAGAGTGTTCGTGAGTATGATGCATGTTTCAAAACCCTTTTATCAAAGTTATCTTATGACATTCACCCAAGCCAACATGCTCAATGGTTCGTTGGAGGACTAATCATGCCTTTAGAAGGGCACTCTCACACAAGACTTATACAAATCCACGTGAAGCACTTGAAAACAACTATGCACTGAGTTAGTTGGGAAGTGTAGACACAAGAGTGCACCCATTTTGGAGGCTCAGATATGCAGAACTATGATGTGAAATAGTTAGAGAAATTGTCAACTAATTCAACGCATGAGACGCGTAGTGGGATTTGGTGCATAGATTGTGAAGTAGAAGGGCATACTAAGGATAGTTGTCCCATGTAAATCGTGTACACCATGTTGTTGGACTATGAGATTTTTCACTTAGATCATGATTCAAGTAGGTGCCCATTGTCTACAATGCGCGATAAGGAAGAACATGTCTTGTTATTGTAAGATTTGTAGGTCTACCACTCATGATACTTGAAAATTATAGGTTGATTGATCAGATTCATGATGTCATTGATACTTGGTGTACGTCAGACCAATGTTGCAAATAATTCTAAGGAAAAGGTGAGCATCATGATCATGATCACAATGAAGGGCACTCTGATGGAGGCCGAGGTAGAGGTCGAGGATACCGTGGAGGATTTAGAGGCCGAGGTCGCGGTGGTGGAAGAAGTGAGTTTCCTTCATGGAACATGTTATACATGCGGATCCCCTAATCATTACAGTGTGAATGCCCTCAGAATATTGTTTGTTCTTTTTGTGGAAAGAACCATAACTATGAGGAATGCCAAGATTTATATGAACACTGAGTAAGAAGCACAAATAGGATAAGGGCACGTGGGGATGGTTAGAGTACAACACGTTGTGGAAGATCAGTGGATGTTGAAGTTAGCGCCTGATCCTGAGTTGGTACTATGAAGATCACTACACTGAGTTGAGCCTACGGGCACCAGGAAGTTCCAAAGAAGAAGCTGTACCATTACAAAGGAGGAGGTACTACATGCAAAGTATCCAGACCCTATGCATCAGAAGGAGTTTATCAAGAAACCATGGAGGTGATTAGGAATTTGCAAGGTGAGATACAATGTTTGAAGGAATAGTCACGGAAGTTAGAACAAAAGAAAAATAATTGAGCTCCATTAGACGGATGTTGATGATTTAAAGGAGGTTTGTAAGATGTTGTGACAAGAGAACATCATTCCTTTGTTGGGGGAATGGTTAAAGGGAAAACCCGCGTGTTGGAATAGAATGTGAAAGACAAATTTTGCATGTTAACCTTCCTCCTCATAGTCTGGATTATGACAAAGAGATCACTAAATGTTGTTGTTGATGGATGGCTCTTGAGTAATATTTTGATTGACACAGGTGTAGAAGTGAATGTACTCACTTTAGACATGTGGATTCAGATGGGAAGACCACCATTACAACCATCTTCAAATGTGTTTTTTATGGAAAATAGGACTAAAGCCATGCCTATTGGGGTTTTAAAGGATGCGTTTATTACTATACAAGGGCCAAGTTCAGGGGACTTTGAAGTCTTGGCACTTGCAGAGGCTAATAATTTTTCCAACACTACTTGGGCACCCTTAGTGTTATGCAAACAATGCTGATTTATGCTTTAACAAGGGTATATAAGTTTTGAGAATAAGAAAGAGCACGTCATTATTCCTTTAATAGATGAAAAATCATGCACCTTATGTAGAGCCTTTAAGTGAGGAGGATTTGAACATAATTTATGTGTGCACCATTAGGGATCCAAAAGTTCTGAGCCATCAAAGGAAGGAGTTCTCCAATGGGATGATGCACAATCCATGAGTGATACTACAAGTGTTGCATGTGATAATTGAGCACATGGCACTTATGAAATGGTTTGGGCATGAAGTGAGAAGTGCAATTATGCATGTAAGCAGTGCCACGTTGTGTTCAAGGTTTTGGCGAAGAACCAGTACCAAGGTACACTGGTGAAGGAAATCCTGAGGTATTCATGTGCGTGCTATGGAATTTCAATGGATAGATTAGGTGGAAAGAAGGAATATGCTAGTTTATACTCTGCGTGGGACAACAATGCATTGGTGGATGGTTCATAGGGACAATATTTTGGAGTGGAGAGAAGTGAGAATCACCTTCTCTGCTAGATTTCTCAGGAGTAATGCGCCTACTCAGATCTGTGAATTTCATGGTAAGGATCCTATTCAGCACCACGTTCAAGCAAAGTGTGAGAGATTTGGATAGAGGGGGAAGGTTTACCACCTTTTTTGTGGGGTACCCAAACTCTACTACACTTGTGAGGCATGCGCATGTGCATGGTATGTCTATGTAGAGTTGAATAGAGAGACTGGAAATTGGCAAGAATTGATTGTAGGTATGATTCAGACCTTTGACTATTTTTCCACTAAACCTTCAATGAATGAGGTGTTACAGGTGATGAAGCACTTGACTATGGGAGATAGTGCAAAGGCCGAGGAACTTATTCAGGAATAACTATGTGAGTCAGACCTAGAGGCATGCTTTAAAGAGGAAGAGATGGATGCAAAACAACTTGGGTGCGCCTACCTAGAAAAAGAAAAGGGTAAGATGGTCTATGTAATTGATGATGAAGAAGTGGAGAATCTAGATGTTGAGCATACAGAGGGTAGGTGCGAGGTCTTAGACAGTGCAGATGAGAAGGCACGCTCTTACCATGAGCCGATGAAAACAAATAAGGTCAACATTGGAACAAATGATGAACCTAAGGAGGCCATCATTGAGAGATTATTAGTTTGAATCTAAGGTTGCTAAGATAATTGAGATGTTGCGCAACTTCCAGGACCTATTCCCTAGGGGCTATCATGAATTGAAAGGAGTACATGAATCTTTGGGTGAGATGAGAATCAAGTTAAAGGAAGGTGTGTGCCAGTTAAGAAGAGGCCTTACAAGATGAATCCTAACTTGCACATCAAGGTGAAAGAAGAAATTGACAAGATGCTGAATTGTGGAATCATTGAGGCCATTAAGGAGTTAGAGTGGGTTAGCCCTATGATTATCAGTATAAAGAAAGATGGAAGAATCAAATTTGTGTGGATTACATGGAGTTAAATGTTGCATGTGTAATAGATCCTTTTCCCACAACTTTTATTGAAGAAATCTTGGAAGGCATTGCAGGGTGTGAAATCTTCTCCTTCATTGATGGATTTTTTGGATATCATTGGGTGAGGATATCTAAAGAAGATCAAGAGAAGACAACTTTCACCATTGAATGGGGAAGTTTTACATACACGATTATGCCTTTTGGATTAAAGAATGCACCTCGTAGTATTTTTGCGCATTGTTGTTCAAGAATTCAAGACTTTATTCATAAGTTTTTACAGGTCTATCTGGATGATTGGAAAGTCTATGGGCTCGTGAAGGATCATTGTGATAATTTGAGGCTTATGTTTGAGAGATGTCGACAGTTGAACATCTCTTTAAACATTAAGAAGTGCATTTTTGCTACACCTTTTGGGACTTTGCTTGGACACATCATTTATAAAGAAGGCTTGTTAGTGGATCCTGCTAAGGTTGCTATTATTTTGGGTTTAGAGGAGCCTACTAACCAGAGCGAGGTGCATGGATTCTTGGGGCACACATGATATTACAAGAAGTTCATCAAAGGTTATGCCAAGATTTTTGTGCCCTTGGAAGAATTATTGAAGAGTAAAGGCAAGTTCCATTGGGGTGAGGTGCAACAAGCGCGCATTTGAGACATTGAAGGAAAGGCTTACTACAACGCCTATTTTGTGCTTTCCTTCATGGACTAAGCCTTTTCATGTGCATGTGGATGCCTCTAGACATGGCCATTGGTGCGGTGTTATGCCATCCTAGAGAAGGGATTGTTGATCATCCTATTTGATTTGCAAGAAGGAATTTAACTCCAAGCAGAACAAAATTACACTACTACAAAGTGCAAAGCCTTGTCCATGATCTACGCATTGCATAAATTTTGACAATACTTATTGGTGATACCCTTTATATTTTATACAGATCACATGGCATTAAATTACTTGGTGAACAAGCCCATTTTGCAGGGGTGCATATGCCATTGGATTCTATTATTTCAGGAGTTTGATTTCACGTGGTGGTTAAACCAGGCAAGAGTAATTCTAGACCAGATCATTTATCAAGGATTAATATAGGTGAGAGCACGCGCAGAGCATCAGAGGACACAATGTCGATGCAAAAATTCAAATTGAACCACGTGCCCTCTGACTTAGAGGATATTTCTATATTTTTAAAAACTAGTGTGGGCCTGAAGGGATGAAGGCTTTAGAAAAAACAACTTGTCATTCATCAGCCGCGCCTTACATGTTGATAGTGGGGACTCACACAAAATAGGACGGGATGAAGTTTTTCACTAGTGTGTGCTTGAGCATGAGTGGGAAGCTATTATGGAGGAGGCTCATAGTGGTATTGCAGGTAGACATTATGCAGGAGATGCTACCACGCGTAAGATTTTATTGGCTGGTTTATGGTGGGAAACATTGTATAAGGATTGTAAAGAATATTGTAAGGCTTGTGACCATTTTTAAGCACCTTGGAAAGCCTAGGCATAGAGATGAAATGCCTTTGAGGCCTATTGCTAGTAAAACCTTTTGAAAAATGGGAAATTGACTTTGTGGGTCTTATTTCCCCACCCGCGCGTAGGACTGGATCACGCTACATCATAACTTGTACATATTATCTTACAAAGTGGGAAGAAGCGGCGCCCAAAATGATGTCACAACAACTACGAAAACAAGGTTTATGTGGGAAAACATTATTAATAGGTATGGATGTCTGTTAAGTTTGAAAAGTGATAGGGGTAATCATTTTCTTAATGAGACCATTAGGATACTATTGGCCGAATTTATGGTAGCACACCATAAAACAACACCTTATCACCCTAAGGAAAATGGAACTGTTGAGGCCTTCAACAAGATTTTAAACCATACCTTGAAGAAAATTTGTGATGTTGGAAGGAAGGACTGAGATGATAAAGTCTTTGTTGTACTTTGGGCATACATGACAACTTATAAGAGGTTGAATAAGGCCACACCCTTTCAATTGGTGTTTGGCATAGAGGTTGTTCTACTAGTGGAATTCATGTTACCTTCCTGTGTATTACACGCATAGGAGGTTTGGCTGATGAGCAAGCACTTGAAGAGCGCATTGACAAATTGATGCAGTTGGATGAGAGATGCGTTATAGCCGATGGAGTCAAAAGCAAGAAAAGGTTAGGCAGAAGGCATGACATGATAGACATATTAAGGATAAGAAGCTTGAAGTTGGACATATGGTTCTTCTTTATGACTCAAAGTTCTTGCGCCACCCTGGAAATCTTAAAGTGCATTGGTTGGGACCGTATGTTATAACTTATATACTTGATTCAGCGCTTCCAGTTAGAGGCGCTAGATGGGACATGGTTTCCGATTATTTCAAAAGGAGTAGGTTGAATCCCTACTATAATAAGTCTTCTTGGTGTTTGTAATAAGGTAGTATTGCCATTTAAATTATATTTCCTTAATGCATTTCCTTTATATGTGATTCCTTTCATCGTTTCTATGCTTTGTCAATTTAGTTCAAGTGTTTTTGTAATAATAAGCGCTTTTCCGCGCTTTAAGCTGATTACTATATAAGAGTTTTCATGCGTAGAGAACCACGCATACCCTTAGTGTGGGGTGGAGTATATACAGGTACATGGACCATGTTAGGAAGTTCTTTGAAGATGGGTATGCATAAGAGAGGTATTGTGTAGGTGTTTGAAGTAAAGGTGCAGATAGAGAAAGATTGATCATGATGAAAACACGTATGGATGGATGGACGCATAATGTAACATGAGGTAGGTGCGTAGTGGGAACTACTTAGTAAAAAGCGTAGTGGATACATACTTGGTGCATAGAGGCACGTGAAAGGAGGTATGTGGTCGAGGAGTAGCAAGTGCCCCCAGAAGGTTATGATTGTGGTGTGAAAAAATCAACCCAAAAAAGGAAAGAAATGCCAAGTTAATGCGAAGTAAGGTGGTAGGTGGTGAGCAATAAATGCATAAATTTTTTGAAAAACTATATAAAGAGGTGGTGCGAAATTGTTTTTACCTTTGCGATTTGAGCATTCAAGTGAGTTGAAGAAGAGCAAGCTAGAAAAGCGAGTTGTGGAGTGCGAAGAGCTGCAATATGAAGTTAAACCAGTTGAATTTGTCAAATTTATGCATGGGATTGTCTGACGCTCCATTAGAGAGGGTGTTTGAGCTACACAAAGGCATGCGAGAGGAAGAAAGTTGATAGATAGGGTTTGAACTTTGAGCTAGGGCACGCGATTTTGAGCTAGGGCACACGGATTTCAATTTGTAGAGCTCGAATTAGTTACAAGAACAAATTTGTAAAGTTTCTATGGCACAAAAAGAGCACCTAGAGGCTACAAGAGGAAATAAGAAAAAGGAAGTCAAGGTCAAAGTGGAGGATGCCCCTGAAACCCATTTTTCTAAGATGTAGTACCTATAAGGGGTTTTTATGGGTCACGACTGGGATTCACAAGTTCACCGTTGTAAATTCAGTGACTACAAAAATAGAAACAAAGACAATAAGGATGAACTAGACAAGTTGTTGGTTGTGAAGACAACAAAGAGAACAATAGATGACATGGTTATGTATGATGAAGCGGGTGAGAGAAGTTGTTAATAAAGGTGGGAGTTTTGTAGCTATATAAGCTCCCCTATTTTAGAAAACCAGAGAAGTTGTACCAGTTCTCTAGTTTGCCAAGTCCATGAGGACTTTTTTACACATGAGGCTTGCATGAGGTACCATGCCCTTGATTGGAAAGTTGACAGTGTTGAGGAGTTCAGATACCGAACTTAGTAGTGATTTGACTCATAAGGAAAGTATAAAAGTGACGAATAAGGTGTTGGGGTACATGAAAGGAGGGCATGTGATGGATATCCCTGAAGTTGCAGAAGTATCTAGTGATCCAGGAAGCAACACACCTCCTGAAAAAATTGAACAATCAAGAGTTTGGTCACAAGTCAACAAGGCCTGGCTGCATATAGCTAAGAAGATGACAAAAGGAGTGGTGTATAACTTGTCTACTTACATTGTAGAGACCATTATTGAAGAAGCACATGAAGGTGAGAAAATAAGCTTTGGCCTTGTTTTTTGTGGAAATTGGGGTGCCCGATGGGCCAAAAGATAAAATATGGGAGTACCCAGAGGAGAAGAGATCTCTTTGAAAGGTTTGAGAAGTACACATGTGATAGATCCATGAGTGGAACTTTCAAATAGAGAGAAAAAATATGGCATGAGCACTTGCGCATGTTTTGTGTTTGAAGAGGAATGGAGGATACCAAAGGAGCTTCCCACGGTATTGGGAAAATAGGTATAGTTTCCAGTATATCAACACTTCTACATCATGTGCTTTAGTATGAAGGATGGAAAATGGAGCCCCTTGTGCAAGATCCCATATGCCTTCACAGCGTGCTACTTTCAAGCATCTGTACATAAGTTCTTGGATGCACGCTGGTTGCTGTTCAATGTAGATAAGGTAGATTGCAACTACCACACTCTCAGGAAATCATATGTTTATCTAGGTACTTCTGCATATATTTAAAATATGATTTCAGATGATATGACTATTAAAGCTATGAGTCTAGCAATTGGAAAGTTGGGCATGACTTTAGTATACATATGTCTTAAGCCCAGGTTATAAAATGAAAATATGTGGAGAATGAATTCAAGCTCCTTGGGCCACCTAAAGGAAAACACATTCAGGTACACTTGAAGATGAGGAGCTCATTTCTCCCCTTGTAGGTGAAGAGGAAGAAGAAGAGGGGGAAATAGAGAAGGAAGATAGTGTTGGCCTTGTGCATAGAAGGAAACAACCTACTATTGGAGAAAAAGAGAGCGTGAGGAAACCCCTCCACTGTAGCAAGAAGATGAAGTGTTGGAGACCGACACAATGGAGGTGGACATAGAATAAACTACTGAGGAACCTTGGTTTAAAAGAGTGCTAAGAAAAATGAGAACTCAAGGCATGGGACCTTCACAACCCCTTAGGAGGTCACCTAGGACTACTCCTGTGAAGGTGGAACCTGAAAAGAAGAAAAGGCACAAGTATATCCCTCAGAAGGATGAAGAAGATGAGAAGTTTGATGACAACATGCCTAGGACTCCAATATACACTGGGGATACAAAAGAGACTATAAGAGGAGAAATGAAGGGTGAAGAAAAGTTAGAGAGAGAAAAGGGCGAGCCTTCAGGTGTACCCCATACCATACAGTCAGGTGGGGAACTAGTGTTGGATTCGGTAGTGCACACCCCTAAAGGTAAGCGCTCAAGGAAAGGAAAGGAGGAAGAAAATTATGAAACACCAACAACTAGGTACGTAGATGATCTAACTAAGTTCATACACACAAGGTTTCAAAGCACTTTGGAGCCCAAGGACCTCTATGGCTGGGAGTTGATAGATGTAGATATGGAAACTGCGAGCACACGGAAACAAATATTTTGGAGCATGCAGACTCATATGGATGAGCCTGACTTCAATGTATGTGAAGAATCATGTGTTTCACGCTGGTTGAAGAAGTCACCACACTTACACCATGTGACAGGTTAAGCTTCTGTAATGTCAGATGAGCATGTAAGCAACACTTTAATAAAGGTATTTGCTGAACTTATGTGTAGAAACATAGACAAAGTGGTAACTATTCAGAACTATTAGATGATAAAAAGGATATAGATACTGAGATAAAGTGTTTAACAGCTAAGAAGGTGCAAGTTGAAGAAAAGGCTGAAGCATTGACAAGTATGGCGGTGGAAGATGTTGCAGATGAAATTTTGGAAAAGAGGTCACACTTTGAGAAGAACTTACCACAAAATTTCCCATTTATGATGCATTATATACGTGCACTTGTTCAAATGGTAATGAAAGAAAGCCTTGTGTGTATCCCTGAACCAAAGGACGTTTGCAACACAGTAGAAAAAGTCAAGCTGTTAAAAGGAAGATTATAGGTCATGAGTCCATTTTGCAGACTCGAAAGATGAGTGAAGAAGGCATATATGACATTGAATATCTGTGCGGTGCCTGATGTGATAATCAAGACAAGGACCATGGCTGAGGAAGATGAGGTCCTTCAAGAAGTGAAGAATGAAACACTTGGATGTGTGGAGAGGCTTACTTTGGTAGAGGCAAAGTGTGATGCACTTGTAACAACCCAAGACCCACACAAGGAACGAATTAAGGAGATTGGGAAACTCATCACACGAAGGATGGATATAATGGAAGGAATGGTTTTGAGCATGGATAATATTCTCAGGGTCTTGCAGAATGAAGGAGAAAATATGATCCTTGACGAATTGGATGCCATGGTTACAAAAATTCTAGATAAAACTAATCAAGCGCTGAGTGATTGGAATGAACTAGAGGCACATATCAAAAAAGAATATCCAGAGCTGATTCTTCCTGTAGATGTATAGGGTGCCAAGTGTTAAATCATTCTTTGTACAATCATTCTTTCATTATTTAGTCTTCCTATTTGAGAGATAAGTTGTGATTAACCATTTTTGGGGGTGGAAATGAAATTAGTGTTGGGTAATGTTGAGATGAAAAAATATATCCTAGATACTGAAAAATGTAGAAGAATTGAGAACACATACATAAGGCACGTAAGGGCACGTGAAAGTATAATCAAACAGGCGCGCATGGGAAAGGTGAGGATTCAAGACTTATCCATTTTCAAGATAAAGCTAACTATGGACTTTGAGTGTGGTGCACATTTTGTATGAAGACTTGAAGAGCACACAAGACTATTTTGGACATATAGAAGATCAAGCGCCATGCAGGGTTTTGAGTTATCAATAGGATTAGACTATTGTTGTATTATTAGATAATCTATTATTAGTGAGCTTGCATGCTTTTGTATTTATCATGTAAAGGCGCATGGCTATTATTAGCATGTAGTCTATTTTTGAGAGGTGCATGGGTGGTGAAGGGAAAGTCCCCACCCCTATAAATATGTATTGATTTACATGGTTTAGACAGTTCGATGTTTTGTAGAGTTATGCTGCGAGTTTATGAGCATGCATGACTATGATGATTGTGTTATGTATGTATGAAGCTTTTGTGTTTTACATCAATTAATATAATGGATCTTTATGGCTAGATATTGATTGTAGACACATCTGTGAATGGATCTTGTATGGTAAAGTTAATCTTGGTTCTTGTTTAATTGTTCTTGCATATGGTTAAGATCTAGATCTAGTTTATACATTGCAATATAATTGGTTAACTGTTATGGATCTAGAATATTTGTTTAATCATGCTAACTCCTTAAACAAGATGACATAAAAGAGGGACCTAATACCCTTACGTGCTTCGGGTGAGCGCTCGGTTCATGATGAGTGATGTCTTAGCTCGCCTTGGGCTTTGTGGGTAAAATCTACGCTACACCTTCACACTCGCCATTTCGCTTACCCGCTTCCTCCTAATTTTGTTACCCCCAAGTTCCCCATTTTCAATGCACATGATGACCCACAAGAACATCTCCGATCATTTCATGTGGCATGTCTAGATTTTGTGGATGATCATATTCTCCTAGCTAAGATCTTTCCTAGAAGTCTTCATGATTATGCGATGTGTTGGTTCTATGATCTACATGTCCACTCAGTAACATATTTTACGCATTTAGCTAATTCTTTTCTCTATCATTTCTCTATCAATATTGGCTATAAGATCTCATATGCTCAACTCGCGTAACTTAAACAAGGATCTAATGAACATCTAGGAAATTATGTCTTGCGATATATAAACAACTTAGCTAAGATGTCTAATGTGCCTGTGGACTCTGAGATTCAAGATTTATTTGTCCAAAGTCTATTACCACCTCTTTATGAGAGTGTTATCTTTGAGACCTTTCCATCATTAGATCATTTGTGTCACACTCTTAAGCTACACGAAACACAATTTTTATCTATAGGCAAGCTTAAGTATAATGAGCAAGCTTCATCTTTGGTGCGCTATCAAAATACATCCACTTTCAAGCCATCTACAAAACCTCGTTGAAGCTAAGGCTACTGTCAACACGGTCTCTAATCTTGAAAATATTCAATGGCAATGCCTAAGCGTAGATATACAAAATTGACTATCTCTCCACATCTTCTCTTGTCACAACTTATCGAGAGAAATATTATTATGCCTCCTCCTCCTCAAGTTGGACCCATCTCGTCCTAAAGGTCGTAATTATAACAAAATTTTTATATACGACTATCATCAATGCATGGGGAATTCTGAGATAGATGATTCAAACTTTGCAATCTCATCGATAATAACGCAATTGAGCTCCCAAAGCCTACGGCCTCGCACGCGTCAATGAAAATCACAAGCTCAAATTCTTTAACAATCCTCCTCCAAAACATGACAAGTAAGCGGATGACTCTTCAGCCAATCATACACCTCATGCAGTTCCTCCTCCTACATACGGGGCTCTCGATTTTCTAGTTTCTCACGTTGACGCATCTCCTCGAATCATGAATATTGAGATATAATCTCTTCTAATCAGTTGCACATTAGTGCTTATATTGATCTATTATTATCCATAATAACAAGTATCATCGATCCATCATTTCACATGTTCCATTGCACTTCTCGTCGCTATCGGCTTTCCCCTTTCACAAATTTCATATCTGGTTCCTAAATCATACGGATATGTAAAATTTCGATTCTGATTGGTCTTCTCACCATGCTTGTGCCTTTTCTTGTGGCACCTTCCATCGAAGGGTGTGACATGATCTTAGGTCTTCCTTGGCTCCATGCAACTCAAGCTATCATCTCCATGCACCACTTGTGTTTAAAGTTCATTCACAACAGAAAGTCATTATTATCAATGGTGTTCTACCATCCACACCATGGTTGTATTGTCAATGGTGTTCTACCATCCACACCATGGCCGAAACCTTCGCTTGAGGTCACCATTACACTCGCTCGAGCATCTAGGTCCCCAAGACCTCTCAAATTGAAATCACAATCTGCTCTTGACTCACATGTTCGTTCACGGCCAACACAGTCTCATTGGTCTGCTAGTCCATCACATCAGTGTAGGTCCACCACTCAGACAACTCCTTCACATCAAGTATACATCACCGCCTCATTTTTTTCTTCACATATGTATCCATCACCTCCATGCTCTACCTCACATAGGTATCCATCACCCCACAGTCTCCTTCACATAGGTTTTCATCACCCTCCCGGTCTTCTTCATATAGGTCTCATTCACCCACACATTGTTTGTCTCATACACCGTCGATCTTAGAGCATGGTCACGCCTTTATATCTACAAGCATCGGGTGGAAGACCCTCATCTTTCACTTTTATTGGATAACATACTCATGACTACACATTTGGGGGGTATGATCCTAATTATCATCCCCTTCTAGCATCATTAGTTGTCTTGCATTTCTACTTTCTCATTCTACACTTCACCTTTAGTCTCTTAGCTACATCTTACACATCTTGATATATTCGTATTGTCATTACCCGATGATGCACTCTCGTGCTTTAGTTCACACTTGACTGTTAAGGGCATACTATATACATGAGCCTCACACACTAAACACTTCACACTTCATGTATGCTTTCCATCCTTTTCTCGTAACTTCTATCACACACTATGCACAATATTCACTCTACACATTCATGGTGTATCATTCTTGCATCTAATTTTACATGTTGTGCTCATTACCCCGTGACGCACTCTAGTTCCATAGTTCATACTCGACTACTGAGCGTCTCAATATAAAATGAACCCCACCATAGTCACTCACACTCTTTACACTCTGCGCTTTGATGATCATATCTTTCTAGCACACACATTCAAACCCTTTCCCAGTGACGCACTCTTATTTTACGGTTCATTCTCGCCTACTGAGGGGGCATGTATAAATGAACCTCATCTCATGCATACTCATTCACACTCTTTTGGGGGCATGCGGCTCCTATCACATTCACTTTGCATTCCATTCCACCACATCCACAACATACTACATATCTTGGTCGCATTTACTCTTGCTTATTTATGCTCACATGACACATCTTGCTTACTATGTTAGCCAAAGATTTTGTGTGTCATTATCTCTTCTATACACACATGTACGTTCACTTTCTTTCTAGTTGTGATCACATGATTTACATAGATCGTTACACACAACATGGATGTTTGGCGTAGTACCTCATACCAGTTCCACAATGACTCCCGGGGCATCAACTTTCGTACTCACTACATGTGTTATTGTTTCATTTTTCATAAGCACATTACTGTATCGGATTATACATGCTTTGACATAATTTCTATCTTTCTAACATGATAATGAGTGCTTCATGTGCAACATTTTATTTGCAAGTCTATTTGCTTCTATGGTTGTCTGATACATTGCTTATTATTGTTTGTTATTACTTGCTCTTTGTATGCCATTTTTGTGGGCTTTTCCCTTTGTCTCGTGTGCACACTATACGCTTATGGCCACCTTGGCCTCGATTTTCATGTGACTTCGTGAGTGATGTCACATGTTTGCAACCTACTTTTTGTAGTCTACATTGTCTTCTTTTGTGTTAGCTTACACATTGTCTTCTTGTTTGTTAGCTTACATTTTGTCTTCTACATGCGTGTTTATCTTATTTTCACTAACACTTGTTTCCTAACCACTTTACATGCATGTGCCTTGGTCTCGATCAAGCACATTCCCCCTATAAGGCATCTATTTCAATTCAGCGGTTAGTCCTCCTTTGGGCTACATACTCCTCTGTAATGTTGCATGCATCCCAAATGAGGGGGACATCATTGGGTGAATCAATCACCCCATACAATAGTTCACAATCACAACTCAACACAGTTCAGTATCGGTACAACACAACATTTAGTCACAACAATGGCTCAGAACCTAACTTGGGTCCTCAACATAATACAAACATTGACACCCAACACCGGATAGTAGCGCTTGGGTGCCCCCGACCCTTCTTGGATGCCGGTGACTATGGGGGCGATTACATAGTTTTTCTCAGTTTAGTACAATTTTTGGCAGTATACACAATGGATTTTATAAGAAACACAATCCTTTAACAATCAACATGCACACATTACATTTCTTTTCTACTTTCATGTTGGACCGGATTGGATTTATACACACCATCTACAGTGGTGTTTTTACTTTGAGAAATGATTAAAGGTTGGATAACAACACCGGACTTTTGTCCCTATACTTCTTCCATACTTGGCACAACTAACGTGAGATCGCCCATAAAACTTGTATCGGTCAAGTAACCGGTGTGAGATTGCCTAGAAAAACTCAATCTTCTACAACATCTTTAGGATCCTTTCTATCTCTTTCACTCATCATAGATCAGGTGCACATGTTCCTTTTCACATTTTTACATACTTTCTTACATACTTTTACACGTTTTGATCAAATTTTTCATATACATGTATTTGACTACTTGTTTGTTCTTCTCTTTTTTGCAGGTCTGTTCTTATAGGAAGCGGTAGTCACATAAATCACATGTCATCACACATCAAGCGACTTCAACAACAAGTACAAATGTGACATCTACACATACGCTTTTACCTCTAGGGTCATCATCACTTTTCACTTCCTCTTCTCTAGCTTCAACGCTTTATATTTTTAGCACTCCACGCTTTTTCTTGTCTCTTGGCACACTTTTTCCATTGATCTACATGGTTATCAGATACACATATCTTATTTACTTTATGTTATTGAGTATTCGATCAACAACATAAGGTGGGGGCAAATGTAGACAGTAAATCACACACTTTGGTTACATTTTTAGAGTCCTAGTCACATACTCGATTCATATGATTTCTAATTAAGAAAAGTACTACTTGACCCCTTTCTTTGGCCTTTTTACTTGCTTTCAGTTTTTTTTTTTGGTCTTACACACCTTCTTTCCAAGTTTGACCTTCAACCCTTCGGTTGCTCACGAGTGTGGACACCGGTGCCCGACTAGGATGCCAATGCCAGGCGCTCCCATCCCCTCTGGGCGCCCTCAACCTCTTTGTATTTTGCTCACATCTTTTGGGTCCTTTCTATGCATTTGGGCATCTTATTTTTTTCATGGTCAATTTTTTTGGGTTAATTAAGAAATTCGCAAGAGAATCATATAAATAAAAAGCTATGTGACCATAATAAAAGACCAAGCACTAAGAATCTATTATCACCACCTAAAGTTACGTTCAAGAGCATTCAAGCATCCATCTAGCTCCACACAAGGGACAAGGGACTATTATTTCTGCATACATGCATAGGAGGGGAATTTCATTCTTTCATGCACACATATATCTACATTTTTATGTCTAGCTACTTGTCGCTATCAAGTGTGAAACACATAAGAGCCACCTAGGCACGATTCTTTACACACACACATAACTACATTAGGCTTGAGATGTAGTGCAACACTTAGTCATAAGTTCAATTCGTTGACAACCGAGGATAGTCCGACCCCCATTTGTATTAATTTATTTTTGGGATTTGATGCATTTTGGGGTTTTACAGGTCATTTCTTCATGGCAGGTTATAGGTGACATCTGTGAAGTTGGTGTGACATACTAACGATAGGCAACGAAGGACAACAAACATCTTATGACCATACGAAGTTGGTTTTCTGAGGTTATAAGCAGTCACGAGTGCCTAGAGAAGTTCTACAATACCCTAGGCACCCTTGCCCTAGGCCAGTGCCCTGGTTTAGGTAGATCCTACGGTCGTACATTTTTCTAAGTTTTAGTAAAACACTTTCCCTCTCTATTCATTAGTTCGTTAAATCGGCACAATCCGATTTAATTACAAACCAACTAAGTATGTTTATCCCTTCATTTCGCAACTAGGGTTTCACATTTTTCTAGCTTATTTTCCTTAGGTTAGATTTGTATTTCATTGCACATTTATTTTATAGCACTGGTACATATTTAGATTAGCACTTATTTATTCAATATTTGATTAATATTGAGGGAAGATTCACCTGCCAACCATCATGGTTGGGCATCTGCATCTACAAAGGAACAATTGTCCCCCAACTAAGGGCAGAGAGAAAACAAGTGTCTCGCACCCCATGAGAGGATATGACCACCACAAAGAGCTAGTTGTGCCCTTCCCCCTCGTAGAGGGGATCCAACCCGGTCCAACGAGAAGATGAATCTGAATGACGACCTTGAGGAGAGGTAGAGTGGTGGCTGTGAGAGAAAATTCTGTGACGTGGTCTTGGTGGCGCCGCCATTGAGGAAAAGATAAGCTGGTGTGGCAGTGGCAAAGGGTCCAGAGGGACCCAAATCATCATGTATGGAGAACTCCCCTAGTGTGCAAGAAACTCCTGTAAATGAGTGAATTCTAGGGAAACTTTCTCATCTTGAGCTTGAATCTATATGCGCATAGTAGACAATATAACCACTTTGTCATTAGTGGAAAATAAAGAAACAAATTGATCATTTTGGAATATCATAGAATTTGAGATTTCCAAATATGAAATAGAATACAATATCTAAACTATTTCCAAAGAGTATCGAGGCCATGGGATAAATTCACCAAATAAAGTAAGACGCAGTGAAATAATTCATGGTGGTAGGGTTTTAAAAAAGAATGAATCTAAGACCAAATAGCCTGAGCATGAGGGAAAGACCAAAATAAATTCTTATAAGATTTAGGTTTGGAGTAGAAAGGAAATTTAGGATTGGGGATGTCAATGTGAATTAAACGTTCTCTGGTGGGAAGGTCTTGATAAATAAGGCACCAAATAAAATGGTTAACTTTAGGTTCAAGAGGGGAGTTCCAAGCATGGGAAAGTTTGTGAATCTAGGTGGAATGCACATAATGCAGACCCCAACGGGTGTTGAGTTTAGGTTGAGTTATGGAGCTCAATTACTTCAGATTAGCATGTAATATGAAACTTGTTGGAAAATACAATAACCGACATCGGTTATGGAGGGACCAACATCGGTCACCTATGACCAACATCGGTTAGGAAAGGAGGAATTGACATCGGTTAGGGCTAATTGACGTTGGTTACCTGTGTGGGAGTGTTTTATTTAACTCTCAAGAATTAGATCTATTTTTAGTAGTAAAGTAGATATATTGATTGTAATTGCATGACTAAGTGCCCTAAGTTTGTATACACCTATATAAGCATGAAAGCTAGGGTTTAGAAGTAAGAATTAAGAAGAACCTGCAAAAGTTGATGATTATTATGAGAGAGAGAATTCTTGGTAAAGAAGCAAAAGCTTGAGTGAAAGACACTATTGTACATCTGAGAGGTGTGAAAGATTGTAAATCTTCATTGTATATCTTGTGAAAGCTTGGGATAATAAATTGGCTTGTTTCTTGGTGGACGTAGCTCACCTTTGGGTGAACCACGTCAAATCTAGTGTTGATTTATATCTCTTGTTTTGTATAATTCTTCTAGTAGAATATTCACTTTCATTGCATGTATGTTTAGATCTGATATATTATCTGTACAACCTTGTGTTAACCCCAACAACTGGTATCGAGATATTTGTTTAAGGGTTTTGTGTGTTGATAGATTTACTCACGAGAGGTTTTTGATTGAGTCGGAGCTATAATAATGGCAAAAGAAAAAAATACAAGGTAGAGAAGTTTAACTTCGAAATTATAGATTATGGAAGATGAAGATCGAGGATTATCGTATCAAAAATATTTGTATTTACCGTTGGATGAGAAGTCTAGACCTACGAAGATGACTGATGAAGAATGGAAGATTATTGACAAAAAGGCTTTGGGATCTATAAGATTGAGCCTAACAAAGCATCGTGGCTTCTAATATTACAGAAGTGACTTCTATGGTAGGGTTAATGAAGTCTCTTGCTAATTTATATGAAAAACCTAGTGCTTTAAATAAAGTTTATTTGATGAAAAAAATATTTAGTTCTAAGATGCATGAGGTGGATCTACATCTTGTCATTTGAATGATTTCGATCATCTATTGTAAATCGATTAAAAGCAATTGATATTCCATTTGATGATGAAGTGAAAGCAATTTTATTCTTATGTTCTTTGCACGATAGTTAGGATAACTTGGTAATGGTATTAGTAATACAACATCTACTAATAACATTTTGAAGTTTGATGATGTGGTTAGTATAATATTGAATGAAGAAATTCACAGGAAGAGTATAAAGGAATCATCATCTGGGAATGATTTGAAAGTAGAAAGGAGGGGTAGGCAGAAGGAGAGATCTAAGAGTAAGAGTAATGGGAAATCAAAGTCAAGGAATAACTGATCTAAATCCAGAGGTAAGGGAATTACCTATTGGAAATGTGGAAAGAAAGGACATGTAAAGAAAGATTGTTGGTCAAAGGATAAAGAGAACCAACAACCAGACAAAGGTAAATAAGTAAATCTTGTGCAATCAGAGGTAATGAAAGATGCTCTTATTATTTCTTTAGATAATAGAATTGAACCATTGGTTTTAGATTCAGGAGCTTCTTTCCACGCAACCCCTAATAAGGGTTATTTTGAAATTATGTCGAGGTAGTTTTGGACATGTTTATTTGGGTGATGATGAACTTTGGTATTCTTGGTAAAGGGAAGTTCATCTAAAATTGCAGAATGAAAATACTTGGGTATTAAAATATGTGAGACATGTGCCAAACCTTAGGAAGAATCTTATTTGCGCAGGCAACTAGTTGAATGCGGTTTCATGGTTACTTTTACAAGAGACTCTTGGAAAGTCACCAAGGGTGCTTTTGTTGTGGAAAGAGGTAAGAAGGTAGGAACATTATATTTATCTACCTGTGTTATTGATTCCTTTTTGCATTATCTACTTCAGATTCATATGCATGCATGTGGCATAATCGGTTGGGCCATATGAGTTAAAAAGGAATGTAGATCTTAAAGGCTAAGGGTAAGTTATCAAATTTGAAAGATTTAGATCTTGATTTCTGTGAGCATTATGTATTTGGAAAGAAAAAGAGAGTGAGATTTCTCAAATTTGGGGCAACTAAGGAGCAAAAATTGGAGCTTGTACACTCGTGAGCTTCTTATGGAGGATCCTAGTATTATGTTACTTTCATTGATGATGCTACAAGAAAGGTATGGGTTTATTGTATTAAACATAAATCTGATATTTTTGAGACTTTAAAAAAATGGAAAGCTCTTGTTGAGAATGGATCAAATTCAAAGTTGAAGTGCCTTAGATATGACAATGGTGGTGAATATTGTAGAAAGTATTTCAATGATTATTGTTTAGTGAATGAGATATGTAGAGAAATAATGGTTCTAAGAACACCACAAGAGAATGGTATTGCAAAAAGAATGAACAGGACAATCATGGAACGTGCTAGAAGTATGGGAATACATTCTAGATTGCCTTTGTAGTTTTGGGAAGAAGCAGTTGATACAACATTTTATTTGATTAATCGTGGGCCTTCAAGTTCACTAGATGGAGGAATACCAGAGGAAGCTTGGACCAGAAAAGAGGTAGATCTTTCTTTTCTTAAAGTTTTGGTTGAAGCTTTATGCATATTGATAAAGAAAATAGGAAAAATTTGGATGTAAAATCTAAGAGATGCACTTTCATTGGTTATGGATCTGGTGATTTCAGATTCCATTTTTGGGATTTAGAGAATTATAAAATTATTAGGAGTTGTGATATTGAATGGAATGAAAAGAGAATGTACATGGATCAAATTTTGGTACCTAAGGACAAATCGGTTGAGAATTTTGTGAATGAAAATGAACTCTCGGATTTAAAAGTAATACCAATAGGGTTATACAGTAACCAGTGTCGGTTGACCCTTGATTGACATCGGTCAAAGCAAAACGATGCTCGATTACTGAGATGATCCAAACCGACATTGGTTAGCAAAGCGGCGTCGGTTACAGATGAGTGGTGTCGGTCAGTCACGAAAAATTTGGATACAAATGTCTAGGAGGTCCAGAATGAGCCTCGGTACCCCAAACTCCTGTGAGAAGGTCACAAAGGGTAAGTAAACCTCCAAAAAGATTTACACCTCTATTTTATTTATTATCGATGATAATGGCGAAAGCAGAGAGTTTTCAAGAAGCAATGCAAGATGAGACCCACATTCAGTGGGAGCATGGCATGGATGAGGAGATGGACTCCTTAGAACAAAACCAAACTTGGGATTTGGTTAAGTTGCCAACAAGTAAGAGGAAATTGCATAACAAGTGGGTTTATAGAATCAAGGAAGAAGAGGGTGGACATAAAAGGTACAAGGAAAGGCTTGTAGTAAATGGACTTACATAGAAAGCATGTATTGACTTTGGTGAAATATTTTCTCTATCGTAAATATGACTTCTATTAAATGCTTGTATTGAGTTTAGCTACAATACATGATTTACATTTAGAGAAATTAGATGTGAAGATGAATTTTCTTCATGGTGATTTGGATGAAGATATTTATATGCAACAACAACTTGGGTATGAAGTCAAGGGTAAGGAGAAATTAGTGTGCAGGTTGAAAAAGAGCCTATATGGGCTCAAGCAAGCTCCAAGGCAATGGTACATGAGGTTTGATAGTTTTATGTATGAGCATGGTTACTTGAGATGTGAATCTGACCATTGTGTTTATTTTAAGAAGCTTGAAAATGGGAGCTATATTATTTTGTTACTATATGTGGATGATATGCTTATTGTAGGATCTAGTATGCAGGACATTGGTGAGCTTAAGGGAAAGCTAGCTCACACATTTGTTATGAAAGATTTAGGAGCTGTAAAAAGAATCCTTGACATGCAAATACACATAGAAAAGAAGAATACATTATATTTGTCTCAGGAGGATTATATCTACGAGGGGTTTTAGAAAGGTTCAAGATCCAAAATGTTGGGGTGTGGAGCCTATTTTGTTGGTCTTCTCAAATTAGTATTGAAGTGTGGAGTTTGAATTGGGAAGATGAAATGTCATGATCGTTTCTTTTCCAGTCGTGGGAAGATGAAAGGTCATGACAATTTCTTTTCCAACCATGGGAAGATGAAAGGTCATGACTTTCAAATTTCTAGGGTTGGATTTTGGACTTCTTAAAGGATTTTAATCCTATAAATAGAGGTGTTAGGGTATCTTGAAGATATCTTGTGTGTTCAAGAGGTATTGAGTCTTAGTGATCAAGAGTAATGAAGGTTAAGCAATTGGGTGTCAATTGTGGTTTAGCATCTTTGGAATTCTGTTGTGAGTTCATAACTAAGAGAAGACTGTGAGAGTTGTTTTAATCTTGTTGATAATAAAATCTGAGCAAGTTCTTAGTGGACATAGTCCACATTGGGTGAACGACGTTAAATCTTGTCTTGTCTTCTTTTTGCATTATTTATTTATGTTGTTATATTTCGCATGTATACTTACGCTATATAGTTTCCTCTTGCTATGATTTGAGGAATTGTTTACGCATATTTGTTCTCTAATTCCGACACATAATGCAAAACCTATTAGTAAACCTATGTTGGACACTTCAAATTGAGCAAAGATCAGTGTCATTCATCACATGAGAAGGTCAAATAAATGATACGAGTGCCATATGCTTCGAGAGTTGGAAGTCTCATGTATGCTATGGTTTAACATGTAAGACAGACATTGCTGCACGCATTGGGAGTTGTGAGTAGATATATGGCTAATCCGGTAAAGAGCATTGGAAAGCAATCTAATGGATACTCAAGTATTTGAAAGGGACATCTAGCATGCGGTTATGCATGGAGGTTCATATATTTCATTATGTGGCTATGTTCATTCGAGATATGGTGGAGATCTAGATGGTAGGAGGATCACTCTGGATATATTTTCACATTAGGTCCCAAAGCAGCTTGGCAAGCTTATAAAAGGAGGCACGAGGACACCAACACACAAAATAATACACATGGGTGGCGGCCAATATCGTGGTACACACACTGGAATTTACCAAATGAAAGAGAGGGGTTTAAAAGACCACTGAGAAACTTTATATTCAAAATTTTCAATCACACACTACTATATCATGGTGGAATCACTATTACAGTGAAAAGGAATGCCCAATAATTTAAATTGTGCTCCTCTTCCAATCCCTTTCTAGGAGTACGCTTTCAACTAGTCTTGCATAGGAAAACAACTATGTTTATAGTCCAACGTCTTAGCCATCTGAATGTTGGATCCTTACGTAATGTAGAAAGTATCAAGGAAATCCAAATTCATATCCACATTCTACTCAAATTTAGCAAGGGTAAGAAAGGTGTCATTGGTGAAATCACCATTGATAAGTTGTGTTGCATGATCAACACCTTTGTGAGTAATAAGATATCCTAAGGCGTGGGATAAAACAAACAAGAAAGACCCTATAGGGCACCCCTGTCTCGATAGAGTGAAAGAGGACAATCACATGTTGACTTATGACCATTGATGGTTAGGTAAGTAAACACATTAAAAAAAAGAGTTCGGATTGCCAAAGTGAAGAATTCGCCAAAACCTAGGGCTACGAGCATAGCCAAAATAAATGGCCATTCAATATAATCATAAGCCTTTTTAAAGTCAATTTTGAGAAATAATGACGTTATAAAGAAAGTTGGGCCCATTTCATTCCCTCTCACACTACTATAAAATTATCCAGAATGTACCAACCTTTGACAAAACCCGTCTACTCAAGGTGAACAATTTTGGGTAAAAGATCAATAATGCGAAGAGCCAAAGCCTTAACAAGAATTTTGTATGAGACATTTAATAGGGTGATAGGCCTCCAATTAGTTATCGCTTTCTCGGATCACTAACCTTAGGAATGAATTTGATTTTCTTTGATTGATGAAACTCACAAAGGAATTGTATTGGAGAGATTCAATTGTAGACTTGAAGCAGATTGGGGCCAACAAAAGACCATGTCTCTTTGTAAAACTCACAAAGAAATCCATCAGACTTGTATATTTATCATCCGACATGCATAATAGGGTGACATAGAGCTTGTCCAAAGAAAGAGGAGCATTGTAACAATCCTGCTCCTTAGGAGAAATCTTTACCAACACCACCACGATACATTGTTGTAAGGTGATAACTCACTCATTCATAGCTTCTTGAGCTTGGAAGACTAACCAATAATGCTAAAAAAGGGTATTAGAGATCTCGGGAAACTCCATGATCCGTTGATGTGAATCATGGATAGCTTTGATCTGTTGATGAGCATGCTTGGTTTGGAGGGATTTGAAGAAGTGCTTTGATGCTTTGTCTCCCACCTTAATTCAGTGTAGCCTTGACCGGATATGTGCACCATAGGCCAAATGAGACTTAATGAGCTTGAGCTTGTGTCGAATTCTAGTAGCCTATAATAAAATAGGCATATGAAATGCGAGCTTGATTCCTTATTTTTAGCAGAAAAGCGGGTCTTCGATGTTTTTCAGCATCAGATTAACTCTATGCCAACTAAGAGATCTCTATCTGACGAAGTTAGATTTTTCCCATTCTACCCGGCACTGTCCCTTTCGAATCGGATTTTATTGATATATGAAGAGGAATGTTGAAAGGATTGGACTCAAGCATAAGTGAAATCCTTCTGAATTATTTGTGTAGAGGCAAGTCCGACCGTTTATGAACTTGAGCAACCTATTTGCCAAAACGGCGAATGAAATGGATGGTACACTAAATCATTGCTTCCCACCACTCATTTCAACTTGCAACGAATGACGAACGTGGCACCATGTTCCAAACCTTAGCTATAAGTGGGACCACCCCTAGATGACTCATTAAAGAGACAGTAAGAAGGCATTGATTTGAATGAGCTTTGAAAGGGCCCCACACCAAATAACCTTAAATGAGATTGGATGATGATTTGACAAAAGAATATCTAACCACACCTTGACAGGAAGGAGCCTTGTGTGTCAAAATCAAAAAATAGTCTACTATGAAAGAAGTACACAATCAAGTCTTTTAAAAACCCAATCATATCCTTCTCAAATATTGGTCCAAGTATACCAAGCTTGGGCCTTAAATTCCTACCAATGACTTAGCAACAGATTGAAAATTCCCAACGGATTTAAAATAAATACCAAAGCGACATGCTCGCCAACACACCAATGCATAGGGAGGGCACCAAATTTATCATTTGGTGCTCTATCATATTAAAGTCACCACACACCAACTAATAAGCTAAAGGTAAGTTATCACCTAACCATTTCCATAAATTCGTTCTTTCAGAGCCATCATTAGGAGCATAAACATTAAGAATACCAAAATAAAAATCATTAATCACCATAATCACCCACATGGCCCGATTTGAAGGATCTTGGCCCGAGGAGGTGATTAAGGCTAAGAATTTTAGTGCTATAGAAATGCTCGCACCACCTTTTCCATCAATGTGCGAGAATATGAAAATGTGTAAAAAATAGGGCAATACAAGTTAACATATTCTAAAGCGAAATCGAAATATTAATTTCTTGCAAACAAATAATATCAAGGTTATTTAAACACTAGAAAACTACATGAACAAAGTATTTGTGAGAGGGATCTGTAAGACCTCGAACATTCCATGAGATGAAATTCATGAAAAATCAGACATATCAAATTTTCCCTGCCCCTCTGGAATACCATCCTCTGAGCCAAACATGAAAATATTATTAGCAAGTGAGATCTAGTTTGAATTCGAAAGCTCAACTTGAATAGAGTGGTGTTTGGCCCCATTATCTCATCACACACTCCGGGATACCTCCCAAGGTGGATTGTGGAAGCGTCGTAGAGGAAGAGAAGTTGAAGTAAGATTCTCATTATTCTATGAACTTGAAGGAAAAACCCAATTCTGTAAGGGTTTGTAAGGAGTGGAAACCAATGAGAAAATTGGCTCGAGCCCGAATCATCCTTTGGTGGAGGGGGGAAGGAGAGGGGGTAGCCAAAACAAAGGGAGTGGGTTTCTCACATGAGCCCTTCTTATTCCCCACCGTAGTCCAACCATCAGTCAAAGGGTAAATTTTGGGCTTTAAAATTGTGGGTTGCATCACCAATGGCTTGGAACGAGCTAGCATAGGACATTCGTGAATGTGGCGATCCAGGGGGCTTGACAACAAAAACACGTGTTAGGGAGGTTTAAATAAACCACCTTTTAAGAGATACATAGGGACCCAATTTGAATATCTAGGTGGTCTCACAGATCTTTCGCGAGGTTAACTTCGACACACATACACACACTTGTTAGGAAGAGCGTAAAATAACACTCTTGCTCATGGAAAATCACCTTGTCAATGGGTTTCACTATCTCTGGAAGGAAAGACTAGAGATGAATAGGAAGAGTAGGAATTTCATTCCAAACTGGAATTTTCAATAAAACTTGGCTGGTGGGGCTAAAATCGGGAGTCCACTAAGACAACACTAATAGGGTATTCCCTAAACACCAATAAGCCGCTTTAAGGAGGGGGCTTAGAGCTGAGAAGGCTTATGAAAGTAAACGAGATAAAACCCTTTAGCGAGGTTACATATACCTAGAACCACGATGTCGTTGGACTCCCAATGGTTCTTTATCTAGTTCTAAAGGTAGGATTCTAAGGGAATGCGGCCACAAAAATATGCAATAAGGAAATTGTTACGATACCACTTGACCACAATATATAAACATTCATCAGAAATAACAACATCCAAGGAGGATTCAAAATCCATACCTCATCGTATACTTTCGGCACAAACGTCTCGCTCATGCGTGGGAGCCATTTTCACCACCATTTGTACAATCATTGCAATAGAAGGAGAGTTGGCCATTTAAAGGAAATTCACCGCCTTAGCGGCGGGAAAATAGTCAGTTTCACTATGATATGACCGAAGGAAAACCCTAGAAAGGATAAAGAGGCACAAAGAAAGCAATGAGTATCACAAGCAAATGCATAAAAAAACCCTAAGCAGATCCAAATTTTCACCATGAAAATATCAAGTTTAATTATTTTTCAATTAAATTTAATTTACACTTTTATTGGGAGAGTTTCAAGGAAGATGATCATGTGATTTGAGGTGTTAAGTAGAAAAATGATTTTAGCAAATGAGGGAGATATTAGTGTAGAAAAAAATTTCATTTATAAAGTACAAGGGTTGATTAGTTTCTAGATGAATATGTGTGTTTGTTTGGTTTCTATAAAAAAATTATATTAAAGAATCTAATCTATTTAGGACAAATATCAAATGGAAGGTAAAAATGACCACGGTTCAATTAAGGACTAGGTTACATTATTTTAGATGTGAAATCGGGAGATGGACATTTTTTAAAGAGAGATGGACATTTCTTAAAGAAGAGTAGGAATATAGAACGTGCATGTTTTGCAACAAAAGGGTAAGCGGAAACAAAATGACAATATATTGTGGAGTGCACAACATATAATGACATTCATATCAAGTATGAGGATAGTTTGAAAGTAGACAACCTACTATCCTTGTTCGAGGAAGAAATACTCACAAAACAACAAATCTTTTGGTCAAGATGCACAATAAGAAATTCGATATAAAAAGGAAATGGATTATAGGAAAAATTATTAAGGTAGCTCTTAGGATAGCTTTGTTCACTTCAATTACAACTTTGGGTCTTATACATTACTTGATCATGTAGACATTATTAAAATTGATTATTCATTCTTTTGTTCATATACATTAAGATGTGATGAGTCAAATATTAAAAATATAATCGAAGGCCTTTGGTCTATTGGTGATGTTGTATGGCTGTTAATGAGCCCATCAGGGAACAAGTCTTGCTGAGTGCAAGGCCTGTAGATACTCGACATGAAGAGTCAAAACAATTGAGGCTAGGATCGTGCCCCTGGGTGAATTTGATGGTGTGGATTCCCTTGCTTGATTGCTTAAGGTGAAGGTGATAACTAGTTTAGTTGTATGCTTCCTCGTAATTGTAAATCCACTATATACTTCCTCCAAAACATGAACAAAGATGTCACCAATCTATGTAATCTAATGTCCAATTGAGTGCACTACTCATCAATAAAAATATTAAATTGATAAAACTTATAACATATCATAAACATGAACAAATATTCATCCTTTGGACTCGCCATTACATTGCCTAGAGGCGAGAGTTATCAAGTTTCACAGTTCTTTGATCTATGCTATCAACTGCCTTCGAGAAATACTCGTATCCCTATTCCTGATATCACTTTTCATTTCGCCGGCGGTGCGGATTTTGTTGTGAGGGATCGATTCAGCTTTGCTAAATTCATCACCAACAATGTCTTCTATTTTCTAGCGGTGCATACGGGTGAATCTTCACACGGGATGTCCATCTTGGGAAATCTTCAGCAACAGAATTATCACATTCTCTACGACAATTCTAATCACATGCTCTCCTTTTCTCATGCGCCCGATCGCGCTTCTCTTTAACCATGTTTGATCTGCTCACCCCCTATTTTCTCACTTATGAAACACTCATGAAATTACCTTACATATCTTAAATACATCTATCTCGCTAGTAATTGTATCAAATGTGTGCAATGTGTACACTCAAGGTACACTAATTGATCGGGACGCATGTTATATTGATTTAGTGTTTCATGTACAAATTCAAATTTGTGGGTCTATGACCGGGCATGTTGGTATTGCAAGCCTCGTGCCTCGTCCTCATGTTATCTATTTTGTTGTAGACATACTCGATTGTGTAGGCGAAAAAAGCCAAGGAGCTGACCATTGGCACAGAGGAATGTTCGGTAGAGAGCGAGAATATCGAGGGAAAATGTAATTATGATTGCAAATCAGTAGACATGGACGTGCAACCTCTTCTTACAGTTGTGAAAAAATGCTCCTAGGTTGTAAGTAGTAGAAAAAATTATGTCTATGAAGAAAATTGAATTTCCTTATAGAAAGCACGTGTCTCGAATAAGTTTCCCTAAGGATGTGCTATCAAGCGCCGTACACTGACGGTATACGTTCGTAATACCATTGCTAAATTATATTCCAACACTACATTATGCCTCAATTTTCCACCTTAAAATACATGGAATGAGAATGAATCATTCACGTTACCTTTACAAGCACTATCACATTGACATCTTATTATTCCTTCTAAATATAGCAAAATCACTCTTTTTTCCCCTAATGGTAATGCTTGACCTAGCCAATCACTTGTGTATTTTTCTATTTTTAAAATTGCTTTCACTTAAAATGTTTTTTTAATTTCTTCTAAGGATTCTTGAAATGGACCAAAGAATTTTTTCAGTTAACATAAATGTTAAAACTAATTACGCCAAAGGTGTATCCCAGTTGGAGTTTGCATAGTTGTTTCTATCAATTCATTCATCATTATCCGTCAGTGGATCCAAGGTATTGGTAAATGATTTAGTTTTTGCATTTCAAGCTCGGTACTTGGGAATCAACCCTTTCACAACATGCAAATTCGTTTGCATTTTTTCATGTGGGTCTTGATTGGCTTAAAGCTCGCTAAAAACTCCATGCACCATTCAAACCTGCACTCCTACCAATCCATTACGTACACACATCAATCACAACCATTCTTCAATTCCCCCACCCTCCATGCAAGTTTTAAAGTCCATCATGTTTTGTTTTTATATTATTCAAAGTTTTTTTTTTTGATTGATAAGGCGGGTTGAAGGGACCTGTTCCCTATTAAAAAGTGGGCCTGAAACCCAAACCAATAGACCAAAGTAGCTGGGCCAAAAACCAGATTACAAGCCTATGATATGACATTAAAAATTACCATCTATTTCCCCACCTGGGATGTGAAGAAGTCATCAATATTACCCATTCGACCTTTTTTATTTTTCTTGTTCCTAACTTCTTGCCATTTTCCAGGGTCGATGGAACAATTATCATCAGATCATTAGGGTTTCCTGGGACTTCCCTATTATCAGGCAAAGACTCCTGATCTGAATCGATTTGTCAGAAATGTGCCCTCTTTTCAAACCTCCAACTATCTCTACATTCTCTTGATTTCCCATTTCTGAAACCTACTTCTTATTTTCTGTTGTTTTTGTAGTCCTATGTTCAGTGCCCACTTTGAATGACGATGCAGATACCAGATCCGGATTCACCGATCCCCATCCGCCAGAAGTTGTCGAGCTCCATTTTTGGCACCATTTTTATTTAATGGACAAGAAGCTTGCAGATGTCCTGGATTTTTACAGAATCTGCATCTAAAGGCAGTGTTTTCATAATCCAAAATTTGTGAATGCTGAAATATTCCAAATTTTAATAATATACGATCTGGTAATCCTTTACTCAGATCAATTTCAACACAAATGTGAGCATAAGTGCACATTCCGAGTGAGTTCTATCCAAATCTTCCTTAATAAACTTTCCCAAGCCATTACCGATATCATCCAGGGCATACCAGAGATGGAGTGGGAGGTTAGGGAGCCTTACCCAAATGGGTGTTTTGGTAATTGAGTGAGAGTTCAGATCAAATTCCGAAACCAAGGAGTCAAATACAGGCCAACATTTCCCAGAACCAAGGTCCTTCAGATAAGCAACGCTGATAATCCTCGGTTTCTCTGAAATGCACAATAAAGAAGACCCCTGGAACAAAGTGATATTTCACATTTGTTGGACCAGTTTTCAAATACCCATTGGTATAATTTGGTAGAGGAAGGCCAACGGCCATTAAAGCACCTAATCATAGCATCGCGAGCAAGAGAGTGATAGTACTCCGCCACCTTGGGGTTTTTGATCTCTAGGGCAGGAATTTCTTCAGCCAGATCGACTAGGTAAGCCTGGTTGCAGGTGTAGATCCACCACGAGTGCCAAGGATATCCTTAAAGGAGGTTGGTCTGGAAGCAACAACATCTACCCTAGCTTTCTATGTGGTTCAAAGATTTTCCTTCCCGCCTCTGACCCATTCGCAACCCTGTCGGATCTCGTATGAATTGATCGCATCCTCCCTACAATCTTCTACTTGACCCGAATGAAGTGGGATCATTGGTAGATTCTCCATGCTTCTCTGAATATTTTCCAACCATGGAGCCATTGCCCTTACTCGACCCGATATCGCTGTCTCCATTCTTCACAGGGGTTCGCATTAATCATTGCCATCTCCTTCGCTATCATTTTTGTTCTTGTTAGTGTGTTTTGTCTATATTATTCAAAGTTATGTATTGTTTTAAACCCATAAAAAGTAAAAAAAATGTCCTTAGTTATGTTAAGTATTAGCCAATAAAGTCATTAGGTTAGCATAAGAGCTTTTATATGAGCATCACAAGCAAGTAAGACAAGTGTCATCATTATCTTGCATAAAAATTGGATAAAGCTGGACATTAAATGTCAATCAGGTAATTGCCTACATTTTTCAAGACTATTTACTTGTTTTTGTGAAATTTATTTTCACATCAACTAATTGATTTTCCACCCGTAGGTGTTGTTCATTCTATGTTTTCCCTAAATACCTCAATCCTATTTGAGATTTAGAAATATCCAGACAACCTCTTGTTATGGTTTCCCTTTTCTTGCCACAAATTCAATCATCTCTTGGTTGTGTATTTCTTATCCTCATTTCCATGCATAATAAGATTTTTTCTTGTATAATAGACTTTTGGTTAGCTATCCACCCATTCTCTAGAGTTTACTAAAGCATCAAAATGCTCTCAAAAAATATTCATATATTGTGTAGTCTTCATACACTGCCATTTTTTGTACTGCAAATATGAAAGACAATAACTTACTCATACATATGTTTTAGAATATCATCAAAGAGCCAATCCATCATGTTTTCTTGAATCATACCATTACCCTCTGTAGCATGAACACAACATATAGAACTTAACTTAGCACCCCCTATATTATTGGGTTCCTTGGGGATAAATTCTTCATTTTCTTCTCTAACATTTTCTCTTCAGGAAAATGGGTTTCTTAGGACTCCTACAACTCTCTAATGTGTTTTCTCCAAAAATATGTCATTTGAAAACCATATGCCATGTGTATAAATTCCACCTTTTGTAATAACCCATTGCACTAGTCCATCTCCATCCAATAATTGTCCATCTTGATTCCTATGCACACAAACACTTGTTACAACATTGTGCCTGCAAAATTTTTGCTATTAAAGCCACAATATTTAACTGTAATAATGATTGCAGAAGAATAAGTTAAATCCAACATGGTAAAATATATTTGATATTGTAATCTCAAGCAACAATCCATGACCTAGGCATTATCTTGCAAGAGAAATCCTACTAAAAAATCTGTAGGTAGTATTTGGGGAATGTTTTGAACAATGATGCACTTAATACTGTACCAATAGGTAAGAGGAGGACTAACATCTTTTCTCCAAATCCACACTCACCCTCTACATGATAATCACGACCTTCATGGTCAAATACATAAAAAGATCAAAAGCTCCTTCAAAGAGGTGATGGGTATGAAAAGGGTTCTTTTAATTTTAATGAAAACAAACCAACAAATTTTAACTTTAAATGCAACTTCCACCTCCATTAACAAAGTGATCTATATGGTTGGCTTGGTTAGTGAAGCATTGTGCTGGAGGATTACATATCAAGGCCCACCCACTACAAATTAGTTAGAATTATTAATTACACAATCCTTCTTTGTAAATCGAAATAGATGGTGCATATTTGTTTGAACGTTGTTGTACATAACGATCATTATCGTCCATGTGGCAATAGAGGATAAGTCAGGGTCAAAATTAATTACCTGCAATAAAATTGATTTATAATCGTTGCCTACTCTCATGTTTGTGTTCATGTGATGTGGTAGGTTGAACAAAACCGATGGCATCGGGCTCATTACCGCATCGGTCTATCCCTGCCAAATTCTCGAGTGCATAGGTTTTTATTTTTGTTTATACTTCATGTGGGTCAAGGGTTTGATTCTTAGGGAAAGGACCATGGCTTTACTCATAGGACAATATATTCTACTAATCCCCAGACTGCTACTGCATGTAACATTTTTGCTGTCGTTTATGAAAAATCCATCTTTAGGGGTATTTCATTGCATTAGCGAAGAGAAATCACTCGAACCTGTCGAACTTGTTGAATCTCTCACATATCTAATATTATAATTTTCATAACCATCAATGACATCTCACTCTAAGTAATAATGTGTTCAGAACAATCCCACAAAACAGTAGAATTACTTTTCATTAATGATTTATAATAGAAAACCCCATAATAAATGTATCTTTGAGCTTGCCATGAATCTAAAAGGATCGGATCAAGAAACGAGCATTTCAATTGGGTTTCAAACATGACATGTATTGATAGTTTCCTTTTTTTCGTTGAAGTGTATCTCTAAGCTTGCCATGAATCTAAAAGGATCGGATCAAGAAATGAGCATTTCAATTGGGTTTCGAACATGACATGTATTGATAGTTTCCTTTTTTATTTTGGCACCTTTAAGTGTAAAGTACACTTACGTGAATAATGTGAACTCAATTATCAATGATTGTTCACACGTCGTCTATTTCCTACATTTATTCGAGCTTAATTATAAAGGGGGCTATACCATGCTCACAGAAACAAGCATTTCAGTTGGGTTTCAAACTTGAAACTTGTTGGATTTTTCCCATTATTTATTTTGTCTCTTTTAAGCATAAATTGTGCTCGCATGAATAATGCGACAAAGATTGATTCGATAAGTAACATAAATTATTTAAGTGCTACAATTTAAACCATGGAAAAGGTGTAGAACATGCAAGTATTTATTTCTCACTTTTTATTTCCAACTTTCCATTAATGTCTATGTCTTATCTAAAAAATCAAATGTTGTCTCTCTTAGAGTTTTCCATGCGTCTAAAAGGATCAGATCATGGTGCATATTGAGGCTAAGAAACAAGCATTTCGATTAGGTTTCAAATAGTCGAGCTCAACCAAGAGATAACATATACTTGCCGCTCATATGACTAATCACTAGAGGGGTTCAATTGTTAATGCTTCTTCGTGCATTGCCTATTTACTTAAGATTAGAACTAAAAACTTGACTACAAAGTTTTAATGGAAAGAGAAATGTGGATGGGTTTTGACCTTCTAACATATTGAGTTTTCGTCATTTTTTATTTTCGGCACTTTAGGCTCAAATTGCACTCACGTGATTAATGGAGTCTCAATATACAACATTCACACACCATACATGTTTGGCCTACCATTGCAGGAACTCAATTATTGATGACTATTCATGCATCTCCTATTTCATGACAATTACACCATCTTTAAATTAAAAAGGGAAGCTACAAAGTGCTCCAACAAGCAATCATTTCAGTTGGGTCTCGAACATGTAACCTTTTAAAATTTCCCCATTTTGTAGTTTTTCCTCTTCAAACGCATATTGCACCACCGTGAATAATACATGCAAGATATAGACCATACACTGGAACACAATGTCCTCCCTCTCCATCGAACCCCTTCTTGATCTCCCCTCATCCTTTCCCTCTATTTCACTTCCTCATTTTTTCATTCTTCACTCCATCCCCTTTCGGCGTTTCCATCGTACACTTCACGTATGATTCTAGTATAAAATCAATTAAGAGGTATTTAATGTCTCCTGGATTAAAACCATTGTTTTTATAAATGAAATTAGTTTGAATACATGTTTTTCGACTTTATTTAATTGTTTATATTTAAAATATTAAACATAAGATTATTAATCATAAATTAATATTATTTTAATAAACATGTTAATAACAAGTGTGTTTCTTCTACCTCATTTAAGTTATGCACTTTATAAATTACAATTTCACCGTTTTGATTCGTAGTTTTAATGCATTTGTTAGTTTTGTAATAATATATTTTTAAGACTAACATATATGTTATTTTGTGTAGGTAGGTGGGATGTTCTATTTAGTTTTGATACTATTCTTATAATACCAATGTTTCTCTTTTCTTTGTTTTAAACATTGTCAATGATTTTAATTTGGATTTTCTAATTTAATGTTAATGATATTTGTCTCAATTTTAAATTAATTAAAAGGTGTTTGTCAAATTAGTTTATATAGAGTTGTATAAATGTTATAAGAAATAAATCAATTTAAGTTACATATAGTTACATTTATAGAATGGAAATTAGAGTATTGCAAACATGTTAGATTGATAAATTAATTAGAATTATAATTAGGGTTTGAGAGATGACTCGAGCTAGTTCAAAGTTGACTCCCAACTATGTCGGCAATAAAATTGGAATTGATGCAAAGATTGAAATGTGCCTAGATCATTCGTTTTCTATTTGAATGTAAAGGGGTAGCACCTTACTGATTAGGAAGGGACCTACTCCACTACAAATCTGGTCTATATAGTTTTGAACCTATGGTGGCGTGAATATAAGGTTTTCTCGTGTTTCTTCACCTTCACTTGTGTCGTGTTTTGATGTCTTTAGTTTCCTATTACTTTCACATCCATGTGTGTACCTAAAAATAACCCTAGCTTCCTACAAAGAACCTCAAACACACATTAGATAACAAAAAGAAAACATGAAGTGTTTGAGTCGACTAACCTTGACAATCACCTCATTTGTGATATAAAAGCATTAAACTACATTTTAGACTCAATGCGCTTTACTATTTTTCCGTGAAAGTGTGTATGGAAATAAAACTATTGATCTAGCCTTGCCATTATGCTTTTCACCGATAACGGGCTATGCTACTTTGTATTTACACCCTAAAAATATAAGATACAATATGCAATATGGAATGTAAGGGTTTGTTATTGGGGATATTGCGAATTAATTAATTTGTAATTAACCATTAAAAATCATAATAATGCATTAATACTTGCAAAAATGATAAATGATACAATGATAACTCAAAAACATAAGAGGAGATGAAGACTTAGCTTTACAAAGTGGAACATAGGAGATTTGAATGTGCGGACTAGGTAAACAAGCTGATTTAAACCTTAAAATGCTTTGCTTCTAATAATGCATCTGCAAATTGACCCTATATAGGATTGTACAACTCTTCTTACTTGTCTGGAAACATGTGTCATTATATGTCGCTCTAGCTCACACAACCTCGATGCAACCTGTAATGACCTACAACAAATGGAAACCCAAGATACCTATAATAACCTTCATCAAAACATTAGATAAAAAAATGATAAATCAATTTGTGGGTGTGGTTGGATTATCCTTGGTGGTCAACCCATGTTAAATCAATCCAAGTGTTGCACTACATTCCTTCAAGGGGAACGAGCCCCATGTAGTTCTTCTAGTACTTTTACAATGTGAATGTAATCTAATCGACCCCTTATGTGTGCTCTCATGTCTCTTGACACAAATATATTAGGCTAAATATAGATTAGATAATTGCAGTAATAATGTGATGTGGCGTGTTTTAGCTACTAGACTAAACCCTTTTATCCATTCAAAACCTTTGAAAATGCTATGATTAATTTTTCCTTGTTACGACATGGCTCTAAGACCTTTTAGAGCTTTAAAATAGAGGAAGATAAACTCTTTAACCTAGTTGAGTGCTTCATACCTATAACAATGACTATTATAAATGATGTATAACTACTTTAGAGTGATTTCTGAGTCTTAGGTTCAATTTAGTGTTGATATTTGTAATAGGAGGTCATGAGAGTTTCGAGTGAGTTATGAAGTGCATTTGACATGCTTATATATGATTTCATAAGTTTGAAATATGTATTAATGTCCACTTAGGAATATGAGCTGCACATATAAGAAATTCAAATTGGAAAAGTAGTCATTATATGGAAGGGTGTAGGAACTTAAAGGTCGGCCAAGACCATAGTTCACCATAGACCAAAACTATATGATTTTTCCCAGGAAGAAAATGGGGTAAAAGTTGAAGTTTAGGAATGATTCTTGAGGTTAAATTCCTACTTTGGTTGGTTACTATGTCCAAATTTAATTACAGAGTAGAGTGTGGAGATGAGAAAGTCAAGAGAGAAAAATGATGTGGTCATTGGGATTAAGATGTGATCATTTGTCTTATTGTAAGATTAAATCCAAACTTGTCATTATTAAATGATAAGTTACCAAATTTTAGTGTCTAAGTTTCCCCCTTGAAGTATGAAATGAAAATTACATTCTTAAAATAAATATACCAGTGTGTACACACACTTTGTCTTCAATCACTTGTAGTTTTGTTGTTCCTTGTGTTGGTGGTGACATGCTCCATGGTGAAATGTACAACACGGTGTATTTAACATCCATAGTGGCAATTGAATCTGTAACTCAAATGTAACTAATGATAATAACTTAAAATTTTTAAATTGTGCAAAGTAAACTAAAGAGATGCAAAACATGGATGGAATATGCTTATTCATTTTGCGAAGGGAGAATCTCCCATTCTTATTGTGTTTTAGATATTTGGATTTTTCTTGAAATATAGAAGTATTGAAGGTGATAAATCCCTAATTATGTCAAAGGAGAAACCAAAATAGGAAATATAGTTGAGTGTATATGACCCAACATTGAAGAGTAGAGGTAAAAAATCATCCGTTAAGAGTAAAGAGAAGTGTACAATTTATAGTAATCCTGATATCTTCCCACATGAATGTGAAAGAGGAGAGGAAGGACAATCTACAAATAACTTAGCCACTTCAATACCTTCCAAACCCCATGGACCACACCATTGTAGATGGATCTAGGTCCAATTTTGTAGTCAAACCATAAGTTCAAAAAGGAATTTATGTATGGGTGCCCCCACAACGTGTTATATAGTCGAGTCCAAATATGAAAATGTTGAATAATCTAAAGGAGAAAAAGGCCCACGCCCCAAAAACCTATTCTTGTAATTGTATCTGAGTAGTGTGACAAAGAAGTAATGAAGTATTCATGCCCTTATACAATTATCTAAACTATGTCATTTATGTCCGAATTTGTACCAAAAATATGTAAATAGTTGTTAGAATGTATATTTTTGTAATTTTTAGAAACTTTTCCCTTAGATCGAAAACATCTAGTAGGGGTCTAAAGCGTAGTACAATAATGACCTGAAGTGTATTATTTTGACCAAGGTGAACTTCTCGCCACTTTTTGTATCTATATCTGTTTTTGAGGATATGGAGCCTATAAAATATGTGTTTTTACTTTGCAATCTATTTGTACTAGCCATAGGTATAGAATATACCCTAATGGATGCCTCTCTTTTAAAGCATGTGTGATAAAACATTTGAACTTGTGGCTCAAATGAAAAGATTTGTAACTATGTATGAAAAATACGTTTAATAATCTATGTTGGTTACATAAAAGGGTATAATGGTGGCCACCATTGGGATCCTGTTCTCGTAAAATGAGTCACATGTGGTGGAGACCATGACACATAAGGAAATCAACATGAAACACACAAGTAATAGTATATGTGCATACAAAAATAAACATTATAATGAATAAATTGCAAATAAAGCTAACATAAACAATAACATAGAAAATAGTCACATCAAGGATAAATCCACAAACATGGGTCAGCCACGATGTCACAATATAATCACATAGAAGGCACTTAGGCTACATATAAGAAGTAAATGTATACAAGATAGCCACAAACATGGGACACCCATGGTGTCGGAAGACACCCAAGGAATTTAGGTCACATATAGTAAGAAAATAATTAGTCACAATAATCAAGTAGGAAAACAACCCAACAAAGAAATTATTATAACAAATAGTGATAGTGAAAACATATATAGTAGGATAGGTTAGCACTACACAAGATTCATATGTTATTCATGCTAACTCAAAATATACCATATATATGATATAATTAATTGAGCATAATGAGATCTCAGGGGTGCCCATCCCCTCCTGGGCACCCCGACCTCTTTGTACTTTGCTCACATCTTTTGGGTCCTTTCTAGCCGTTTGGGCATCTAATTTTTTTGGAGGTCAACATTTTTGGGTTAATTAAGAAATTCAAGCAAGAGAATCATATAAATATAAAGTTATGTGACCATAATAAAGGACCAAGCACTAAACATCTATTATCACCACCTAAGGTTGCATCCAAGAGCATTCAAACATCCATCTAGCTCCACACAAGAGACTATTATTTCGCATACATGCATAGGAGGGGAATTTCATTCTTTCATGCACACATATATCTACATTTTTACATCTAGCTACTCGGTCGCTATCAAGTGTGAAACACACAAGAGCCACCTAGGGAACGATTCTTTACACACACACATAACTACATTGGGCTTGAGATGTAGTGCAACACTCGATCGTAAGTTCAATTCGTTGTGATTGAGCACACGATCGACTCCCCATTTACATTAATTTATTTTTGGGATTTGATGCATTTTGGGGTTTTGTAGGTCATTTATTCATGGCAGTTATAGGTGACATCTGTGAAGTTGATGTGACATACTAATGCCAAGAAACAAAGGACAATGAACATCTTGCGACCATACGAAGTTAGTTTTATGAGGTTATAAGTAGTCACGAGTGCCTAGAGAAGGTCTATAACACCCTAGGTGCCCTTGCCTAGGCCGGGCGACCCAGTTTAGACAGATCTTGTGGTCGCACATTTTCTAAGCTTCGGTGAAACACTTTTCCCTCTCTATTCATCATTTCATCAATTCGACACAATCCAGATTTAATTGCAAACCAACTAAGTACGTTTATCCCTTCATTTGTAACTATGGTTTCACATTTTATAGCTTATTTTCCTTAGGTTAGATTTGTATTTCATTGCACATTTCTTTTATAAAGACTGGTACATATTTAGATTAGCATTTATTTATTCAATATTTACTTAACATTGAGGAAGATCCACCTACCAACCATCATGGTCGGGCATCTGCATATGTAAAGGAACAATTATCCCCTAATTAGGGCGGAGAGCCAATAAGTGTCTACACCCGGGTGGAGGATAGGACCACCACAGAGAGCTAGTTATGCCCTTCCACCTTGGAGGGGGCTCCAACCCGACCCAGCCCGAAGACGAAGTTGAAGGATGACCTTGAGGAGAGGTGGAGCGAAGTTGGTGTGACATACTAACGACAGAAACGAAGGAAAACAAACATCTTGCGACCATACGAAGTTGGTTTTATGAGGTTATAAGCGATCCACAAGTGCCTAGAGAAGGTCTACAATACCCTAGGTGCCCTTGCCTAGGCCAGTGCCAATTTAGGCAAATCCTATGGTCACATATTTTTCTAAGCTTCGGTGAAACACTTTTCCCTCTCTATTCATCAGTTCATCAATTTGGCACAATCCATATTTAATTGCGAACCGACTAAGTATGTTTATCCCTTCATTTGTAACTAGGGTTTCACATTTTTCTAGCTTATTTTCCTTAGGTCAGATTTATATTTCATTGCACATTTATTTTATAACACTAGTACATATTTAGATTAACATTTATTTATTCAACATTTGTTTAATCACAAGGAAGATCCACCTGCCAACCATCGTGGTCAGGCATCTGCATCTCGCAAAGGAACAATTATCCCCAACCAAGGGCGGAGAGCAAACAAGTCTTTGCACTCCATGTGGAGGATAGGACCACCACAAAGAGCTAGTTGTGGCCTTCCCCCTTGAGGGGGATCCAACCCGATCCAACAAAAGATGAAGCTAAATGGCGACCTCGAGGAGAGGCGGAGCGGTGGCTGCGAGAGAAACACGTGACATGGTCTTGGTGGTGCGACCACCGCCAAGGTAGAGATAACTAATGTGGTGGTGGAAAAGGGTCTAGAGGGACCTAAATCATCATGTATGGAGAACTCCCCTAGTGTGCGAGAAACTCTTGTAAATGAGCGAACTCTAGGAAACTTTCTCATCTTGAGCTTGAATCTATATGCACATAGTAGACAATATAACCACTTTGTCATTAGTGGAAAATAAAGCAACAGATTGATCATTTTGGAATATCATAGAATTTGAACTTTCCAAATATGAAATAGAATACAAGCTCTAAATAATTTCCACAGAGTATCAATATAATTAGGCCACGAGATAAAGTCACCAAATAATGTTAGACGCCAGTGAAAGAATTTAGGGTGGTAGGGTTGAAAGAATGAATGAATCCAATACAAAATTGCACGAGCACGGGGTAAGACCAAAATAAATTCTTAAAAGATTTAGGTTTGGAATAGAAAGGGAATTTAGGATTGGGGATGCCAATGTGACTTAGACATTTTCTGATGGGAAGGCCTTGATAAATAAGGCACCAAAGAAAATGGTTAACTTTAGGCTCAAGAAGGGAGTTCCAAGCATGGGAAAGTTGGCGAATCCAGGTGGAATGCGCATAATGTAGATCCCATTGAGTTTAGTAGTTTCAAGTAAGATGGGGCTCAATATCTGATAAATGGTATTGGTGTTGTAGTGGATAAATGTAATCTCATGATTCCACCGCCAATCACGCCACCAAGCATCTAGGGGTTTAAGCCCAAGTTTGTGGAGCATAACATTTGACATCAATTCTTGAATTTTGTAGATAGACGGGATGTCTAAATTGGTAAGATTAAATTTCTTCTTGAGCTCGAGCCAGAAAACCTAGTCTCTGCAGGAGACCAAATCCTAAATGATATGTATCCCTTTGCGATAAATCTAGAGAGATTTGATTCTTGGAGTTTCTGCAAGCGGAAGACTATCATCAACAATGATGGGAGACCACCATAGATTCTGAGAATTGAAAGATAGTCCAACGCGAAAGACATAAAAAATCCAACATAGCAAAGGTTTCATTGATTCAAAATATTTCCAGATGCTTTTGGCAACGAAGGTGCCAATAATATTGACTAGGGCCCTAGTGATAATTAAGGTGTGCAACCCAATATTGTTCCAACATTTTTTCCATACGAAGAACCATAAGTAATTTAATGTCAAGGAGAATTTTCCGAGATTGATTACGATAGACAACACACAACCCATTTAGAACATAAAGCCACATTGTGCCAGTAAACATCAATAATTCCCATGCTTTACCTTGAACGCGGGGGAGACAACAAACATCCCAAGTCACCCGATGAAATCCATTTGAACTAGGAATTTTACACCAAAAGTAGTCCTGAAGTAGCTTGACAAGCTTGGAAAAGGAGGCATGGTAAGGACACCAACACACAAAATAATACACATGGGTGGCGACCAATATTGTGGTACACACTTGGAATTTACCAAGGAAAGAGAGGGTTTAGAAGACCACCAAGAAAATTTATGTTCAACTTTTTTAATCACATCTGCTATATCATGGTGGAATCACTATTAAAGGAAAAAAGAATGCCTAAGAATTTAAATTGTGTTCCTCTTGCAATCCCTTTCCGGGGTAAGATTTCAAATAGTCGGCATATGAAAACAACTATGTCTATAGTCCAATGTCTTAGGCATCTAAATGTTGGATCCTGAAGTAAGGCATAAAGTATCAAGGAAATCCAAAGTCATAGCCACATTCTACTCAAAATCAGCAAGAGTAAAAATGTGTCATTGGTGAAATGACCATTGATAAGTTGCGTTGTATGACTAGGAAGTAAAATCCCTTGAATGCGACCTTGATCAAATTTTTCAATCACATCTTTGCTATATCATGGTGGAATCACTTCTAAAGACATAATATGCAATATGGAATGTAAGGGTTTGTTATTGGGGATATTGTGAATTAATTAATTTTTAATTAAACATTAAAAAATCATAATAATGCATTAATACTTGCAAAAATGATAAACGATACAATGATAACTCAAAAACATAAGAGGAGATGAATACTTAGCTTTACTGAGTGGAACATATGAGATTTGAATGTGCGGACTAGGTAAACAAGCTGATTTAAACCTTAAGATGCTTTGCTTCTAATAATGCATATGCAAATTGACCCTATATAGGATTTTACAACTCTTCTTAGAACGTGGTATGATTATGGACCTACTTTCAATGAGGTTCTATAACTTATCCTACCCTTTACTTGTCTGGAAACATGTGTCATTATATGTCGCTCTAGCTCACACAACCTCGATGCAACCTATAATGACATGCAACAAATAGAAACCCTAGATACCTATAATAACCTTCATTAAAGCATTAGATAACAAAAGGATAACTAAATATGTGGGTGTGGTTGGATTATCCTTGGTAGTCAACCCATGTTAAATCAATCCAAGTGTTGCACTACATCCCTTCAAGTGGGAACGAGCCCCATGTAGTTCTTCTAGTACTTTGTACAATGTCAATGTAATCTAAGTCGACCCCTTATGTGTGCTTTCGTGTCTCTTGACACAAATATATTAGGCTAAATATAGATTAGATAATTTACCCTTTGTAGTAATAGTGTGATGTGGTGTGTTTTAGATACTAGACTAAACCCTTTTATCCATTGAACACCTTTGAAAATGATAGGAGTATTTTTTCCCTTGCTAAGACATGGCTCTAAGACCTTTTAGAGCTTTAAAATAGAGGAAGATAGACTCTTTTACCCAGTTGAGTGCTTCATAGCTATAACAATGACTATTATAAATGATGTATAACTACTTTAGAGTGATTTTAGAGTCTTAGGTTCAATCTAATGTTGATATTTGTAATAGGAGGTCATGAGAGTTTCGAGTGAGTTATGAAGTGCATTTGACATGCTTATATATGCTTATTCATTTTGTGAAAGGAGAATCTCCCATTCTTATTGTGTTTTAGATATTTGGATTTTTAAGCTGAAATATAGAAGGATTGAAGGTGATAAATCCCTAATTATGTGAAGGAGAAACCAAAATAGGAGATATAGCTGAGTGTATATGACCCAACATTGAAGAGTAAAGTTAACAAAGTATCCCATTAAGAGTAAAGAGTAGTGTACAATTTTTTTGTAACCTTGATATCTTCTCACATAAATGTGAAAGAGGAGAGGAAGGACAATCTACGAGTAGTGTGATAGAGAAGGAATGAAGTATTCATGCCTCTATACAATTATCTAAACTATGTCATTTGTGTTCGAATTTGTACCAAAATTATGTAAATAGTTATTAGAATGTGTATTTCTTTTAATTTTTAGAAAAATTCCCCCTAGATCGAGAACATCTAGTAGGGGTCTAAAGCTGTAGTACATTAATGACTGAAGGGTACGATTTTGACCAAGGTGAACTTTTGCCACTTTTTTGTATCTATAACTATTTCGAGGATATGAAGCCTATAAAATATTTGTTTGTACTTTTAAACCTATTTGTACTAGTCATAGGTGTAGAATATACCCCGATAGATGCCTCTCTTTTAAAGCATGTGTGATAAAACATTTGAACTTGTGGCTCAAATGAAAAGATTTGTAACTATGTATGAAAAATACGTTTGATAATCTATGTTGGTTACATAAAAGGGTATAATGGTGGCCAACATTGGGATCCTGTTCTGTAAAATGAGTCACATATGGTGGAGACCATGACACACAAAGAAATCAACATGAAACACACAAGTAATAATATGTGTATACAAAAATGATTAAAAAAACTCCAGATTTGATGATAAAATTTAGCAACAACAATTTGAGATTAGCACATGAAAATAGGAAAAATCCAGAGACAAATAAAATATAGAAAATAATTGAGTAATTTCTATTGAATAGGAAGGAAATTTTATAGAATTGCTTGCTCCTATAATCATGGAGATAAGTCTTATCTTTTTATCTCCAAATCTCTCCTCTATTCCCTAGTCTTACTCCCACACCCCTATCTATGAGTTGTATATGACAAATATTTTTTACACTTATGATTTATTTAAATATTAAATAATACAATTATTTGAACCATATGTTCACACTATGAACACTTATTTCCTAACATTCACCCCCTTAGTGTGAACATGGGTGAGTTATGTCTAGTACCTGCTCATGTTCTACAATCCGATGGTTTTCAAAGAGTACCATAAACTCCAATAGGTTTTCTAGTGGAACCATTAACCACTATGTATGTGATTTTCTAAGAGATTCACAAACTCTCAAATTGGTTTTCTAGTGGACCACCAACCACTTTCATAGCAGCGTACACGTTTCCCCACCCCCATCCTTACATTCAAGGGAAAATACAAGAAATATCGCTCACACGAAGCTCACTTATTACAAGATTGAACATGAATAAATCATCTGTTCTTATTACAATACACAATGAAAATTAAACACAACAAAAAAATGCCACAAATTCATTGTGTGGCCCCTTCGCTTGTGGCTGGTGAGAGGTCACTGATTAACCTCCTTCCTCCATTGCCTCCTTCCTCCATGTAATGTTGCTAACTCAGGTGAATTTGTCTTTGAGGATCATTTTACAATTCTATTGGGTATCTGTTTTAACCGATAATGCACCCCCTGACTATGGATGTCGTGTGCAAGCGAAAATGCGTCCAATTAAAAAATTACATAAATGTATTATGCACCACTTTTTTTTTTTTTTTTTAGATCCTTGTTTTTATTTCCACTTTTCTCTTAAACTAGAAACTAGGTTTTGTAAAATTTTAATAGAAGTTTTCTAGATATTAACTAAACAAACCCAATAAATTTCATAATATTTTAAATTTGGGTTTTTAGATACATTCAATCTATCAATTGTTTTAAAAACAACAAAAAATTTCACTCAACTTACACAAAATTTTATGCATAGATACAAGATGAATCTGAAGCTGATGTAAACTGCAATATTGTGCGTCTTGTTCTTATCTTTCCAGAAAAAAATGAGACATCAATCAGATGTCATATGAGTAAACTGCGTTCTTTTTACTGTGATGTGTCTGCTGGAAATTTTCTTATGGGATTCCTTCAACCATATTCTTCTTCTTCTTCTTCTACACTTGTAGAAGGAAACCTGCTCTGATACCAGATGATAAAAAAACTCTAGATTTGATGATAAAATTTAGCAACAACAATTTGAGATTAGCACATGAAAATAGGAAAAATCCAGAGACAAATAAAATATCGAAAATAATTGAGTAATTTCTATTGAATAGGAAGGGCATTTTATACAATTGCTTGCTCCTATAATCATGGAGACAAGTCTTATCTTTTTATCCCCAAATCTCTCCTCTATTCCCTAGTCTTACTCCCACACCCCTATCTATGAGTTGTACATGACAACTATTTTTGCACACTGATGATTTCTTTAAATATTAAATAATACAATTGTTTGAACCATATGTTCACACTATGAACACTTATTTCCTAACAAAAATAAACATGATAGTGAATAAATTGCAAATCAAGCTAACATAAGCAATAACATAGAAAATAGTCACATCAAGGATAAAGCCACAAACATGGGTCACCCACGATATCAAAATATAATCACATAGAAGGCACTTAGGCTGCATATAAGAAGAAAATGTATACAAGATAGCCACAAACATGGGACACCCACGGTGTCGAAGACACCCAAGGAATTAAGGTCACATACAAGTAAGAAAATAACTAGTCACAACAATCAAGTAGGAAAATAACCCAACAAAGAAAGTATTATAGCAAATAGTGATAGTGAAAACATATATAGTAAGATTGTTTAGCACTACATAAGATACATGTGTTATTCATGCTAACTCAAAAGATACCAGTATACAAAATATAAGTAATTGAACATAATGAGGGAGTAGAGAGTAACTACAATGAAATAAAAGCACATGTATAGTGTATTATATGCACTTGAAGATTAGTTCTTTTATGAAGGGATGAATCCTACACATGTCATCTTGTGTCAATCCACATCTCAATATACCTCATAATGTATGAGTATATAGAAAAATATGTTAGATATTAAACCAATATGAAAAACAACACATATAAAGTAACAATCTAGTCAATTAAGCTATGTGTAAGCATTGATTTTGTATTTTTACCAATATTTGAATGTTTTTGAATTTTGTGATTATTTGAATGTTTTTATATTTTGTAAATAACTATGTATGGATAAAGGAAGTAAAATAATAGCTACTCGATAAGCGACTCATTAGGAGGTGGGACATACCCAAAGGTAAAGGAGGATTGGGTCTCACATATTCCATAAGGGAAGAAGGGTGATCAAGTACAATATGTGTAGGAGCCATAGTATGTGGTATAGGAGACCAAGGATGGAAAGTCTCATGAAAATAAGTGTGTGCTAGAAGACCTAACAACAATATCATTAGTATCACCTTCACTAAAGTACATGAGATCATATATAGTGTGAGGAAACCTATTCTTAGGAAAGAAGGAAGGGAGATCCTCTTATGCATCTAGGTATTTGAGAAGGGATTCTCCATTAGTGAAATTAACCAATGATTAAATATAAGGTGACAATTGATAAACCCATTAGAAGTAGTATGTCAAGAGAAAAAATAATACAAGTATCTCAAATGTAACGTTAAGTGTTTGAATGTTTTTTTCATTAAATTTTTAGAATATTGAAAATGAGGTTCCATAGGAGCTCATCAAGAGGATGATGAGGCAAATCCACTTGGGTTCTATATTTGGCTATTTTTTTAGCTTTATACATGATAATAAGACATTGAGAAATATCATAATCATTTACATTTATATTGGGAGAAATATGTTTGAGGGAAGGAGGATCACCATAAGTAATGTCCAACTCATCAATAACATCACATTCACATTAAAAAATATTATCATTAGAAAAATATCCATTTTGCTGCTTTAAATCTACTAGGAATGGTAAAATATGGATATTTATAAAATCAATTGTTGTGTTTCCCGGAATGTGTTTGTGCATGTTCTAGGTGATTTGAAACCACAAGCATATTTTTATTGTTTCCTTGTCACTTTTCCATTATTTTTGTTTTATTTCTTCGTTTTTCCATTTGCGTAATAGTATGATATGATTCTTGTATTGAGATTGAATTTTTCAAAGGATGTATTGCTTTCATATCCACTTTGTGATTAGATGGATCTTATATGCAAAATGAAGTTGTATTATATAATATCAAATTATGCCAATCTAATATAATTGCATTAATCTTAGGGACCAATTTAGGTGCAAGGTGTTGAGATGATTAAATAGGAGAGGCCCCACTCTAAGATAAATCACTTGTAAGAGGCTAAGAAACTAGTACATCTAAAAGAGGACCATCTTGGGTGATCACAACCTCAACAAAATGGTGCATGGAGAAGGAGGTTTATAAGAATACCATGTATCAAAGGAAATAATGCCACTATGCTTGAGTTTTTGTATCTCCTAGTGTAAATCATAACAATAATTATCACAATGCCCATTGATTCCATGATAATTGCAAATGGCTTTCCTTTGATCTTGTCAAGCCTATTTTTGAGATAATAATAATAAGGTAGAAAATTGATTAATCACTTATTGTGTATCTCATATACCAGATCATGTTGTCTATCATTATTTTTAAGCCAAAGAGATGATTTTTGATGTGGTTATGGTAATATGTGAGATTGATTTCTTTGAACATATAAATTGTTTCCTCTATGTGGGAATTTCACACATTTTGAACTAGAATTTATATGATTATCATATTGCTTTCCTTTAGCTTCATATGTAGAGTAATCATGATGTGTAGAGTAATAATTAACATAAGTGTGTAAGGGATTGTTTAGATGGGCTATCCCATCCTTGAGATATTTGATCTTGATACTCATACCTTGAATTTTCACTTGAAAATCATGTTGTAACACTTGAATGAATCTAAGATAACTTTATAAAATATGTCATTCTTATGTAATAATGAAGGACCAGTATGAGATGACACAAAAAGGTCCTTTGAATTATTATCCTTGATATATAGATTCACACATAATGTAGCCACAAGGAACAAGAAAGGATGACTAGCAATATACAATCATAAAAAAAAGATCCAAAGATCGAATGTTTTTAGAGAAATAAGAGTAATTCCAAAGTGAGCAACAAAGGTATCCCAAAAGAGTTATTAGAAAAAAGTGATGGTGGTCAAATTAATAAAATGACCATTTTTAAAAATATAAGATGAATTTTATGAAACTAAGAGAGGTATTTTAGTATCTAATTATTTTGAATAGAAACACATGTAGGATATTTTAAAATAATGTGTACTTTTAAAATTATGCCATTATTACTAAAAATGACAATTTTGAAATTTTGAAAAATGTGCTAGAAATTATGCTAAACAAAAGATGTTTTTGTTTACTTTATTAAAATAAAGAAAAACAAGTTCGATGGCATTAAATATATGTCGAGTTTTTGTTTGTTACTTTCTTAGGTTCCGATGGCATTAAATTCTACTGTAACAAGTTCAATAAGAAGGTTGAGGAGAGGAAGTTCCTGTAGGGGTCAGAAAATCTGGATGTTAGCAAGGCCGATATTCTTTGTTCCTCCATTCCAGCCCCGTATGACGAAGTGGCTTGCATGGTGGTTCGATATGTCACTTTGGAAGGTCGCTTCACTACCCTTCCTCTTCATCATCTGGTAATTTTGAATCATTTTCGTAGAACCCCAAGGATTAGTTTGGCTTATTATATCCTGCAGTCTCTAGAAAAGTCCATTCTTGAGGTGCATTCTCATAAAAGAGTTGTACCTCTTCATCAAGGGGTTATAATGCTACTACACCTTTACTATCATGAAATGGTTTCTAACAATCCTTCCAGTTCCTCTATGCCCCCTTCAAAAAAATCTAAAAGGTTGAGGCAACCCTCTCCTCCTCCTACTTTGGGAGGACCTTAGAAGCTTGGGGTGTTAGGATTGTGGAGCTGGATTGATTCATATTTAACATGATTTACACCTTGCTGGTTTACTCGGTCACCTACACCGAGTCATGGTAACTAGCACTGTCAAAGCATCATAGTAACCAACACTAGTCGGGGTAAGCGAGCACCGATTACATGTGTGTGAAATTTTATATTTAACTCATGGGAATTTAATCTAGCTTTTGTTTTAAAGATGATTTAAAGGTTATAAATGCATAGCTATGGTGCCCTAAGTTTGTCTAAGCTTATATAAGCTAGAAAAATAGGGTTAGAACATTAGGAATAAGAAAAGAGAAGAATTGAGCTATCCTTGGTTGAAAGGATGATGAAGAAGAAGAAAAAAAAAAGTAGATTGCATGAAGACAAGAGCTTTCATAGAGAGAAGTGAGACAGGAAGGAAGTGCGGCAGTACATTATTGGTGAGAAGATGGTATTATCTTCTATTGTATTTCCTTTATATTATTTAGTCTCATGTAATGGCTTGCATAGTATGCAAAGCACTTAGTGTTTCTTCTTGTTAGATCCACAAGTTGTTGTGAGATCTTGTTATTGCTCATTCTTGTAGATCCACAAGTTGTTGTGAGATCTTGTATTATAGATCCATGAGATCATGATGTATTGTTGATCCATAGGAATCTAGTATTGTAGAGGAAGTTATCTTCATGTTTGCATAGGTTGATGCAGTGATGATGGAGAGACTTATTTCTTGGTGCATGGTTACGGTTGCACATTGGTAGACCCTTATAGAGGTCTTGTTTGCAGATTCACAATATAGTGAGAGCTTGGTTGCATAATGGAAGATGCAGGGTAGCTTCAGGTATGTGAGATCTAGTGGTGTTTCAAAGGCACGGTTGTAGTGCACTCAAGTAGATCTGGTTAGAGATCTGGAGGAGACACATGTGGTGGTATGGAGGCACGGTTTAGTGTACTCAGGTAGATCCGGTTGGAGATCTGGGAGGAAGAGATAATCTTGTAGAGATACATGTACTCTTGTGTAGAAGAGTTGGTTTGTAATATCTTGTTATATTATATATATGAGATCTCTATCTTTGGTGGACATAGCCCACATTGGGTGAACCACGATACATGTTGTGTTATGTGTGTGTAATTTTGTGTGATTTGGATTATTCTTGTTTATACTTCCTTCGTTATAGATTTTGTGGGGATTGTTAGATCCGTATTTGCATGTTTTGGATTTGATATTCTATAGTTGCAAATTTTTCCACATAGACCCATCCCCAACAAGTAGTATCAGAGCCTGGTTTGTTATCTTATCCGATACTAAAAAGTGGTATCAGAGTGTTGTTTGATAGAGTGATGGCTTTAGTTTCCAGAGCAAGGGTTTGATTCATGGTTTTGTTAGTGGTTTACTGACAGGTGTATGCGAGTAGGGTTGGTTTTTCTGTTGTGAAAATCGCAGGAAGATATTAAATCTCAAGTGGGAGCTGGAAGAGTAAGGTTGCTAGAAATTACAATGACCAACGTCAGTTAAGTGGCAACCGACATTAATAGGGCGACCATGATTGGTTTCTTGGGCAACCTAGTTTTAAACAGAAAATCACAGATCTGAAGAAATGGAGAGATGCATGGAATGTATCTTGTTTTCGAGGTGTCCTGGTTCTTAGAGGCACAAGAATGGTGGTTAGATTGTAGATCTGGGTTACAGAGGTATGGTTTTATCTTGGTTTTGCAGTGCTTTGCATTTTAATAGCACATGCATGGTTTTAGATTGCAGATATAGAAAGATAAAAGGAACATATATGCATCCTTAGTGCATTTAGATACACAGGGATTCGATAGAGAGGTTGTATCACGAGAACAAATATGTGACTTCATCGAGAGAGGCAAGTTCTTCAGTTGAAGATGCGGGTTAGTATCTTGGTGCTGGTAAGGTGAGGTATTTCACCTTGATGCAATTTATTGCATGGTTTATTGTTGTAGTGGTTTTGTACGATTTGGATGCTTCTTGAAACGATTGGCTTAACATAACTATTGGCTTTGGTTGAAGTAGGCACATGGTGTGGTGTTCTTTTCCAAAATGTGTGGCGTTGGGTTTGTTCTAGAAACATCGACATCGGTTTGAGAATTGAGGTTGGTCACAGAGGAACCGATATCGGTCACTAACCGTGGTCGGTTAGGAGATGACCGTGGTCGGTCTCTGTGGAAACTTATATGTACAAGGTTTTTTACAATAGGAGAGGGCAAATGGTTTTTGTGTTGGTTTGGAGGATCAAGTTTCTTGCATAGAGTGTACATGGCAGAAACGATGTAGATCACTTCATGGTTTAGATAAGAAAGAGGATGGAGTTGGCTCGGTTAGTCCATTGAGACTTTGAGTCAGGTATCTCTATATGATTCATGTTTTATTTATTTCATTTGGAGCAACTGATATTATGTTTGGATAGTGTGCACAGATTTACACCATGGTTTTTGGTGTTGTTTGAATTTTATTTCCCGGTTGTGTGGAATCTTGAGGACAAGGGTTTCTAGTCTAAGGATGAGATCCTCAATGAAAAGTCATGATTAGACACAATTGCTAGGTAACAAGAGATGTTGAGTACACATGGATGGAAAGAATGTGGTTCAACCTACTTCACAAGAAGTCGAACTTATGTAATGTAGAAGTGTTCTTAGAGAAGAAAGGGAATAAATTTTATAGTTATTTCATCTAGTTTTATTTCTCACAGACATATTAGCTTTTGAGATTGGTATTAGAGGTAGTGTAAGGGATTTTGTGTTCAGTGGGAGCAAGCCATGGTTGTTGGCATTGTAGGATTGGATACATGATGCACATGCGAAGTGAGAGGAGATTGCTACTATTCAGAGTGGCAAGAAGACACAAGTTGGTTTTGGAGGGCAGTCATGACTTTGTAGGTATTTTGAGTTTATTGCTTTGTGATGTCACTTCTGGTTTATTTTGTGGTGCCTAGATATTCCTTAGGGAAGGAAATTGATGGTTGATTCAGTTAGTTTTAGATGATAAAGCAATTTTCAAAGTTTGAAGGGTGAAAAAGGAGAAAATATGCTAGTTACAGAGACTAGTGTTGGTTAGGGTTAACCGTGATCAGTCATTTGGTAATCATGGTCGATCAGGTAGTGACCAGGGGTTGGTTAGGAAAACATGGTTAGTTTGGTCACAGGTTTGACAACAATGTTTATTTACCATTTTTAGATGGTGCCCTTGTTTTTGCTTTCATCTTGGTTGATTGTGTAGAGTATGTTGATGACATGTTTGTTGGTATTTTCACTTGGTATTAGTGGCATGGTTTAACATGGATGTTTGTTATTAACATTGATGAGCACAAGATTCATATTCAGCTTTGGAGTTAGTTGGTGGCAAACTTGGAGCTTCTGGAGAGCTTGGTGATATGGATGGATGTACATGGTGAGTTTGTACATGTGGATAGATTTAGTTTTGTGAGTCTATGATGATGTAAATGTTTGTTTTGCACATGGATTCCTTTGAGCATGGTTAGGGGATGTTTGGATTTCCTCTTGTTACTATGTTACTCCATTGATATGTTGATATGTTACTCCATTGATGTTTGGATTTCCTCTTGTTACTATGTTACTCCATTGACATGCTAGTTGTTTATGCAAGGTTGGATTTGTAGATTACAGTGTTTGGATTTCCTCTTGTTACTTATGTTACTCCATTAACATGCTAGTTGTTTATGCAGGGTTGGATTTTTAGATTACAATGTTTGGATTCTTTGAGTTATGTAGGTGTTTGTGGATTGATCACCCACTGGTTGCATGTAGAACTCATTTGGGTTGTCTTACCCAGGATCTTGTTTATTGCTTATGCTTATTCCAGTTTGACTTGTCTTTGGTCAGTTGCATTGGTAGTAGCATGGAGACATGGATAGATGGTTAGAGAACATGGTTGGTTTTATAGGTATGGCTATGGTTGCAGTTGAAGCTCAATATTTTAGTTTGAGTGGGAGCTTGATGTATGGATAGCTTGTGTATCACGGATCAGGAGTAGCTTCGTGTAGGTATATGGTAAGTCACGGGTTTGTTATCTTCTTGGTTTTAGAAGATGGTTTAATCTTCCTAATTTCATTTGAGAGAATTGTTGATATAAAGAATATACATGGATCTTCATGGTATGTAGAGGACAGTGATGTATAGGTACAAGTTCAAAAATTTATCTCCAAGTGGGAGATTGTTAGGATTATGGAGCTAAATTGCTTCATAGTTAGCATGATTTACACCTTGCTAGTTTACTCAATAAGCAGCACTGAGTTAGAGGGTAATCGGTGCTGGTCACGATAACCGACACCAATCAACATCGAGTAACCGACACCGATCGGAGTAAGCGACACCGATTACCTATGCATGAAAGTTTATATTTAACTCACGGGAATTTAATCTAGCTTTTGTTTTAAATCTAATTCAAAGGTTGTAAATGCATAACTATGGTGCCCTAAGTTTGTCTAAGATTATATACATTGGAAAACTAGGGTTAGAAGATAAAGAATAAGAAAAGAGAAGAATTGAGCTATCCTTGGTTGAAAGGATGAAGAAGAAGAAGAAAAAGAAAAAGCAGATTGCATGAAGACATGAGCTTTCATAGAGAGAAGCTGAACAAAAGGAAAGTGCAGGTACATTGTTGGTGAGAAGATGGTATTATCTTCTACTATATTTCCTTTGTATTATTTAGTCTCATGTAATGGCTTGCATAGTATGCAAAGCACTTAGTGTTTCTTCTTGTTAGATCCACATGTTGTTGTGAGATCTTGTTATTGCTCATTCTTGTAGATCCACATGTTGTGAGATCTTGTATTACAGATCCATGAGATCATGATGTATTGTTGATCCATAGGAATCTAGTATTATAGAGGAAGTTGTCTTCATGTTTGCACAAGTTGATGCAGTGATGATGGAGAGACTTATTTCTTGGTGCATGATTACGGTTGCACATTGGTAGACCCTTCTAGAGGTCTTGTTTGCATATTCATAGTACAGTGAGAGCTTGGTTACATAGTGGTAGAGATGGGGTAACTTCAGGTATGTGAGATATGGCGGTGTTTTAGAGGAACAGTTTTAGTGCACTAAGGTAGATCTGGTTAGAGATCTTGAAGAGACACGTGTGGTGGTATGGAGGCACATTTTAGTTTACTCAGGTAGATCTGGTTGGATATCTGAGAGGAAGAGATACTCTTGTAGAGATAGATGTACTCTTGTGTAGAAGAGTTGGTTTATAATCTCTTGTTATATTATATATATGAGATCTCTATCTTTGGTGGACGTAGCCCACATTGGGTGAACCATGGTACATGTTGTGTTATGTTTGTGTACTTTTGTGTGATTTGGATTATTCTTGTTTATATTTCCACTGCTGTAGATTTTGTGGGGATTGTTAGATCTGTATTTACATGTTTTGGATTTGATATTCTATAGTTGCAAATGTTTCCACATAGACCCATCCCCATCATGGGGAAATCAAAAGACCATGACATTGTTGAAAGCCTTCTTAATATAAGTCAGTCATTGGATATTCCTAATCGCCCAAGAATTCCCCTGCTCTCCCTAATTTGGAATTTATCGTGGGTAAAATGTAAGAAATGCGCAAAAATCGGGAGGTCTTGGAGAACACCCTGGACAAATTGGTTACAAAGCAACTCAATCACCTTACCATGCAGAAATCCTTCCTTGATTTTATGCACACTCAAGTCAAACAACTTTGTGATGTAAGTGACTTTCTGGAGAGTGTGGAAAGGGGGAAAGGCAACAAAGAAGGTGATAAACTCCAATAGCAAGAATCCAAAATGCAACCTGCTCTCAACATGTTCAAGGCATTGGAGGAAGTCAAAAAGTATTTCAAAAAAGTCTTTGTTAGAAGGATTTGATCCTTCTTGGTTATTTTTGGTTTCTTGTTGTTCTATTACCTAGGATGGGTAGTTCTTTGTTGTCTTTACTATTTTGTTGTTTTTGCTCCTTTGTGGAATTTTGACTCTCGCCTTTGTTTGTAATTGTTATATCCAACATTTTTGGCCTTTTTTTGGGGTGTGGTCCCCACAAATTAAAAAACCACCCTTTTATATGTTTTATCTAGCTTGTAGGCTGCTCGTCTTTTCGTTGGGGTGTGGTCCCCACTTATCAAAAAACCACTTTGTTCTTCATGTTGTTCTAGCCTTTGGGATTTTTGTACTTGAGGTATGGTCCCTTCCAAAAAACCATTTATCAATAATAAAAAAAAAAAAAAAAAACATCCAAGGAATTTGAAAATACTAAATATATTCAATGAAAGTTGTTTTGAGCAATAAGAAACACTAGAAAGAGGCCTAAAGGGAAGGACCAAACATTAAGCCCTAGAGGAAATTTTGAAAACCAACTTCAGGGCACGTCATAGATGGGAATCACAATTAATTTTTAATACACATATTAGAGATGAAAGCCTAGTGAAACTAGGGTTTTAAACGAGTGTAAGATTCGATGGTGAGTAAGGTTTACCAAATTTTTACACCCTTACAATATAAGATGCAAGCTACAATATATGATGTAATGATTTGATATATGGGTTATTCTAAATTAATTTATTTAAAATTAACCATGCATGATTATAATGTCACATTAATACTTGTAATGATGATAAATGATAAAAAGATATCTGAAAACACACAAGAGGAGATGAATAATTAGGTGTATAGAGTGGAAGAAAGGAGATATATATGTTTAGATTGAGCAAACAAGATAATTTAAACCCGAAGATGTTTTGTTTCTAATATTATAACTAGAAACTAACCCTATCTAGGACTGTACAATTCATCCTAGAATGTGGTATGAATCCAATACCAATTGTATGGTTTTGGACCTGCTTATAATGAGGTTATATAGATTCTCCTACCCTTCTCTTGTCTAGAAACTTGTGTCATTAAATGTCACTCTAGCTTGCACAACCTTAGCATAATCTATACTTGAATTGAAACAAGTGGAAACCCTAGATACATATAATTCCATTCATTAAAGTATTAGATTATAAAATAAGAAATCATTACATGGGTGAGGATGGACTACCTTTGGCATTCAATCCCTTCTAAACTAATTGAAGTGATGTACTACATCCCCTTGAGCGGGAGTAAGTCTCATGTAGTTCTCCTAGTGCTTTGTGTAAGTGTGAATACAATCTAAGTCAACCCCCTATGTGTGCCCTTGTGTATCTTGATACAAGGATAATGGGCTAAATATAGAGCATGTAATGTACCCAATGTGGTAGTAGTGTGACGTGGCATTCTTCATATGCTAGACTAAACCCTTTTATCCCTTAAAAACATTTGATAATTCTTGGAGTGACTTTTCTCTTACTAATACATGGCTCTAGGACCTCCAAGTGATTGGAAATGGAGGAAGCTAGAGTATTTGACCTAATCGAGTGCTTAAAAATTGTTGTTTACACCCTTATTAGATTATGTGAAATATAAGAATCAATGAATTAAGTACACTAAAGGATGTAAGGGGAGATATAAGAGGTTATTCTAATTAATTAACTTCCAATATTAATTATGTAATATCATAACAACACATTAATACTTGTAACTAACATATGAAACAAGATATGAACTTGAAAAAATAATAAGATGAGTGCACTTAGCCAATTATAAATGGATTTGGGAAGTTCTTGGAGTGCACTGCGCTTAAAAAGGAAGATATGCATCTAATGATGCTTCATTTTGGGAATTGTATTGACTGAAACCAACCCGAGGTAGGACCATAAAACTCTACCACGATCATCCACATAATCTTGACCCTACTATACAATCTTAGACTTGTTTGATTTCTGGATCTATTACTTCCTAAGACCGTCACATTCCTAGAAATGTCTATCACTATCAAACTCTAGATGTTGATCATGTTACAAAGGCCTTTGAAAATTCTGAAAAAGATATCAAACCCCAACCATAGATGTGAAACCCTATAAAACAAACATTAGTTTGTTTTGGGAACCACTTGTGCACCACCAATGTTGGCACTAATTTGAAGAGGCCTCAAACCATACATCGTTCTCCACCTAGCATGTGATGATATCGATTGAATACAACTAGGTTTGGAAACCTCTTTAATAATGTTTGAGTTGAGTTTGGTTTTTTATCAAATACATGGAGAAGGGATGTTTGAGTACTCATGGATGAGAGAGAGTGATGCTTTGACCTTGGTAAGAATAATTATACCTATAAATATTGTTGGCCTATTAAATGTGGATGTGCCTTTATAATATTTAGGGAACCTTGGGTGGCTTTTGTAAGTGTTAGAAGTGAGTGTATCAATGTAGTGCCATAGGATTTCTAGGTTATTAAATGAGGTAGTGTTAGCTTGTTTACATAGGGTTTCAAAGATGAATTATCAAAGAAAGGTCAACCCAGAGGCAATAAAGGACCCATCAAATAATTTGGAATTGAAAACAAAGATGAATGATATTTTAGTAAAAATATATACATATAGGTTAGGACTAGATATAAATTCCTAACCAAACTATACAACCCTAACCAATGCTGAAAAACATATTAAATGAAGATTGTATCCTGTTAGATTTACTTAGTTTATAGATTTTATGCATTATACTCTCGAGAATGTGTCAAAATTTCAATGTGAAAGGATAAAAAGATAGAAAAAACACCTCAAATGTACTAAGCAGAAATATAAATGTTATGTTTATCTTAACAACAATGCATTTTCAAAACTAATAAGTATTAAAGAGTAAATTCCCAAATTTTAGTGTAGTAATGTCCATAATAAAGAATTGAAATTTAACTCAAATGTAAAGTGTTACACAAAATATTTGTATTTGCATAAAATGAAATGGGGGATGGGGGTGAGAAGAGAAGATTTATCGAGTATCCGGTTGAGCAATATATATTGTAGTCACAAAATCACGCACTTTAGACATTATTTATCCCGGTCTCATACTACTATTTAGAAGGTTCTTGAGTGAAGAAATTACTAATTAACCCCCATCTTTTGGTCATCTTGTTTTATTTTATTTCATCATTATCAACCTATTGTACCCATATGCCCAGTAAACTTCTATCATCTTGCATTATTTTAGCCTCGATTGGGGTGCCTGTGGGTGCCCTAGTCCCACTAGGGGCGCCCTGGTCCTTTTTGCACTTTCCCGCCACTTTTTGGGCTCTTTCTATCCGTTTGAGGTCTTTACCTTTCTTGTAGTCAGCCTTTTCGGGGTTAATTACAAATTAGACCAAGAGAACCCTATAAATATAAAGTTATGAGACCATAATGAGGGACATAGCATCACTTAATACTATCACTCCATCTAGAGTTGCATCCATCTATTGCATTGGATATCACTTGCATCCACATAGACCCATCATCAAGGCATAAGGCTAGGACATCTGCATCACACTTCATAAGGGGAGGGATTATACTCTATTCCAAGCACACATACTATTACATTTTCTGCATTTATCTATTTTCTACTTCACAAAGTACGACTGACACAACAACACCTAGGGCACATCATGCACACACTCACCAAAACTACATTTGGGTCCGAAATGTAGTGTAACGCTCAATTAGTAAGCCCATTGTTGTGGTAGCTGAGGTCAGTCCAACCCATTCATTTTGCATCTTTATTTTTAGGGTTTTTATACTTCTTTTGGTCTTTTACAGGTCTTCTCATCATCTTGGATTATTGGCGACATCCGGTATGGGACAACAAACTTGATGTGACAAACAACGAGGGTTTGAACCACCTATCATCCCTGTGAAGATCAATTTGAGCTTTTGCATGACAGACGAGCACTCGTAGGTGCCCCCATCCCTCTCGGGCGCTCTAGTCTAGCTAGATCCTCTAGCTCCATCCTTTTCGAGACTCCCTGCACATTCGTTTCTACCTTCATATTTTCCAATCATCACCGTGACATTGTCCTGCGAACATCTTCCATATTAGCTGAGTTCTTTCCTCTTCCTTCTTACACATTAGGGTTAACAATTATTTTTGTATGGTTACTTAAGATCATTTACATACCTTCTTTACTGCATTTATTTACTTTATTACAATCTGTTCATATCTTAGATTAACTATCCCCATACTACATTTAGGTAGTCAATTTTAGTTAATCATGTGTGTGTGTGTGTGTGTGTGTGTGTGTGTGTGTGTGTGTGTGTGTGTGTGTGTGTGTGTGTGTTTATGAATTCTATAGGGGCAATTAGATAGGGACCCCTATGAATTAGCTATGTAATGAAGAGATGTAAATAAGGAAGGAATCCACCTATTTTTTCTATAGAGGGATAATTTCACATGATTTACTTGTACTTAAAGATTTACATTGTTGAAATTGTTGAAGGATTGGGGGTGATCAATCCCCAATTGTGTTGAGGAGAACTAGAATGTTAGGTGCATGCAACCCAAAACCAAAAAAAAAAAGGAGAAAGTGAAGTACCAAAGAACCCCTTAGAGGAAGAATACCACATATCATAATTATTCAAAGAACTCGATATATTATCCTTTAACTTAAGAGGAAATGAAGGATTGCGTGACGAAGAACTTAATATCTTCAATAACTTCCAAAACCCACATACCACATTGATGTAGATGTATTTTGGCCTAATTTTTAAATTTAGAATACATAATATAAAAGAAAGCGAGTGCCCCACGCCATTCACATGTGCCACACAACTAAATAGAAACTATAATGTATTAAAATGTAGATGAAGAAGGAGACTCGTGACCCCAAGATTATTGAAACTATAGTAGAAAATTAGTGCCATAGTAAAGAAGGAGTGAATTATTCCATTCCCCTATAAGCGATATGAAATGAGTGAATTGGATATGAAATTATGCCAAAAAGCTATACAGTAGGAAAAAATATAAAATTGTTGAGAAATTTCATGTAATCGCCCTGGTAGAACCATATGAAAGGGTTAGGACCATCCATAAAGTCTTGACCAAACTATACAATTTTGAACTTGTTCCTAATTTTTGGGATTGTGTGCTTGGATGTGTTTCGAGTATATGTACCATGTTTTTACCTATATGTTACCCCATATTTTCTACTGTGTATGCTATAGGTGTAGACTATACCGAATGAATGCCCCATCTTTTTGTGGTGTATTTCCCCTCCCGATGTTGCCTCATTGACCTGCTACAAGGACTTTTTCTAGTTCCATGGTGTGGTTGAGTCCATTTCCCACTTTTCGAAATGACATGAATATGTAAAATATGTCTAATCCTCTACTTGTGAGATAGAATGGATTTATTTGGATACACAATCACGCAACTAGTCCAAAGTGCACTAGTTTCGTACATGTAGTTTGAATTGGTAAGCTATTGTTAAAATCCACACCGCCTAGTGATAGTAACAAATGATATTAAATAAAATGTACGCACACATACTTGTTTCAAGCATATTATGCGTGGTTTCAAATGTTTCTATTGGTGAGCTTGAACCAAGTGTTATCCTATTTAAACTTGAAATTACTCCTACATCATATATCTAGGTATTCATTTATACAAAGGGTGGAACTATTAATAATAATAAATAAAAATGAAATTTATGACAATAATAATAATAATATCTTTACTTTTAGTTTGTGCAATCCCTAATATTTTGGTGAGGGCGTTAAAGTTTTATAGGATAATTAATGTATACATTATATTTTAGGGGTTTTTATTGTTTTGGGGGCTTGGAAGGTTGCACGAAGTGCCATATCATGTTTAAAAACAAACTCCACTTTTAGTTGTGTGTAATTTGACATGTTTAGAGCCTTAAAATAAGGAATTACGCATCATGAGTGTGCTCGAAAGTATTTGTAAACTTGTTGAAAGTACAATCGTCATGTGTTTGGACCCCACACCACATATTTTACATGTTTTTCTCCATTTCATGCCAAGATCTATATTTTTGGTAGATTTGAAACTCATTTACCTCTTACACATCATGGTTCATTGACAAGTATTTGGAAGCTTCTAAGAGAATGTTGTCGTCTGATGTAAAAGCATACTCCACACCCTTTTTCAGTACTTTCCTAACCTACATCCTCTTGGTTTGCACCCAAATAGGAGTTTTGAATAGGGTATGGTTGTCCATCAAGCATATTAGAGCAAGTGTTTTGTTAGATGTTGAAACAACAATTGTTCTAGTAGATATATATGTAAAGGTGAGTTGATCGGTTTAGATGCTGTTGATTATTTTAGTGAAATGGTGTTAATGCTTTGTAAGGAGAACATGTATTTTGTTAAGTTCCCATTCTACTTTTGCTAGCATGCTTCCGGCTTGTGAAAAAATGGGAGCTTTAGAACATGGTATACACATCCACCAAAGAATTTTAGGAAGGGAATTTCTGTTAGATGCTAAGTTTCTAGTGCTGCAATAGATATGTAGGAAAAACATGGTAGCACTTGAACTATTTGAAAAAATTCATGAAAGAAATGTGGTCTCATGGATGCATAAAATAGGCAAGTAAATTGTTTGACATAATGCTTGAGAGAAACGTGAGCTCACAAACGCAATGATAGTTTGCAGGATGAAAAAAATGGGCTTGTTGTAAAGGCCTTAGAACTTTCAAACAAATGTGGTTAAAAAATTTAAATCCGAATTCCATGGTCTTGGCCAACCTATTTGTGAAAAATTGGGGCTATTGAGCACGGTATAAATTCATCAAATCATTTTGGAAAGGGAATTTTCAAATGTCATAGTTGTAAGAGCCTTGGTAGACATGTTTGTAAAATGTAGAAGCATACAAACTATTTTCCAAAGGTGTTAAAAAATGTGATCTCTTGGAATGCCATATTTACAGGATATCCAAGAATGGGTTTGTTAAAAATACTATAGAGGCATTTAATTAAATTCCATCGGAAGGTGTAAAGCCAAGATCCACAACCTTTGCTAGTATCCTCCAAGCCTATGCCAAAACAAGAGTTCTAAAATAGTCATAGGTAGCCATGAAACAAAGTTTGAAAACAAATATTTTATTGGATGTAAAATGTGGAAACATATTGAAGGCATGGGAAGTGCTTGATGAAATGCCTCAAAAATTGTGGTCTTGTGGGTCATGAAAGAGGAAAGAACCTTCCTTATCTTCTCGTTACTCACATGCATAGTTTTCTCACCTACATCTAGCATGATTTATGCATTAATAGTTTTTCCTTCATAGTGGTATCAAAAATTAAATCAAAGGAAGAGTATGCTTTTGGTTAATAAAAATGACTTACTTGCATAAAACATTTTTATTTACTTTACATTCTGTACAACTGAAATGGTCCCTTTTTAGTGCTAACTATGCTTTCGAACCATGTCCTGAGATAATTGGAAAACTTGGATAACAAGATTGAATAAATGTAGCCACCAGTTTGGTGAGTTAAAATCGAGTTTTTATTTAAACACGCCACTTGAACCCCTTGTTAAAAGTTAATAAAATCTGTTTTCTAACGACTTAAAAACATCTCTCTAAACCTCATAGTAGGAATGTTAAGGTTTGAACATGTCTTCCTGGTGACATGGAAGGTCAATTTAACATTTAGAATGACTTCTGATGATCGTTTGATCATTTAGCATCACACGCCTAGGAGCCCAATTGAAAATTTCACAGCTTTGGACAACTGCTGAAAGTTGAAAATTCAATTTGGTTTTGACTCATGGTTTAGGTCCCCATGTTGAGAAAAAAAAAATGCCTCCTCCTACCTCTATAATTTATTCATGAAAATCATAACCAACCATTAGTTTTAAGAGAATCACCTTGGGATCTAGTTTTGTAAGTGAGTTTTGTAGGCCTTGGGTCATTCCATAACAAGGACAAACTGACATAATTACAATATCTAGCTCTAGAAAGGTAGCTGCAGTTTGAACCATAGTTACCATATTTGAGTCCTTTTAACTTTGAGGGGTTTCTTGTAGATATGAGAGTATATTGGAATGGACATATTGTGTGTTTGAGTCTCATAATTTATATTTTGAACCCAATTTCATAGCCACTTTGGCTAAATTGGTTGTTTTCTCAAACTCAATGCAATAAAGAGAAAACTCTTGTGGGACCTCCTTGAAGCCTAATAACTGTTGGGAAGTTGTTAAACACTATCATATGACTATTTAGAACCTCATTGTAATATTTGATTCAATAAATTTTGCTTGCAGAGAATATGGTGTTTTCTCTTCTTCTCTCCATCTATCGTGGATTGGAAAAAGAAATGAAACTACATATGTATTTCTTACCCTCTCTTGTTGCATGCAAAGTATTTGAATTCATTGTGAATGAAAAATTATGCATATGTGAAAATTGTTAGTTGTAGGAGAATTCCATTCCAACATATGTAGTGACCCATGACTACATGGTTTTGCGGAGTTCCAGGTAGCGTGGTAGCATAAAATAATCTATAGAATTGAACGTTAAAGACATTTATAGTTTTCTAACATATTTTTCCTTAAAAGTTGGAAAAATGTACTATTTTCATATTTATATGTATTCCTATATGGTTTGTATAATGTAAGAATTTTGACATTTGCAATGTGGAAGCAGATTAGTGGTGAGTATAAGAAAAAAAAAAACTACTTTCCTATGCTAATCCTTTCAAAAGTACCTCATGATTGAGAAAAACATGTAAAGGGGGAGAGAATTAATACTTGCAATTACCAATAAAATGCAATAATCCTCCTCTGTTGTATTTTATTTTCTCAAGGATGTATATATTTGCTTTGATTTGAGTAGGCACTTGGGTAGCACCTCCTTTTGATTTGCTTGGATTGATTGATGTTTGATGAAGGATTAATGGATGATAGATTGGATTAATGATGGATGGATTGATTGAAGATTGTGGATGATTGATAGAGGATAAAATGGTAGAGATTTGTTATGGATTTCCGATATTATGTATATGTATCTCAAGGATTTTTCAAGATTAGCTTCCATGGAGGGTGGCATGCCAATTTATAGTTTTTGGAAGAAGAAATGGAGGGCTAGGATCTTGCCAAGTAGATGGAAGATCAATGGTTAGTATTAAATGAGAAGATAAAAGAGTATAGATAATTATAGAATTAGAAAATTATAGAATTATGGAGAAATATCCATTGAATTTAAAATTTAATGGAGAAGAGTAGAAAGTTAGAGAGGCTTCTAGAATTAGAAGCTTCTAGAAATAAAGGAGGTGGGATTAATTCTAGAATTATGGAGAAATATCCATTGAATTTAAAATTCAATGGAGAAGAGTAGAAAGTTATAGAGACTTCTAGAATTAGAAGCTTCTAGAAATAGAGGAGGTGGGATTAATTCTAGAATTAGAAAATTCTAGAATTATGGAGAAGAGTAGAAAGTTAGAGAGGCTTATAGAATTAGAAGCTTCTAGAAATAGAGGAAGGTGGGATTAAATTAGTTTAGGTTTAATTAGGAGTTAATGATGTGATTACATGGAGAGGCTAGTTGTAGGGTAGGTGTAGAGTAGGTGGGTAGGTAGGTGTAGGAATATTAAATTCCTAGAAAATGATAATAAGGATTAAAGTGGGATAATGGGATATAATAATGAATTAAAGGGATTAATGGTGAGATAATGATGGGATATTAGATAAATGATGAAATTAATTAGGATAAAGGGTATATGTGTTATTTTATAGGAAAGGGATTAATTAGATAATGATGATGTTAGGATATTTGCAAGATAAATTAATCAAAATTAATTATGTCAACATTTTAGATGTCTACATTTCCCCCCTCTTTGAATGTTTATTGCGGAACAATGAACATTAAAATAAAAAGAATAGAATATGTTAGGATGTTGATATAATGCCCTCTTAAGGGGTTAGGCGGGGAAGGAACATGTCGGGTAACCACTTGAAAAGAGGAGAAGCCCAAGTTACTAGATGAGAGAGGATTAGAGGATGAGAAGATATAAGATTATATGAGAGGAGAGAGGATGAGAGTGTGAGAAGATTGATTGAAGGGGTTAGATTATAGGATGCCCTAGTGAAGGGGTTGAGATTAAGGATATTGGATTTTATGATTAGAGAATAGAAGGATTGTTGATGTAGGATTAGAGGATTAGAATATATGAGAGAGGATTAGAGGAATAGGAGATTATAAGATTAGGAGATATTGGATTTTGGAGTAGAGGATTCCCCATCAATGATGTATGACAAGGGTGAATATTTAGGATTGGTGGATTAGAGGATGCCCTGACAAGGGGTTAGGTTGGAAGATTTGGGATTTATATTTGAGGATGCTGGATTTGACGATGTTAGATGTGATGATGTGGGAGTTGAGGATGTTACATTTGAGGTTTGATTGATTGGATAGGAAGATAGGGTATATGATGTTGGATTTGGAGGATTAGAAGATTGAGGATGTTTGGATGAGAGAATAAGGATTAGTTTTTGGATCGATTTGGATGATAGGAAATTGATGAGGAGAGGATTAGGATGATGATTGATGAAGTGATGAGAAAGAATGTTTGAGATGATGTTAGAAGATGCCCCAGTCAAGGGGTGAGGATTTTGGATGTTGGATATGAGATGATAAGATTTGGATGTGGATATTGATTGATTGATAAAGGATTGATTGGATAGGAGGATGAGGAGGTTAGATAGTTAGTTAGATGATGATAAGGTTAAATGATGATGATATAAGGGGGTGTGTTACCATAAAGTTCCCATTGTTATCATCATTAGCAATGTTATTGATGTGGCATAGAGTAAAATGCACTAAGGTATAAATACCATGATGATTGAATTATTAAATGCCCTTGTCCTCATATCATTGGAAAGATTAATACAAAAATATGGTCCTCATATCATTGGACATATTAATACAAAAAATATGGTCCTCATATCATTGGACCGTGTAAAAAAATTAAAAAAAGGGGCCTCATATCATTGGCCAAAATGTAAATGTAGACAAGAAAGTAAACACACGCACATTGCATTTTGGTATTTTTTGTTGGTGTAATTTTGTGATATATATATATATATATATATATATATATATATATATATATATATATATATATTTAATGTTTTGATTTTTAGATTTTGGATGTTTAGATTATTTGATGTTGGATGTTGAGATTTTTGATTTGGGATGGGGGAATGGTTGAGATTAGGTAAGATGAAAGGATTCATGATGGGATAGCTCATGGGGGGATGGGAAGGGATGTAAGGTGGGATGCAAATTTTTCTTATAAGTCCCAAAACATGTTTGGGTAGGATGAAATGGAAGGTTTGAGGGAAAATGGAAGGTTTGAGGGAAATTGGATAGGTTGGATAGGATATGTGTTAGCTAGATTTTATGCTTGGCTAAACACAAAACCTGAAACAGATCATGGGATAAATTCCCTTCATTTAACGGTGAAGCTCACATGTGCTTTTTTTTAATCCTATGGCCTATTTTAAACTAAGTTTGGGGAATTACTTTAATTGAATGGATCATGCACCATATCTAGAAAATTTTGCAACAAGTAAGTAGTTGTATGATTAAGTGACTCTTTAGTAGAAGTAAGAAAGGTATGTGAAAAATATGAAGAGTTTGTGTAGAAGAAGTTTTCTTAGTAACAAGTAGATATCGGAAGCGAGTTCTTGTCACATGGAATAAAAAAATATTAAATGATTCTTATAACTTTAAGCAAATGAAAAGAAGCGTACTCATATGAAAGCTAAAGATAACACAAAGTTTACCATTATCATTCACTGACTTACACAGTAAGACCTTAGTGGACATAAAGTTCAACCAAAATCCTCATTTTTCTTATTCAAATTTCAACTATTTACAATATGCACATCTAATTATTTCAACGTAAAGTCTGAAACAACCATGTATAACGTAAAAACAGTTTTACAAAAATTTGTAGTTCGATTGACTCGTAGGTCTCTTCTTCTATTTATAGTTATCATAAGTAAAGTACAAGGAGAAAATATCCATCATACTTCAATAAATGAATAACTAAAAACAATTAGGAGTTGAGCACTTTTCTCCTCAAAATATTTGTTACATGCCACATAGAAATTTGGAATGTTCTACTATTAAAACTAGAATAACCAACTCATAACTACCACCAAGTAATTGAATTTATCAAACAAATTGAAGTAATGATGATTAACCATTGAGTTACTTAAGTCTTACAATGAATATACTTAGAGAGAAGAAGAAGAATTATTCCAAATTCACAACTTCAGTTTCTACCTTATTCTTTTCCTCGTCCTTTTCTTCAGTTTCATCTTCATCTGCATCCCTCTTCTTTTCCCGATACTTGGCATATTGATCTATCATGCATTTGATTACATCATTATCTGCCTTTGCAGTAGCCTCCATCTCTATTTCCAATGTGAATGATTCCTTTTCCAAAATATTACAACCTCGACCTTCCCAAGACATGACCCTAAATAATAAACATCTTCTTGAAGTTTTGAAAATTTCTCCAAGGATGCATGACTAAAAGGAATGATGGCATTATTTATTTATTGTTGAAGTAATTGAAGGAATTCCTCAATGTATTTTGGAGGTTTGTCAATTCCATACTTTGTTAAGTCATAAATTCCATCATCTAGTTCATCAAGGTGGCTCGACCTATTCTTCCAAGAGCTGCATATTTTGTATTATATGCTTAATAATTCTTTTCCTAAATGAGAGAAGAAGATGATGTTGTTTTCTTTTCTTCATAGATCCTTCTAGTGGCATCTTCTTCTCAATCAATACATTATATCACAATGAGTTTATTTCTTCTAAACTTTGAAGTTATAGCTCAATAATTCCGCATTCATTGTCAGCCTCTAACTTTAAATTCTTCAATTTATCCCACTTTTCATGACACTCTCCTATTTTCACAAGTATTTCCTTATAATAATTTGTGGCTACTTTGGTAATGTTAGCCACCCATTCATCTATAACCTTTTCTTTATCTCCAGTCTCTTCCATTATGGTGATCACTTGAGGATTCACCTACTCTCTTGTTAGCACTAGTTGCATTGAAGACCTCACAACCTTCATGATTATATCACAAAGCTTGGATGTTTGTTCCTTCAACTTAGTATTATTTGATTTTTCTTCATCCAACTTAAGAAAAAGGATGTTGATTAGTTTTACGTATCTTGCTTCAAGCCTTCAGTGGTCACTTCTCCTAGAGGTACCCTTGTTATCACCAAATATTCTCCAGTCAATTCTTCTTTATTCTTTCCCACTACTAGTATAGATACTTCAAAAATTTCTTTCCGAAGGTTCAATTATCATTTTAGAGGTCACCTTGGCTACTTTGGATCTTCTTCCTTTCTTTTCAATACTCTTCAACAATTGAAGATCCATTTCTTCTAAATTAACCACTTCCTTGGAACTAGGAAGTGTCTATGTAGCTAACCAAGTTGTAAAATCTTTCCCTGAAGATGCTTGGGCACTAGAATGAACAACCATTTCTTGACCAATCAATTCTATAGATGGAAGTATAACTATTTTGGTTGTTTCTCGGGCTCTTCAGAGCATAACCATATAGCAAAACTTTCTCCAATTCAGCCATCTTTTTAATCACTAACTGATCTTCAATTTTCTTCTCTTCTTTAGTCCTTGTATCAACATCACTTTCATATTCTTTTCCTTTCTCAATATCCTTCTACATTGGAGGTCCTGGAATTGAAGATACCTTAACTGTTTGCTCATGAACATCTTCTTCACTTTCTTTCTCAATTTCTCCCTCTTCAACCTCCACAGTCTGCTCCAAGTTTTTACCATTTTCCAATAGCTAGGATACCTCATGGAGTGAGGATCCTTCCATAACAATATCTTTTATCTCCTTGGATGAGAAATTGATGGTTCTTCTGAAGATGGAGGAGGAGGAATGTTTAGTGGAGATTAGGGAGGAGGATAACGAAATTGAGTTTCTAAAACAACTAAAGGAAATAAGAATGTAGCTAACTTGAATAGTGGTAGCGCAACCTCTCCCTATATAGGAAGGTCTTGAATTATAGGAGAAAAAACTGATGAAGATACAAATAAATGAGAAGTATCACCTGGGGTGACTTTTGCAACTATATTTTTCTCTAGAGATGTTTTCTTTAGAGGCACTCATTCGCCTGGGCTTTATTGATTGGTTTTAATTTTGTAGCCCCTCCACTACTCTCTCCTAGGCCTTCCTTTCTCTTCATGCCCACCTGAATTATATCATTCATGACTGATTCTTCTAGAAAATAACCTTGACTAAGTAGCTAGTTGGAAGTATAAAGCAACACTATTGATGTTCTCTCCATAATTGTCTTGGATTTATTTCTTACTGTTGGTAATGGAGCACCATCACCTCCTTCTTTATACTCCGAAATGACTTTCCCATCATATAGGAGCTTTCATGGAATTTTTTCAATCCCAAGCTTAGGATTTGTTGTATTTTCATTCTAAGATTATCTCTTCTTCTGATTTCATACTCATTGCTACAATCAATCCAAAAATCCTTTAGTGATGGAAAATGTGTGTGGTCTAATGAAACTATTTTCTGAGCAATATTTCGTAGTCAAAATTTATTCTAGCCTTGTAGTCTACTTGAGTATAGTTGTGAAACATTTCTTTGGAAATATTTTTAGCTTTGTGGATGTTGGCATAGTGATAACTCCCAATGACAATTGGAAAGTGAACTACTTGCTCTATGAAGCCCTTGTTGTAAATCATGAAGTTCCACTAGTTGTCTACATAACTCGAGTAAAATCCACCTGTCACTCTAGGATACCTTAGGAGTTTTCTTGGTTTTCCCAAGAAACCAAAAACTCTCAAATATGTGAAATGAGAAAAATGAATAAAGATACATCCATATTGTACAACCACATTCCATGCATCATCAGTTACTCTCTTTGTCTTCAAATCAGTGTTAAGCTTGCAAATGATTTCGTAGAAAAAGAAATCATTGACCTATATGTACTCCTTGAAATACCTAGGAAAGCCCAATTGTGGATAATACTCATGAGCTAGATTTTTATCCGCAACACCTTAAGTCCTTAACCTAGGAAAAGAACCATGTGCTACTGTAGCATACACAAGATATGAAGTCATCTTGAAGTCCAGTGTTTGGGTGACATTTTACAACTAATTGTCAATGTTATTACTAATAATCTCAGCCCAGTTGATCAAAGTACTAGGCTTTCCATTATCAATATCTTGATAAAGTAATACATCCACTTCGAAAAGTGTTTGGTGTTTTTCTCTCCATTTATTCTGCACAAAAGTTGAGTGATATCATCTGCTTCTTGAACTAGATTAGACCTCACAATAGTTCTAGGAAATCTTGATACATGCTTCATTTTCTTGAAATAACTAAGGTTCATGATCCAAATGGAATCATTTGCTCTATTGTTCTTCCAGTACTCTTCTTCCTTTTCCATACTAACACCTAGTAATTTAGGTGTAGTAGGAATCTTCAAGAAAAATTTAAAGAAATGAGCATCAAGTCTCACTACTAGATTACCTGAAGCATCCTTGACTATCCTTGTCTGAGAATCATAATTTTTAGCACATTCTAGTACAAATTCAGGAAATTGAGTAGTACCGAGAAAACCATCTGTTTGTATAAACCCACTCCTAGTTAATGTTTGCATGAGTAGTGTTTGAACTTTAGCCTTGGATCTCTCAATCAATTTAGTAATGGAGACATGCCCCATATCTATATCACTAATTTCTATGAGCTTGGACACAATGCAAGACTCCACTGGATATCCTTTATATTCATACTTCATTTTATTTCTTTGGCTTCACCAACTGATTTAGCTTTCCCTTTCCCTTCTTGGCTTTGGAAGTTTCCTCAACAGTAAGATTAGGATCCTCTGATCATAACAACTTCTTCTTCCCCTACTGACTTCTCACTTACTTCAATTGATTCTTCTCTTGCCTCAGACATTTTCTCTCCTTCAAGTAACCGGTGTGTTCCAACTACTAAATATTAGTAGTTGTCCCTTATTTAAATATAGAACTTAAGTCAAGACACATTATTTCAATTGCATGTAGCTATTCAAATTCATTCTGGTCATGAAAGAGCATTAAAATCTTTTATAAGTGAATTTTAAGGCTTGTTAGAAGTGATGAAGTGAAACAATTCACTTTACAGTTCATTGTGGATTTTTAAGGTGCTACTACTTGAGACTTGGAGTTAACAAGCAAAAGTAATTCAATTTTGTGCAATATAGGAGAAGTAACAAATCTTTAAAACAACATAATATATGAGAAGTAATTGGTCCTAGGTTTAGGGCAAAGCGTATGAAGTAGTGGCTTGACGCAGTTTAACTAAAACTTGGGAAGTAAAATTAATGTGAAACAACACAACAAAGCAAGTAATAAGGCATTGATTTATCTCAAATCAAGTAACAAAGCAGAAGTAGTTCTAACCACCGCAATATATAGGAATTTTTAAGCGATCGGTTTAGCAAAAATGTAGACTTAGGAAGTAAAATCAATTCTAAACCATGTAATGAATAGGAAGTAACAAGCAATTAGTTTTGTGCGACTCATAAACGAGCAAGTAGAAGTAAGAAAAAATGACGTAATGCAAAGAAAGTGTTAGATGTTTGGATCCATGCACATGGTAATGTAGTACTCATGGGGGTAATAACTTCGAAGAAATTACTACTTCTAAATGTGAGTAGAAGTAAGACCAAATCCCGCAATGCTAGATAATGAAGTAACTTATTTTGCGGTATTTACCCAATACTTTACTTCCATTAAAATAATAAGCAAAAGAATTTCTAACCACCACATTAAATGTCAAGCAAAATACATTCAAATCAAAGCCAACAAATAAGGAAGGTAATTAGCAATAAAACCATAATGTTTTATGCGGTGATTGGAGACTACCCGACTTTTATTAAACATAGGAGAAGAAGAAGCTAACCTAAACACCACAATACGAAGAAAGGAATTACACAAAACCAAAGAAGATAGAAGCAACGGTCCTAGGGAAAAACTAGGGCCTCCGAATGGTGAAAATTCCAAGGCATTCCACTTAAAGGTAACAACGAGCTTATTTAACAAACCAAACCCTAATCTCAATAAACATGAATGCCCTAATTTTAAACCACTCTACCAAAAACACAGATGAACAAGAAATTGAAAGACAACAATCTAGAGAAAACCACAACATAAAGGAAAAAAATAGGAAAAGAGAAGAGGTAGAATAAAGTACCAACCTCCACTTTGTAAATGGGTCGAAGTTGATTTGCGTAAGTACTTCTCCATTCGATCGCACGAAGTTGCTCGGGGTTTGTAAAGCAGAAAACTTCTCTCTTAATAAGTGAATGTGTGGATCCGACGTGGAATTACTTAAGATTATATATTTTCTTTGTCATTAAATGTAGGTCATACAATTTCCACATCATCACTCCTCTTATATGCGGATTTTTGAAACAACTTCACTTCATTGTTTTTAAAAGAAGTAAAGCAGTCCCCAAACACCGATAACTTAAATGACTAGTTATGCAGTCTTTGAGACTTAATTTACTTTTCTTATTTTTTAAGAAGTAAATTTGTTTGGGTTTAGCAAAAATAAGACAAGTAAGAGGGTGTTGATTTAGTGCAATGAATAGGCTTAGTTTAGCAAGCGTTTTAGAACAACTTTACTTGCTTAAGAAGTAGAAGCATATCAATTTAGTGCAAAGCTAAGAAGTAAAAGCACTTGAGTTTAGTGCTAAACAAGGAAATCTAAGCCAATTATGTGGTGTTCTGGGACTACTTGTCTTATTGAATTTTAACAAGCAAAAGTACTTCCAATCAGTATGAAAGAAGAGAAGTCTATTCAAATTAGGTTTTTGGATATGGACAACTTGTTACTTAGAAGTAAATCACTCTAAGAAACCGATAACCTAAGAGCAAGTAATTGATTTTCTAAGGGATTTTAGGCATTTTGAGAAAATGGGTATTTCATAAATCACCCCCAAGCAACCTCCTAAAACTTCTTGAAGTTTATAAAGCACTCCTGTAACCAAAATGAGTTAAGGAAACAACCTAAACACATTAAAAACAACCTAAAAACTAGAAACAACATGATCACAACTCATCACAAGACATGTAAACTCAAAATTTTGAAAGGGGTGCCCTAAAATTTCTAAGTAAAATTTTGGGGACACCAACTGGCTCTGTTTGTGGACATCTTCATTTCTGCCCAAAGGGAAGTAATGGGGATGAGATCCCAACATATTTGGTTTCAAGCCTTGTTCATTGGTTCAAAGTCACAAAAGGGAAATAAAAACAAAACAAACACAAAAATAACCCTAAGAATTTATTTATATACATACAGGTTTTACCTTGCATCATCAACTCTTGTAAAGCTTCAAATGTTTCCCATTGTATGGCAATGTCAATTCAAATCCATCTTGGTAGGAAATGAGACGCAACTATCAAATCTAGCAACACCCGAGATCATGAATGGCCCCTTCCATAATGAATCAAATTTTCCATGCATTCCCTTAGGCTCATTCTTCTTATCCCATAGGAGAACCCAATCTCCAACTTCAAACTTTCTGTCTCTGGATTTCTTGTCAAACAAAACCTTAACCTTCTTTTAATGCTCATCCAATATATTTGCTACTTGAACCCGCAATTCTTGTAATTTAGATAAATACATTATTATTCTATCAAGTGCATATTGATATGTGGTATCCTTTAAGGCCTTTGTAAGCTGCATGGAAGGTAGTTCAAGAGTAATAGGAAATTCAACATCCTTCCCATACAACAATTCGAAAGGTGACATACCTATAACTTTCTTTCTTAGAAGTAATTCTATCTGCCCATAGTGCATCAAACAAATTCTTATGCCAAGTACTCTTATTCTCCGTTGTTAGCATCTAGATGATTGATATCGATTCTTATTGCTTGATTTCACTTGACCATTCCCTTGAGGATAATAATTTAAGGAATGAACTAGCTATATCCAGTATGTGTAAAATAAATCTATCAGCTCTTCAGGAGGATAAGTTAGCAAAGCATTGTCTGCTAATATCTTGTTTGGTACTCTAAACCTTATGATAATATTCTCCTTAGTGAAATTGCATACCTCTTTAGAAGTAGCACTCTTAAAAGGGACAACTTCTATCCATTTCTTGAAGTAATCTATGGTAGTAAGAATGTAATGGTTTCCAATACTTAAAGGTGGATTCAACGTACCAATGAAAATGATGCCCCACTGCTGAAATGGTTCTTCTATCACAACTGGCTTCAGGGGTAGAGGTGGAAGCTTAACACACCCAATAAATTGTTGACATGCTTGACATTTAGAAACCCAATCAACTGTATCTTGGAAAAGAGTGGGTTAGTAATAAATTTTGAGGAGAATTTTATGTGCAGTAACCCTTGCTGAGAAATGACCTCCACATGATTTTTCATGAAATTGTTCAAGAAATCTCTCCTACTGAGAGTGATCTACACATCTGAGAAAGACACTGTCTATCCCCTTTTTGTACAAGCCATTGTCCCAAAGAAAAAAAATCTTTGGATTTGAGCTTGATAGTTCATTTTTCCTTGCGTGTAAGATGATCCAAAAATTCTCCATATGTGAGGAAATAAGCAATCTTGCTATACCATTCATCCACCAAATTCACAAAGAGAACCATAGGAAAATCTTCATCATCCTCTGAATCATCTTGCTTTTTCTCAGTCATCAACTCACAAATCCCTCTTCCTTGCACCAACTTCGTAGGCTTGATATATAAGTCATATTCTTGCACCTTTGTTACCTAAGTACCTCTTAGCAGCCCCAACTCTTGCTGTGTTAAAATGGACTTAACTATAGTATTAGGCACATAGACAAAAATATGTGAAGAAAGAGTATAGTACCTGAGTGCTTTGCATGATTTCACAAATATCCATGGGAGTATACTTCAATTCATATGCTTTTAAAGGTGTACTCATGAAAGCAATCAAGGATTAAATTTCCTCCTCATTCCTCTGCATCAAAATTGCTTGACATTATATGTTCGGAGGAGTAACGATAGAGAATAAACTCCGTCTTGAAATTTGGAGATACTAGAAGCGGTGCTTCAAAAATATGCTTTGATTTTCTCGAATGATTTCTTTCCTTCTTCACTCCATTTTAACTCCTATGTCTTCTTCATCATATTCGAGATATGACGGGTTAATTCAGTGAAATCATGAATAAACCTTCTCAGAAAGTTTACCTTACCAAAAACAAATGGAATCCTTTCTTAGAAGTAGGTAATGGAAAATTCTAAATATCTCACACTCTCTCCGAGATCCATCTTTGTTCCTTAATTTGAGAAGATATGCTTGAACAAATTTCCTTTAGCAAGGAAAATTTTAGTGGTGAATATTCGTAATTCGGCGAATATTAGAATTTTGGGAATTTAATTATGGAAAATTTTATAAGAACGATATTTGTACCCAAGTTTCGCCCAAAATTTTTATAAACAATAATTTGTCCCATCTGAATCACCAAGGAATTTTCAATCCCAATGTATATTTTTATACTCAATCGCCACATCAGGATTTGAAAACATTAATGTTTTGCCAAGAAATCGATGCACCGGATTTGAAAACATTAGTGTTTCACCAAGAAATCAACGCAGCGTCGATATTTGAAAAAATTAATGTTTCACCAATAAATCAATGTGATAGGATTTGAAAACATTAATGTTTCACTAAGAAATCTATGGAACCTTATTTGGCCAAGAAAACATTCCCGATATATACACAGAGGTGATGTTTTCCCACAATTTTCTAATTTATGTATTTGCGAAGTAGTAGAAAGGGATTTAGTGAATTGGCATATTGTAATTTTCTTACAAAATTTCAAATAAATCTAGGTCTTGTTAGGGCCCAGACTAGTGCATTGTAGTTTACATCCTAGAAGCACTTACTGCAGGTGATTCCTTAGTCTATTTGAGACCTGTTTTCTTTCATGTCGCATTTCTTTATCTACGATTCCACCTTTGTAAGTTATTACAAAGCCTGAACATCCTCATCCTCATAACCACTATGATTTTTTATGTCATCTAGAATAGTCCTCCACTTATAGAGAATCATAACTAGTTTTCCTATCTTAGATACATCTACGTAATATATATATATATATATATATATATATATATATATATATATATATATATATATATATATATATATATATATATATATATATATATATATATATATATATATATATATATATATATATATATATATATATATACAGAGAAATGACTTCGTGGAGATATATGAAGTGATTATATATATAGTTATACTGTGGTTTCACTTTCCATTTATTCGACGACCAATACCATGACTATTTATCACTTTGTCACGACACTGCCTCATCCCACATCGGACGTGAAGGATACATAAAATGTGGTACATTCCGTAGGTTTCATGTTTTCCAGGGGAATTTCCTTGGGAGACTGACGGAATGGCAACACATGGCATAAACCTCCCAGGAGCCGGGATCCACTATGGACTTGAAAACTTATCAATTGTGGCTTATTTTGCAAGGTTCACATCCGCTGGGAGGATTTGGTTGAGAATGGGAGGTTAAAAAATGTTGACAAACATACATGTATGAAATAGAGACCATATAGAGATGTCCAAAATGAAAAATTGAAGAAATGCAAAAAGGAAAAAAGTTACAACAATGAACCAAAACCTAGATAATTAGCATTTGGAAAAACAAAAGACAAAAAATAGCAGTTGTGGGAAAAGTACAAACATCTTGTCACAAGCATGCTTACTTGTTACCACCATTTTCCTCACTGCGATGTACTTCAAAAATTTTAAACCATGGAAACATAATGTATTGAATGTACTCCAAGAATGGATTTCCTTCAATAATCTGAGGAGGACAAAATGATTTCTTTATCTTCACATTCACTTCTGACACTGCCAATGTAAATAATTGTGTTATAAATCCATCAGAAACTATATAGTAATACTAATTTGCTTTTATTAATGTTGAGGCAAAGTTGGAATCTATCTCTCCACAACAAGAATTTTCCAAAAAAGAATGTAGGGGTTTACACCACCTCTTCTTCCTCCATGAAGATTGTAGAAGTGGGATCACTCTTCGACATATTTTCTTGTCCTTGTTGTAGTCCAGACAACATGTCTATAATATTTAATATAAAGGAAAAACATCAAGATTCGGGGATATTTTTAATTCTTGCATCCTTCAAGTTTCTTGAACTCATTCTCCAAGTAGGAACACAACAATATACAAAGAATACCCTTATCATGATTGTATCATATGTGAAACATTAGATCAAAGCATTCAAGCTTCTCTCAAGAATAATGATACTTTAGCTAGCTTTGACACATTGACATTTCATTGTCAAGCTAAAGAACCCTGCATACATTCTCAATCTTGAATTTGCAGTCTCATACCACAACAAGTCATAAATGGAAGACCATATATTTTGTCTCAACTCTTTTGAAATGATGAACACTCTTAGTAATTGGATCTTCTTATGACAGACCTCATACCTTTGATGAATCAATAATTTCTTCATGAGTAGATGCACACCTTATTTGGCTTGATGACAAAATTTATAACCTCTATACAATAGGACAAACCTCTATACATTATGACAGAGCTCGATCATCAAGACTCATTTATTAATCAACTAAAGACAGATCATATCTTGGATGAATCAATGAACTCAAAGTCCTTCATGAGAAGATACATACTATACTTTGATTTCGAATTGAGTACAGAGCTTGAGATCACCTATTTCATGTTTTATTAGCTACAACAGAGACTTATTATCACTAGAGTGTCTTATCATTAGAGCATATTTGGCTGCTCAACTAATGATTTAAATTGTTTGTTCTCTTCTCAAACCTTTGATACATCTTCAATTTTCTTGATGTATGCTCTAATTTTGATTGTAGTAATATTCTTATTCCTTCCAACTAAGTTATATGAGAGATAGCTAAAAATATCACCTCATCCTTTCACTTTGTTCTATATTAAATTTTTCTTTCAAAAGAGTCAAACCTTGTGATTTTTGTACTAAAACATGTAGATCAGACCAATAAAAATCAAGTGCATTGAAACTAAATAAATGGTAGGCAATCATTATCCAATTTGATGTAACATGTTAATCAAGCAACCATGAAAAATTGTGGAAAAACTTTTGTAATTTCTTCTTATACTAATGTAACACTCTTGCAAAAAGTAGTACATGTTAAGTGACACAATATTATATAGCCCATGTCAAAAATCACTTGAAAAGCATTCAAATCTCTTTGAAGAATTCCATTGGGATTAGTTACATTTTGTTCTCCTTAAATTTCTTATTTTTACATCTAAACTTCTTCTAGGTTTCCATGATGACTCTTATTTTAATTTATTATTTCATATTTTTCTATTTCTTGTAAGATGCAATGTTGATTGACATCCATTACAACAATTTTGTGCATTTTCTGTCAATTGACATCCATTACATGATACATCTTGAGATGCACTATCTAGTGTTTTGAGAACATGATATATGGATATTGAAATCACTTCTTTGTAATCAATGTTAACATTAGCAATCAGTCAATGAGAGTGCCTTTGAGATGCTTCACGATGAATTTCTTCTCTTTGTTTTCTTTCTACCTAAATCAATTCATCTGAATGCATTTTCATGCGTAATATTTTTCTTTATACATATTTCTCATGTTGAGATGTTTGTGCACATATCAATATCATTTAGTCTAACATGTTGTATCTTTTTTCTTTCAATTCTACAGGATTCACTGATTCAGCAAAATGACACCTAAAAAGGGAAGCTCAGCCTCAAGAAAAATGCTATTCCAACCCCTCCTGGTAGTGGTACTGACATTCGAAAAATAACATCTTATTTTTAGAAACCATCTAAGAAACCCATCCTTCTCTAGCAGAACCATCACAATCAATAGATAATTATTACATTCAAAATGAGAATGTGTTCATTTTTTATTTTCTGATGTTGTCAATGACAACAACAATGAAATTTCTCCCCTTGAAAACATTCCATTGAATGATGTTGAGTTTGACATTGTACCACCTACCCAATTGAATGAAGATGACACTGCATCACCTATCAGTGCCCAAGTGAATGTTGGAGGTGAAAATTCTGTTAGTTTCAGTCAATTAAATATAAATTCCACCAAGGAAAATATTCAACGGACACCTATTTCTGGAAGAAAGAGAAAGGAAATAAAATGGGACTTGGGAAGGAGTTTCAGGTTAGAGTGGGTTTATAAGTTTCCATTTATTGAACCTGTTGAAAATGAGAATAAAGTTGAACCTCCCAAAGAATGCAAATGTATAATCTGTAGTTGGAAATTGGGTAGGGAAAAGATAATGTAATTTAAGTTAGATACTATTGAGAAGCATGTAGGAAAGATATATGAAAAGGTTATTGTAGATGGCGTTGAGAAGAATGTTACTAGATGAAAAAATGTGGATGATTGTTTACATATTAGGTATGAAAAGAATTTGAAGAGCACAAGAGAAATGAAATAATAGTTGCAGCAAATGAAGGGACAATTACCTCTCAATTCAACAAGATCATTCAAAACAGTCTTTTGGGTAAAACAGTTCAGCTAGCTACTATTTTTCACATTTTGAAAAGAGGTTGTCCTATAACATATTTTCTTGAACAAAAGAAGATGTTTTCTTTTCTTGGTGTCCCACACTTTCCTCATTCTTGGTCAAAAAGTCATGGTTGGGATTTGGAAAAATTCCTAGCTATGGTTGAGAAAGAAGACTTGAAAAAAAACTGAAGTCTACATGATATGTTTCTTTGTCTATTGATGAGGTTATAGTAGTAGATAATCTTTGCTTGGAGTGCCGTATGCATGTGTATCTTGTTGAGAATTCTATGAGACAACCTCACTTACTTTCCATTCACAAGATGAGAGAGAACTCTAATGCTAAAAAACTTTGTGAGTTGGTGTTAACAAGTTTGAAGGAGATCAGTGACATGGATGATGCTATGATTACATCAAAGTTGGTATGTGTTGGGACAGATAGGGCATCAGAATGCAAGGTCATTGTAATGGCCTATGTGTAAGAATCTAAACATCTCATTTCCCTTATATGATTTTCATTCATTGTATGGCTCATAGAATGAACCTAGCTTACAAAATTACTTTGGAAAATTTAAACCTGTAGCAAAAGTTGAAGATCTTGTTCAAGAGGTACGTACTTATTCTGCCGTAGTCCTAAAAGGTTCATGTAATTAAAAAACAATGTATTGATTTGTAGTCTTTGGAATGAAACTTGAAATACATTGCATTGATTTGTTGTAGTATGTACTGAAATGAGCATGCATCCATCCAACTTTAATCTCCAACTTACTCAAAAATATTAACATTCCTCAAACAAGGATTAACATTCACCCCAAACTTACATGTGCCTAAAGGTAAATCAACAAGGAAAACAATAAACAAACCTACATGAATTTATGAAATATTTGTTGAAAATAAACTCCAAATGTTGAACCCTGGGTCATTGGTGTTGTCATTGATGTCAAGTGGCATTGATGGCAAAGTAGTGAGTGGTGAAGTGAGGCTCTGTAGGAGGCATGAAGGTTGATTGGTAGTGCATCCAGGTTGGTTTCAAGGTGCTACAAGCTCAAATTGGCAGGTGGTTGGTCTCTAAAGGCAAAGTACAGGTTGGATTGCTAGTTTTAGATGGTCTACAGGTCAGTAATAGTGTTGCAAGCTTGAATTTCTTTAGCAAAATGTTGTTCAATGTCTTTGTCAGGTTTCATGAAGTTCTTTTTCTCTCCTACAGGTTGGATTCTTTGGTTTCGAGATGGTCCACATGTCGCAATAATAGCATTCAAGCTTGAATTTCTTTAGCAAAATGTTGTTCAATGTCTTTGTTAGGTTTCATGAAGTTATTTTTCTCTCCTTGATCCTTGACCTATAGAAACCTCTTTAGTACTATTTTCTATGGAGTTGTAGTCATGGTTAACCTTCATATCAATTGAAATGACTATTCAAGATCATCAAGTTTGTAATTATCTCAAAACCTAGGATTCTGTTGTGTATGTTCATCATTGTACCTACTTACATGACTTCAGGAGCTAATGGAGAAAGTCCAAGGTTGCAATTTGATTGAAATAGCTGGAAGTTGGTCTCACAAAGACCCAACACTTGGTCTTAATCCTTCAAGCTTGAATTTATTTAGCAAAATGTTGTTCAATGTCTTTGTCAGGTTTCATGAAGTTCTTTTTCTCTCCTACAAGAGAAAAGTAGTGTGATGAAATCCTTCAAGTGCAATAGTGATGAAATTATAATTAAGTTTTCTCTTTGCTCTAGTCCAAAAAGAAGCCCAAGAATCTCAAATAGTTACATGAACTTGTTTTCTCCTTATGAAGCTTGAACTAGAATGTAAAGAGCCATGGTGCACAAGTAAAAAAATGAAACAAAAATGGTGAAAGTTCAATTTAAAAATAACACTATTCCTCATTCAACTTGCTTGAGACATGCCTTGTATGAAAAAATTGAAGATTGCAACAAATGGAACAATTTTCAAAATCAAATTACTCTTAATTATATAATCTTCTGTAACATGCTTCATTCTTCATCTATTGGAATTACAATTTGTTGTAAATCAAACTGACTAACATGTTAGTAATTCATAACTGAGAGTGGAGCTTTCCTTTATTGTTGTATGCAAACTTACTGATAAGGTTATCAATGGTTTAACAAAGCCAAAAGATTTTGTCTCATCTAGCTTCTCTCAGAATTCAGTTCTTCTCTTGCATCATTTTTTCTTTCATATTCTTCTGGAATGCATCCTTCTTAATGAATTGGTGTGTTTTCTCAAAAGGAATTGGCAACCCAAGCTTTGTGAACTCAAGAAACTTTCCATGTAGCTCTTGTAACATTCTTTGACTTTTATTCAACAATTCTTGTGCTTCGCCTAACATCACACACTTTCGAATGATAGATGATACCTTTATTGAGGCATCAAACTAGTTCTGAATTCCTCTGGATGCTAGTTCTATGTCATTGAATTTGTAGATAGCTTCCAAAATTTTCCTTGTTGTATCCTCTCTTAAAGCCATCACTTTTCTGCTACCAGTTATGTATTCACGGAGCTTATCATAGATTCTTTGTAGATCAACCATGAATTCAAACAATCTAATCAAATCATCAATTTTTTGGTTTATTTCCCCCAAACATTATCCATCATATTAATCAATGCATTTTTATAAAATTTAGATAATTTGATGTTGGAAGATTGTATATCCTTTTTTTTGCTTTCACCAACTCCTTCATTGCAATATTTCATTTTTTTTTCTCTTCCTTTTGCATTCTACCCCTGAGTTTTCTCTCTTCATCTAGGCTTTGTTCCCATTTTTTGGCATTTTATTTCTCTTCCTTCAGAACCTCTTTCAATTCTCCCAATGTTTGTTCTAATCTATTATTCTTACTCATTGTTTCTGTAAATTTTTCTTGGCTTCTTCTAGTTCTACCTATGCCTGTTCATTCGCAACAACTGTAGTCATAGAGGCAGATGATTTTATCTTCCTCTCCAACTCACATGTCTTATTAAGTGCCACTTTTCCTTTTGCTTTCTCATTTTCCAGGTTTGCCTCTAACTTTTGAATCTTATTATTCAACTTATTTTTCTCCCTCTCTGCCTTTAGTAATGTTGTGTAAACCACATCATTGTTCCTTTTGATACATTAATTTTTTCAGAAGGTTTCATTGCCTTAAAATCCATTTGAAGGGAGGTCACCTCGTATTCACTGGAAACATTCTATGGTTTTACAAATTTGGGCACATCATACATGTATTCCATTGTATCTGTGACTGGGTTATATGTTGGTAATGCACTCATTGTGGAAGGATCTGAACTTACAGGAGCCTACAGAATTTACTTCTTGATTTTTATCTCTTTCTGATTTATTGACAAAGTAAGCTCTATAATAGAAACCTGAGGTGTTTGTAGGAATGAACGGTTTCACCTTGAATGGAGAAGGAGTAATTGAATTTTGGGGAGAACTTCCCTATGGAATGGAAAATTCTTGAGGGGTGGCAATGCACCGCCTTCTGTAATTAGTTTCCTTGAAGAAAGAGTAATTGTACCTGTGTCTCCTTCTGTCTTTTGCCTCTTCTCAATTCCTTGTTGGAAAATAGCCATAGGTACTTCAACTGTCTATATTGGCCTCTTTAAGTTTAAAATAATCTATTGAATACTACCATCATCACTAGAACCTCCAACATTAACAATATTAATAGATTCATGGCCAACTTCTCCTCTAGGATTTTCAACGTGTGGTTGAATGGTTTGCTGAGGATTTGACTCAAGTAAATTGTATTGGATTAACACTTGTAGATGTTTTAGTATGCAGTGGTCCTTTTCTCGAAGGTGAAGTTCCAAGACCTAACCTATAAGAAACTCTTCTAGGCTATGCCTCTGGTGGAAGCCAAATGCCTTGTCTGTTGAACCCAAACCACCACCACTAAAACCCATCTTTTAACAATAACTGCTCTATAGAATATCTTTGTTTTAAGCCTTCATCGAGACTTGGTTTATATGTTCCAGGGGGAGTGTAATTCCTCAGAGTCAATGTCATCATTACTACTTGCCTCTCCAGGATGCACATCATTCCACAATTTGCTGAATGTTGCATCTTCTAGAATAGAGTCATAGTCTGAAATAAATTCTAGATGGCCTAGGTCCTACCTCATAGACCAAAAGGCAGTAATTTTTGACCTTGTCCATTTTTTTCTTGTAATTCATGTTGTAATTCCTTTGACATGCTTTTAGAGGAATTTTTATCATATTTTGCATAAAATTTGGTAGATTGAAAATCCTCTGCCTATTTTTGTGGAGGTTGAGGCAATCTAAAAATTTGTGTTGACAACTCTTGAAAACTAATTCCTTTCTCAACAACAATTTCATCCATTGCTATTTTTACTTCATCCCAAGAGTTCTTGTTTTTCAATTTTTCTAGCAAGGGTTTGTTTTCATGTTGAATTTTAGTGGCAAAGTTCTTGTTCACCACTACCCTTGCTTTAATCACCTCACATGGGTCATACACCCAGTGACAATCGACATCAAACTTAAAAATCTCTAAGATTTCATGTGCCACATTGAATGCTTTTCTTTCAAATGTGAACCCTCCACATGAAAATGGTAAGGAAGGAAATATACTCCTCTTTTGTTGAGTAACAAAATAGAGTTTATCTGTGCTTTCCATCTGCCATATATATTCCAAGGAAAAAAATCTCTTTGTCACATGTATTGGAATTTGCAAGGTTGTACTCCTGATCCATAAATAATCCATTGGAACTCTACGAAATCACACAATTATGTTGTTCTACTTTCAACTTTGGAAAATGAGCAATTTTGATGAATCCATAAAATTAGAGATTGAGCAACTTTGGAAAATGATAGATTAACTAGTGCTTAGGACATAATTGTAGAGAAATGCTAAAAGAATTCTACACACAACACAAGAAGTTTTATCTGAAACCCCCAATGAGGGAAAACCATTCGGGAAGGGAAACTGCTCTTTCTTCCCACTTGTATTGGCCAATTAATCAAATTTTATAGATTACAATAAGTATGAAAAGAAGCAACAATGTAAACCTTCTCTCCAATTACTTGCTTGCTCTATTTTCTTACACCTTGCTCCTACAATTCCACTCAAAATTGAAGAATCTATGCTCACTTGCTCTCATATTAATACTTTTCTTCTTTGATCTCTTTAGATCTCTAAATGATCAATTCTCTTGCTCCTCCTTGTATTTATAGCCTTCTCCCATGTCCTCCCATGCACTGGAGAATGGGAAAGGCTAGAAAGGGAAGAGACACATTCAGGCGCTTCAAATTTGTGTCCATTCTTCCATTTTTTGTTCGAAGTGTTAGGACTACCACCCTGAGTAGAACGACGGTTTCAAGACCACCACCCTAGTTGGGCGGCAGGTTTAAGGACCACTTCCCTTATAGGTCAGTGGTTCTCCAACCACCGCTCTACATAGAGTGGCGGCTCTGTCGAGTAACCTTAATTTACCTCATTTTCTTCAATTTCTTCAATTCTCCTTCTTGGTGTTGATGGAACTGATGAAGTGGTGTGTTTTTATGGATCCCTATGGATCATACCTCCCCTACTTAGGAGGCTTTTGGTCCCACAAAAGATTAGTGGGGGAGTGGTAGAGGAATCAAATCCCTCTCTTTCTCCTTCGAGTACCACTGGGTCTACCTTGGTGTCTTCTCTCATCCAACCTACCAAGACTCCTATGGATCTTTGGTTTGCTGCTCTAGTGCTACATCCTCCTTTGAGTTACCTCAAGTACAATCCTCTTTGGAAGGAAACTTTTGTATGTTTCCTTCTTTTTCATGCATATATGGTTTTAATAGGTGTGATATCTTACAACTTAATATCGCGTGCATCTACATGAAGTATGGCTGAAGGTTTCTTTTCCAACCTTCTCAAGTATGGCGAAGGTCCCATACTATAGTGGTTTAGTCCTTCTTACTTGTCTTTGTCTCTTGAGATGGATTGGCCGAATCCTCTCCATGTACGCTGCTGCTATAGTCACCACGGTGTTCCTCGTGTCTACTCTTCTCCTTACTACCCCACGACCAGGTCTAGTGAATCAAGTAGGTAGATATGGTGACGCATATCGAAGTTTGTTTTTTTCTCCTTGAATGAGAAGTTCTGTGGTGAATTCTTTCTACAAAAATGACAAGCTATCCAAATTCTATCCATTTTCAAGTCCATTTTTCTTTTCTTCCAATGAAAGTAAACAAAATTGATGATTTTCCTGAATAAGTCTTTGTGCTTGGTTGACACTTACCATAGCCTTCTTTGATTTTCTTTGGTGTGCCCGGATGTTGAAACTGACTCCATCCTTGACCCATATGTACCAATTCTCCCTCCTTGTGAACAAAACATCCTTGGCATACAAGTAAGGAATTCAAGACAACGTCAAATGCATCAAGTGGAATGATATCAACCTCTAATACATCAATATATTGGGTATTTATCCCAAACTAAAACTTACACTTTCTTGTAACTTGTATTTCTACACCCCTCTTCACCCATCCCAATGGGTATGGATGTGGATGCACGTAAGTCTCTAGGCCAAGTTGTTCTACAACCGCATCAGAAATCAAATTTGACTGAGAACCAAAATCTACTAAAGCATTTACCTTAGTCTTCTTGATTTGGATTCTGATTTGAAAAAGCTTACTCATCTCTTCTTCTTCGCTCCCCCGTACATGTTAGTGGCCATGCATCCTAGCCTCTCGTCTACATCCGAATCATCCTCAATCTCCACCTCTCCTTTTGTTTTCACAATGGCCATGGATTTCTTGGAATCCTTGGTTTGGTGCTTTAGGTGCAATTTCGGATGCAACTTCCAACATGTGGCATCAGTATGTCCATTTATATCACAATTCTTATAGAAATTCTTAGGATCTTTACAAGTATGCAAAACAGTAGTGGCATGTTTACCTTTCCATTTACCTCTGCTACTTGTCTTCCCTTATTCTTTTTTTCCTACTTGATCTATTGACTAGTCTCCTTTTGGCTCTGTTTCTCCTTGCTTCTTCTCGTCATCAATGTAGTATGCTTATATACAAGCTTCATTGAGATCCTTGGGCTTCGTGGAGATTACCTTCCTCTCGAAGGTGAGTGTGAAGTCCTCCCAAATACTTGGTCAAAATGTCCTCATCCTCCAAGTCCATATTTAGCAACATGGCTTGTCTCTCGAAATTCCGTAGTGTAGTCTTGCACGCTTTGACCACTACCCTGTCTAAAGTACTACCACTTAATCATCATGTCAGTCTTATGGCCAATAGGATAGAATTTAGCTCTAAGTAATTCTTTAAAACCTTTCCAAGTACTGACAATAGGATGTTTCTTCCTTTCACAAGTGGCTAAGTGGGTTTCCCACCAAACCAGAGCATGACCTTCCATTTTGAGACGTGAAAAGGTAATCCTTTGTGCCTCAGTGACATTATGCACACTAAAATAGACTTCAACTATTTTAGCCACTTATCAAGCAATTATACATCTACTTTTCCTTCAAAGTTCTTTATTTCCACTTTCATTTCAACTTTAAAAGGTGTATGAGCAGATTTTACCTTCTCACTTACAATTGGCATCTCTTCTTCACGCTCTTCCCATTCTTCCTCTTCATGGCTCTTTCTAATACCAAATTTTTTGGCCAGTGCTCGAACCACTGAGTCCATGGAATCTTGCTTAACCAAATCCATATTTTGCAGATCTGAAAGCTCTTCTTGTTTTCTATGCAACCTATCCATCATGGTCTCTAGCATTTTGACTCTACGGACCAAGTTCTCTTCCTCCATTTGAGCTCGAATTCTCTGTTTCCACTTCTTCGTAGAAATATCTGGCTCGCAAGGTAAAACTTCTTCACCTTTGGACCTTGTCACTATCATACAAATCAAAAGAAAGAATGAATACCATAGTCTTGGATATATAATCAGCTCTGATACCAAAATGATTCGTAAACTTCTACTTTGGAACTCTACGAAATCACACAATTATGTTGTTCTACTTTCAACTTTGGAAAATGACAGTTTGATGAAGATTAGAGATTTAGTGACTGATTAACTAGTGCTTAGGACAAAATTGTAGAGAAATGCTAAAAGAATTCTACACACAACACAAGAATTTTTATCCTGAAACCCCAATGTGGGAAACCAATGAGAAGGGAAGCGCTCTTTCTTCCCACTTGTATTGGCCAATTAGTCAAATTTTACAGATTAAAATAAGTATGAAAAGAAGAAACAATGTAAACATTCTCTCCAATTACTCATTTTCTCTATTTTCTTACACCTTGCTCTTACAATTCCACTCTAGCATTGAAGAATCTCTGCTCACTTTCTCTCATATTAATACTTTTCTTCTTTGATCTCTTTAGATCTCTAAATGATCAATTCTCTTACCTCTCCTTATATTTATAGCCTTTCCCCATGTCCTCCATGCACTAGAGAATGGAAATGTCAGGGAGGGAAGAGACACTATCGGTGCTTCAAATTCACATCCATTCATGCTCCATTCTTCTTTTTTCTGCATTCGGAAGTGTCAGGGCCGCCACCCCCGAGCAGGTGGCGGTTTCAAGACTTGCTGCCCTAGTTGGGTGGCGGTTACTAAGAAGACCGTCGCCCTTGCAGAAGGCGGTAGTTCTCAGTAACCGCTTCTTTTTGCAGTGTGGTTCTATCTAGAACCTCCATTTACCTCATTTTCTTCATTTTCTTCAATTTTCCTTCTTGGTGCCTTGATGGAACCGATCAAGTGATGTGTTTTTACGGATCCATATGGATCAATAAACCTTAGCACAATATATTCCTCCACGAAGTACTAGTCTGCTAACTGTATTTCTGATCCCAGTTGAATGCAATCTCTACAGTTCATAGGCAATCTAGGAAATGTACTTTTTGAAATTGCTTTATAAATTAGAGCCCAAAAATAATCCACAAATTGATTGTAGTCCCTTCTATTATCAAACATCCTTATCTTGGGGTCCACTCAGTTAATGGACGAATCACTTTTGGCTGGGCCTCAACATTATAGGGCTGAATTACAAGTTTTTTGTTGCCAAACCATTCAAAAACCGCCATAGAATTAAATAACACAAGTAGGAAGTGAACCTAAAGGTCTTAGTGTGAAGCCTTCTTTGATGGTTAAGAATTGTTTATGCATAGATTCGCAATGTGCCCAACAAATATGTATGCACAAGGTGGAGAAACAAAATGGATATTGTATACCATTTCCAGGAGGGTTTCATCCACTTTCTCATCGCTATCGAAGCCAAGGAAAAATACTAACATAGAAATGGTATCCTTGACCCATGGTTTAAACATATCAATTACATGGAGGCTTCCCTTTTGGTGGCATGATAATCACAAAAAGTCATCTCTGACATTTTGAGTGGTGGCATGATAATCACTAGCAATGTTTTCTAGGTTTATGTTGATGGTTCCTAAATATTTGCTTTCAAACCCCAACACATGGCCAAGATTTACCTCCATAATGGACAAAATTTCTTCTCCATTGCCATTTGCAACAATTGCTTTTTTGTCCCATCGTAATTCTGGGCACATAGAATGACAAATTTAGGGCAGGGTAAAACCTCGTGGAGCATCATGCGTCCCAATCCAAACCCCCATGTTATCCAACCTTTATGTTTTAGTTTACTTGATGGGTCCAAACATTTACTTTCAATTGCCTTATTCTCAGACGAGTATCTAAGATGTGAAGTTCTTGTGCCAATTACAAGATCATAAATATCATGATATTCATCAGTAAAACCAAGGGTTTTAAGTAGTTTGGCATATGGGATTTGGGTTTTACTTTTACTTTGGGGTCTGTGGAAGTAGACATGCTTGGAAGTTTGGATTCTACCTTTGGAAACCCTCAATCCTTATATTGAAATATTTCAAAGCGAAGGCTTATACAATGTCTACTTATAAAAAGATAATATTTAAAGAATCAAGATTCAAATGTAGGATGACACTTACTCGGAAATATGAAAATTTTGAGTCTTACACGGTCCGCAACTTCTATGAATCTATTCTGGCTTTCTGTTGCAATATGCCTTCCAAAAAAATTCAATTGTCAGTGGACATTTAATATCACCTTACAACTTGCAAGCAAAGTACCACGGTCCACATCACTATAAATGATTATGTATTTCAATGTACTTTTTAGATGTCAAATTTAGCCTCCTTATTAGATGACCACGTGGCAGGATTCCGGGCCTCCTCGAGGAAAAACATCCCCGGACTCCAAGCCCGCGGAATGAACCGATTCAATAAAGTTTTGGGTCTACGGTGATAGGTGTGGGCATTTAATGACTTGGCCGTTGAAATTTTTGTGGGCCGTTGAAACATTATTGATTTCTTAAATTAGATTCTTTCTTTCTTAAATTAATTTAAAGTTTTCAATAAATTAAAAATCTATCACCCCGCTTTTGCCCATGCCGCGGAATAATTTTGTGGATTTCTTTTTGCCTTGCCCCCACGGATGTGAACCTCTCGGATTTAGGCGGGATGAATTAAAATTTTGGGTCCGGGTTTATTTGTTCATTGTTGGTCATGGAATATATGATGGGCCCCAACATATTATATATTTATATACATTATATATATTATTATATATATATATAATATATTATTATTATTATTATTATTATTATTATAGTATTTACATTATTGATTTCTTAAATTAGATTCTTTCTTTCTTAAATTAATTTAAAGTTTTCAATAAATTAAAAAGCTATCACAAGTTCAATTTTCAAAATACAAAACCAAATATCCATAGATGAGAATAGATCAAAGGAAGTCTTTCTAAAGAAAATGAATATGAATAAAATCAAATGTTGCTTGATATTATTTACTATTTGAATTGAAGTAACTAACAAAAATGTTGTTTTTAAATAGAATTCAGAATTGTTGATGTCATTACTAATGAAATATAATGTTTTCACATTTATATAGTGTTTTCAAAATTATTTTTAGATGTTATATATTTCATAATTTTGACATTTTTCATATTTATTTTATTCAAATTAATCAGATATATATTGAAATAAAATTAACATTTTCATTTTTTTGTTGAAGGGTAATGTGTTTTCTAATATCTCATTTACGAAGGGTAAAACTTAACCTAGCCAGTCAAATTAAAGTATGGGAGCCCTTCAAATTTGATCATTGAATGCAATGATGGCCGTTTCAATATATTTTGCAGGCAAGTGCCCTTTTCATATAGATTAGTAACTTTTGAATATACATGACAAGCTGAAATATGTCACTTCCAAATTTCTAAAATATCATTTCTTATATTTTATATATGTAGTTAGTTTTTTTTTTTCCAAATGTATCTCCTCATATATGTGATGAAATCTAAACAAATCTAAATAATCTAAATAAAAAATTTAAATGCATCACTTTAAAGACTAAAGTTATGGAAAAAGTCTTTTCCATATTTATTAAATATGTCGCTTTTATGAAAAAGTCTTTTCCATATTTATTAAATATCTTGTTTCCTAGACCTTCATGCTAGAAAATATAACGTGACCAAGAATTAAATTTGATAAGACATTTATTAACTATGAGGGTGCCAATTAAATCTCTGGCGACACACTTTACATGAATAGGTAATTAATTTCAATTAAAATTCAGGTCGAGGGCCGAGGCTATCGATTTTGGGAGGATATGGCATTGATGGCGAAATGATTTCTCCCTCACACATCAGCTCAAAAGACATGCTTATTTAAACCTAGTGATGACATGTTACCAACTTACCACATAAATTTTCCAAGTGTCCTCCGCCATCTTCTTTCAATCAATCATCCTGTGTCCATGTCTTCTTCATCTACATAAATTGAATCCTCTTAATGCAAAATTCACCCATTTGGGTAAGTGTTTCCAATGATAGGGCTGAATGAGGCCCTTGTTTGCCACATTCTCAGCATACCAAACACGGGGCCGACCCTCCCAATATTTCCTCTCCGAGGACATGATTTTATCTTTCTTACATCGCTTGTCTAAATTATGTCCTTCATTTCTTATTTTCCAAGCTCTCCATTTCCACCTAATTCACCCAGATTATCACATGAACACCAAACAATTAAAGTACCATTGAATACACCACTGCCCCTGTGTCTTAGGCCATCAGTGGGGTTTCAACCTAGATTTTTACAAACCTCATTTATTGACCACAGCTCTCAATACCAAGCTCACTACCTACTCAACAGGGGGAAGAACAACCCCAAATTTTCCATAGAATGAAACAGAGAAGCGGTTGATAGCATTAGAAACCACCCTCACCAAAGTACGGTCCATGGTAAGAACCCATGCCTTTCCTATCAAGAAAAGGAGGATCATGAGGAGGGCTCTTTTAGCACTAGTAAAATTCCTCAATTCCCTATTTTCGACTTTCTTTAGGAAGAAAACCAAAGCATACATAAGAGGGGGAAATCTCTTTCTGAGTGGGTAAACTCACATAAAAGGAAAAGAGAATTCACCGAAATACTGAATGGGCCTCGGGTGGGAGTCCAAGAGCTATTAAATATGGGCATGTTGCAGGATTTAGTGGGAGATATCCAGTTCGTTTTCAGCGTAGTGGCCAAAGACATGTTTATCCAACGAGGATGATTGCTAAAACGTGCTCCAGTGTTTCGAGATGAATTTGTGTCTTCAGAAGAATGACCATTATATTTTATCTTTATAAAAATATGTAATATGTATTTTGTAATATTGTGTATGTATATATATATATATATATATATGCTTTCAAGGGCAGGGCCCCTAAAATAGAACCCCATTTTGTTATGAGAATATTGTTGAATAATTGCTCACAGTTGTAGTAGCATTTGATTGATGTGATTTGATGTGACACATTTTATTGACTACTTTTGTATCAAATTTTAAGTGATAAATTGGCAAGTACTAGTCCCTATCTTTAGTATTTACATCTACCCTCACCAATACCATTATAATTTATTGGTCCATGCTCAATGATTAGCTCCTCTCCCTTAATATATTGCTTGAATCTCAATATGTTTATTAAGAAGGAAGTTATTATTGATTTAATGTATAACATTCTATCCTTAATGATATCATATTCATCATGATAAAATGATGTTTAAACAATAGAGGCATGTGGGATAGTGACGCCGGTTTAAAGGAAAAATTTTCACCATGATTTGCATTTAATATTAACCATCAATTCATACCTGGGTTTGGTGGACACGTGTAAAGGTCCAGTCAAAGAAATCGCTTAGAAATTATAAATTCAAGGCCCATGGTCATTTTCCGACACTTACTTTCTTTTGCAAAATCATGGGGACCAAATTAAGCGCATCAAACCAAGTATTAAGCCATGAATACATTAAGATTTCTTCTAGTTCTAATATGGACTTAGATGAGGTTATTGTTGGGAAATACTTCGCCCTCTCTGCTTCTAGTTCTCCTTTTGATGGTGCTTCCACCCCCTATCTTGGATAGTCGACTACTACCACTATTCCCCTTCATTCTCTTGGAACTTCTCATGCGGAGGTCCAACTGGATTCCTTGTCTGAGCAACAAATTTATGAAGTATTACTGAAACTCTCAATTCTTTATCTAGAATCCCCAGACCCAGAACCTATGGATTCTCCACATGCTGCTATAAACGATGTCGATGTGGAAATTGATGGCAATCAATCCCCGACGGTGACCCCTCAGATGGATAGTCAAGTCGAAATGGTGTCTTCCATCCTTGTAAAGTTGTAGCGAGCTTTTGAAGTGCTTAAAACATGGAAATACTTAACAAACACCAGCAAAGCTATCATTGGTAAAGAATGTGTGGGGATACTAACCCCGACCGACACTCGAGAGAAGATCGATACCAATGCAACTAGGAAAGTGGTACAAGAACTGAAAAATATATTATGATATGTAATATTTATGTTATAATATAGTTATAGATTTTTTTGGTATGCCTATGTTATGATATGTAATGTTTATGTTTCAACAAATATATGAGAGGTATGTCTTGAATTGTACGCAAATGTTATATTTTTTCTTGAGGAAGGTATAATCTAGTTTGAGAACAATAATATTTAAATTAGATATTCCTCAATGTTTCCTCCATACTCATGTTTTCTATCAGTTAAAACAACTTAAGTAAGAACTGACAAATATATAATAAATGGACAGATAATTAATAAATGTCAATTAATAACATCTAAAAATAATTTAATAACTTATAATTTTGAAATATATGTTATAAGTTATTAAGTTATTAAATTATGAAATTATTTTTAGATGTTATATATTTCAAAAAGGATTTAGTTATTTAATATAAAGGGCAGTTCCAAACTTCCAATAGTAAAAAGGATTCAGTTATTTAATAACAAATTTTTGGACAAGATTTGCATTTAATATTAACCATCATACCCCCATTCAAAGGACACATGTACGGTGTAAATTTCTCCAAATCCACCGTAGATTTGCATTTAATATTAACCATCATACCATGTAAATTACTAAATTTCTCCAAAGAGTTTGTTTCATGAATAACAAAGAGTTTGTTTCTTTTTTGAAATATATGTTATTGTTATTAAGTTATTAAATTATGAAATTATTTTTAGATGTTATATATTTCAAATTCAAAAAGGATTCAGTTATTTAATATAAAGGGCAGTTCCAATAGTAAAAAGGATTCAGTTATTTAATAATTTAATAACTTATAATATGTTATAATTTATGTTATTATTAAATATAAGTTATTTTTGCCTTATTATTAAAGTTATCAGTCCTTCCCTACCCATTAGGCAGACATGTGGTAGGATTATAAGCCTACTTAAGGAAAAGGCATCCCCGGACTCCAAGTTCGCAGAATGAACCAATTGATAAAGTTTGAGTCAAGGGGTGTCGGCGAGGTATGACAGAGTGACATGTAAAAGAAATGAAAATTTTTGGGCCTTATTACAGTCAAATTCGATAGAGGGTATTCACCAAACTAGTTATAAGAGATTCGCCAATCGATTTCCAACTATTTTTTTAATATTTATACCATTTTCACCGAAAGAACGAAACATGTTACAATGGATATTTGCCAAAACCACGGCTCAAGTTACAGGTATATTCACCACAATTTCTATAAGTTTTTCAAGGGGGTTCCTTAAAATTTTCCCTAATATGGGTGTCCATTACCACCTTTCACGATGAGGAATATGCCATGGGCATCTACAACTTACGCCTTAATGGCTCATTACGTGATCAACCCGACACTATTGCTTATCAAGTTTCTAATGCTTCCCCATTGGATTTGATCTTGATACTGCAGACGATCTCCTAGACAACATTACATGATTTTGTTCTTCATCTTGCACACTTGGGGGCATTGCATCTATATCCCCCAACATTGAATAACATCTTGTTCTCTCATCACTTCTTCTTCATACAACACACACACATTGACATACACATCTACATTGTCATTACCCGGTGATGCACTCTTGTGCTTCGGTTCACACTTGATTGTTGAGGGCATCCTATACACATAAACCTCACACACTAAAAATTTGACACTACACACCACACACCTTCACATATCTTACAATTTTTAATATGCACATCATCTTACATTTTTACAACTTACATATTACATATTACGGCTTCCATCTACTATGCATCCACACACCTTATCTCATCTACGCATCTCACATTATATACTATAAATCCTACATTACACGGTGCACATTATACATCACATGATGATTTCTCATTACCACACTTACTACACATATTACACATCCTACTCATATACTTATACACGCTACATTATATACCCGATGACACACTCTAGTCTCACGGTCCATCTTTGGAATGTTGAGGGTATACATCACAAATGGACCTCATCACGGTCAAACATTCAATCTTTTTCTCATGTGACATTCCTAGGTTAGTGATATATGCCATAGGATACATCATCACTTACTCTAGCATCATCTAGTGATATACGCTTTAGGCTAAATCATCACTTCTTCCGTTATCTTGTTGTGATATATGCTTTCACTAAATCATCAAACATTCTTCTACTTCATCTCCCGATGACGCATTCTCATTTACAGATTCATTCTTGATTACTAAGGGGGCATAAACAAATGAACCTCACTACATACAATTCCATTCATTGCTCCTATCATTCACACCGTATTCCATTCCATCCATCCACAACATACTGCATATATTGGTTACATTTACTTGTACATGTTCATGTTATTACACATGCTAGATAGATATCTTGTATGTCATTATATTTATCATACGCACATGTGCGTTCACTTTCTTTCTAGTTGTGATCACGAATTATCTTTGGGCCATTACACGTGGTATGGATGCTTGGCAAATTACCTAGTACCAGTCCCACGATAGCTCTTGGGGGCATCCACATTAAGACAATACATGTGTTATTGTTTAATTTTTACTTAGCACTATAATTTTTTGGATTATACATGCTTTGACATAATTTCTATTTTTCTAACATGTTAACAGTGCTTCATATGCAAAATTTGTTATGAAGAACTACTTGCTTCCATGGTTATATGATGTTTGCTTTTCATTGTTTGCCATTATTTTCTCTTTGCTTAATCTTGTTTATGCGCCCTACCCTTTTTTTGGTGTGTACTTGTCTATTTGTAGCCACTATGGCCTTGAGTGTCTTGTGACATCGTGTGTGATGTCCCATATTTGCAACCCATTTTTCGCGAGTCTACATTTTCCTCTTACGTGTTTACTTTCATCTTAGCATATACATTGTGCGCTTAACATACATGTTGTCTTTTACATGAGTGTTGTCTTTGCTTACTCTATACTTGTTTTTCCTAACCACTTGTTTACGTGTGCCTTGGTTTTTACCAAACACATTCCCTTCCCCCTGTTGGGCCTGATTTGATGGTCGGCCCTCTTTTGGGCCGCATACTCCTCAATGACATCGCATGCACCCCCAAAGAGGGGGGCATCATTTGGGTTAATCAATAACCGCATACATGGTATAAATAGCACACCATGGTACCGTTACATCACGGTTCAAGGCTTAGAATGAAACTTAGGTCCTTAGTACAACGATGACTTTCCTAGAGTGCTTCTAACTAGGGGAAATTGCATAGTGATTGGGTTCAAAATAGTCTACATAACTTGCACGCAATGGCTTTTATAGAGGCAGATTGTCCTTAGAAAATGCATTTTTACACACCAACTGCAGTGGTGTTCCATATGGTGGAAAATGGTTAAAGGTTAGAGGAAGACACCAAAAAAATTCTCCTACACTTCTTCTATTACATTGACTTTGGATCACCGAAAAACTAGAAAGTACAAAGACCTCTACAATTTTGGGAAGCGGTTAAAGGTTGGAGGATAAATCATATTTTCCTCCCTATACTTATTCAGCCAGTGGTGTGAGATCGCCCAAAAACTCACACTTCATTGACATTTACAGGATCCTTTCTACACCCCTTACTCATCACATATCAGTGCACATGTTCCTCTTTCATTTTCATACTCTTATTACACAATTTTTACATACATACACACATCTTTGCACACATTTTTATACATATAAATGTGTATTTGACTACTTGATCATCTTCTCTTTTGCAGGTCCATCTGTATGGGAAGTAAGCATTTAACATCAACAACAACAACACACATATTGACATTAAAAAAAAGTACATCACACATACATTGACATTTGCACACGCATTTCGCCCTAGGTTCATTTTCATCACCTTTTACACTTTTACATCTTTAGTCTCCACGCTCCATATTTTTATCACTCCACACTTTTTCTAGTCCCTCGGCACACTTTCTACATCAATCTACATGGATATTAGGTACACATATCTATCTACTTTATGTTACCAATAATTCTGCTCACCAACATAAAGTGGGGAAAATGTAGACAAAAAATCATGCACTTTGGGTAATTATCTAGTCTCGATCACATACTACTATTTGCATGATTCCTAAGTACAAAGAGTAATGATTAACCCATGTCTTTGGCCACCTTTCTTTGCTTTATGCTTCTGCTTTAATTCTTGCACTTATACTTTCTAAGTCTATATTTTCACCTTTTGGCATTTAATATTCTAGACATAAACACCCATCCATGACGTCAATGTCAAGTGCCCCCGTCCCCTCTCGGGGCGCCCTTTTCCTCTTTGTACTTTAGTCACACATTTGGGGTCCTTTATAGTTGTTTGAACATCTTACCTTTTTGGTATCCATCCTTTTCGGGATTAATTACAAAATACAAACAAGTGAATTATATAAATATAAAGTTATGTGATCATAATAAGGGACCAAACACTAAACATTACTATCTCCACCTAAGGTTACATCCATCAAAGGCATCTAGAGCTCCATTTACATCCATCTAGCTCCATCACAAGGGAAAAAGGATGGTTCATCTACATCAAACTTCATAGGATTGGAGTCTATTTTTTCCAAGCACATATTATTTACATTCTACATCTAGCTACTTGCTTGTTATCCACATGTGATTGACACAAGAGTAACCTAGCGCACAATTCCACACACACACATAACTACATTAGGTCTAAGATGTATTGCTTTGCTTAGTGATAAATTCATCATTTTGGAAATTGAGGATAGTCCGAACCCTTGAATGCATCTTTTTTAGGGTTTTGATGCTTTGTTTGGGGTTTTGCAGGTGATTCTTCCATTGCAAATTTATGGAGACAAGAGTTCAACGATATAAACGTGACCAAAGATGAATAAGTGTGAACCTTTTGTGACACCTCATAGGAGGTTTTATGAGAATATGCATGGACTAGGGCACCCATACTACGGGGACCCCCACAGGTGCCCCTATCCTTCTCTAGGTGCCCTAGTTTAGCCAAATCCACCTCTGCTACATTTTTTCAGCTTCGTGTGACAATTTTCCATCTATGTTCGATCAGTCTCCATTGTGACACATTCCAACAACCTCTTTGAATAAACTAAGTCCTTTCCAATCCTCGTTTCACATTAGGGTTTCATATTTTCATTGCTTAGTTTCCTGGGTATTATTTCAATATTTCTTTATTCATTTATTTACTACAAACTTGCATTAGATTAGGCTAGTGTATTTACATTTTAGCATAATCATATACAATTCACCATACATGTGTAATATAACATATAAGCATCAACTATGGTTGCAAATTTTCACACGCCAACTATGAGTAGTCTTGTCTTGAAAACTAAGCAATCTTCTTCTCCACAATATGACCTGGATGACCCATAAAATCTCATCATCATGAGACATAACTTATACCACCATAAATACCTCATAATCTTACTTTCAAAACATGTTGTAACTCCTTCCAACTCCAGGTGGAATTCCTTCAACCAAAACCATCTTTGTAAACTTCTTCTTAAGCCTTGTAGGACTCAAGAACTAACATTGAGCTCAACTTGCTCCATCACTCAAAAACACACTTACAGTCAAAAAAATCATGGAGCATCCTTATACATGATATCTAAGAACTAAAAACCTTTAATCATCATGAAAAACTCGGAAAAATCACTTACCTCATGTAGCTACTTAACACCCCTGTTAGAACAAACATCTTCAAGATTTGACCCTCAAAGATCAGGTCATAACTTTGACATACCATAAAAAAAATGAGTTTTATATACCATTGGAAATATCTCTAAAAATTTATATCAACACAACTTGACTGGAGTCCTAAATCCTCCTGTAGCTCCTGTAATTCCACTTTCGGTCAAACCGCCCCAAAACTAGACTTCACAAATAGGGCACATTTTATACTTTTTCATCTCAACCATAACCTGAAACCTTCATGAACATCTATATCAACTCTAAGGACAACATAAATGTCAATTTAATCTTTACCTTATTTAGGAAACTTCTCCTTAAACTGGAACTCTTTAGAAACAAGCCATTTCAGGTGGGGTCCACATATTGTCACATGCTCTAACTCACCTTTTTAGAAATATGGAAGAGTACTACACAAAATCCAATCATATTTTTTTCAAAAATAATAAAAATTGGTCTGGTACAAGCAATCTTCTCCAAGTCACTCTTAGTTAGGGTTTCAAACCACTTTACCTTGTTAACGAACGCTCATAAAAACGTGACAATCAAACCACCTCATTATTTTTGTGAAACCTTCACAAAAGAACTTAGAATCTATGAAAAATATATCATGTCCCCATGCACATCATACAACTCACAACGATCATCAGAAGGTTCACTTTTGCTTTAAAAACATACTCTAACTTAAACGGTTTTTCCAAAACTAAGATATCTTGTAATTTCTTCAACAATTTAACACGAAACTTGTCATGAAGCATCCTAAAAAAATAATCTAAATTTTTGTACTAACCATCTAGACCACATAGCTCTTAAACACTCCATCCATTAAGACTTACCTATGCTAAATCGCTATTTCTCACGTGTTTGCTTCCCAAGGCCCCTAAAACACCACCAAACCTCTGAGAACTGACCTAAAAATCACCATACACTTCATATAAAGTGTCATCATGCTACTACCATTATCTAAATAGAATGGTAAGCTCCAAATATAATATTTTCCTTACCATTCTACATGCTCCACGACTAGGAATAGGCTTAGAATGACCTTACTCAACCATGTAACCTCATGACCTAACCATACTGACCTCACATAGACTTAAGGACACCTATGACACATCATTAGGACCATATATGACCTCATGAAAGCCTTCACTCAACTTGGGAGAACACATACCATGACTTAATTCACTCAACCATGTACCAAGACCTCATAGATTCCACCAAACTTGACACTACCAATCAAGCTTCATGCTTGAAAACCTGATTAACACCTCCTAGAGACTCATACCACACCATGAAACCCTTTTCCATCAATGGATTTGACGTCAATGACAACAAAAACATGCAATGGGAAACACATTTTGGAATGGGAACCTAAATGACGAAGTCTACATTGAGCAACCTGATGGTTTCTCACTTATAGAGGACAATGACTATGTGTGTAAGTTGAAGAAGGATTTATATGGCCTTAAAAAAATCATAAATCTTGGTACATTAGATTATATAGGTACTTAAGCGATCAAGGGTTTAGAAAAGGAGTGGAAGATGTCAACCTATACATAAAGGAAAAAGAAGGTAATCTATTGATTGTGATTGTATAATCTTTGGAGGAGATAGTGAAAATTTGACACATGAATTTTTAGAGGTCGTGAAGAAGGAGTTTGAGGTGTCCATTCTTAGAGAGCTATCATTCTTTATAGGACTGCAAATTGTTGGGAATTTGGGACTACGGAATAGTGCTATGATTTAATAACAAACAAAATCATGCACACAAGATCTAAACAATTCCCTAAAATCTACAACAGTGGAAGTTTAAACTAGAATAATCCAAATCAAAACAAAGTACACACACATAACACAACATGTACCGTGGTTCACCCAATGTGGGCTACGTCCACCAAAGATAGAGATCTCATATATATAATATAACAAGAGTACAAACCAACTCTTCAATACAAGAGTATAATGCATCTCTCCAATAGTATTTCCTCCTTCAGATCTCTAAATGGATCTCCATGAGTGCACTACAACCGTGCCTCCAAAAACCACCAACAGATCTCACATAACCAAGAACTACTGCATCTCTGAACTGTGCAACCAAGCTCTCAGTGAATATGCAAACAAGACCTCTCACATGGGTCTACCAATGTGCAACCATATATGTGCACCAAGAAGTAAGTCTCTCCTCCATCTCACTGCATCTGCCACTACAAACAAGAAGACAACCTCCTCTACAATATCTGGATACTATCTGTATCCACAAGATCTCTAACGAGCTACAATACTAGATTCCTATAGATCAACAATACAATACGATCTCATGGATCTACAATACAAGATCTCTTAACAACCTGTGGATCTACAAGATGAAATACTATGTGCTTTACATACTATGCAAGCCATTACATTTATACAATACAAAGGAAATACAAAAGAAGACATAACCACCTTCTCACCATTCAGATGTACCTGCTATTTCTTCTTTGTCCAACTTCTCTCCATTGAAGCTCTGTCTTCATGCAACCTTTTTCTTCTTTTTCTTCTTCTTCATCTTCAACCAAGGAGAATTAACATTCTTCCTCTATCCTTATGTTCTAACCCTATTTTTCTAGCTTATATAAGCTTAGAAAAACTTAGGGCACCTTAGCTATGCATTTACAACCTTTAGATCAACTTTATAACAAATTTAGATCTAATTCCCATGAGTTAAATATAAACTTTCATGCACAAGTAACAAGTGTTAGCTACCCCGATCATTTGTTGCCGGTTACCTGCACCATCGCCAGTTACCCGATGCTTGACCGAGGGCGGTTACCCTCGGCGACGCCGATTCGAGAAAACTAGAAAGGTGTAAATCATGCTAACTGTGAAGTAATTTAGCTCCACAATCCTAACACAAATCAGTCAATATGAGGAATTCATCTTTATATCACAAACCAAGTACATAAAAGAGATTCTCAAGAGGTTTCAGATGGAGGATTGTAAGCCAGTAGGAACACCAATGGTCACAAGATGCAAGCTAAGAAAGGAAGACAACTCACCAAGAGTCAATCAGACCACATATAGATCCATGATAAGGCAATCATTGTATTCTACTTCGTCTAGGTATGACATCATGCAAGTAGTTGGTCTAGTAGGAATATTTCAAGAATATCCTAGATAAAATCATCTAAAATTAGTTAAGAGGATATTCAGATATCTCATGGGAACCATGGAATATGGGCTTTGGTATCCAAGAAGCAATGAGTTTGGGATAAAATATTTCACAGATGTAGATTGGGCAGGTAGCATTGATGACAGAAGGATCACAAGTGGAGGAGAATTTTTTGTTAGTAAGTGTCTTGTTTCTTGGCTAAAAAATAATAATCTCTTACACCTTATCCATGGGTGAAGTTGAGCATATAACACTGCATTGTGTTGTGCACAAGTACTATGGATGAGACAGGACTCTAGAAACTACAAGGTTGACTGTGATGGACCTATTCCTTATATGTGATAACTCAAGTGCCATAAGTGTCTCAGAAAACCCTATGTTGCACTCTAAGACCAAGTATATCCCGATAAAATTTCCTTTCTTAAGGGATCGAGTAAGTGAGAAAAAGATAAAATTGGAACATGTGCCCACCAAGGAGGAGGTAGTAGATATTTTGACAAAACCACTCCCAATGACCACTAAAAGACTCAAGCCATCAAAGAGGGAGCAAGCCAAATGATATATTTTCTCCAAGAAGTTGTTAAAAGTATCGAGACAGGGAGAGAAATCTTACTAGCTTCATGTATAGGTTAAGAGGACCAAAAGGGGATATTTGCAAAGAATAAAATGTATGAATATGAAGTGAATTTTTCCAAGGGGGCATTGAAGTTGATTGGTGAACAAGACCATTCATTATCTAAAGCCATTAGTGATAATAAAGTGAGATTAATCGAAGGGGGGCTTCGGGATCGAAACTATGCATTGTTCATGTTGTGTGCATGCCAAGTTGTTGAAGGAGCCTTTGTCATAGATTTCAAAGTGGGAGAGTGACCTCAGAAACAAGAAAAGAGATCATTGAAGGTGTTGATATAATTGTTTACCATCAAAGTTTTTGAAAGTTTTTTTCCATCAATGACAAAGGGGGAAATTGTTGGACCTAGTCTCATTGATGTCATGTAGATTGATGGAAAAGAGTTTTGGTGAGGTGTAAATAATTCAAGGGCATGAAGGTTGATTGGTAGTGCTATGCTTTGACCTCATATGGTGTGTATGAAGTGGCATGGTGTGATTCTTTGAGGTGTCATGGTGCATACACAAGCTCTTGGTGCATAAGAAAAATATAGGTGTTATGTGTGAACTCCAAAGGTGTCCCACAGGTCCTAAGAGGTGTGTAGGTGTCTTCATGATGAATAACACGACAAATTACATGGAATATAGGTTGAAACAATCTCAACTAGGCCTAATTTTAAGACCTAGTGTAAGCATGGCTTGTAGTATGAAGCAAAACAAGCTAATGGAGGTTAGTACAAGCATGAGTAGTGTGTTATGACATTATAGAGAGGATGTGGAACGTGCTACATGTCAAAATTCAGCTGGTAGAAGAAGGTTAAAGACCTTTTGAAGGCATGTTCTTGAGGACAAACCAGATGAGCATGGGAAAGTTAAGGTGGATGATGAGTTTCATATAAGTAAAGACTTACAAGAATATTATGACATGTGAAGGAAGTCAACATAGTGCTAACGACAAAGTTTCAAGTCAAAATTCAAAAGGATAAATAAGAAAAATGATTTTTGGTTCTACCGAGTTCTCAAAATGGCCATTTCCAGCTCAAGGATCAAGTTTGAAGAGCTCACTCATGTGTTAAATATTTACATGGGGACCCAAGTCATTCATCAATGTTGGGGCATGGATTCAAGAACATTTTGCAATTAGAATGAGGTAAAATGATGCCCTATTATTTATGAACGAATGCTAAGAAGTTAAGTTGGTTTAAACCCTCCCAAAACCCTAGTTTTGGAGCGATAGGAAAATGTGAAGGTTTTGGTATCCAAATTACATGGGAATGCTAAAGTGATGATTCAATATTGCAGAGAACTCTCCATATCTTATTTTGGTGGTGGTGGCATGCTCTAGGTGTCATGAAAAGGTACAAAAATTCCCTATTTTTGTGAAGTTTTGCATGTGTAGACATGTGTTGCAGGTTTCATGGTGAAAGGCAAACTATGCGAGAAAGCTTGGGATGTGCCCTAACTGTCCATGAGAAGTTTCAAGTAGGTTATTTGCAAAAATTGGTGAAACATGTCACCCAAAATGGCATACCGCTAATGGACTAAAGAGACAAAAACCAGTCATGTTTGTTTGAAAGGGTTTTGATGTGAAGGCATGTTGTGGAAGTGCAATGTGAGCATGTATAGTTAATAAAAGTATAATATGATATGTTTGAGCCCAAGACTTGATCAGGTGAAGTGATTTTGGGTCTAATCCTAATGGTCTAAACTGCTCCATGAGGTATGTCAAGTAGGTCTGAGAAACAAGAGTGCAAGTGTGAATTTCTCCACATAATCCATGTAGGTGAATGTTTGAGGATAGAGTTGAGGTCTCTGGTGAAGTGTCTCAAGAAATGGTTGGGCATGAAAGTGAAGTTTAGAGTGATGGAAGCTAACTAGGCCAAGACTAGTTTTTGTGACCTAAAACCTAGTGTGAGCAATCTTAGAGATGCAATCATATTTAAGCTATATGTTGTGAAACAATGTATATTATGGGTTTGATGACATGCATAAGGATTAGATATTTCAAGAAATGTGTGATGTGATCCATGAACAAATGTTTGAGTTAATGAAATCACTTGTTCTGTGAAGTTTGATTTTTGTGCATATAAATCCATTAGGACCTTATCCTAATTAGTGTCTCATCATATGAATGCATATGGTAGATTCACTCCATGTTTTGAAGGTGAACCAAAGGTCATGTATAACACTCTCCAAACATCAAAAGGATGTGCAAGTTCATAGATCGAGTGTTAGTTAAACAATCTTGTGGCTATGCTATTAATCTATCATGTTTGTGCATAGTTAATGAGAAGAAGAGCTGAAATGGAGGTCTTATGCCACAATCTACAACACTCCAATAACTTGGTGATGTATTGGACATCTTGAAGATTCATCCCTCTTTATTTCATTGCACCGGCAGATGATCCTAGAGTGGACCTTATACAAGTAAGTTGAAAATTGTGTTTTGAAGGTCATAGACCTAATAGAGCATATCAGTCCTAATGGAGGCTTGATGATAAAATGGTGAGTTGCAAAGATTTTCAATGATATAGATGGAAAGGATAGGACCTCAGTAATGTACCCATACCTTCCTAACACATGTTGCATGGTCTATGATAGCTAGAAGACAAAGAAGTCTTCGTTAAGGAGAAAACAAGAAGGAATAAAACCGTTACAAAAGATGTCAACATATGTCAATTTGAAAATGTAATATCTTGAGAGATATCGAAGTGCAGTGAGTTCAAAAACGTTTCCATGTTCCTCATAGGTGCTAGACATGTCATGACATATTAAGAAAGGATATCACTGCAATTGACACACTTGCAGATGTAATGATGACTTTATAACATTCTAGGTGATGTCACCTAGAATCTTGTATACGAGTTGAAGAGGTAAGAAGGTGAAGTGTTGGAATATGAAGTGTAAGAGGTGTAAGAGTGTTTCATTCAAGTGGAAATGAATGAACTAATGTGTATGTATGAGAGGTATTGAGACTATTTTTTGGCAACAAAATGAGTATATGAGAAAAGGTGAATCAAGGTGTGTGAAGAAAGAGGATGAACATATAGGAGCTGAATATGAGATCACAAATTTGTTATCTTAAGCAACCAGGTCAAATGAATGTGATCAAAACTTTGTAAAGTCTAAGTGAATGCTTAGCAAAGTAGGGAGTTGGTGCTTTCATGCAAAGTTAAAGCTTGCAAAATTTGTTAAGTAGGTGCTCGATAATTTTTTTGGAGTTGGTGCTTCAAGTTGAGTAGGTGATCAACAAATTGATATCTCTATAATCTCTCATAGGACAATTGTCCTTGATATTGCATTAATTTTAGTGGGTTTTTCTCCATTTAAGGGTTTCCCACATAAACCATTGTCTTCATGTGTGCATGCTTTTCATTTGATAATGCTTGAATGTCGTTATTTTTTCATGGTAAAGGTTAATCAATATTGAATGATGTGTTGAGGCATAAAATTATTTTCAAAGGTTGAACAAGCACTGATTCACCCCTCCCCTCTCAGTGCTTGTGTTTCCAAAACTATGCGGGAATGTAAGACTCCCCATGTCATGTACAAAGGTGTTTATGCTTGACGAAGAAAGAAAATGAGCTTCACAAGTGAGAAGCTCTTATTTGTTATGAAAGAGTTAGCAACCTCACACAATAAGTGAATGATTCAATCATTGCTTGTTCCAATTACGTGGTGCACTGTAGAGGAAAGAAAACAAACAATGATGCCCGATCTATATGCCCGATCTAAATGACACTTGACTCGATCCAATAGTGTTCTTGTGAAAAGGACATGAGATCATGTTGACATCTAACTTGTGGGTCACCTTAAGATTGGTTAATGGAGCACTTAGACATGTTGAGGTGGTCGTGTACAATCTAGACTCAAAGCCCCGAGACTTGTCATCCTTTGTTCTTATCAACTTCAATAACTATCGAGGCCCCGTTGGGACATCCTCCACCCAACGCACTTGTTGCTTACCTCTTGTCACACGAGGAACTCCTCGCCGGATTCCACTTAAAATGCCATGGTGTCTCACCTTCTATAAGGCACAAGGGCTAACGTTGAACAAATCCATAGTAGACATCGACAACATCGATTGTCAAGGATTAACATTTACAGAAAGCTCAAGAGTGTGTGCCCTCACCGACCTACAGATCTCACCTACTTTTACATTTGAGCACTACGCAAGAATGAAGTGCACAAAAATGTTCATGCACGCAAAGACAAGGAGCACAAATTATGTTGTACACAACTTCCCCTCCACATACAACAAATATATGACATCAAACTATATAAAACATGTAGTTGCACTCTACAATTACAATTAAAATATGCATCCACTACAACCATGCCCTCATCAATAAAAAAAATGTTCCACCTTTTACATACCCACATTCGTATCCCCTCTAACATGTTTTACAACTCAAACAATTGCTAGTTCATTGTATATTAATGTGTTCGAATAAAAAAATTAGCACATCCAATTAATGCTCTATACACATATCTTCAATCAAAAATAATAAAAAGAAATGGGTCTTATCCCTTAACAATTTAATCAAGAAAATAATAAAAGAAATGGGTCTTATGCCTTTAGAATTTGATCAAGGTAACACTTACTCAATGTAAAACATTATATGTGAGAGAGGAATAGGTATCCACTACCTAGATTATTTTGCTTAGGTTTCACTTTCATCCAAAGGAGTTTTATGGTACGAAATAATGGATGAATCCTTCCCTAACAAATGAGTGCTTTCCTTTGGCCACGCCTTCGATATTAATTATGTTTTCTCTCTCGTGTACACATCCCTTTCTTACCCTGTGATGCTTTTCCTTCTCTTTTCCATTTTGGGAATCTTGTCCCTTTCGTGTGGGATACTTTCAAAAGTGGTTGATAACCCACGTTCAAATCTAATAATTACATAAAATAAAATGAGTTGGTGAATAGACACACTCTACTTGAGGTTAAATTTGACCTTTTTAAAAAATTATTGTAATTGTAAAATTTTGAAATAATTATCGTTTTGCTGTTGTTTTCGGTGAGTTTATTAATATTAATGTAACTCTCTTTTATTGATATTAATATAAGGACAATTCTAATTCCAATCCCAATAATAATAATAGGAGCGGGTTACCCTTCACTCATTTTGGACCTATGTATGTATGAAATGCTCATACGACCCATGCGAATTCATGATGTCATGCTGCTACGTGTCAATTTGTTTCATACTTGGTTTTTTTTTTTTTGGGAGGTTGAAAAATACACTATTTGTTTCATTTTGTTAAAATATACAAAACACCACTGATGTGACCGTTGATGCGTGAGACCCACCGAGGCATGTGCATGGATGGTCTCATGTGGTTTGATAGGTCACACACCCATGCATACATACGTTTTGAGTGAAGGGTAGTCATAGAGTGTTTTGTGAAACCATGAATTCATCAATACTAATATAACTCTCTTTTATTGATATTAATATAAGGACAATTCCAATAATAATAATTGTCATTTTTTATATAAATATATAATCAAAAGATTAAACAAATAAAAATTATTATTTTTAGATATTTTATTAATAATATATAAATAAGTATTATTAAAAAACGTCACCTAAAAATAACATGAGGGATATAAATAACTCTCAAATTTAACCCCATCTATCCATCTATGGGCCACATGTCAAGTAATGACGGGTTTGATACCCCACATAAACGGTCAAGTGGATTTTCTTTGTTATTTGACTATTTTGGTATTGAAGACCCGCATAAAATCATTTCATTTATTATATTCTTCCACGCCATTTATATTTGGGTAAATTCTTCAACATCCTTTCCTTCTTGGAAGGAGAAAGAGATTCAAAGTCAAGTTAGCATGTTTCGCACTTAAAAAGTTTTTGGGAATTTATAATATAATTTAAATTTTAATATATTATGATCTATAATGGGTGATGTTGTAACGTAAGTAACCTTTATATTGATTGGTTGTAGGATGATTGTGTTTGAATTTATAATCTAATACAGATGTAATATATTCTGATTTTAGGGTAATGGGCGATGTTATAATGCAAGTGACCTTTATATTGATTAGTTGTGGGACAATTGTGTTTCTTTTTTCCTATATGGTTTCATTCTAAAAATATATTTTTCAATTTTTTTTTATAAATATTCTTTACTATTCGAAGTTAGGCACGCCTCTTGATATATCTTAACATTGTTTATTTGATTATAAATATTCACTCATTCAACATTAATCTATTGTTTGTAGGTTTGTATTTGAAACAACATATAAATGCAATATATTATGATCCTTATGCCAATGGGGTTGGTGTCACAAGAAAAGTGGCCCTCCTACTAACACAATGGTTGATTAATTGCAAGATGGGTATGTTTTCTTGGTCAACTTTCTCCTCTCCTCAATCGTTTCATAATACTAAAAATGTCATTTGAAAATTCGGGTCTAAATAAGTGTCTTATTGCCCCAAGACTAATATGCATATACTGATGCATCTTTGAATTACTTCCGCGACTAGCTAAAATCCCCTTTCGCTCATTAACAATATAGAAATATTAAAGATTAAAAATATTGATGATGTAGATAAGGATGTCCTTCTATGAAATGTATGTATAGATGTCTAATGTGTAGAAGATTGTAGTACCTAAATCTTTTGATGAAAAAGGATCTTATATTATATTAAATGCAACATGATACAAGATAACTTTTCAACAAAAGCAGACGGTATGAGAGTGCGCCTAAAAATACCAACAAACTAGGCCGAGCCTAGGAGAACAACGAAACACTAGGTAACGCCTAGAGAACATAAAAAAGAAAGAGCCGAGATCAAGTTGTTCTTTGCAAACATTCCAATGAGGGAGGGTCATGATCATCGGGTTAGCCGCCACCAGGGAGATCCTTACACGTATTAGGAATATCCCAGCCCGAACAGAAGGAGCCTCCTCTTCAACTTCAGTTGCCACCCGTGTGGGAGAGATGGCAAGCGGAACCGTGGGAACTTATCAAAGAAGGTGGCGGGAGAGGTGGAAAATTCCACCCATCCTACGTGAGAGGCCCATAGGCCACCAACAAACCCTGGAGCCCGGTCGTGCGACGAGGTGGGGGAGCCTCGGCCTTGACAACGAGCAGGTGGAGAGACACTCCTCTGTGGCGGTGTTTCATGGGGAATAGTTCGCACATTGAAAGAGCGCCAAGAGCGGCTTTAGCGCCCTTCGCGGGGACAAGCGCCATGGGGTGGAGATCGCTTGGGAGGCAACGATGGCTCACGGACAACATTACAAGGGCATCCCCCGGTGACGCAATAGAGTCTACAGGTGCTCCACTTGCAGGGCCATTTTGTTGGCCTGCACTTGGATCTTCAGAAGCACATTGGAGAGAACCATCGATTTGTTATAAACCGAGAATTGTTGATCAACTTGAATTAACAAAGACAAGCATTCCTTTCTTTCCATAGCCAAACTTAAATATTCCCTCGAAAACATGCCAAACTGGGAGAACATTATCGGGAATCGAGATTATCTCTCAGAGAACATGGTGCCATGCGAAGCACTCCGACCTAAGAGGTTTGAAAAAGGAGTGAATCTAATTCCAAGCCCGTTAAGCCTTGGGGCAAAACAGAACAAGTGCATTAAATTTTTGGATGGCCACATAAGGGGCATTTGGGGGCCTGGATGCCAATTTGAACTAAGCAGGAGCCTATAGGGAGACCTTGATGCATAATGCACTACATTAAATGTGCGATTTTAGGCTCCACACATGCAAACTAAACAATGTCAAATATCTTTTTCCAACAGGAGGAAGAGGGATGTAGTCCCCACCAGTGCATTGAGTTTCTCCACCATAGGTAAGTGTGGCAAAAACCACCGATAACCTTTCTTTGGCTAAATAATTCCGAATGGAGTATTCACGAACCATTTCCAGTCCGTCCACCAAGGGTGGGATGAACAAACAGAGATTTTGTGTAACATATGATCTAGGAAAGAATTGATAATAGTTGCAATGCTAGCACGATCTTGATTGGTGAGATGAAAATGAGTTTTGACTTCATTCTTGGAAAACCAGGATTGAGTGCTCTTGCAAAACAAATCTTGGAAGGTCCGAATTCCGCACTTCAAGAGCTTGAGTGCGGGAATTCAAGGGATTTACGCAAGACACCGATCATGTTCTTGAATGACAAGCGACCACTATAGGGAATGATGATTGATGGAGAGGCCATTGCGAAGCCATGGTTTGATACATTCCCATGCTTCTAGATGCTTTTGAGAACAAATGTGCCAACCACTTTGATAGGAACGGGCATAATGAGGAGGTTGGAAAACCCCAAACCTTTCAGTGGGGCGACCATAAGGAGAAATCTCATCGATGCCATGACACATAAGAATTTTCCACTCTTCATGTACTTCAATACATCAGATTATCTATTTTGCGCAAAGTGCTTGCCCTAGTCGCAAGATGTCAATAAGGCCCATACCCCCAAAATCCATGGGGAGGCAACAGGTTTCCCATGTAACTCTTTGGAATCCTCAGTGGAAGAAGCATTAGACAAGAGAAAATCCTTAAGAAGTTTCTCCAGTTTTTGAATGGAGGCTTTGGAAGGCACCCAACACGAGGAGTAATAAACATGGGTGGCCGCAAGAACTTTGGAGAAAATATGGAATTTCCCTGCTAAAGACAAGGGCTTGGTGATCCAATATTCAAGTTTTTGCTACCCTTTGGACCACATCTTTGCCATAACTCCACAGGTGAATTCACGGAAAGAAAAGGGAATGCCGATAAATTTGAACATTTTGTCATGTGCGAGCATTTTCCAGTCAAATGAGGCCAACCAATCGAGTGCGGGGACGATGGATTTCTTATAACATTGCGTTTTCCGCCATTGGATAGAATATCTAGAAGTTAAGAAAAAGAGATCCAAACATTGCATTACATTGTAGACATTAGTTTCTTCCTCAATGAGAGTAAGAAATGAGTCATCCGCAAAATTTCCATTGAGAAGTTGAGAGTTATCCGTAGAAGGCAACGCAATTCCTCTAACAAGCCCTTGGGATTTGGCTTGAGCCAAAGAAATACCCAAAACCTTCAGCAACAAGAACATAAAGCGCAGAGCTAACGGGCATCCATGTTGGATAGAGAGAAATAAGCCAAACGGATAAGAGCTATGCCCATTAACGGTGATTTGTGCAGAGGCATTGGCGAAAAGCATTCAAACAGATTGAATGACATTGGGGCGAATCGAGAGCTTGAAGCATGGCAAGAATAAACGGCCATTCAATTTGATCATAAGCCTTCTCAAAGTCAATTTTGATGAAAATACAATTGCGATAAATAATGCTCAATTAAATAAAACATGGAAGATGGAAGTCTTTTATCTTGTTTAGATAATTTTACAAGGTATTTTGAGTCTTTTCCAAGTTATTCATTGCAATCAGAACATGTCCATGTGCATGTGCTTCCTATTACCTATCTCATATCAAACTAGGATTTTTTTTTGTAAATGCTTCCAAAACCCACAATCTCTCTTGAGAGGCTCCCAAAATCGTAGAAATACTCTTATCCAGTGGACCACTAGTTGGAATTTGATCTTTATTCCCTTGATTCTTCACTTTGTCAAGTCGTTTTCCTAATTTTATATGTTGCAAGTCATGTCCTCGTGCAATAAATTGAATTTACTTGACCAAAAGTGTTATGGTTAACAAATGTGAAGCTATGTATTAGAAAAATATGTTAATTTATCATAGCCCATAGATTGGAACAAATACATGTGAAATAGAAAATGTAGAATACAAATAGAATATGTGCTCAATATTTAATATCATGTACTTAAATATTAAATGAGTTATCAAACTTCTTTTTTAAAAAATTATTGAAGTAAATCGGGCCCTATTGGCACCTTCTGCTAGGTCCTAATGATTATGAGTGAAAAAAGAAAAATGTTCTTATAGGTACACACTGACTAAAGAGGGACCAAAGTTCATGTGTCCTGTATGGATAGTACAAATAAATTTAAGGAAAATACAAACGTTATTGATAAGAGACTCAAAAGGTTAAAAAATTATGATGTGTTGTATAAATATTAAAAAAGAAAGGAACCTTCAAAAGTAATCAAAATAATTCAATAACATTACATTTAAAATAATTATTTATACATAATTAAAGATGACCAATATATATAAAATAATGTACAATAAAAATTAAATGATAACCATGATATATAAAATAATGCTAAATAAATACCAAATGACCATTTTTGAGTATGGAGAATATTATTAAATTAAAATGTCTATAAATTAAGAGAATATGCAAACAATATACTTAAATATTAACATTGAATAAACTAAATATCTATAAGTTACGAGAATACATAAAAATATACATAAATTAAGTAAAAAAATTTAGGATAAAAAATTATTTATAAAAAATAAAAATATTTAATAAAAATATATATGTTTTATTTATCTCTTTAATATAATGTTCAAAGAATTTTTGTATTTTATAGATTTACAACAAATACATATATGATTAGTTTGATATATGTTCTAATTATTATTTTTTCACCATGGACAATGTAATTTTGGTATTAGATTGCAAATTAATACACTTGAAAATATCATAACTCAATTCATAGAGTATAATAAGAATATGGATGTTTACATATTTATAAGAATGTCTTTCCTATAAAGGTGGAGATTTACTTAACCAAAGCAAATCTCCCAACTAACTCAATATAACAAATAACCTATATGTGTAATATTGTTGTTACTCACAACAATATAACTAACAAACCAAATATTCATAATTAATAACTCATAGTGAGGACTAAAGCTATATTTTCCTAACACTCCCCCTTTAGTGCGAACATGGTAGAAAAATATTCACACTTCCAACAACATTATGCCCACCTATGGTGGCACACACATTCTTATCACTCGTGATCTTGATACAAAAGAAAAGGCATCTCTTTCCATGGCTTTTAACAAGTTTACCACAAACCTAGAAATGAACTTGACCTATCAATTGTTCACCTCATGTGGCTTTTTGGATTTCCACGAACCTTTTCAAGATCCATTATCTGCATCACTAGTGCTTTCTATTCTCCACTACGTCTTTACATCAGGGGAAAATATAGGAATGCTCACACAGAATAAATTTCACATTACATCACATAAGAACAAAATGTTCTCATTTGTAGCCATTGTTGTCGAATGTTGCCACTTGATCTCGAACAACATATGAAACTACCACTAGAAGTTTCCCTTGACTTTAGCCAATTTGGTGCAAAATGGAAATGGAATATTGGTGTTATATTCCCCCACAATGTGAAATTTCCATTTATTCACGAAAAGAAGAAAATTACTCACAACCGAAAACATGAACGTTGAAACCACAAAAGAAAACAAAGCACACACTAAACATACCACCACAACTAAAGTAGTCCCATCATGGGTGACTTACGAGAGGTTTTTGATTGACCTCCAACCTCTTGTGCCTCTATCCTCTAGTGTTTTCTTTGCTTAACTCAACAAAATGTGCTTTTAAATATCAATTTAAAACCCATTCCCGCCCCCTCCCGACCCCACCCCTAACTACAATTTGAACTTGAACCTCGCGTACAAGCAAAAATGCATCCATACTATTAACAATACTTTTGACAAGAATACTTGTCTAGACACTAAGATGATACTATAACAATACTATTTATTTGATTATATAACTTTTTGACATGAACAAAATAATATTTAACCATAATAACACAAATCACAAAGCCTTTAATAAACATATGACAATAATCAAACATATTTCGTGATATAAAGACAAAATGATAATGACTCTTAAATCAATTTGTTCCTAAGACATGACAGAGTAAAACCTTTAAAACCCATTATATATAAGCCACCATGAATTGGGTACTCACCTCTAATTACAAATATCCAATTAACTATTGGATTTTACACTTGTAAAAATTATATACAATAAAATTAAAAGATATTATAATATATATTTCATGGATTTTAAAGATGAAATTGATTTAATATAGATTGAAAGCAATTTATTTTTTATTGTTTTGATAATGAATTACAAAGTCTACAATATAGTTTATTAAAAAGTTTAATATTATTTTTAATTTTTTAAAAAAATTTGTACATCATAAATAAATATATTAAAGATATAAATTTTCGTTAACAATATAATTGAAGTATTAATTTTTTACAATTTTTTAAATAATTTAACACAACCCTTTCAATACACTTTTAACAAAGCAAACTTTAACAATTTGTTTATTAATATATATTATAATCATCTCAAAATAACTACTATAAATTATCATCAATAAATAAATAAACCAACCCTACTCACTTTTCTCAACTTTTATGAAAAATAAAAGACAAGTCAAAGTTACAATGGACACGCATCTTATTTTTTAAGATTTCAAAAAAATTATCACTTTTATATTTGGCAGGATTAACATTATCATTTTTTTTTCCATGCTCACCATTATTTTACTCCTAATGATATGTGGGGCTCATGAAAAGTCTCATAAAATATTATGAGAAAAACTTTCGATTGGCACGGATCTTAAATCATAAGCACATGCAACAATTAATGAATATTTGGTGAGGAGAGATATTTCATTGAGCATATTCTCACCTCATATGATTTCTTGATTTTCTAGACATAAGATATACTTTCTAAGACCATTATTTAGCTTAGATCACGCTCCCTTTGTCCCTAAACTAAGTTGGAGTCACTCTAGTTGATTCTCATCCTTCATATGAGCTATGCTAAATATAGCATATTTGTAACTTACATTTTAATTTCTTGTAATTGACAATCCACTTTTAGTCATATTTTCAATAAGAGTGGAGAGGGTTTATAAGTTCAATGATATGGAATCAAACCTATAATTAAGGGGTAAAAATGATACATTTATTACTGATTCTTCTTTTGTAGATACATAATTTTGGTATAAGGTATTTAGTAACAACGGTTTTTATATTTTTGTGAAACTTAACCATTAATATATAATAGACTCATTTTGGCATATTTTTTTGTTTCATTCAATCACACACCGCTTTCATTACCATGGGCTAGATTCACTTTTAGTTGGCTTAGGACTGCATGGCATATCTATAATCTCATTCATTCATTGTTTCTAAGTATTCATCTTCTCTATGATATCTCGAGACATTAATAGCATCCGCTAGTGACCATACGAAACTAGTGACTCTTGGACACTAGTGGAAGTTGTTAGTGACCCCCTTTGTCTAGTAATTGCTTTTCTCATTTGGTTACATTTTGGTGGTTGGCCTATATTGAGTTTGGTATCATTTTACATGAGAAAACATGCTTGGAATATGTATAGAAACAAAACTCTAAAGGTCATTTAAGGATATATCTCTCACCTATCACTTTGGAGATCATTCCTCCTTACATAAGAGACATCTAGAGATCTAGGGATGCATATTCCTTTTATTAATGCAAATGTAGACGCTAGTAACATTTTATACGCTTATTAAATACAAATGGGATGCAAATGATTATAATGAATGTGTTCGAATGACAATACTTGTGGTAACAATGTTACCAATAAGAGTGTTTCAAAATGTATTACCCTCACTCCACATGATAATTTGTTTTGAATTTTTATTTGTAAATTACATCCTACTCTGGCCGATGCAATGATTTGCATTGCTAGAGACAAACAAAACCACTTAGCTAAGGAAGTGCATGTAGCCAATGAACCCTAAAATGCTCATGTCTTTCCTACTACGGGATCGCGACATACATTGAGTATTAAGTTACTATTATTGATTCTACTCTTGTACCTCCATCTAGTACACTCATACTATTGTACTAAAGAATAGTGCTACAACTCGTATTACCATGAGCATTCCTTCACAACCTACAACTTGTCTTGTGGGGATTTTGTGCCCCCCAGACATGTTTTTCAAGATACATAATTTGGTAAATATCATTCTTGTAGACACCTAAATTTTGTAATTATCATTTGGCAATGAAAAGTGTGGCTTCATCCCAAAATCATGACTTGCACGCACATTCCAAGCCTATGTGATCTATCCTCACCCCGCTTGCATTACTTGCATATCTATTCACATTGCTTAATCACTCCTAACAAATTGCATCACCCACCGTAGTATATTCCTCTCAAGCATTATTCTTATAAATTAAAAAAATCCCTAAAGACATGTATGTATGTGATGTAGTTTACGTCGGGGTCAAATGAATGGAAAAGGCGATTCTAGCCGCTAAAATACAACCTCTCTATGGATTTCTCATCCATTTCATGTTATTCAATACCTTTTGGTGGTTGTCTAGTTGAAAATTGGGTTTATGTCTTTTTAATGAGGATTTTAAACTAGTAAGCTAGTGAATTGCACTAAAAATTTGTGGGAATGAGAGAGAAGATGTGGCATTAAGTACTCAAATTGAATCTACCAACATATTTAAACAAAATCAAAACCTTAATTGAGTCTTACACATAAACCAAACCATTATTTTGGCTGAAATACAACTTTTAGGTCTCTTCAAAGGAAACACACATATGCATGAAAAACACAAAACTCAATAGACGAACTGTCTTTCTTATTACTCAAAATTAATACCACTAACATGTTAAATGATATCATTACATTCTCAACAACATTTATTTTGGGCTAAAACACCCTATTGGAGCTTACAGACATTTTTACAAACACTATTGCATATTTTCAACACCTCAATACTCTCTATACAATACAAATTTCTCTTAGGAATCTTTTGTTGTGCCTTTTTCATAAAAAACCCATCACCAAGGTGGGTTTATATCTTCCCCTTGTTGTCTCAATTATTTCAACCAATAAATCCCAAAAATGCCCCTTTTCCTCTCTTTCTTACACTTGTTTTTTAAAATTTAGTTGTTGTTTCTCTGTCTCCACTTTGTGGCTGATTTTTCCCATCTCTTGGGCATCCCAAAATGCATGGACCCATCAAGGAATTCAAACAACCAATGCAAAAAATATTTTTGTCCTCTCATGAGTGTTTTTGGGCTTATTTTCATACATGTGTAACTCCTATCTAAGCCTTCTTTTCCCAAACAGTTTTGGCTACACCATGGCCCTATAAAAAAGCCCATATAATTTGTTTTTACTAGGGTGGCCTAAGAATGTCGATAAATAACATGCATATGTCAATAGTTTGACGAAATGCCAACAAGAGAAAATAAGCCAAACTTAAAATTTCTTTATTCTTCTATATTTATTTGGTGATGCAATATTTCTTAAAACCTTGGATGCTCTTGCATCGGTGTGGGATTGTCCATATGAGACAAAACCATATAACAATTAAATCCAAACTGATGATTTTGTTCCAAGCTTCCTAAACCATTACTTTTCAATTTGATATCTTTTATGGGTCGAGTCATATCACATAGGTCGGCCTTAATGTGAAACTTTGCATATGAAAGCCCATGTAGGAAAGTCTAACTCACCCATTCACCTCACGAAAATCAAATAATTCTCTCAAGTTCAAATCATTCCAAAATACAAGGACTCTTAAATTACCACAAAGTAGCAAATTTTTTAGAACAATCCCCAATAGTCTAAATAACTCCCAAACAAGTTTAAAAGTAACACTTCCTAAAATAGAGAACTTAAAAGTCAATTCTGCCAAGCACGCCAAGTGATGGTTCTTCATTGTCAAGTGATCAAATTTCAAAAACTAGTTGCAACCATATAGATATCTCATGCTAGATGGAGAACTATATGTGGTTTCAAGCTTCTTTGGAGTATTGCTAACATACGTGGTGGATGGATTTCTCTTCAACCTAACCACCGACCTTTTTGCATGGTTTCCTACCTATGATTAATGTTTGAAGCTATTTTCCATCATATAGTGGGTTTTCACAAATGTGTGACACATAGGGTTTCAGGTGAAGGTCATCACGAGTTAGTCATAGACACACAAATATTAACAAAACTAGCACTTTACACCCTTTTTAAGATTTGATTATCTTTATAATGTTATGGAATGCACATAACTAAAAAGGAATGCAAAGTTTTAAACTAGGAGCTATTTTGATTAATTAACTTCCAAAATTTACTATACAATATCATAAGAATGTATTGGTACTTGAAATTAATGATTACAATATGTTACAAGCTTGGAAACACAAGAAGGAATATGTACTTAGCTATATGTGATGATACAAAATAGATTTGGGTACACCAATTGAGGTATTTGAAAGTACAAAGACCGATCAAACTTCATTCTAAAATTTGTTTAACTAGAAGATGACTCCTAGTTTGGGACCATACAAGTATACCAGAATGGATTTACAATCCATGCCCTTCTATATGGTCTTGGAAATTCTTACTTTTAGGTTTTTAACTTGTTGTGTCCTTGATGGTCTCACAATGTGTTTCACTGTCAAACCCTAAGTGTCACACAATCTCAAAACCATATATAATTATTTGAATCACACTTTAACCCTAACCATGGGTGAAAGACCCTGCAAGAAGGTTAGTGTTTGGTTTGAAGTGCAATCCTTGCACTTGCTTTACATTTGCTCTACTTTGAAGAGACCTCAAACCAAACATAGTTCTCCACCTAACATGTAATATCTAAACGAATGCATCTAGTTGAAAACTTGAACCAATTTGACTATGTTTGAGATGTTGTGTTATTGCTAAGACTTTGAAGTAAGTATCTTAGTGTGCTTGGAAGTGAGGGAAACTAAACTCCTTGACTCGGTTGAGTGCTTAGAACTATAGTAGTGGCTACCTTAATGGATATGCATTAGCTTTAGGAAGATTTAGGGAGCCTTCAGTGCCTTTTATATGTATTGCAATTAGTATGCCAAGTGATTTTCTATGTGATTTCTAGGTGAGTGAATGAGGTGATCTTAAATTTCTTATATATGGTTATGAAGGTAAATTATCATTATAAGTTCGGCCCTAGAAGATGAAAAGACCCAACAAATAATATTGTTAGGTAAATTACGGGAATGTATAATTAACGAATTATAAATCCACAAAATAAATAGCCGAAGATTATAGATTATGATGTGTAGTTAAATTAGCCATAGATTTAAATGTTTATATATTGCAGATTAAAGAATGTAATAACAAGAGATGAAAGAAAATAACAATAAAATAAAGAGACATGAACACCAAATTTATAGTGGGGAAACTCGAAGGAAAAAACCCCACTGAAATAAAACACTTCATGTATTAATAATTTCACAATAGCTTTAACCCAACACTTCCACTTCACTCCTCGATCTTCACAGACTAATTGCAGATCAGTTCTTCGCAATTACAATACAATGATCTCAATGATCATAACAATATTAATAAACAATTATAATGTCTTGCATTCATAATATCAATCCCATAAGGGATCATATATATATATATATATATATATATATATATATATATATATATATATAGGATGGGTGAAGTGGTCTTACCGTTTCACTCTAATTGTGAAAGACTGACTCATAAATTTTATTTTAATAAACTTTAAGATAAAGGATCATGAAGTGGTGGTCCACCAAAAGGTATCCCCACTTGACATTATCACCCCAACACTCCCCCTTAATGTTAAGTGGGAAGAAAACATAAAACATGCCAAATTACCTTTTTCTACAAAAGGATTTACATATCCATAAATCATCAACAATGATTTAGGCTAGCATGTAAACAAGGGAAATCATACAGATCTTCCCATACATAAATTCTTAGGACAAGTGCTTTATATATGAAGACTTATATCATATTATGGAGCCTTTTATAAACCAAGGCATACCCATAACTAATGTTTCGCTAGGATTTACAAGTAAACTCACATACTGTGATTATTTACTTATTACAAAATGGAGGAAGTATTGGAAGTTTACAACAACCGTTAAAATGTGGCATTATTATGCGCACTCCCCTCAATGGAAACTCTGATAGGACCAATAAGGCACAAAACTTGCAAAACTTCACAACACAATGGCTTGGTGAAGATATCTACAACTTGATCTTCAGTGGAACAAAACTTGAGATCAATATCACCATTCAGGACTTTCTCTCGAATAAAGTGCATATTAACTTCTATATGCTTGGTACTTTGATGTTGAACTGGATTATTTATCAAGAGCAATTTGGCCTTCACATAGAAGAATATTTCTTTTAGTTCCCATGTGTATCACTTTCAACAACCTCTTTAGCCACATGGCTTTTTCGCTGCTCCAAGTGATAGCACATGCATCAAAAAACACTTGAACACAAATCCAGATGTATATCTAACACAACATCAACATGGTTAAAGTCATAATAAGCATAATATAAATAATATGATTTCACTTTTAACCAATTGTAAAAGTTAAACACTAGTTGTATAACAACTATCATAACAATATGCTTAACAACTAACCATGTTAGGAAATGTTTTATAAAAAAACATATATACCTTCAATATCTTATTCTAAGCCTTTAAATAGTGAGATAAGACTTGATAGATAACTGATCTGAATAGATAATCAAATCATACAAGAAAATAAGACATGATTTTCATTCAGAGGTGATAGATGTAGTTTATAGAGTTACTACATCAACTCTATGATTATTCTCTTCATTTTCATCTTGATTTGATTTATTCCATTTTATTTATGAATTTTGACTTCTTATTTATTTACAATCCTCTTTCTTATGTCCAAATTTTCCACAGAAAAGACAATTATCATCAAAACTAACTTTTAAATTTCCTAGTTTCTTGTCTTTACTAGGAGTTTTAAAAGTTGATTTTTATTTTTGAATATAGAATGTTTACTTTTTGATTCTTGAGTCAGAAGTTCTTGAGTGACATTCTCTTTAGAATCAAAATTTCCATGACACGCTCTTCTTGAACCAAAAGAGAGGACAAAGTGTCCAGATCAAGTAAATCAGACTCATTTCGATATTTAGAGTTAAGAATGGAGATATAGTTCCTAAAATTTTCATGAATATTTATTTAAATAATGAAATATAGAAGCTTATCTAATGTAGCCAAACTGCACACACACAATATACTACAAATATCTTGAACTCAAAGAAAATAAATATTCTTCTTCATTATTGAATGATGAATTACAATGCTTCATAAATAAGAAAACAACTCCCAACTTGAGTTTCCAAGAAAACTCTAACTAACTTTGACTAAATCTACTCTAGATGGTGAAATTTACTATTTTTAGTAGTTTACTAGAATCAGTATTCTTAGTAAGTTTGCATGCTTATTCGTACGGGCACAAAAATTGCCACGCATCTTCTACATGCCTAAATTAGAGGAATTGCCAACTTTCTAACCTATTATGCATTCAAGAGACTAAAATTAACTAATGCCCTAAAATAGGAAAAAATTGAATTATAACTTAAATCCTAATTTTTGGCCCCTAGATGGCAGATTTCGGGCCCGAAAATGTGCCAAAAATAGGTCTAACTAGTTGGGCGGGTTGCCTGGTGTATTCGTCTCGTCGAAACAAGTGGTTTAAAAAAACAGACTCAAACGGACACCCGGATCAAAAGATATGACCATTTCAAGTTTTTGCTAAAAATAGCACATTATTATCTTGAAACAATTCACAATTACATCCATCTAGCTGAGCTTTAATATTCTTAATTTTAGCTAGGTAATTAACTATTTTCTCATCCCCCTTCATGGGAGTTGTAAACAATTCTAAAATTAGCTTAATTATTTTGGACAGACAATTACCTTCATGCATAGTCTCTAATTGCTTCCAGGCATCAGCAAGAGAATCCATATGACCTATATGCATTAAAAATTCATCTCTTATGCTTTGCAATAGGATGGATAGAGCTTCCTGCGATCTTTGAGAGAAGGAGCTAAGGTTTTCAGGATTTGTAAGTCTTTTGGTGGGTCATTTTTCCACACCAATTACAAGATCCCATAGCTTTCTAGCCATAAAACAAGATTTTAACCTTACTCTCCAAATATTGTAATTTGTTTCATTTAATAACTGATATTTATCCATTGAAAACTAACATTACCGGCCATTTTTATTTTTTAAATAAAAACACAAAAAATAGCTTAGAAAACATATTAAATTAATAAAAAACAAGTAGAAGATTAGGTAGCTACAACTTGGCACAAATCCAACGACTAAGAGAGACATGTGTCACTATTATGGTGTTCTCCCAAAAATATTTCCCTGCTGGACTTGAAGCACTGGAATAAATTGTAGTTAATAAACTTACGGCCCGGCGAGGGTAGGACAAATGACAAAGGATTAGCTCAATGAGCTATTAAACAACCAGTGACAATAAATCGCAAAAGCGAGCTCATAAACGAGCTAACCGAGCTTGAATGAGCTACTTAATAACAACCAAACAAAAAAAACAAACTTTACCGAAGCAGGCAACGACGCACGTCGAAGATCAAAGCAACCAATAAAGACACGTGTCAGCTTTTCGGAAAATTCTAAAGCAGATACCTCAGACGGATGTGAAGTCCCCAAAATTTAATCAAAATGAATATATTATTGAGCCCACAATAGGGTTGAAAAGTCAACCAAATACATAACAAACAAATAAAGGAACACACGACAAAAGATAAAAAAATCGACATTGCAAAAAGCAAAAGACATGTGGTGCTTTGCTATTAGATTGCACTTCGTAGTGCAACAAACAAGTCTGAAGACAATTAAAAATAAAAAACAAGCTGTTAAACCATGTACACGTGTCGGCAACATATTGGATCGCTTTTCACACTCTAACACGGTTATAACAAAAACTAGACAAAATTCGCAAGAACGTGGACACGTTCTATTGGTTATGATTGTCAAAGACTAACAAAGTGAAAAAACAAATGTACGTGGTGTTTTTCTATTGGTTCGCATTTCGCAATGCAACTTAACTGATCAAAGTAAAAACTGAACACATGTGGAGTCTTCTTAATGACTCGTTTTCACACTTCTGACAAAGACTAAACGATGTGAAGACGGTGGATTATTCCTATTGGATAACCACTGTCACAATTAAAAAGGACTGAAAATGTGAAATGTAAAGAGACATGGAACAATTCTATTGACTTGAATTTCGCAAGCGGCAGAAGCAACCTAACACAAGACTGACAACGCGAAATAAGAAAAGACTTAGAGCTTTTTTATTGGATCGTATTTCACATTTGACAGAAGCAGGAAAACAAAAGAATGACAACACGAAATAAGAAAAGACTTGGAGCTTTTCTATTGGATTGTATTTCGCATTTGTGAAGCAAGAAAGAAAAAAAAATTAACAACGCGAAATAAGAAAAGACTTGGAGTTTTTATATTGGATTGTCTTTCGCATTAGTCAAAAACAAAACAAAAATTTGCGCATTTGTGAAGAGCGTGGAACAACCTTATTGGTTCGTACTTCGCAAATGGAAAAAAATCAATTAAAAACTAACACGACGAAGCTATATGGAGCTTAATGATTGGCTCAAACTTTGCAAAGACAGAAAAAACTAATAAAAATCGACACAACAAAGCTATATGGAGCTTAATGATTGGCTCAAACTTCATAAAGACAAATAACTAAAAAATCTAACACAACGAAGCTATATGGAGTTTAATGATTGGCTCAAACTTGCAATTTGTCGGAAGGATCTATTAAAGATCGACACAACAAAACTACTGGACAAATCTTGTTGGCCCAAGCTTTTTGCAACAACATAACTTCACAAAAATAAAGCTTTTTAATGTCGGGGTGGACTTAGAAGCACCGAACTAACCGGATCTAAAGAAAGCTTTGGTCTGCTAGACAAGCCCAAAATAAAATACATTATTTTAAATGAGACCCATAGCTATAAGCTGTTATATATAAAATAAGCGCAAAATATTTGAATAGTTGTAGACGATTGCAAAGAGCAAGAACAAAGAACCATGGTCGCGAAACACATATATATGCACACAAAATGCACAAACAAGATCTAAACAACCAATTAACCAATATTTCAAAAAATATTTGGGCGGGGGAATTGGAAGTTTTCACCTGATTAGCTTGAAGTCAACGGCGGAACAACTATGGTTTCATGCAGATCTGAAAAACTTCAAGTTCTTTACTCTTGCAAACCAGAAACATCCAGATCTAGCTCTACACAAGCATAACCACTAGCTCTAATACCATGTTAGGGAAATTACGGGAATGTATAATTAATGAATTATAAATCCACATAATAAATTGTTGAAGATTATAGATTACGATGAATAGTTAAATTAACCATAGATTTAGATGTTTATATATTGCAGATTATAGAATGTAATAACAAGCTACTGAAAGTAAATAATAGTAAAGTAAAGAGACGGAAACACCAAATTTATAGTGGGGAAACCCGAAGGAAAAACCCCATTGAAATAAAGCATTGTTTTTATTAAGAATTTCACAATAGCTTTAACCCATCACTTTCACTTCGCTCCTCGGTCTTCACAAACTAATTACGAGATCACTTCTTCGCAATTATAATATAATGATCTCAATGATCATAACAATATTAATAAACAACTCTCGCTATAATGCCTTACATTCATAATACCAATCCCGTAAGGGATCATCTTATATATATATATATATATATATATATATATATATATATATATATATATATAGGATGGGTGAAGCGGTCTTGGTTTCACTCTAATTGTGAAAGATCGACTCATAAAGTTTATTTTAATAAACTTTAACACTAGAGATCGTGAAGTGGTGATCCACCAAAAGGTATCCCCACTGAGAGTATCACCCACATAGATATTAAATTGAAAGCAGAACTTAGAAAACATGTTGGTCCAAGATTGTACAGGTCAGCCAAGACAAGATGCCACATCTTGACCTAGTTGTCTAGTTTTGCATAGGGATGTGGTAAATGAAACTTGGAATTCACACAATGAAAAGAAAAATTTAATCTTATGCATTTGCGCTAAAAAAGTTTGACACATCACTCTATGGGAATAGGCAAGTTAGGAGTGAGAAAACAAGATGTACTGAGTGGGGATATGATGTGATTGTTTATCTTTACAAAAAGAACAATAAATATTAGTACTATTAAAGGGAAATTGTCAAATTTGAGTGTTTACATTTGCCCCCCTTTAAGTATGAAATGGAAATGATATTATTAAAGAAAAAGATACGTGAGTGTGTAGACACACTTTGTATTCACTCAAAGTTTTTGTTATCCAAATGTGTTAGTATTAACACACTTCATGATGAAACCTATGACACAAAGTGTAGTCAATATCCATAGTAGAAATCGAACTATAACTAACATGTAAATATAGAATTTGATTTTTGCATGAAGTGAAATTAAGATGTGTAAAACATGGAAATAATAAACTTGTTTTCTTTATGGAAGGAAGAGATTCCCATTTCCTTGCTTATAGTTGGATATTTGGGTTTGGTTTTCTTAAACTTGTAGAAGGATTGGGGGTGATTAGTTCCTATTTGTGCATAAAGCTTAAGAATAGATTTGTTTTGTTGAACTTGCCGAAGGATTGGGGGTGATTCTTTGTTCCTCCAAATCCCTGCTTTGACGTATAAAGCTTAACTTTGGATTCATGTTGGAAAAGTCAGCTCTGAATGGGACTCATGGAACAGTTCCATGGTTCTATATTGATATCAATAAGTCGATGGGGAAGTTTTAAATTCATTGTTATTTAGGCATCAACTTGTCATCCACTATATAAGCCACGACTCATCTATTTTAACCTATTTATGAATTGTGTCCACCAAGCTTTTGCTCTACCTCTTAAATTTTCACATGTCGCCCTAGCCATTATTTTACCCCATGCTTAGTCATTCTCCATCCAAATTCAAAATTTCAAGTGCCGCAGAATTGTCTGCTAGAGCTCGTCATTTTTATCCGCTCGATGAGTGTTTTCATTACTTCTTTCCCTGGTTAAAAGCATTCCCCCTTTTGAGCCTCCAATGGCTATTGTTTTGTCAAAATCCCCCTATTTTCTTGTCCTTGTGTTCATATTTTCCTTATTGATTATATCCATCAAAATGAAGTTTCAATATGTCGATATGAGCTCGTCTCTTCCCTAGAAACCATCGTCCTTAAAATTGGGGACAATGATGTAAAACACATGGTTTTTAATGAATTTCAAGTAAAATGGAGGAGGAAAAAGGGCTATTTTGGTTGATCGGATTTTCAATAGTGGTTTGGCACACACAAGTGGATTCCCTACTTTTGTGCGGTGTGTTGACACAATTTCTCGCTTTTGATTCATGTTTTGATCCCAAACTAAGGAGTTAAAAGATCCATAGGTCCAAGTTATTTCTCAACTAGATGCCTATCATATCAACTTATCCCCTAGAATCACTTGTGTGGCGGCCGAGGTATTATCTCTTGAAACAACACAACAAGAGTTTAATTTAACACCAAATAAGTACCAAACCATGATTGCTATGTCTTGACTAAAAGCTAAGAAGAAAGGACCCTCTAAGTTGGTTGAGACTTTGTATAGAAATTATTTCATTAAAGAACTATCTGATATCATTACTCTACTAGCTAGAGTAATGGGCCTTCCATCCACAAGAGAATTTCATGATTGGATGAGTATCTTATCAACCTAATATGTGAGGAAAACAGGCTTTGAGCTAGGGGAGATAATCTATGAAAAATTAACCAAGCAACTCACTCAAGTGCATAACATTGAGTCATTTTAGGTGACTTCCTATTTAATGTATACCATCTCTAGATACAAAATTTGAGTTGGACATTCAAATCAAGGAAGATAAAACCTCTCTCAACCCATCTATGAATGTTACACCCATGTATAGACATGATTTCATCATAAGCAAGACAATTATAATTTTCCTCATCAAACATTTGTACCATATATACCTAGGGCACTTACAACCGACCATTGTCAATTATGAGCACTTACAACTGGACATTGCCAATTATTTTTATTAGTTACATTTAAAATATATTTTTAAAATTATATTGATATGAATAAATTCAAATAGATTTTTTTGTTCTATATATGTAACATTGTTAGGTGATTATATACACTAGAAAAAATAAACTAGATGTGTGAAACATTTTTTATTTTTTTGAAACTGGCAAGTCATAGACCGCCATATCCCACGATTGAGGTAGGCGAGACTTCTTGGCTACGCGGCCAAGGACCGAGGGGTTTCCATTCTGTCAAATTCACTCGGGGCATGATCCCGGCCTCATCCCTTATTACGGTGCATCTCGACTTCGCTTTCAGCGAGAATTGAACCCTGGTGGGCTCTTTAAGAGCCAATCGTCTTTCACCAAAATTAAAATTTAATAAATTTATTTGATTATAATCTTATAATATTTTTAAAAAATCAATTTAAATTCGTATCTTATTATTGTAATTTTCTACCTATTATTTTCAAAATAATTTTTATATTCTGTAAAGTTTTTTTAATATTTTATTTATTATTATACAATTTTTTCAGAAAAATGTGAACTTATTTGACATGTTACAATTATATTTTGTTTTTTAAAACAGTGCTTTTATTGTAAAGATTACTCTATATAATTAAACTTCGAAATAGAGAATTTAGAATACTACAAATATTGTGTTAACATTTCAGTCTTTAAAATTTGGAATCGTTAAATATTTACTAATTCTTCTTGATTACCAAAAAAATTAATATTAAAATTAAAAATTAAAAATACTGTAATTATGAAGAGATAAGACTATCCGCAACCATATACTTTCCAAGCATATTCATACCATATAAAAACTATATGTTTTCCATATATTTGAAACAACCAAAGCAATACTATCCATCACATCTTTTCTATGTACGTAACTTTAGAAAGTTACATGGCTAAGGAAATGTCTACTCAAAAGTTTTAACAGATACCCATATTGGAACAATCCTGTTTGTTTATGCTGTCAAAGTTTTAGACAACTATATTACATTTATGAGAAAGCAAATCATATCATTGAATAATACTGTGGCTTGACAGTTCTACACCTGGGTTTTAAGCAGATTTGTAATATGTCCCTGACTTGACATATTGTAGCCTGCCATCTGCAAAGTACCTGCTGGACATTATTCTTACCTGGTTATCATCCACCACCCAGCTCACATAATATGCATGAGGTTTGCCTATTGCAGCCTCCTGTGGAGCATAAACAGTGAATCCATAAGGAAGGTGGATGAGAATATACTTGCAGTCCATGTTGTTTGCATCCTCTTCACTCAACCCTCCTCGGAAGCCTTTCCAAATTGCCTTTTTACTTGTCATTTCAAGATGTGTGTCGATGCTTATTTCTGTTCCAACAAAGGTCCCCACTGGCTCAATTCTGCTTTCTTCAAGAGAAGCTCTGTGATGCTTCCAGATAGTGCCCTGCCATGAGGGCTCTGGTCTCTTGTCATTGTCTCTCGTCTCCTCAAGCATTAGAGCGACACCCATCTTGCCTTCGAAGTCATAGCCAAGTATAACAGGGGCCCTGGCATCAGGAGCTGCAGTCAACAAGCAGCATATGATTGAGTTTAAAATGTCTCTATAGAAATCAACATGGCAACCAACAGAATCACCTTTGTTGCAGCTCACACCTAACAGAAGAGGCTCAAGCATAGAGCTCTAAGAAAAAATAGACTACAACTTGTGTGCTGACTCCGAGTCTTATCGACGAAACCTACAAATCAATGTAGGATTTTACAGTAGTAGAAGCAATTTTAAGATTATCTTCCACCTGTTTTAGTAAGGCATGTATTTTAGAGTCAATTTAATGAGATTTTTTAAATTGGTATTACGAAATTATGGAGGGGAAGGGAAGCCCTAGCAATCAACTCTAATAATTTTTTGCCATTTTCTTTTTTATTGAAGTGCACAGAATTCTTTTACAGTATCTCCGGGCTTTTGCACTCTGCAAGAATTGAACCCTGGTGGCCTCTTTGTGAGCCAAGAAACTTCACCAATGGGCTAACAGTCATTCGGGATTTATCTAACACAAACACAGTAAATATTAGTTTGTAGTAGGAGAAACAGTGTTTATAATTCATAGTTTTGGGCTTCTCACCCTATAACCTATTTTTAGTCGGAGAATTTTTTTATAAATCATATTTTATCTCACAATTCTTACTAATGTAAGACAAACCCAATCATATATTTGTGTTAGGTAACTGATTACTTCCTAGAAGAATTTAATTAATTAGTATTTTTTTAAGGATTTTATGTACAGTAGTTAAGTTTCTCAAAATGACTTATATATAGTATTTTTCCTTTTACTTGACTGAAGATCAGTGAAAAATGATATCCAACATATTTTCAGGTCATGCCCAGAAGGAAAAATGCAAGAAGTAAAACATAATGTAAACAGATGTTATATAGTGTCATTTGTTAGTGTGTATGCTGCTGTTTTCTAAATCTGCTTTTGCTACACTGCTGAATAACCATTGGAACACTTTGGATCCTAGATTAGCTGTCCAGTATTTGCAAATACTGGGCAGCTTTTAAGGCTTATACTTTTACTTTTAGTCTACCAAATACAGAGGAATTTTCTGTTTTTATATATATATATATATAGATAGATAGATAGTTTAACAAAATATTCAATTTCTATTTACAACTTCTATGAATAAACAATCTTTAATTCAAAACCTAATTTACAACATTTTTTTCCCAATATTCTGTATTTTTTCCATATTTTAAATGTATCCTAAAAACATTCCTTATGAAAATTGCCACTCTGCTTTCACTGTTTTATTTGGTTTGCATGTGAAGGTGAGGTTAGCTATAGTACCGGAAGTTTTTCTACATATGTTGAACAATATATACAAATACAGCTTTACCAAACCAAAAAAATCTAAACATCTACACCAAAAAGATCTAGTTTCTTTTTTTTATACTTTAAAGCATAGTTACCATGTTCGAAAAGTTCGGGTTGTTCGGATAGGGAAAAAAGTTCGGAAGTTCGGAATTTTGTAAAAATTCGGTTCGGTTCGGTTTGGCTCGAAAAAATTATAAATTTTAAAAAAATATAAAATATGAATAATTACCAAAAAAATTATAAAAACTAAAATACTTATTAATAATATACTAAAAGTTAAACCTAAAATAATTAAATTTATGTAACTAGTTACTAAAGTAACTTAAACATTCGGTAATAAATTCAAGTATTACTATTATTAAGTATTAATCTCTACATATTGCTATTAAATTATTAATGTCTCTAAATAATAAGAAGTTGCTTGGTCCAAAAAGGTGCAAAAATGGATTTTATGAAAATAAGAAAAATATTGCCATCAATGCGTAGAGCTTGAGAAAATATACACTTTTGGAGAAAACGGCACTAGAAACTGAGCCATAGAATGAAAGTTATGGCACATGCAAGTTTTTGCTGCTACATCTTCCCGGACCCTTTCCAAAAATGGCAAATTTTTTTCTCTCATGAAAAAAATCCAAAAACAAACTTTTTTGTCAAAAAAGGAAAAAAATTTAGTCCCCAACCGAACCTAGCAAACAAGTTCGCTTTTCCCTGAAAATTCGGTCCGAACCGAATTTCACCTGTGTTCGCCCGAACATGGTAACTATGCTTTAAAGTTTAAACTGAAAAATATCCTCAAATAAATTTTAAAAAATTAATTAATTTTTAATGGTGGGTGCTCATAAAACAAGCTTAACACAAGATTTCAGGGCACTTTAAAAAAAAAAAAAAATGCAGCCATGCTTAAAAACACTGTATATAAGAAATAAAGTGAACTCACAAGCCATGAAATGCATCTCGTTGAAAACAACAGACTTGGGATCATTGGGTTTCAAAGCCAGCTGCACCCACCCAAGATCCCCATTGGGAAACTGAAGAATCCTGTGGTCTATAGAATTAGGATGCCAAATACCATCTTGCAGACTGTGCTTGAATTCATACATGGCCCATGGCCCTCCTTCCCAATTAACATCAGGCCCTTCTCCACTGCTCTCATACCACTGGTTCCTGTGATACAGATGCACACGCTCTTTGTCCACGGGCCACAGAGACCTCACAGACTTATAAATTTTTGCAATATGTGGACCTTCTGTGGGCTGCCACATGCTCCACAGCCCATGCCAGTGCTTCCAGTGATGTTGCGAGTTCCATTCCCACTGGTCGTGTGAAGAGAGCTGCTCTACTGTAGCTTCCTCTAACCCTTCTGTGTCCGGAACATTTTCTGATTGCTGTGACATCCTGAGTGCCCTGGGAGAATTCGATCTCGGAACCTCTTTGATGTTAGATTTACAAAAAGGGTGAAGAAAATTGTGAGGTGGATAAAAAGAAATTGTGATTGTAGGTTTCAATGAAAAGGGTGTAATGGTTGGTACAGTAATTAAGGATTTAGCTGGTAGACTGCAATGGGCTATGGTTATATTTTTGTGCGATTGAAGAGAACCCAAGTTGGGACTTGCGCAGTAATATTGGCGAGAACCCTGGCCATTTGAAATTGGTAGTTGCATTTGCCTGTGAGAGTTGCAGATTTTAGGATTAGGTACGTCTTCTATCCGAATCTAGAACGTACTAAAAGCCACACAATACACATAGAATTTAGAAATACAATTGTTTTTAAAAACTTTGCATAGACCAATAGAGTAATAGGAAAGTGGATAGTAAATAAGATTGAAATAATTTATTTATTTTGTATTGTTTTCCAAATGTAAAGGACCCAAGTAAATTTGTGGGGTAAAGTAGAAATAGGTTTTTGAATTATCTCATTTTGTTCTATGGGAATAAGGGGAATAAGGAGTAAAAATAGTTGATTGTGATTGGTTGAAAAAAAAAAATTGAGTGATAGGAAAGTGTTGGGTACATAGAAATAATTTATTTATTAGGGGTCACTATAGGAATCCTTTTCAGATTAGCTATTGGACTTTGACCATTCATTTCTCTTGATTTTTTTGCTTTTAACATTAACTCTAAAGTTTTTAAATATTTCTCGATTTCTACTTATTCTTGGAATTTTTCCCAAATCACTTTTGTCTACGTTCATCTTTTGAAAAAAATTAATGACATAACAAGTGGGAAATTAACATGACAAATGGCAAATTATTCTTCCATCATAAATGAGAACTCCTATATTTAAGGCAAAAAAGTTTATGGCTTGTCCCCATAAACATTAATTAATACTATTACAAACACAATCTAATTTAATCTACCTAATGTAATTTATTTCTGTGCATATCATAGATAGAAATAGTTAACTTTCCGATAATAAACATGCGTGCAACTACAAATTTATCTTGGTGCCACAACATAAATGTCGCCCTTCCATGGGGGCATTTGAAATTTCATTGTTACCCAAAACTACCACTACCACTGCAGCCCTAGAAATTGACAAGCTCTAGGCCGCTTTTTCGTGATTTTAACCGTATATTACAGAGGAAATTTTTAGAAACCATAGATAATGTGAGGGTGAAAATTTTAAAGCTGTCATTTTAAAGTAGTTTATATATATATAGAGAGAGAGAGAGAGAGAGAGAGAGAGAGAGAGAGAGAGAGAGAGAGAGAGAGAGAGAGAGAGAGAGAGAGAGATTTTTAGAATTTATAGCCAGAGAGAAAAGAGCTAAAGAGTCAAAAATTTCCTTTTGATAGGCACAAAAATTTCCTTTCGACAAAAGGAGGGGTGATCGTCAAATTCCAAGCCTAACTACCAGAGTCATGAAGGTGGCGAATACCTTCTTCACAATCCTCCTGGGCAGGAAAATCGAAATTTGTGGTTATATCGAGGCAAAGAACACAACGGATAAAAAAATCTTACTTTGACTAATAATTATGTGATGAACCCTTCTGTCATTGAGGTGGACAGTGTTATAGAGCTTGATTTGAAATAAAATGGGTTCCACAGCACGAGAAGAACGAAGCTTTTTGTTATTTTTTCTCTTTCATTTTTAGCCAATGTGTGTTGCCTTCTCCAACGTCGAAATTTCCCCTCATTTGACTTTTCATAGGATAGATTTGGTGTATTGAAGTAAATTTTCTAGACTTGTTTTTAGATCGTCTTCACTTTGCGTTTGTTAGGGAAACTTTAACATGGAAGGCTCTCTAAGAAATCCACTTAAGGGGAGGACATTTAGCATAGAGCTTTCTAGCGACGGGGCTGCCCATTTGGGCGAGGCCATCAAAGAGAAGCTTTCGGAATTTATGGGCAGCTATACTGATGATGTTTTAGCGGTGTTTTTGTTCCACTATTTGATTTGGGTATTTGGTTTCATGCAAAGTTTAGGACATTTTTGTCCTACTATTTATATCGAGTAATGGAGTGAAGTGAAGTTCTTAGGGTTTGATGGATAATTAGCAATATTTTTGTTTTACTACCTAATTTGGGGTATACTATTTTTGTGCAAATTTTAGGGCTTTGAGAAGAATTAACAACATTTTTGTGCATTTGTTTAAAATACAAAAAAATATAACTTTGTCTATTACAAGAATTAGAAATAGAATCTCGATCTCGGTAGATTTAAAATTGTATCCTACACAAGTAAAAAGTGGAGCTTTTAAACAGATTCACCCCAATTAGATTTTGCGGTGTTTTTCCTTTATTTACCGATGTTTCAGTCTAATTTCTTGATCCACCTCTTGGGTATACAACAAAGTTTCCACCTTAACAAAAGATCTCTCAACCCTTTTTAAAACTTTATCCACATAAGTAGAGTTTGGTCACAAGAAAAGAAATTGCTACAATCGGGTGGCGCAATTTTTCCAACAAATATTTCCTGTCAATGAAGTGCAATTTTTAAATTGGAAAGCAATAAAAAATCCATTATCTCTTGAATCTTCACACATGGCAATCACCGATATGCCATCAAGATATCTCTCGCTTTTCTCTTACTACTCCCACGACTTTCTATTTAAACATCCAAATTCCTATTTTCGATTCTGAAAACGCTTGTTTTAAACATTTCCCAACTAACCACGACATTTTGGCTATGTATCTTTGTTGTGTTTTCATGTTTTTTATGAAAAGATCTTATATTATATTAATGCAATAAGATACAAGATAACTTTCAACAAAAAGCGGGCGGTATGAGAGCACACCCCAAAACCACGAATAAGCTATGCTGAGCCTAGAACATCAAAAGTCAAACTAGGTCGATCCTAGGAAAGTACAACAAAACAAAAAACATCCCCCTAGAAAAAGCAAAGGCACTATCAAGCAAAAACTGCAAACATGCATGCGGCAGGTGGATCTTGATCATCTAGCCACCCCTAACTAGGCAGATCTTTGCCAACATCCCAGAATCTCCTAAAGCCAATAGCAAGTTCTTCCTCAGGATCTGCTTCCCCGTGCATATGAATGATGAGGTTGAGGTGAGGGAATTTCCCAGATGATGGCGGGGGTGATGGTGGGTGCCAAGTAGCTGGTGTGAAGCAGCAGCAAAAAGAGAGCCCCAACCCTGTTGTTGAGCTGAAGAATGCAGCAGAGAACCCCACCCATGTTGCCGAGGTGGCGAACCCTAACCCTATTGGCGAGCCAATGAGTGAGGTGAGGAGCCCTAACCACGACGACGCACAGGCGGATGACTATGCCGATGTATCGGCCTTGGAGAGCGGCGGGTGTGATTGACACCATGGCGTTGGGATCGGTTGCGTCAGCCACCATGGGCTGAAGGCACTCGAGAAACATTGCACGGGGCTTCCCCCCAGTGGCGAAGCAGAGTCTGGAGGTGGTCCACCTCTAGTGCCACCTTGTTTGCTTGAACTTAAATATGCAAAAGTACATTGGAGATCACTGTAATGCCCCGCTTCACAAATCCCAATCATCAAGGTAAGGGCTTGACCTTTGCACCTGGCTGTCACTATATTCGAAAGCATAGTCACTCTTTTTGTCTCGAACAATTTGAGAAGAATTGAACCTCGTCCGTATTTTACATAAATTATATGAGAAGATTCAAAATCCTTTTAGGGCACAATTTAACTTCTCGGTTTTGGCATAACCTACACAAGGACAACGATACCTCTCCGGGCGTCGAACGTCATCCTTGACTTAGGGTAACCTATCTCCCTTAATTGTTTTGGTTGGTTAGTAATCGTGTTAACATTCTTATACTTGTTTATAATACGAAAATTGTATAGAGTAAGATATTGTTTGAAAATAACATAATAATAATAATGGCTAAATATAGTAAGATATTTTAAAAATAAATGAAGTAAACAAATAGATTTAAATTAACGGTGATAAAAAAATAAAATAACAAAAAGGAAAATAAAATAAAATAAAACAAAATAATAAAGTAATTAAAAGGGAACATTTAATGGATTCGGTGGAGGTTTGGTTAAAGCAAGGGTAAGTGCACCAAGATGGTGGACAATTAAGTGGACATAAAAACCCGAAATTTACGTACTGCGAACGCGGTTTATAAACCGCGCTTGCTGTTTTTAAATGAACGTGGTTTATAAACGCGCTTGCAGTAACTATTTTTATAGGCTCGGTGATTTTTGAAACTAAAACCGTGATTGTGGTTTACAAACCACGAGCACGGTTTCAAACCACGATCTTGGTCCTCTAAGATAAAAATATAGACCCGCGACTCCTCCATTTCCCTCATTTTTCCTTTCCAACCGTGATTTCTCCTACACCTTTGGCTCTCGCACTTTGAATACCCCCTAAAAATTACTCTTCAGACTTGTGGATTGCGATAGTTTCAACCATGCTGCCAAGACAAAGAGGTAAGCCCTCAATTTTGATCAATTTGTTTGCATTTTAGTTTTTTTGTGTGATTTTCATGGGTTTTCAATTTTTTGTTTATGTATACAATTTTTTGTTTTGTTAGTTGCTCAACAAGCTCGTAATCCTGCAAACTGTCAAAATATTCCTCAAAACCTTGCAAACAATCCTCAAAACCCTCCAAACATTCGGAAAACCCTCCTCCAAACATAGATCCGCCTCTTGTGGCTCCTTCTGTCCCCATGGAACCAAAATGAACACAAGTTGATATTGTTGGAAAAATCTGACAAAATAAAATTGCCGTTGAGAACCTTATTTAGAATATAAGACAAAATCATGCCACAAATCCGTCCGCATGACTTTAGCCAACACATTGCAAATATTGATTGGTGAAGTTGACTCCGCAACCAACCAAATAGATAGATGGAATACCTTTAGAAGTGATTATAGGTAGTGGTATGCAAATAAATTATCCCATGCGGCCGTAAAAGATAATTTTTTTGGAAAAGACCGCATTTGTGCATTATTTATTGACCCAATAACCAATGCCCCCCGCAGTTACTTGCAAATAGTTCCCAATCCATTAGTGCCACGATGACCAAATCAAGAACAATTTTTGGGACCGATGGTGGATGGTTTTTGATTATCCACCATGCAACAACAATGAGGTTCCCCTTTATTTTTTGAAGAAATTATATTGTGAGTTCGTGCTTAATGAGGTCCCAAATTATTTTGACTTTTCTGATTTTTATGGGCAAGGTGGTGGCTCTACACAGAGTAGACCTGGTGCACACGTAGGTCAACCAAGGATCCCCCATGCCCCAAAACCCCCATTGCCTTCAGTTATCCCTCCTACAGTGAAGGAGGTTGTGGAGATTGACACACTACATGCATTGAGGAGCTCATCGACACTCGACCCAACATAGTGGCAGATTGATGATCCGGTGATGTTGGTGGAGGCGCCTGGATTCTAGCACACCACACCACTTGTGGATCATGTGGTGCCGTATGCTTCGCGGGTGAGACATTATTTCTTTGGATCACATGATTTCTTTTCTCTAGATGAGATGATGGCAGATGTTTTTGGGCTAGTGCAACGGATTTTGGTCTTTCACGGGTAAATGTCAATTAAATATTATATATATATATATATATATATATATATATATATCTGATAGTTTGATTCATGTTTGAGATTTTAATATATATGTATTTCATTGTATGTTATATACATACATGTAAAAACTAAGTTTTTATTTTATTTTAAATAGCAAAAGCGGTGAAGGAAACATCCGACATCAACATGCTAGCTCCTGCATCACGAATGGGGGATGTTACAAACGTAAGTTCCAAGTTGTACTTAAATTTCAAATTTCATTTGATTTTGCACTTTTATTATTATAATGTTTCCCCTATACATATACATATTAATATATGTTTGTCTCTTATATGTGCAAGAGCCTAGCGGGTCATCATCTGCTCTAGGAACTGAGGCTATTGGCACACCTCACCTGACTTTTACGCAGGTTAGTTTCTCTTTACACTTTGGTTCTAATTGTGGAAGTTCACGTGGATTATGCTTTGGATCTATTATGTGGTAGTCATGTAGATTAATATTGATTTGTACATGTTTTTGTATAGCTTATGACTGCCAGAGAGACTCCTCCATATATGCAGACTGTGGAGGCTGTTGTAGATACTACCATAACATCTGCAGATCCACTAACTGAGGTACAATTTTTCAAATTTGTTAAATTTATTTAGGAATTATTTCTTATTACTTAAATCTACAATATCAAATTTTGTACATGAAATATTTAATTTGAAATTTAATTATTTGTATGTAGCTTACCTCTCATGAGTCTATTGTTGTCCTTGCCATGCATCAATGACAAATTGATAGGGATCATGACATTGCGGTAAGATTTCACATGCATTTTAACTAAATTCTAAGTTTCTAAATTTTGAATGTATTTTAAAAATATGGGTGTTAAAAACTTGTTGTTTATGAATGTGCATGTTAGGTTGCAGGCCTGCTTAGAGATGCCTAAGACCACACAGATGAAATCCATAGTGGCATCTCCCTCCACTACATCCCCAGGTTGTGGACATGCTACTTCTAGCAAGGCGAAGAGAGGGAAGATGTTTCATGATTAGATTCATAGGACGTGGATGTACGTAGATATATATATATATATATATATATATATGGGCCATTTGCTCATGATTCTTCATAGGACATTGTATATAACCTTATGTGGCCGCATGTGGTCTTATATGTATGACACACTTAATTCAAGATGTACACATGTTATAAACTTATATTTTTAGAGACGTGCGTTCAACACACTTAGTTTGATACATTATATATCCACGTGTTGGTTTTCATAACGATATTACTTCTATGTTTGATTGAATTCATTACACATGATATCCTTCTATGTATGTATATTACGGTTATATTAATTCTATATGTATGTTTGATTTAAAATTAAAAAACTGGTGCAACAATAAGAAGACAATAATCATATATCTCATGTACCATATTCTAGTGCAATAATAAGTTTTATGTATGTTATGACATGTACATGTCAAGGACTGAAATTTCACATGTTGTTGGAGTTGTCGGTAGATTTTAGGAAAATATAAGTAGAGAACATTGTTCAACGGTGAAGTGGAAGTTTCACTACTTGTGAGGAAAAATAAATTATTGCATCACCCATAAAAATATTGGTGATTCAATTTGTGGATATTTTGATTCATATTTTGTGATTTGGAAAAACAAAGATCGACTTAGTAGTTATGCTATTACACTTGTATGCTCGGACCTATCGGTTGGATTTCAAAGCTTCAAAATATTACAATTTTTTCAACTACCGAGGTAGAATATGTAGCTGCTATCATGGTTGTCAGGAGAGGTAATTTGGGTAAAAATTTTATTGGATGAGTTTTGAATATATCAATAGAAGATGAAGGTATTGTGTGACAATCAAAGTGCTATTTAATTATCCAAGAATCTAGCTTATCACAATAAGACAAAGCATATTTTAGTTAAGTATAATTTGGTTATACATGTTATTGATGAAGGGATAATAGCACTTGACAAGGTACACACCATAGAAAACTTTGTTGATATTCTCACAAAACTAGTACTATTATAGAAGCAAAAATGGTGTTTATCTTCTATTCATTTGCAGAAAATGCGATGAGTTGGTCGTGTAATATATAAAGTGGATTGGTTATCAAGGTGGATATTATAAGATATGTGACAACAAAGTTAAATTTTAGATCCCTTTATACGACAACATTTTTAGCTCACTTTCCAAAGTTGAAAAAGTTGTAATTGTTGAAAAAGTTGAAAACGGTGGGTCGTGGCACCAAACCGACTGCATGGACATGTTCGGGTGGCTAGGTGAACACTAGAGGAGGTGTCATTTTTGGTGCGTGATAACGTCGTTGCTTCCGGGTTACCTCGTTTGGGCGGAGTCCCTAAGAGCCCGACACCAAAAAATTATTCAACTTCGACAGTGAATACGCACACTCCATAAAGACTGGAAATGTCTCATCTAATCCTACACCTCAGCAGTGTAGGGACCCTACAATATCCCGTATCGGATTTTTCCTTCTCCAATTGGTGCTCTCGTTGCCATATTGTTTACAAACGCACTAAATAGTGCGGTTTGAGACAGTGTAATTTGTCACAAACGATATATTTTGTAAAGTGGGTCGTGGCACCAAACCGACTATACTGGTACATGTTTGGGTGGCGGGTGAATGCTAGAGGAGGTGTCATTTTGATGTGCCACAACGTTGTTGCTTCTAGGCTACCTCGTTCGGGCAGAGTCCCTTAAGAGCCCTGAGACCAAAAATCGTTCAACTTCTATGGGTGACTACGCGCACTCTGTGGCACCTAGAGATGTCTTGTCTGATCCTAAACCTTGGTGTAGAGAACCTCTACAAAAGGTTGTCTTGGTTTTTTCCTTCTCCAATCGGTGCTCTCGCTGCCCTATTGTTTGCAAAAGTCTGAATAGTGTACTTTGAGACAATGTAAGGCTGTCAAACGGTATATTTTGTAAATGGTGGGTTGTGGAACAAAACCAATTATGTGGAAACATCCAGGGTGGCTAGGTGATTACTAGAGGAGGTGTTGTTTTGGTGTGCCACAACATCATTGCTTCAAGGCTACCTTATTCGGGCGGAGTCCCCAAGAGCCCTGAGATCAAAAAAATGTTCAACTTCGACGGGTGACTACGTGCACTCCGTGGCACCTAGAGATGTCTCGCCCGATCCTACACCTTGGGTAGGGACCTCTACAATATCCTGTCTTAGTTGTTTCCTTCTCCAATTAGTGCTCTCGCTGCACTATTGTTTGCAAACACACATAATATTGTAGTTTGAGACAATGTAAGGTCAGTCAAACGATATATTTTGTAAACAGTGGGTCATGGCACCAAACCAATGTGCGGACATGTCCAGGTGGCTAGGTGAACACTAGAGGAGGCATCATTTTGGTGTGCCACAACGTCTTTGCTTCGGGGCTACCTCGTTCGGGCGAGTCCTCAAGATCCCCGAGACCAAAAATCATTCAACTTTGACGGGTGACTACGCGCACTCCATGGCACCTAGAGATGTCTCGTCCAATCCTACACCTCAACGTAGGGATCCTCTACAATAGTTTGTCTCATTTTTTTCCTTCTCCAATCGACGTTCTCACTTCCCTATTGTTTGAAACACGTCGAATAATGTAGTTTGAGACAGTGTAATCTTTGTCAAACGGTATATTTTGTAAATAGTGGGTCATGGCACCAAAAAGACTGCGCGGACATGTCCAGGGTGGCTAGGTGAATACTAGAGGAGGCGTCATTTTGGTGCGCCACAACGTTGTTGCTTTCGGACTACCTCATTCGGGCGAAGTCCCTCAAGAGCCCTGAGACCAAAAAATCGTTCAACTTCGATGGGTGACTACGCGCACTCCGTGGCACCTAGAGATGTCTCGTCTAATCATACACCTCTGTGTAGGGACCCTCTACAATAGTTTGTCTTGGTTTTGTCCTTCTCCAATCGGTGCTCTCGCTGCCATATTGTTTTAAACGCTATTTGAATAGTGTAGTTTAAGATTGTGTAAGACTATCAAACGGTATATTTTGTAAACGGTGGTTCATGGCACCAAACCAACCGCATGGAAATGTCCGGGTGGCAGGTGAATGCTAGAGAAGATGTCATTTTGGTGCACGACAACGTCGTTTCTTCCAGGCTACCTCGTTTGGGCGTAGTCCCTCAACAATCCCGAGACCAAAAATTGTTCAACTTCCATGGGTGACTATGCGTACTCCATAACACCTAGAGATGTCTCATCTAATCCTACACCTTGGCATAGGGACCCTACACAATAGCTTTGTCTCGCTTTTTTCCTTCTCCAATCGGTGCTTATTTGCCTTATTGTTTATGAACGCGTCGAATAGTGTAGTTTGAGACAATGTAAGGCTGTCAAACTATATATTTGTAAACAGTGGGTCATGACACCAAACCAACGCACGAAACATCTGGGTGGCTAGGTGAATGCTAGAGGAGGCATTGTTTTAGTGTACAACAACTTCGTTGCTTATGGGCTACCTCGTTCGGGCGGAGTCCCTTTAGAGCCCTGAGACCAAAAAATTGTTCAACTTCGACAGTGACTACGTGCACTCTGTGGCACTTAGATATGTCTCGTCTAATCCTACACCTCTACATAGGGACCCTCTACAATAGCTTGTCTCAATTTTTTCCTTCTCCAATCAAGTGCTCTATCCTGTCTCAATTTTTTTCCTTCTCCAATCAAGTGCTCTCGTTGCCCTATTGTTTGCAAACTCACCGAATAGTGTAGTTAGAGACAATGTAAGGCTGTGAAATGGTATATTTTGTAAATGGTGGGTCGTGGCAGCCTTGAATCGACTACAAAGACACATTTGGGTGGCCAGTGAATACTAGAGGAGACGTCGTTTCGGTGACGCGACAACATCATTTCTTCTAGGCTACCTCGTTTGGGTGTAGTCCCTCAAGAGCCCTGAGACCAAAAAATCATTCAACTTCCACGGGTGACTATGCGCATTTCGTGGCACCTAGTGATGTCTTGTTTAATCCTACACCTCGGCGTAAGAACCTCTACAATAGGTTTGTCTCAATTTTTTCCTTCTCTAGTCGGTGCTCTTGCTGCCCTATTGTTTGCAAACATGTCGAATAATGTAGTTTGAGCAGTGTAAGGTTGTCAAACAAGTATATTTTGTAAGCGGTGGGTCATGGCACTCAAACGATTACGAAATGTTCAAGTGGCTAGGTGAACACTAGAGGAGGCATCGTTTCGGTGTGCAACAACATCGTTGCTTCTGGGTTACCTCATTCGGGTAGAGTCCCTCAAGAGCCACGAGACCAAAAATAATTCAACTTCGACGAGTGACTACGTGTACTCCGTGGCACCTAGAGACTTCTCATCTAATCCTACACCTCAGCATAAGGACCCTCTATAATAGCATGTCTCAGTTTTTTCCTTCTCCAATCGGTGCTCTCACTGCCCTATTGTTTGCAAATGCATGAATAGTGTAGTTTGAGACAATGTAAGGCTGTCAAATGGTATATTTTGCAAACAATGGGTCGTGGCACCAAACCGATTGTGCACACATGTAGGGATGGTCTTGTAAACACTTGGGGAGGTGTTGTTTTGGTTCTCTAAGCTCCAGGTCCTTCTGGGCTACCTCCTCGGAGCCAAGAACCCCCTCCATAGGTACATAAATCATTGTTAATTGCTTCTCTTTTCTTGTAAAACAATGAAAGCTTCTCTTAGCTTCAAGAATTTATAATTCTCTACTAATAGTGCCAACCATGTGAAGGTGGAAGATTTTTTGGCACCACTAACCTGCATATAAAAGTGTTAGTCAAAGAAATTTAAGTTTCAAATCAAAACCATACTAGATATATACAAAATACACAAATTTAATAAAATATATGAACTTAAATTTATCTAACAAATTTATATATACCAAAGAAATTATATATACCAGACATGAGCATTGTAAATTCATTCAAATGAACAATCAAGATCAAATCTACTCTAAATAACGGACAAGATTTCTTCATGATCTAACTCTCAAACCTTCCAAATAATCTTGTTATTAGGCCTTTCTTGATATCTATACAGCTGAATATTTGTCTCTAGAACTAGATGCAAATACAAGAGTATTTTCCTATGTGTCTCAAAGTCTTTAAACACCCAAACATAGGAGTTTTTAATGGATACCGTCGAAGCCAAGTTCCAGTAACTACCACTGACCCTGTAGGGTACTCAATATCTTTGCCATCTATAACAGGAGAAGTCAACTTCTTTCTGTCCTCAATGCAACGACATAAGAAATAGTCTATTCCTTCTTCATTATCTTCTGTCACAATAACTGCAAACACATGTCCTACAAAAAAAAGGTTTCAACTCAAATTTAAATTGTAAATATTAAAATTTCAATGGACATAACTCAATGCAAAAATTGTAGATAACCATAAATTCCTTGTCGCACCAAAATCAAAATTTTGTCAAAGTACTTGGATGTTGCAACTTCATCTGCAGAAACAAGTCGTAATGCTTGTGGAGGTTGATAACTAGCAAGTGGAGTTAGAGGCCTACAAATCCATCCATCAAACCATTCTTGTGAATCACACTCAACAGTGACAAATTCGATACAAGATGCACAAAAACATGTCAACTTTCTTGTCCATGTGGCCCATGAAGTAACGCCCGAGCTACAAAATGAGTGCATATCATTGGACCCATTGAGTGTCATACAATCCTCATAGTTAGCAATTTGTTATTCCTCTATCAACCAAAATATCGTGAACCGTGAAAATTTCTTTAGAACCTTGTGCCATGTTGTCAATACACCATTCCACTATTCTCTTTACATCTTTCAATTTAGCACCATCTTTGTACTTCAACTCTTCTCTTGCAAGATCTCTTTTCACACATGCCCTTGCACCGTCATGCTCTCATTTTCCATGTCCAGCCTCAGTGAAACTCCAAATATGTTGCACACCCATCTTGACGTGCATCTTGCTCATCCAATAAAATATTCATGCATTCTTAAACTGAGACGTGCAATTATCTGACCATATATAATGTTGTTTGAAGTGGATGTCCCTATCAGACAAGTTTCCATAAAATAACTAGAAACACCCTTGCATAAATTTAGTAGAATGAGTACGATCATCACTGATATAAAAGTGGTACTCTCTTAAAAAATTTCGATGATTCTTTGTATTGTCAGGAGAATGTATAAATCTTATATGCACAAAAATGACAACTTGTATTGAGTTGTAATATTGTGATTGAACCTCCATTTGTGGTTGCAATGTGTAATTCTCTACAAAATCAACCACTGAAACAATAATACCAATAGGAAATGTGTCTTTACATATCTTGAACTGTTCATCCAACCATCAAGCTTTGTGTGTATGCCTAGCATACTCATAAACAATTTCATCCTTAAATTTTCTCATAAATTAAAAAACAGGCATATGTTCTGTAACTAGCTCACACCGTTTAGACTCTTTTCCATCTTTCAACTGGTATGCAACTAATTTATATTTATCAAACTCAACTAAATTATTTCCTATTGCACCTTCAATTTGCTCATGGATGCAACTTTCCAATTTAGGTAATCCGCCACATGTACCACAACTTCCATCTAAACAATCCTGACTATAAAAAAATTGTCCAACTTCTTTTTCACAAAATATCATAGGAATGAAATCCTGGAAGATATTGGTGGAACTTGAACACCACATTTCGATAACATAGTTTTAGAATGTAAAATAAAATGAATACATAAAAATTTAGCATAATGCATAGCAAATTCAACATGTTGCCTACAACAACAAGTGGTGCGAGCGTGGTTGATTTTCACATAGAATGGTTTTAACATTTCAAAAAAATGTTGACTAATTTTAATTTCTAGATGCTCTTGTTCAAACTTACGAAAAAATTGAGTTTGAGTCATATCTAAGAAATACTTTGGATGTGGTTCACGATTAATAGAACCAACTCTCCGTTTTACAACATCTCTTGTATTAGGTGAAACTCTAGTGTTATCATGCCAAAATTTAATAACTTCTCTTATAGCATCAGTATTATATTTGTCCTTACGTGGTGCTCTAGCAAGAAAATGCCCAAAAATTGGTGTTATTGAGTGATTAAAGGATATTACGTCTTTCAATTGCTTTCATTAGAGTTTTCAATTAACTTGCAACATTCGACTTGTTTGCGTAATCAAACATTATTATTTTTATTGATTCACTTACAACACTAGTAGCAAGTACACGACGCACAATATTACTATCCCTAGTGCGTCTCTTGACACCAACAGTGTGATATGCATCATGAAGGTTTTCAACAATTGTAGAGGTTTGACCACGTATATTAGATGTTGTCAATCCTAAGGTGTTTAATGTAGGTCTCATTTTATTCAATTTCATCAAACTAACCAATAATTGACATATTTGGGAATCATTTAAAATTTCAAAATGATTATCCCAAATTTTAGTGGCTTTTCTTTTGATTTTCCGTTCAAAAAGTTTGTCACACATTGGTTTCAAAATGTTTTCATCAATTTCAATAAAATAATTAGGTTTCTTACGAAAAATCTTAGGAGGTGTTTTTGTCAATTTTTGTTTGTCTACAGTTTCAACTTGAATTTCTTTATTCACATTTTCATTGTCTCCTTCAATTTCAACATTGGCTACATCACGAGTATTTAATTCTTCTTCAATATGTGACAAGAAAAACATCTTCATCACGAGTATTTAATTCAACATCAACTTTGACAGTAGAAACATTACCGGGTTCCTCATTGCTTACAATAGTAGGGGTTGAAGATGAACCTATTCTTGATTCACGAAGATTCCACATTCACTCAACATTTTGAAATTTGTTTACTTCTAATTCGTTTGGTGTTTCTTACTTAATGACTTCCTTTTTTTATTTCATTTCTTGTCTCCCATGATGTTTTACTTCCGGTGATAAGAAAAACGTGCAAAAAATGATAGAATTTCATAGTAATTTGTACGGTAAAGTCAAACAGTAAAAATCACATGGTAATTAGAACATTGGGATGCGTATAAATATGATTTATAAACTGCGATCGCGCTTTATAAACCGCGCTCGTGGTTTATAAAGCGTGATCATGGTTTATAAAGTGCGATCGCGATTTGTAAAGTGTCATCGTGGTTTGTAAACCGCGATCACGGTCCTATTTGTATCTTCAAATCCGACCCTAAGGCTTGGGAAATATTTGTTTTGCCCAACCAAAGCTATGGAAGGTCATTATGAAGTGTAAAGGGTCAAAAAACTTCAAATTTGCTCTTCCACAGACTTGAACCATGCTAAAAAACTGAAAACATTTCACAAAAATGGTGTCATCACGTAGGGGAGACTGTTAGCTTCGTAGAAATATTGATTTTAAAGTGAATAGAATAAGATAAATATCATTTTATATTTTTTACTAACAATAGGTCTTTAAGACATTTTTTCCTGCGAATGTTCAGGTCTACGTTTAAGACTGCAACTTTTGTTTCGCTTATTAAAATGTGCCAAAACTTATACCATCTCGAGCATGGAGAAATTCTATACACGTTAAAAAAAATTATGATTTTGATATTTTTTGATATAGTTATGGCGGGCAAACAGAAAGCGCTCCGTTTTCTAAATCTTTTTAGACCACTTTCACGGAAAAATCATAAAAAAAAATTGCTCAAAAAAATACAAAATAAAATCCATCCCAAGATAGACAACTACATCTAACTTTTCACCAAAGGAAAAAAATAACAAGATTTGGTCATCCAAATCGCAGCAAACGAACTACAATTTTATAGTTTTTTTAAAAACAAAACCAAGTCATATAATTCTAAGTGTTTAATATAGCTAAACTTGTCCATTTTTTTTTAAAATTAGTATTTTAGAAACTAGATTCCAGATGCTACGATTCATGTTCATATAAAGTTTTCTAATTTTGAGGGCGCATATTGATAATAATCCATACAAGTTGAGATTTCGCTATTTTTTGCAATATGACGTCCACTTATGACCCCTTTTTTGTCCACCAACTTGGTGCACTTACCCCAAGTTTTAAACAATTAAATAAATCAAGAAATAAACAAAAGAAGGAAATTCAATTAAATTTAAATAAATCTTAAAATATTCGCATATTCCTAAATCCTACCAAAATATTGGGCTTTTGCCAAATCTTTTACACAAAGGAATTAATGAAATTCCTCTTGGGTTTTGTAGATCTAGTTGACGTGAGAGAATTAGGTAAATTCTCATGGGTAAATGTGAGAATTTAATGCATTAAAGGTTGTGGGAAACGTGAAGCTTCCTTAGGAAGCCAACTACATGCTTTACTCGGACCTTTTTTTTTTATCGATTTAGCTTGGAGGAGCTCTTCTTCTTGGGTCCAATGATTTTAGTTTTCCTCTGTTAAAGTATATGCTTTTATCTTTGCTCTATGGACAAATTTTCTGTTGAAAATCCCCAAGTTTGGATGGAATGATTTTGTGGAGACCTTGCAAGATAATGAAGGAGATTTGTATAGAGTTGTTGTATTTCTCATTAACTGGACATGAATTTGTCCTCCCCTTTCTTTGTTGTTCATTTCTATATAATGCATATGAAATCGTCATTTTCCAATATGTGTGGGTTTTCATTGATTTTTTTGTTAAATACAAGCTGGTCAGAAATGGATCTATTAAATTATCTCTTTTGCGGATAATTGGGGAAAATATTGATATAGAACTGTTTTATTTTGTATGGAATCTCATTTCTCACCTTAATTTTTTCTTTCTAAAAGAATGAATATTATCTGGATTGCTTCCCTATTTGTGTTGTATTTATGCAAATATTATTCGTGTGATGTGGTATTATGCGACTTACTATTATTGTTGGAAATTCAAAGCATGCGTTTCGTTGTTTTAGCTTAGAGTAATACAATAAGCTGGATTTCTTGGTGGGTATTGAAGGAATAAGTTAATTTATTTTATATCTAGATCTCGTAACATATTGGTTTGCATGTTCTCTTATTTCATTAATAGAAGTCAATAAGGGTATGTTTTATCACATACGGGTAACTGGTTTTTATATACTAAATGTGTTACTTTCATGGAATAAATCTTGATACCCTTCCATGAAAGACTATGGCCAACTGTGACTTTGAGTAATTAGGGGATTGAAAAAGGATTTGATTGTTATTACATAACTAATTTTTCGTGTTACAACCTTTCTTTCCTCCTAATAAATTTTTAAAAATAAAACTGACATTCTCTCCGGATCTAGTTATTATTGTTGCATTTGTATTGTTCCCTCGGGTATTTCTTAGTTTGGAAAGAAACCTTGTGGCACAAAATGGGTGTATGGGTATTTCAATTTTTTTGTTTGATTTCAACTTTGAGGCATGATAATATTCTACAGGAATCCTAAGAATTAAAGTTTGATTATTTACTTTTTTAAAAAATGCAAAACAATCTTCTCATTGGTAATGGTATATTCTTCTATAGGAGTTCAATGTTGTCTTTAAGGATAATATTATTTTGGATGAGACAAATTGATGTAGTTTCCTTGATTATATCATTGTGTCATATTGTTCTTTTATAAGATTGTGTATTTGAGTTTGATTCGTGGATACTTTACTATTTAACTTTGAGATGCAATAGGTTGAACTTTGAGGGTTGTTTTGTCTGTAAAAAAATTAATATTTGGGGAATAAAGTAAAAGGTTTCAAAGGAATCTACCCACATATAAACCTTATTGGGTCGTCATGAGGATAGTGTATTTCTTTGAAATTTTGTGGGAAATCTATCTCATACCTAGTTTCACATTTTAGATAAAATATGGGGAACTTGTTTTGGTTGTTATAAGCAATGAGTTACTTGATTAATACATTGTAGAACTATGTAAAACCATATCTATGTTCTGAGATCTATTTCTCCTTGGAATGTAAAGGTTTGAAATTTCCGTTGGAATGATGGAATACAAATAGAAAAATGCTGCCACTATTTTGAGGGAAGCTCAAGTAGTATATTATAGCTACTAGTGATATGTCTAATAGATAATAGGTTTGGTTGATTATAAGGGATTGATATATACATATATCACCGACCTATTTCACATCACATATTTCATGGTATATTGTTTATATAAGGTATGAGATTCTTACGAATTGTCTTATGAATACTTTTAGTTTTTGTATTATCAAAATAAAATGTGGATTCTAAATATACAATATATACATGATATAAACTTAAAATTCTTTTGTAAAAGGAAATTTAATCATTTAATGGGAACCATCAAATAAAATTGCTATAATATACACAAGTAAATTGGAGGGATTATTCTTTATTAATTATGTATAATTGTTCTGAGTTCCCTATTGTGAGTAAGTTATTTTATAAAACAATCTCTTAACAATATTCTTTTTCTAGTGAAAACGTTTAGCGATAAGATGTCTCCATAGGGAAGTTTGGAGTGATTTATATGATGATGTAAATAATTGAGATTAATATGTTATGTTATCCATCAAACTAATTAGATTTTTATGGGACTCTTGTTTACTTCATGGATGAAAGTTAGGGTAAGTAGAAGTTGTGCTTATCTTTAGTCTGCAATGTGTGTGGGGAAAGCATTAAATAAGGGAAAAAGAGAGGTCACTTGAGTATGTTGAAAAGGGAAAAAGAGGTGTTGATGTTTATTGAGCATGTCTCTTGTGTATGTTGAAAAGAAGATTGCTTTCCTAATTTCTAAGTGATAGTTGATTGTTATGATCTTGTTGTCCTTTGATGTCTAATAGAAAAAAATAATAATATTCAAAAGCATGTTAATGTAAAAAAATATTGTGGGGATATAAGTTTATGATAGGGTAGAAAATAATGACATATGACTATTGTTATTGCATTTATCCTATGCATTTGAGTAAACTTTATAGCGAGAGATAAATGAATGGTTAAAATGCAAAGGATGTTTGTATGCATTATACTGTTATAAACAACATAGAAAGTGAGGATGACTTATTCATGCTAGTTCAAATTTAACTGACTGTGTAAAACCTCTAACCTCATATGCAGTTTGAGATGAATCGAGTACGAGATCAAAGGTCTGGAAAACTTTGTAACTATTTGAATGGTATTTGGTCTGATTGTAAAAAAAGGGGGTTATAGTTATTGTAAGGTTCAGATGAGTCGGATGCATATTTGATCATCCTTGCTAGTTTGTGGTGACATTGTATAAAGGTGTATCAATCATTATCATGAGATAAGAGGTTGCGGGACCATAAAAAGATTGTAATCATAACAGGTTTTGTATTTTTGAATGCAGCCTACAGATCAATAAAGATTTGATAATTAAGCTCTATTGTTGTTGTTTAATATCTTTCGTATAATGAATCAAACAACCACAAAAAAAAAACCTAAATTAGGGAATGAAATCAAGGACAAAAGTGTTGCACAACTAATTTCCAAACATTGTGTAAATCAAATTAAGTGATAACATTTTAAGAGGAATGTAAATGATTCCAGTGGATCTAATGTTTAGTTAACCACACACAAGAATACTCAGTGTGAATCCCCTTAAACCCCCTCAAATAATAATGTCATCTTGGCAAGAAGAAGCAAATTTACCTTGAGTTACACGATGATGGTGGAGATAAGGGAATTCAATCAATCTAGGTTTGACCTTAGTAAGTTGTATAAAATTTACAATTGATTGTCTCCTAGTAACCCATATCTAATACTTAATTTCCCAGGAACCCCTACATGGTTGAGTGTGAGATCATACTCCTTGGGACCTTAATAAGTAAGCCCTTAAGTGAAATAGATAGGTTGCAGTTAGATGCAATAACATAAAACAAAATAGATTAACCCTAGTAATTAAATGCTAATATGAGGAGAACGTGTAATCTCGTTACTCTTGGACTATTAAACTTCCTTTATGTCATGTGAACCTCCCTCATGGCAATCAAGGTTAATTGCAAAGCCAAGAAGCATGCCTTTAGAAAAAAATCCTTAGGAAAAACTCTAGTAATCTCATTTTTGTATACATGTTCCTTCCAACAACTAGGCTACATCATTCTATTGCAATAAGGGAAAACAAGCAAAATTTGATGGGTTTACTACAAGTGAAAGGTTAAATAAAGTAAGATAATGTAGGCTAGTTATAAGATAATTGATAAGTGATTTTAAAATAAATATGGTCAATAAAAAAACTTGAATGTAATAAATATGTAAACGGGAAAGTGTTGTGTCATGGATAGTGCCTCTATGAGAAGTTTTACTTCAATTGGATCATTATGTTGTACCATGTCATTTGGGGAAAATTTGACCTTGATGTGCATCATGTATTTTTTTCATGTTATTTATGAGGGATAATGTTGTGCCTGCATCTTAGGTGACTTCGTTGTCCCAAGTGTCCTCATGTGGGTGTAATGTTGAAAATGTAAGTAAAAAAAAATCGGTTTTTTTGGTGTTGTGTTTGTGTATGTAAATTGTGGGTTTTACAATCACCATAGATTTATTATAAATCAAGAAAGATAGATCAACCGCATAATTAACAAAGAAAAAGCATTTCTTTCTTTACTTATCCAAAATAAAATCTCCTCGAAAACATGCCAAATCTAGGTGAACATAGGCGAAGTTTGGGATTATCTCCCAAGAGGATATGTTGCCAAGTGGAACAAAGTGGGGTCATGAGGGAAAGAAAAAGAATGGATCCAGTTCAGGGAAATTTGAGCTTTGGGACGAACCAGGAAGACATGTAAAAGCGTTTCTAGATGCCCTGAAGGGGAAATTGGGAGCCGAAATCCCAATTTTAACAAGATGAGCCCAATAGGAAGGCCTTGGTGTAGAATACAATAAAGAAAATGAAAAAAATTTGGTCTCAACACATAATTTGGTTTGCTTAATTTCATTTAAACTTGAACACCATTGAAAAACTACCATAACATATTGGAAAAAATTAACATATCAAGATTTTTTTTGCCAAATAAAACATCGAGATCCCTCTTGATTTGCAATTCCAAGTCTTAAAAGATTATGATTTTTAACCACCTTCAAACGCTTCATCTCTCGTAATTGCTGCGAAGAATATCCATTTCTCTGGAGTTTTGCAAAAACCCCTTAAAAGGTTGTCCAATGCATTAACTGATGTGTATGGGGTATCTTCTTAAGGGATGGAGATGTTTGATTAGCATCATCAAAAAGTGATTGGCATTTGTAGGAAATTTCAATTTCTTGTTCCTCCAAGCTTCTACAAAGACTCGAGAAAATCAAATTAGTGGGCTTCCCTTCGTGGTCTTTTGGAATCTATACATCTTTTTCCCTTCTAGGAAAATAATGATGGTTCTGAGACATACAAAATGTACATATGTCACACCCCCAATTTTTTTCCTATATTGTCTTGGATATACACAAAGCCACCAAGACCAAATGATTTTAACATTCTCGCTAGGAATCATAGTCTATTTTAGGTTCTCATTGTGTGTTGTTGATCTTCTATGTATTTTTCTTGAGGTTTGTCATTTTACATCAATAACAAAGCCTCCGTAAGTAGCAAAAGGCCATGTGCTAAAATTGAAATCACCAATGTTGCGAGAGGTCGAAGCGGAGAGTTAGCAACATGAGTGCCTCGATTATTTTCCATGACCAAAGTGTCTATAAGAAATTTACCACCCTTAGTGGAACTGATTATTGATTTTTCAAGCAAAATCCCATTTCCCATCCTCGAAACCCTCCACCTTCTACCATGAGCTCAATTTTACATCCCAATCCAAAAAAAAACACATCGCTATCTCCATGCTTCCAAGCTGCCCCATGGTATCCAACTTTCCTCCCTCCTATGATCAGGTCTTAGAATGCGCCAAGCGCCGGGATTTGAACAACTTACCCAATCAAAACCATGTGAGGCTACAAAGGGATTGATCATAGATGAGTTGCGAACCGGAGAGCCGAAATATCATGAATCGTTACTATTCATCCTTTGCACGAGCTCTCCTATCTTGTTCTTGTTTGCTTCCAAAAGAACTCATCCAACCTTTCTTCTTTCTAGTTTCACGATGTAATGATCTGTAAAAAGATACAAGGAATAATTACAAACTTAATGTTAACACCATAACAAAGTCTATAACAATTAAAATATTTCATGTGTCTTCTAATCATGTTTCTCTACCGATAGTCAAAAACATTCAACACCCATTTTTTAATGTTTGAGTGTCTAGATCATGCATTTCTACTGATTATAAAAATTCATCCAACACCCATCTTAGATCCTGGGAACCTGGCTAGCCTTAAGCAACTGCTACTTTACTCAACCTTCCATAAAAGCCTATTCCAAACCACATATATGTTGTTCTCAGTCTTACTCATTTATACCTAAGACACAATGTGATTGTACTTAACCCACATACGACATTTTGTGTGCACTTCAAAATTACTCAACATTATGTACCATTTTCTCTGATTTCATAATAGAACCGCTAATCCTATTGATTCAAATAATTTCAACCTTACATTATCTCTGTGATCTTGTTCTAACAAACCTAATGCTTATATGGTTTCATAATTGACAAAAAAAAAAAAACTACAATGAAAACTAAGGGCTTGTAACTATTCAAAATTCACTAACATATTCAAACCCTATGCACATTGTCTACCTCGTGGATGGTTACCGATCTAAGAGAAATATGCTTATATGGTTTCATAATCTACAAAAACAAATCTATAGTGAAAACTAAGGGCTTGTAACTATTCAAAATTCACCAACATATTCAAACCCTATGCACATAATGATCTTATTAGTTCATTATTACTCATAACAACATACCACATTGTCTACCCCATGGATGGTTGTTGATCTGAGAGAAATCCAATCAATTCATTTACTGATACATATATTTAAGCCTCAAGATCTTACAACCACTACATGTTTACTTCTTTATAACATAATTACTTTAAATCAATTTAATGTTATTTACTTTAAAAAAATTAACAATTCACCGTAAAGGCGGGATAGTTGACCGTGACTCTTGTTTTGCATCTTTTTTCAAACGTAAAGGGATGAAGTAAATTTTCGGGGTAAATTCAATTAACATCAAAGGTCTCCCAGGAAGGAGACAATGATCCACAAAAAGAGGTTTTGAACTATCTTATTTTGTTGTATGGAAATAAGGAGAACAAGGAAAAAATCTATTAACCAATCACAAACATGAGAATTAGTATTTGTAAATGAAGAAAAAAAAATATATTTTTAAACTATGCATAGACCATATGAAATAAAAATAGTTGAATACGATTGGTTGAAAAAAAAAAAAGAGTAATAGGAAAGTGGATTCTATAATGACGGATGTTAGGAATTTATATGTTAGTGTGAACATTATTATTTTGTGTGTATTTGTAATATATGAGTTGTGATATAAACAACTCATATAATGTTGTAATAGTTTAATTATATTGGTGACACGTAGCTAAAGTTGTGTGAGATAATAAAGGGATGTTAGAGAGATATTAGGAGATGGGGTTGAGATTATGTAGGGATTGAAGATCATGTTTGACTCCACCATTGTAGGGGTTAATTGATCTATATATGTAACTCTCTATCAATGAATAAATTGTCCCGGATGAATTTTATATAGTATTTTATATTCTGTGTTTTTATGATATTGTGTTAGATTATTTCTAATAATCTGGACCAAATTTATTACGGACATGTAAAACATTGCAACATAACAACTATATATAAGATAAGATAAAATTGCTTTTATTGACATAATATTTTGGTGAATGTTGGATACCTTATCTAGAATCTATAGTGTTTTATAAAAAAATCTACTTGTTTTCATTTGAAACATTATGGTCCCAATTCCATTGAAGGGGGCGAGTGGGAAAAGGATTGTCTATAGTATTGAGTTTTTTTCAATTGAATGTTGGAGCTGAAAGCAAAGCAATAAACGTGAGGGCAATATTGAAAGTTGCTTATGTGCTAGTTCTGAATTTAGAAAAGGATTTCGTAGGGTTACATAGGAATTTTGTTGCCTCCCAAGGATTTTGGAAGACTTGGATTGTTATACATTGGAGGCCTAGGCACAACACTTTGTGCCAAATGGATAATTCAAGTGAGTGAAGGATAAAAATTCTAGATGCTTCTACTACATAATTGTAACATAAAAGATATGCCATAAGAGCATAAAACTTGGCAAGATCTTGGGTTTCAAAATAGTATCATTATCAAAGCTCCAGACAACAACAATGGTAGGCTCATTTTTTTATCAAAATCACCTAGAAGGGAAAATATCAAACCATGGCTTATGTGGGATGGAGATGGATTTTGAAATGCCCTTTTCATTAATCACACATCATTTTGGTGGTCTCTAGTTATCTATTAAATTCACAACATCCCTCTCTTTCTTTGAGGTGCCCGTGATTCATGCCCTAAAAATTTTTAGACGAGGGATTTGTAATTTACAACTTATGTTTTACAAGAAAGTTAGGAGATTACTTTCTTGGTTAGAGGCTAGAGCCCAATTTTTTTAACAAATAATGACCAAGAATCCTTCTAGGAAATACTAGATGTTATCCCCTTAGAGATGCTCCATAAAATTGGATTTATTTCTCCTTGCCCATGGTTGAAATATTGGAAATGGTATCCTAAAACACCATTTCAAAAATCTTTTCCCAACAAGGGATATGAATTTCTCTCACCAAAATTTTCCATGGCGGATAAGCTTAATGTTCGTCGATCTATTCATTCTTCTATGCATTGTTGGAGTTCGTATGTTTGAAATAATATGGATTCTCATTATTGAGCCCGAGCTTTCCTAACTTTATTGGTGTTTGATTTACTAGGGTATTCCTATCAGTTATAGACTTATTCATTTAGGGGTTCCTTAGCCACAATGCTCTTTTGGTGGTCATACATAGACTCTTATGCACCTCTTCTCATTTTTCTAGAAAGCTCAAATAGCCTAGTCTTGGATTCATGATTTCTTCAACCCCTTTAGACTTGAACCATTTGTCTAGAAGCATATCCTCCTATGTCACATCTTGTTTTGCATATTATTTACGAAATTTTAAATTTAGCTTTATTATGCAATAAATTATGTAATAACTTGGATGTCATGATGTAATGCTTAGTTGGAAATATTATGCATTATGGAAAGTCATTATATTTGAAATATATTAATATTTCAAATGCAAAAAATACCTATTTTTAAAATGAGGTTAATGTGGGAATAGGTACCCCCTCTCGAAATTCAAGAGACGAAGAGGGAGGACATCATTTGGGAGAAGGTCTCATATTGAGAACATTGAACTTGATATATGGAAGGTAAAAGAGAACTCGCTCACACACTCACGAGATGGGGTTATGTAATTAAATTCCAACATATATGATGATTTAATTTGATAAGTATCTTGTGCATTGATTTTAGATATGAGCTTTTGTTGTACTATTTTATTTTAAATCCCCACTTTAGAGCATGTGTAGTGATATACATTGTTTAGATTACGTCGAGGTGGCGTACCACCACCAACATAATTTGACGAGCATACATTGTCATCGCAACATTTGGTAGTTTGTTTACTCCTTTTGTTTTAAACACTTAACTACATCAACTTTCTATGGTAATAAAAAAATCTATTAAGTTAGTCTATTTGGGACCTCCTCATCCGATTTTGGGTGTCTTTTGAAATTCAACCCCAAAGTGACATCATTTCAATTAGTATTTCTTGCTATCTTGGAAACTCATTATGGTTTTATTAAAAAAATTGATAGCCACTTTCAGACCCACACCTTGCATTATCCATCTTGATGCATATTTGGTGTCCCCAGATTCCCCCGAAATCGGGACTACCCATTTAAAAAAAAAAATCCGTTCTTTTAAAATAACGGGTCTTTTTGTGTTTTTATTTCTAGAAGATGTCTGTATTATGTTAGGAAATTCTTAGTGAATCATTTGAGCCAAATTAGACAAATACCCAGATGCCCAAACTCATTTTATCCTTCCGCCAAGTTTTGTCTACGGGAAATTTTTATTTAATTATTTATTGAATAAATAATGCCCCGTTTGAAGTAAATTGTGCTCCAATCGTTGAATCCTCGTTGAAGTTTTACATGCCAAGTATTCACTCATCTCATTAGGTTTTCACCAGAATGAATTGTAAGGCATTATTCTGCAACTTCGCAACGTTTTTCGCTTTTATTTATTTCTTTTGTGTTTTCTCCGTTTTTCCTTAGTTTTTCTGGTGAAATTCCCCTAGGTCAATTCTTTCGTCAATATAGTTTGTTTAATTTCCTGAAGCATCTAGAGATCATCTACCGACACAACACCAAAAGGAATCAGCCTCAAAATGTAAATTGCTAACTAAAAATGATGAAGTCATGCACAAAAAGCCTCTCTCAGGCAAGTCACATTTTGGAATATTGAGTGTAAGCTGCAATGGGATTTTTGGTAGTAGTCGGGTAGGTGGGAATTTATTACCTACCTTACAGGGTACTTTTCCCATGAAGTCAAAGTCACTTAAGTTACGATGGGAAAATTAGAGGGCAGTGAGCAAAGGGAATTTCTTACCCGCCTGCAGGTGAAAATTCCCATTATAAAATAAAGAAAAATCACTTAAAGCACCGATGGGAATTTTTCGCCTTGCCTAAGCAGCTAACTTTTCCCATCATAAGGATTTATTCACCCATACAAGTCGCACTTTTCCAAAGGAATCTATTTTTAATACAAGTCGCACTTTTGGAAAGTCACTTAATTTCATAATGGGAAAATTGGAGGTGGAAGGCAAAGGGAATTTATTACTTGCCTCAGTAGGGTAAAAATTTCCATTATAAAAGTCAAATAACTTAAGTGGAAGAAGGGATTTTTAGAGCTGCAAGTGTGTAGGGTGAAAATTCCCATGAAAGTTGACTTCTTAATTTTAGAATTCACCCATGCCAAAAAGTGTGACCCATTTGGGCATTAAATAAAGCTTTTAATGATGTTTATTAATAACTTTTACCTAATTTTGGTGCCATGGATGGCGGAAAATCAATGCATGAAGATAAGCCAAAGATAATTGAAGGAAGCATGCTAAAAATAAATAAATAAAATTTATTTAATGGTAGCAACAACATGCAAAAAAATAGGCCCAATTTGGGTGAATAAACATGTTTGTTTATTAATTAATTGCAGAATAGGATGGACAATTATTAGAAATAGAATGTCGAGGGTTATATAAGCATGGGCTGCCATAATGAAGAAGCAATTAATTATTTTTGCTAAAGGTTGCAGCCCAAGACAATTTTGGCACCAAAAAAGGAGGATTTGTGCATCTGGAGGTGTTTTTCATGTTGGGAAGCTTCAAGGTTTGGCACCTAGGGTTGGAATAGCTTTGATTTATGCTATGATAATTATCTCGCATGTTTCTATAAGTGCCCAGGTGAATTTAAAAATATTTATGTTTTCTTTGCATGTAAGCAAAGCCTCAAATTTTAGGGCAAAGGGCTTCATATGCAAATTTTGGTGACAGTAAATCAAGTATTCATGCTCTGGACTTCATCTTTGTCTGAAATAATTGCAGGTATTCATTACAGGTGTTCATACAGATGAAAGGGAGTTCAAATCAATGTTAGGTACATTGAATATATCTTCCGAATATGAAGAAATTAATAGATTTGCACGAATTGATCCAGTTATAAAGAATTATGACATGATTAAAAGAAAAAGAACACAGACAAAGATTGCTCGCACAAAGACTGCTCCAACCATGATGAAGCGTGATGATAGAGAGGGATTAACATAATCATGCATAGCTTCCAAATTTGCTGATATCAATGACACAGACATGGGCCCAGAACCCATCTCTGAAATAATTAACAGATCCAGGGCCGGAAAGACATTTCTCATGTCGGTGATGAAAAGCAATGGAATTATTCCAACATCAAGCATTCCTAGTCACAACTCAGTTGCCCGAATTTTTCATGGAGTGTGCGAGATCATATCATCCTCTTTCCAGAACAATCCAGGATGCTGGGAAAGACAATTATTAGGCTGGATGCACAATTTATCAATTTTTGTCTGAAGATTCCGACACGAACATGGTGGTGATTGCAATCAACATGCTGGATGCAGGTAACAGATGGGAGAAACACAAAGCAGATTGTGTGAGCATAATGAACAACCGATATATGAAGAAGCCAGGTCTCCATCAAAGTTCCCGAGAACTCTTCCGTGATCCAACTTGGTGCAGGAGGTGGATGATATCACTAAATTGCTTTGCAGGATAAGTGGAGAAGCCAATACTCACAACTTTCGCTCATGGATGTATGCTTTCGTGAGGACTATCGAGATCAACAGAGTTGATTCGATAATCAATTGGGCAGAGATCATTAGTGACAACATCGGTGAGCAACTTCGGAGTGTGAGGCAGACTTACAACTTCAAAATGACTTCATACCTGGTATATGCAACAACCTCGCAGGGCATATTTTCCAAGTTAGATAGACGAGGCATACTGGCGAAAGATCCTCTCTTTGATTGCTATCCACAATTGACAGTTCTTGAGTGCCACAAAGATTACAAAGTGGTCAATGATGGGTTCTTTTATGAATTCATTTGCAAACTAAATGGTGATATGAAGACCAACATGGTGAGCAAAGAAGCTTGGGAAGTTGTATCTCAACATGGCTGCATTTTCATCTAGTTTGTAGACTTCACATATCTCAAGGTGATTAGATTTCGGGAGAACCAGTAAAGTTTCCAAGATATCCAAATGACAATTGGGTCATCATGGATTTTATTAGAAAACTTGTGGAGATGCATGACTTACAATCAAAGTGGCACAAGTCTACAAGTTTCTTTCCAATCACAGTGGGTTACTACACCATTGCCAAGAGCATCCACAAAGCTAAAGGAGTCAAAGCTGAAATGTTTTCTCGAGTATGAGCCCTGAGTTCTTCTCAAAGACGGCTAAACTTTGACCCATATGGATAGCAAGAAGACAATCTCCCAGAATACTCACATGTGCCTTCATTGAGGACTTCGGATGAAGTGCAAGACGAATATGAAGTCGAAAGAAAGACTTCAAAGCAGGTTATTGTGCAACAAGTGTCGATTATGGTTTGGCATGGATACCTACAGATCTCTCCGATGATGGGCATGTGATACTTGACTCGTATCATCAAATGGGAGGAGATAGAGCTGCTCTTCAGAAAATGTTAGTGGCTATCAAACGATTCAAGAAATATCTTCCGCAGCTTCGGTTAACACTTCAAACAAGTTGTTAACAAAGGGGTATTCCTGATGAAGCATTGATGAACCGATCACATGTAAATTTACCATAGGAGACTCCAAGAAAAGGAAGCACGAAGGTGAAAGCAATAGAAGGATGGAAAAGCTTAAAGTTCACAAGAAGTCTCATATACAAGAGAAGGCCAAATCTACTACTATCGCTCCAATTCCAACTTCTCCAACATCAACTCATAAAGACTTCAAAGAGCCCTTAACCTCGAGAGATCTTGTTGTTCTCTCCTTTCAATCCATAGGCATTTGTATTTTCTCCTCGACCACTCAGGTCTTCACCTATTCATGTGGAGAAGTTGAAAGCACAGATGGCGGAGTTTGAAAAGGCATTATCTTTGGATAATTCATATGTCATAACACGGTGGCAAATTCTGATAGAGAGGAGTCAGAGCATGAGATGGTGGTGCACTCAGCTTCTCATTCCCCAAGAAGCAACTTTTCATCATGGTTAGCTTTGCAGACATGATCCCAGAATCCAGAGAGGAGATCAATCTAGAAGAACACGACTTTCAGCTGCTCCTGAGTTTGGGAGGAAGAGATAGAAGACCTAAAGTGCCAAAATGACTTCTAGGTTGATTATTGAGGAATCGGGACAGAAGTTCACTGAGTTATTTGTTCCAGCAGAAAAGGAAAGCACAAGGGAGAGCTCACAGCAGCTGATATAGCAGTGACCAAAGTGCCAATAGGTCAAACTACCACATAAGGGTTAAAGAAGGATACACAGACGCTAATGAATGCTTTATTCCTTAAGCTTGACAAAGAGAAGGCTGAGAGATCCAAGCTTCAAAAGCAGGTGTTCCACTATGTGAGATCATTGCTAAGGTTGTCAAACCTTCCTCTCAGCCCATTTTAGCACATGAGTAGGTGAGTAATCATCTGATGCAGGAGGTGGAAGATGCAGGGGATCAAGTCAGAGCTATTGCCCACTGGAAGGAGCAAATCATTCACCAAGCTTCAGAGCAATTCGAACCAATACCGGCTGAATTAGAGAACATGCACAGGGCAGTGTCTCAGCTAAAGGATTTGATGACATAGATAAAAGATGAGAACATAGTGGCTGAAAGTCATCTGGATACTTTGGCTAAGATACACTCATTGCCAAAGGATGTGTTTATTGCAGAACAAATCAGGCTCATGGATTGGTGGAAAAGGGGAAGCAGTTAGAGATTCAATTTCTTCATGTAGAGATCCTCAAGCTCATGCTGAAGAGGATGCAGTTGTTGGAGAGTAAGATGGGAGAAGTGTCGGAGAGCATCCCAGATGAATTACCTGCTTCCCATGAGGAATTTATGTTGGTTGTGCGGAAAGAAGTTGATGAAGCCACCATACCTTTCACGATGGATTCGATTGGTAGACTCATAAAGCTTCAGGCAGATATTGAGGGATATGGGCCTGGTTTAGAGAAAGTGAAGGCTAACGTTGTTGCTTTGTCCAGAGGGTTGTTATAGTTCAGAACCGAGAGAGATGTTATTGTTAAAACAGATGGGAAGATGTTGAATTACATGTTTGACAAGTATATTCAATATCAGAACAAAAAGAAAGTATAAGTGTTACAACTGGCAGATCTTCTTTCTTCTCTTCTTCCTTCTCTTATTTCTTATGTTCCCGGATGAAAATGTAAAATTAAAGTTATTGGTTGAAAAACCATTACTTTAAGTTATGTGGGAAGATTCTTTAAGATAGGTGACAGATGTGCACAATTTTGACTTAGACTCCTGATGCATGTCACTAAGAGAGGAATTTTAGGAAGATGACTGCCAAATGTTCCCTTTACTACTTCTTCATGTTCTAGTTCAGTTGTAGTTTCCCATTTGTAATTTCCCCTCTACACACTATAAGTAGAGGAAGAACCTACGGGTTAAAGGATCGGAATTTGTAATCAACATTCTTGTGTTCCAGACTTTGAGCTGAAACCCCTGATTTCTACAAGCAGAGGAATAGAGAAGAGATTTCCAGAGAACTTTGTGTCAACGGTGCATTTTGCTTCTTATTTCTTTCTAGATCTATTCATAAACTTTGTGTTATTATAGATCTAGATCTGAAAGTTTCCTTTGCTTTGAATTATGTATTTCATGATCTATTTGTTTTAATCTATGTGCATGCAATCAACTTTGTAAACTATTGCTTGGGTTGCACATCCTCTCTACTTTCTTCCGTTTCCTATTATTTTCCTCTTTGGCAGATTTTTCCTTTCTTTTACAAAGCTTGCTTACTTGTTGCAGAACCGTATAGCTATGGTTCATGAGCTACATAGTTAAAGTAATACCAACAAATAGATATTAGGATATATAACTAACAAAATATTACATGGGAGCCTCACCGGTAAATGAGGGAGATTTATCTCATGACTGCCTAGGTTTTCAGCTATGCAGAAAATATAGCCAACAGTTTTTGGTGACTCACTGGGAACAACTATCTTTGCAGATCAAAGCTTATAGATCGCTAGTTTTCCCATTCGAACTTTCAACCGGCCGAACGTCCATTCACCCGATCTATCAAGGCATCAAGGAAGGACTCGATCATTTCTAAAGATGCAAGAGCAATTCAATTTCAATCATCCTCCTCAAGTTAGAAGCCAAAATCTAGTCTCTCACAGAAGAAGAGTAAACATTCATCCGATCCGGATCGCTTTAACATAATCCGGCAAACTAGAATTATCCATCAAGTCTACTCTTGGAGAAGACGTGTTCCATTCATCATGAATTAGAATAAGAACTAGAACCAACATGTCCCATGGGGAGCAAATTTTGGGCCACCGAACCTAACTCCACCTATGCACGATCTACCTAAAGGGTCAAAAATAATTTCCCAAAATTCTTTGGAGATGGCAAGCAAAATCCAGATGATCACTTGGCAACATTCTTCATATCTTGTGGTGTGCTTATAGTGGAGCATGAAGATGTCTCGGTCATAATTTTCATTGAGACTCTCCATGATTTGGCCGAGAATGGTTCTATTGGTTAGCCCCTGGAACTATAACAAATTGGGTGTCCATGCGAGATTTTTTTGAAAAGATTCAAACCTGCAGAAGACGCTAGCACTCTGATCACTCAACTGATGCAATTAAAGAAGGAACCAAATGAGAACATGTGGGACTTTATTACAAGGTTCCAAAGGATTTTATATAAAATCCCCACTTCTGTTGCAGCTTAGCGATGAAAATCAAAAGATGTTTTTTATAAACGCTCTATTTCTTGAAGTTAGATATCACCGCGAAGGGCAAGACCTGTGAATCTACTAGAAGCACAAAATGTTGTCTGTAGAGGTTGAAGATGACTTGATCATGGCTGGAAAAATCAGACAATCACCCCACAAAGGCGATGGAGCTTCTTCAAGTACTTCCGACCCTTTGCTACAAAGGTTGGCTAACGACATGCTACAAATCAAGAAGCAAATATATCTCAAGGAGGAAATGTGACTCCTTCAAGAATCAGCTCCTGCTCGGACCTTTAACGGTCAAAATCAAAATCAAAATCAAAATAGACTTATTGCTGCACCACAATGGTTGGCAATTGAAGTTGCTCCAAGGAACAACTTGGAAACTAATGAAGAAGATCTTGGCATTGGTGAATCATTTGATGAAGAAGACTTTGTAGATCTCCGGTGACTCCAACATTGGTTACCTGGACTATGAATCTGACGAGGGCTATTATGAATCTTTTGAAGATTCTGATGGTCACACATTTGTGGTGTTCACAAGGTCCCAAACACGCCAAAATGTTGAAGCATCCTCAAGTGGCCAAAGAAGAGAAAGAGAAGATCCTGGGCCAGATGTTACTATCCTAAAAAGAGGCAGTACGCTACCTTCTTCATTAGCTCCCAAGATAAGCATGCAAGTTCTTTCAATCCACAAAAAGGGCCAATGTGCATCCGGCTGAAGTAAGTCAAGCTTTCAACATTATTGATCACATTAAAAGACCAAGGTTTAGATGTCAGAAGTTGAGTATTTGAGGGCATTTCCTGATCAGCTAAATAGGTTGGTAAGTATGTGCAAAGTAATGGTCCCAATACTCCAACAAATAGTGTTTCACAGGGGTATCTTGTCTAGTTTGAAGATTACTCCTCCTTCAAACAATGCAGCTGCAAGCTCTTCTCCTTCTACTTATTCTCCTGCTACATCGGAAATGATCAAGCCATTTTATGTGTCATTACTTATTAATGGTTATAAATTAAGTAATTGTATTCTAGATTCTGGAGCTTCCGACAATGTGATGCCCGCCAAATTTGTTGATGCTCTAGGTCTCACATTGACAAAAACCATTGGAAGATGATATTCAATGGAAAGACAAGTACCTCTGGTTGGGAAAATCAAAGATGCATAGGCAATACTTGCTTCATTCCTAGATAAAAGATTAAAGCTGACTATCCTTGTAGAAGACATCCCAGTATCTTATGACATGTTGTTGAGTAGGAATTTCTGTAAAGAATTGGGTGGAGAAGTCAAGATGGATTGGTCTTGTGTGCACATACCAATCAAGGGAGTTAATCAGAAGTTAGAACCTGAGAAGAAATCCAAGTACACAGTATCAAAATATGAGGATCCTAGATCTCAAATCTTGTTTCAAGAATCGATCACGGAGTCTATTATCTAGAACTGGATAAAGAAGAAATTCAACATGTGATCCAAGAGCCACATCAACTGGATAATAAGGTTTGGTCTTTGGAATTTGATGGCAGTTGTTGTTCATTTGGATCCTGGTGTAGGCATTCTTATTTCTCCTGAGGGAAAGGTGCATGCACATTCCTTCAAGTTAATGTTTGAAAATACTAACAACACGGCAGAATATGAAGCACTGTTGTTAGGTATGGAGTAGGAAAGAACAATGGGAATCAAGCTCTTACACGCAAAGGGGGATGCCGAGTTGATTGTTAAGTAGATATGAGGTCTCTACCAAGTCAAAAAGGACAAACTTTGGCATTATAGAGACCGGGTCTATTCTGCTATCCTAGATTTTGTGGCTTTCTCAGTATCCTATATTCCGAGAGAGCAAAATTCTAGAGCTGATTCACTGCAGGTAATTGCAGCTTTATTAAATCCAGATCAGCCACCCACATTCTTCGATAGGGGATTACAAAGTTGAGATGGTCTTTCGCCCAAGGTTCCTGATAACGTCCAACAATGGTAGGTTTTTAATGATGACAAACAGATCACTGCATTTCTCCAACAAAAGGACAACTTCGAAGAGATCTACTATGAGGGAAGCAACTCACCTCCAAGACAAACTATTGTGGGAGAAATGGATGCAAAGGTCTCAGGAAGTCAAGAGATTATTCAGCTAAAGGGAAATAAAATTCCTAAAGGCTTAGTATCTCTTGAGGAAATGTTTGACAAGCATGATCAGATGCTTAAAAAGAATGAAGAAAGTGGGGAAGGTTCTTCCTCCGATACACAATTATTAAATTTGGGAGCAAACAATGATCCCAAATTAGTAAATCTGGGTAAGTGTTGTTCAGAGGTAGAAAGAGAAGATTTTACAAAGCTTCTTAAGAAATATATGGATGTTTTTGCTTGGTCTTACCAAGATCTAAAGACATATCAGCCTGTAGAAGTTCAACACTATATCCCATTAAAGCAAGAACAAAAGCCTTTCAAGTAGAAGCTGCGGCAACATAACCCTACTATTTTAGGGACTATCTTTGCAGAAATCCAAAAGTCTACTAGATGCAAAGATAATTTACCCCATACATCACTCTGAATGGTTAGCCAATATAGTTCCTATGAGAAAGAAGAGTGGTGAGATTAGGTTGTGCGTTGATTTTCGTAACCTCAATCAAGCCTCCTTGAAAGACAACTACCCCATCCCATCATGGACCACACTCTATAGGTCGTTACTAGATCTAAAATATTATCCATGCTTGATGGTTTTTCAAGCTACAATCAAGTCAAGGTGGTTGAGGAGGATCAATATAAAACAACATTCATTACACCTTGGGGAACTTTTTCTTATCAGAAAATGCCTTTGGTTTGATCAATGTTGGAGCTACGTTTCAAAGAGCTATGGATTTAGCATTTTCTCATCTCAAAGATAAAAGCATAGTAGTGTACCTTGATGATCTGACAGTCTTTTCCAAGGAGAGAAGCAAACACATCTCAGATCTTGAAGAGGTCTTCATCCAATGCCGCAAACATGGTATTTCTCTAAATCCTAAGAAATATATTTTTGTTGTAACAGAAGGGAAGCTACTAGGGCATATTGTCTCAAAGGAAGGAACCAAGATAGATCCGAATGTGTCAAATCTATTTAGATGTTTTCATTGCCAACATCCAAAAAGGGGGTTCACTCTTTCTTTGGTAAAGTTAATTTTCTCAAAAGATTCATCCCCGACTTTGTTGAATTAACCCGTCATATCTCAAATATGATGAAGAAGACACAAGATTTCAAATGGAGCAAAGTGAGGGGAAGGAATCGTTCGAGAAAATTAAAGAGGCCTTTTCAAAAGCCCCAGTCTTGGTTTCACTTGACTTTAGTAAATAATTTATTCTTTACTGTTATTCCTCCGAACACATAATGTCAGCAATCCTGAAGCAGAAAAATAAGGAAGATGTAGAAGCTCTAATTGCTTTCATGAGAATGCCTTTAAAATATTATGAGTTGAAATATAATCCGATGGAAAAACATGCATATGTAGTGGTAAAAGCATGTAAGTCATTCAAGTATTATATTCTTGCCTCACATACCGTGGGGTCCCCGGGTTCCTGATATCTGCAAAGAAAATCTATCCTCACCCAACAAGAGTTAGGGCTATTAAGAGGCACATGGGTGATGAAGGTGCAGGAATATGACCTAGATATAAAGCCCACAAAGTTGGTTCGAGGAAGAGGTCTGTGTAAATTGATGACTGGGATGAAAGCAACAGAACCAAAAGAAAGTCAAGATTTGCCTATGGATCTTTTTATAGATCTGGTGGACTAATGATACAGTAATATTGCCTATTTTATAACTTATGGAGAATGCCCAGATCAAATTTCTTGAAAGGAAAAGTGTACTATTAAATTGAAGTCCAAGGAATTTTTCTTTGGGACAATGGTTTATATAAAAGAGGAATTGATGGTGTGTTTCTCCGATGTGTAGATAAAGCTCAACAGGATCAACTTTTAAAACAATTTCATAATATGGCTTGTGGTGGTCATTTCTCAGCCCAAGTCACTACTCACAAGATCCTCCAAGCAAGGTATTATTGGCCCACACTTTTTCAAGATACTGCAGAGTGGGTGTCTAAGTGTCAAGCATGCCAACACTTTGTTGGGCGTGTAAAATTGCCCGCATTACCTTTAAAACTAGTTGTAATTGAAGAACCCTTCCAACAATGGGGCATGGATTTTATTGGTATGCTCAACCCGGCTTCTAGTGCTGGTCATCATTACATCCTAACAACTACTGATTATTTCAGTAAGTGGGTAGAAGCCATTCTTGTTAAGAATGCCACTTCCGCGGAGGTGTGTAATTTTATAAAAGAAAATATTGTTATTAGGTTTGGCGTGCCCAGTAAAATAGTAGCAGATAACGCTCCTAATTTGTCTTCTGAGGAGCTGGTCAAGTTTTGCTACACTCATGGAATTCAACTAGTACATTCTTCCAATTATTACCCACAAGGGAATGGCCAGGATGAATCAAGCAATAAGAATCTGGTGACTATCATGCGAAAATTAGTGACTGAAAATCAAAGGACTTGGCACAAAAAGTTGTTTGATGCACTGTGGGTAGATAGAATTACACCAAAGAAAGCTATAGGCATGTCCCCTTTCTTCCATTGTTATATGGGAGAGACGCAGAATTGCCTCTTACCTTGGAATTCTCGCTTTACAACTTTCTAAAGCTCTGGAGGATGCTACATTCACTGATGCCATTGAAAAGAGGATAATGTATCTAACTAAATTGTGAGAAGTACAAGTTCAAGTAGCTGACAGATTGTCAGAGCATCAAAGGAAGGTGAAGGTGATCTTCGATAAAAAGTCTAGAGAAAGAAAGTTTGAGATCGATGATTGGGTCCTTTATGGGACAAAAGAAGAGAAACAAAAGGCATGCATGGGAAGTTTGATTCACTTTGGAAAGGGCCTTTTGTGATCAAGAAGATTGCCGGGACAGATAGCTTCATCCTTTCTCATCAGGATGGAATTTAACTCGTTGGTGCCTTTCAACGAGGTAATACTTGAAGCTTTTAGGATCTAAGAGTACAAGGTAAAACCCGTATGTATATAAATAAATTTTCTTTGTTTTTCGGTGTTGTGTTGTATTTATTTACCTAACCTCAAGCCCAATGACAAGATATGAAACCAGAGATGTTGGAATCTCATCATTTACTCCCGTCTTTTGACAAGGGCAAAGATGTCCACAGATGGAGCCGATCGGTGTCCCCAAATTTCACCCTGAAATCTCGGACCACCCATTTAAAAAAAATCATTATTTAAAAATAACAAGTCTTTTTGTGTTTTTATTGCCATAAGATGTTTGTATTATGTTAACAAATTCCCAGTGAATCATATGAGCCAATTTCGACAAATACCCAGATGCCCAAACTCATTTTATCCTTCCGCCAAGTTTTGTCTGCGGGAAATTTTTATTTAATTATTTATTGAATAAATAATGTCCCGTTTGAAGTAAATTGTGCTCTAGTTGAATCATGTTGAAGTTTTGCATGCTAGTATTCACTCATCTCATTAAGGTTTTCACCAAGAATGAATTCAAGGCATTGTCTGCAACTTCTAGCAACATTTTTCGCTTTTATTTATTTCTTTTGCATTTTTCTCAGTTTTCTCCTCGGTTTCTCTGTGAAATTCCCCTAGGTCAATTATTTTTCCAGAATAGTCTGCATTTAATTTCCTGAATCATTTAGAGATCATCTACCGACATAGCACCAGAAGGAATCAGCCTCAAAATGCAAACTGCTAACCAAAAATGATGAAGTCATGCACAAAAAGCCTCTCTTATGCAAGTCGCATTTTCTGGAATTAGTGTGTAAGCCGCAATGGGATTTTTTTTAGCTGCAGGTAGGTGGGAATTTATTACTAGCCTTATAGGGTACTTTTTCCCATGAAGTCAAAGTCACTTAACCTGCGATGGGAAAATTAGAGGCGACAGCAAGGCGAGAATTTCTTACCTACCTTGCAGGTGAAAATTCCCATTATAAAATAAAGAAAAATCACTTAAAGCACCCATGGGAATTTTCTTCCTTCCTAGTAGGATAACTTTTCCCATAAGAAGGTTTTTTTCACCCGTACAAGTCACAATTTTCCAAAGGAAGATATTTTTAATATAAGTTGCACTTTTAGAAAGTCACTTAAGTCAAAGTGGGAAAATTAGAGAGGTAAGAGGCAAAGGGAATTTATTACTCGCCTGCAGGTAAAAATTCCCATTATTAAAGTCAAATAACTTAAGTGGAAGAAGGGATTTTTAGAGCTACGATATAGGGTAAAAATTCCCACTTAAGTTGACTTCTTAATTTTAGAATTCACCCATGTCAAAAAGGCGACCCATTGGACATTAAATAAAGCTTCTAATGATATTTATTAATAATCGATTTACCTAATTTTGGCGCCAGGATGGAGGAAAAGTCAATGCATGAAGATAAGCCAAAGAGAAATGAAGGAAACATGCTAAAAATAAATAAATAAAATTTATTTAATAACAACCAACAACATGCAAAAATAGGTGCCCAATTTGGGTGAATAAACATGTTTATTTATTAATTAATTACCAGAAATAGGATGGAAAATTATTAGAAATAGAATGCTGAGGGTTATATAAGCATGGAATTCCATAATGAAGAAGCAATTAATTATTTTTGCTAAAGGTTGCAGCCCAGACAGTTTTGGCGCCAAAAAAAGGAGGATTTGTGCATCTAGAGGTGTTTTTCATTGCCGGGAAGCTTCAAGGTTTGGTGCCTAGGGTTGGAATAGCTTGATTTATGCTATGATAATTATTTGCATGTTGTTATAAGTGCCCAGGTGTATTCAAAAATATTTATGCTTGCTTTGCATGCAAGCAAAGCCTCAAATTTTAGGGCAGCAAGCTTCATATGCAAATTTTTGGTGACAGAAATCAAGTATTCATGCTCTGGACTTCATCTTTGTCTTAAATAATTACAGGTATTCATTACAGGTGTTCATACAGGTGAAAGGGAGTTCAAATCAATGTCAGGTACATTGAATATATCTTCTGAATATGAAGAAATTGATAGATCTACATGAATTGATCCAACTATAAAGAATTCTGACATGATTAAAAGAAAAAGAATGCGATAAAGACTACTCCAGCCATGATGAAGCATGATGATAGAGAGGAATCAACATAATCATGCATAGCTTCTAGATTTATTGATATCAATGACAAAGACATGGGCCCAGAACCCATCTCTGAAATAATTAACAGATCCAGGGCCAGAAAGACATTTCTCATGCGGGTGATGAAAAGTAGTGGAATTATTCCAACATTAGCATTCCTAGTCACAAACTCGATTACCCAAATTTTTCATGGAGTGTGCGAGATCATATCATTGTCTTTCCGTAACAATGCGGGATGCTTTGCATGAAAGACAATTATAAGGTGGATGCACATTTATTAATTTTTGTCTAAAGATTCCGACATGAATGGTGGTGATTACAATCAGCATCGTTGGATGTAGGTAACATTGGGAGAAACACAAAGCGGATTGCATGATCATAATGAATAACCGATATATGAAGAAGCATAGGTCTCCATCAAAGTTCTTGAGAACTCTTCCGCGATCCAACTTGGTGCGGGAGGTCAATGATATCTCCAAATTGCTTTGCAAGATAAGTGGAGAAGCCAACACTCACAACTTTCACTCATGGATGTATGCTTTCATGAGGACTATCGAGATCAACAGAGCTGATTCAATAATCAATTGGGCAGAGATCATTAGTGATAGCATCAGTGAGAAACTTCGGAGTGTGAGGTGGACTTACAACTTCAAAATGACTTCATACCTAGTATATGTAGTAGCCTCGCAGGGCATATTTTCCAAGTTGGATAGACGAGGCGTACTGGCGAAAGATCCTATCTTTGATTGCTATCCACAGTTGACAGTTCTTGAGTGTCACAAAGATTACAAAGCGGTCAACGATGGGTTCTTTTATGAATTCATCTACAAACTAAATGGTGATCTGAAGACCAACAGGGTGAGCAAAGAAGCTTGGGAAGCTGTATCTCAAGATGGCTGCATTTTCATCCAGTTTGTAGACTTCACCTATCTCAGGGTGATTGGTTTTTGGGAGAACCAGTAAAGTTGCCAAGATATCCAAACGACAAGTGGGTCATCATGGAGTTATGCAAAAACTTGTGGAGATGGATGAATTACAATCAAAGAAGACAAGTCTATAGGTTTCTTTTCAGTCATAGTGGGTTACTACAAACTGCCGTGAGCATTCACAAAGCTAAAGGAGTCAAAGCTAAATTGTTTTCTAAGTATGAACTTGAGTTCTTCTCAAGACGGCTAAACTTTGACCCATATGGAGTAGCAAGGAAGACAATCTCCTAGGAATACTCACATGTGGCTTCATTGAATGACTTCTGGATGAAGTGCAGGAACGAGTATGAAGTCAGAAAGAAAGACTTTAGTAGGGTTATTGGCGCATCAAGTGTTTGATTATGGTTTGGCATGGATACCTACAGATCTCATCGATTATGGGCATGTGATACTTGACTCGTATCATCAAATGGGAGGAGATAGAGATGCTCTTCAGGAAAATGTTAGTGGCTATCAAACGATTGAAGAAATATCTTTGATTAAGTTAACACTTCAAACTGGTTGTTAACAAAGGGGTATTGCTCGAATGAAGCATTGATGAACTAGATCACATGCAAATTTACCACGGAAACTCCAAAGAGGAAGCACAAAGGTGAAAGTAGTAAAAGGATGGGAAAGCTTAAAGTTCATAAGAAGTCTCGTATACAGGAGAAGGCCAAATCTACGGTTGTCGTTCTAGTTTTAGCTTCTCGAACATCAACTCATAACACTTCAAAGCAGCCCGGAACCTCGAGAGAGATCTTTTTGTTCTTCCTATGAATCCAACGTCATTTGTAGTTTCTCCTCGACCACTTAGGTCTTCACCTATTCATGCGGAGAAGTTGAAAGCACAGATGGTGGAGTTTGAAAAGCCATTATCTTTGGATAATTCATATCTTTGGCAGATCATAACACTATGGAAAATTCGATAGAGCAGATTGAGCATGATATGGTGGTGCACACGCGGTTTCTCATTCCCAAGAAGTAACTTTTCATCATGTTTAGCTTTGCAGATGATCCGAGAATCTAGAGAGGAGATCAACGGAAGAACACGTGTAGTTAGTTTTACCCCCATTATAAAGGAAGGAACCCCATGCATGCCGACCTATCACCCAAAGAAAAGCCGAGTGCTCACCCAAGGCACGTGCGGGTATCGAGTCTCTCTTTATGTGATTTTAATGGGAAGCATCATCTATGATTAGTGTAAGAGTTTTTAGGAGTTAAGTTAAGAAAAACAAGAACCATAGGGCTCTTAACGGCCTCTAGATCCTTACGGTCACTTGAGACCAAGTAATTTAATAGAATCCAAAACATGCATTATGACAGAAAGAATTATACATGCATTCATACATAGCATGAAAGGAAAGAGAACTCATATGAGAGAAATGTGCATTAAAACCATAGAGAGTCGAGAGAGTAGCTGCGATCATGCATATCACTAGACGTATGTAACTAAGCTAACAAAAATAAAAATTACAACTCCATGCTTAGTGCATTCTTATCCGAATACAAATATCCTTGCATAGTAATTCTACAGAGCTTCGCTCACTCTCTAACCCGCTATACCTCGTACTTCTAGATCTATCTTTTACTCCGCAGCACTTGTATTTATAATTCTCAGTACGCCAACTCGCCTCCAAAGGTGCCCTCGGATCGGCGCCAAGTGTCGAATGTGGTCCTTTATGCGAGCATGCTCCTCCGTGCCTAAGATTACCACTCCATCTCATAATGATATTCTAGAAGATTCCATCCGGGGCATGCTCTTTTAAGGCCGCCTATCGCCAGTGGCATCTTATCTCATGCATGCAACCGATCAAAATTTTCATGTGTTCTCGCCTTGGGTGCCCAAATTGACTAATTCCTAAGCCTCCTTTCATGCGTCACATGATCTATGTGCTCCTTAACTCTTTCTATCATGCACTTTTTCCTTGCGCGCCTTTTCATAATCTGGACCCTATGCACCCACGCACCTTCATACTTGGTTAATATTACAGGGGTCCAACAACACGACTTTGAATGCTTTATTCCTTAAGCTTGATAAAGAGAAGGCCGAGAGATCAAGCTTCAGATGCATGTGTTCCACTATGTGCGAGATCATTGATAAGGTTTCCAAACCTTCCTCTCGGCCCATTTTAGCACATGAGAAGGTGAGTAATCATCGATGTAGGAGGTGGAAGATGTTGGGGATCAAGTTAGAGCTATTGCCCACTGGAAGGAGCAGATCATTCACCAGGCCTCGAGCAATTCAAACCAATACCGACTGAATTAGAGAACATGCACATGGTAGTGTCTCAGCTAAAGGATTTGATGACACAAATAAAAGATGAGAACATAGTGGCTGAAATTCATCTGGATACTTTGGCTAAGATACACTCGTTGCCAAAGGATGTGTTGATTGCAAAACAGATTGTGCCTAGCAGATTGGTGGAAAAGGGGAAGCAGTTAGAGATTTCAGTTTCCTTCCATGTAGAGATCCTCAAGCTCATGTTGAAGAGGATGCAGTTGCTGGAGAGTAAGATGGGAGAAGTGCGGGGAGCATCCCAGATGAATTACCTGCTTCCCATGAGGAATTTATGTTGGTTGTGCAGAAAGAAGTTGATGAGGCCACCATACCTTTCACGATGGATTCAATTGGTAGACTCATAAAGCTTCAGGAAGATATTGAGGGATATGGGCCTGGTTTAGAGAAAGTGAAGGCTAACGTTGTTGCTTTTTCCAGAGGGTTGTTACAGTTCAGAACCAAAAGAGATGTTATTGTTAAAACAAATGGGAAGATGTTGAATTACATGTTTGACAAGTATATTCAATATCATAACAAAAAGAAAGTATAAGTGTCACAGCTGGCAAATCTTCTTTCTTCTCTTCTTCCTTCTCTTATTTCTTATATTCCCGGATGAAAATGTAAACTTAAATTTATTGGTTGAAAAACCACTACTTTAAGTTATGTGGGAAGATTCTTTAAGATAGGTGACAGATGTACACAATTTTGACTTAGACTCCTGATGCATGTCACTAGGAGAGGAGTTTTAGGAAGATAATTGCCAAATGTTCCCTTTACTACTTCTTCATGTTCTAGTTTAGTTACTGGTTTCCTATTTGTAATTTCCCTCTACACACTATAAGTAGAGGAAGAACCTACGGGTTAAAGGATAGGAATTTGTAATCAACATTCTTGTGTTCCATACTTTAAGTTGAAACCCCGATTTACGCAAGAAGAGGAGTATAGAAGAGATTTCCGAGAACTTTGTGTCAATGGTGCATTTTGCTTCTTACTTTCTTTCTAGATCTGTTCATAAACTTTGTGTTATTTTAGATCTAGATCTGAAAGTTTCCTTTTCTTTGAATTATGTGCTTAATGATCTATTTGTTTTAATCTATGTGCATGCAATCAACTTTGTAAACTATGGCTTGGGTTGCACATCCTCTCTACTTTCTTCCATTTCCTATTATTTTCCTCTTTTGTCGATTTTTCCTTTCTTTTACAGTTGCTTACTTATTGCAGAACCGCATAGCTATGGTTCATGAGCTACACGGTTAAAGTAATACCCATAAATAGATATTAGGATATATAACTAACAAAATCTTACACAGGAGCCTCACCAGTAAATGAGGGAGATTTATCTCATGACTACCTAGGTTTTCAGCTATGCAGAAAATCTAGCCAACAATATTGATATTTTATTACATCAAGAATGTTTTAGCACCGCATTGGTATTATCATGTCTTGTTTTATGTGGCATTTTTTTGACATTAGTTTCCCATTTTTACTTTATGATGTAAACATGGTGATTGTAGCACCTTGTTAACTACTCATGTTAATTGATTCACCACACATCCATACCCCTCATGGATGTTGGATTTAGAATTGATTTTAATGCCTTCATGACAACTTGATTCAACAAATATCAAATTTTGAAATCCTAATTGCAGAGTCACATATTATCAATAAATGCTAAAGTAAAGATCGACACAAGCGATAAGTTAAAGAAATATGTGACCCTAGGTGTAAGAGAGTGAGAAGAGTACTTAGTTGATTTCACACTTGATCCAAAATTATTCGAACTAGAAAACTCGATGAACATGAGGAACAGGACTATCGCAATCGAACACAAAAAATCTTGGAATTTCCGGATGAGCATGGACTAGGGCGCTTGGACTGGGGTGAGGGTGCCTAGATGCTAGATACCTCTATTGGGCACATGTGATCGTGCAACAGCTTGAAAACTAGTTTTTTTCTTGTGTCGAAAAGTGTTCGCTAGCCTTCACCTTTAGTCACTGTATGTCGCTAGATGATCACATAATTCACTGTAACCTACAAAACAAATGATATCTTACAAAACCCCAAACTACATCAAATCCTAAAAAAGAAAGATACAAATGGGAGTCGGAATGACCTCGTCGGTCACCCGACATAGTGACTTATGAGTAAGTGTTGCACTACATCTCAAACTCCATGTTTTTGTTCATGTGTATAGAAATCGTGCCCTAGGAAGCTCTTATGCAAGATGGAATTGATATCGAGTGATAGTTAGATGTAACAATATAAATAGATGTGTGGATGGAAAAATGAACTTCCCCTCCTATGCGTGTATGCAGAAAATGCATTCCCTTGTCCCTTGAATGAAAGCTAGATGGATGCCTTGATGCTCTTAGAATGCCTTTGAATGTAACCTTAGGTGGTGATAATAGATGCTTAGAGCTTGGTCATTTATTATGGTCACATAGCTTTGTATTTATATGATTCCCTTGGTTGAATGTTTTAATTAACAGCCTAAAAGGCCGACCCATAAGAAATAAGATGCCCAAATGATGAAAGAGGCCCAAAAGAGGCAAGTAAGATACAAAGAGGTTGGGGGCGCTCGGAGGGGATGAGGGCACAGGCGTTGGTGTGTTCTAGCTAGGCGCTAGTGTCCAAAGTTAAGAAAGACAAAGAAATGAAGATCATATTGGGTTGTGGGGTGTGTAACACCAAAGAAATAGCAAGAAAGACATAAAAGAGGTCAAAGAAAGTAGTCAATTACTAGTTTTCTTGCTTAGGAATCATATGAATAGTAGTATGTGATTAAGACCTAGAAATGTACCCAAGTGCGTGAGTGATTTTTTGTATACACAACTCATTTCATTTGACCTTTCCTTTTCACTCGAACACCATTCGAGATATGTGAATGAGGTGGTTTATTTTTATTCCATGTGATAATTTAGGGCATTGTGAACATGTTTGGTAAAGCTTATTCAATAGGGTAGTAGTGGGGGAAATTAAGTTTTGGTTATTATTGTATGCTACCCTATGGAGGTTGTTTTGGAAAATGAGAGGAATAAGTAGCATATTTTTGGGAAAATGGCTGGAAATCTGGGTTAAGTTTTTGGAATTCTCAATATGGAGGTATAGGGAGAGGAAAAGAAAGAAAAGAGAGAGGTTTGGGAAAAGGAGGAGAACATGTGTTTTTTGCGAGAAGGAAAACGATTTAGGCATTCTTAGGGAATCTTATTTCCATGCGATTTTTTAAAAAAATTAAATCTAATTCCACAAGAATTGATATAGTAAAATAGAATAAATATGCATAGGCTAAGCACTCTCACAATACAAGACTATAAGTAAATGAGGGAGATGAATGACTTAGTTGAGTCATGTGTAACTGGAATTGGTCTCAGGCAAAGTGTAAATTTTTGGACATGATACAAACAATGTCACAACTTCTCTCTGTAAAATCAAGAATCTGAGAATAATGTCAAACATGGGTGCCTAATGTTGGACAGGGGCACTGAACGCTGGTGACTACACAAAATCTTAGAATATGCTTTCTTCTATGTCTCTATAGTTTCACTATCACTTCTGTTAGTTTCGATATTCTCTCTTTGATTGTCGAGGTACCTTTAACGTAAAAAAACCCTAGCTACCTACACAAGCTCACAAACACATAAAATTAGAATGAAATATGCAAAATGTGAAGTCAAAATGACCTTGGCGGTCACCCAATGAGTGAACTTATGACCGAGCATTGTACTACATTCCAGACTCCATGTAGTTCTTTTTGCTTATGTGTAAAATAGTGTCCTTAGGTTTCCCTCACACCAATGATGCCAAGATAACATGCTATGACTAGATAAGATGCAAATTTGTTATATGGAATTGAGCACTTCCCCTTCCTATGCAATGTACGCAACTTAAAAATGCAGTCCCTTGTAATAGTAGAGCTAGTATTTAGATGCGATTGCCCCTTAGAATTGCTAACCAAAATATTAGTGTGTATGTTGTGTATATATATGGATCTCTTGTTTGAATTTTGACACTAGTAACACGAAAGGATGACTATGATCTTAGGATAAGGATTAGAAAACTAGAAATGCCAACCATAAATGTCAAAAAAATGAAAAGAATAAAGAGGACAGGAGTGCACAGCGCAAGTGGCCATAATGGGCACTGGTGTTTTGGGATAAATGACAACAAATGTGAAAATAAAGACAAACATGGATCCTATGACTGACCGAATCGGGTACGTAAATGATTGATGTGAGAGAGAAAGACAATAGAAATAATAAAAAAAAGTGGATGGACAAAGGATTTTGTCACCAGTGAATAATTTTCTTACTTAAGATTCATGCATATAACAACATATTGAAGGCATAGTAAAATAGTAATATGTGCATGATTTAAATTGGTTTTTATTGTTTAAATTGTATGTCGACCCAATTTTGGGATGTTAAGTAAATGTGTAAATAAATTTTTGAAAACTTTTAAATAACCCATAGAGCACACGTATAAATATGGGTTTTTGATTTTGTTATTTCTCTCGATCTGTTCATTTTTTTACATGGCATTTTGGGTAACCCATTTTTGGATTTTTCATTTGCAAAAATGTTTACATTTGTTAAGTCTAGTATACACTTTTTTGTTGATTGTATTAAGCACAAATTTGGACCATGGTATTGTGGAATGTGATTGGATTGTGAACCTATTTGGAACAATCCACGCTTCCTAGTTTCCACCCTTCGTATTATGATCAATTCACGCTTCACGTGTCCACTCAGCATGCTATCATCTACACTCTTCTCTACAGGATCACAAGGTATACATCTTCTATCTACTTTATGCTATCAAGTATTCACTCAATAGCATAAAGTGGGGGAAAATGTAGAAACAAAATCTATGCACTTGGGTACATTTCTAGGTCCTAAAGCATACTAATGTATACATGATTCCTAAACAAGAAAACTAGTGGTTAACAACTCTTTTGGGCCTTTTTATTTATCTCTTGCACTTTTATTGGCCTTACACACCTTACATATTTGTCGGTATTTAATTGATTTATCTTTTATGACCTCGACACTAGCACCCAATTAGGACATAAGTGCTCAGTGCTCATGTCCCTCTTTCGCGGTCTTGACCTTCTTTATCTTCTTCTTACTCTTTTGGGTCTCTTTTAATTCTTGGTCACCTTTTAAAACTTTAGGTCAACCTTTCAATTTTCAATTATGAAATTCAAACAAGGGAATCATATATATACTTAGTTATTTTTCTCAAATAAGGGGCCAAACATCATAAGCATTATATATAATCACCTAAGCTTACATTCTGTAGACACCAATTTTTGGTATTGTCACCCCTCACCTTGCGTTTACTCTCCATTTTCTTTCATACATACATACCTCTCTTCCTTTTGAATTTCCTTTCTTCCCTCCTAAATTTAATTTATCCCACCTATCATTATTTTCTCCTTGTTCATCCCTAATTATGTTTAGTTAATGTTAAACCCTCATTCAATTCATTTTCCTCTCCTTAAATCTTTCATTTTATCCTTTTTAGGCCACCATTTAATGTTTTCACTTATCCATGGCCTTTATTTAATAATTTCTACCCTCCACCTACTCATTTACCTATCCTATACAACCCTAACTCGCCTTAATCTTTCTAAGCCCTAATCTTGTCTCTTATGGGACTCATATCTCAAGAAAACCATCTTCCCACAACCCAAATGGATGGATCCCTGTGGTCAGCAAAGTGACCCATCCAAGTCGTCACCGACCCTATAAAGCCGCCCTTACCCCTCCTTTTCTCAAAGATGCAATTTTGAAATTTTAGAGCTTTCTTGTGATCTTTCCTTCATTCTTGGGTCTCTTTTCAATAGCCACAACCATTGTGGAATCTTCTTGTAGATTTTGTGTCTCGATTTTGAATATTTCAGGAGAATTATTTCACCCTAGAATACTTTGTTTCTTCATTGCAATATTATCATATATATCTTTCACTAACATCTTGTGCGAGTTCATTGTCATCGGGGACTCTACATCACCTTCTCGGCCTTTTATTTCCATCTGCGAGTCTTGATTTCAGTCCATTCATCTTCATCCAAGCCCTAATCAGTTTTGGTCCTGTCGACCCTTCTTGGTCATCATTGACCCAATATTCATCCTATCATTTTTTTGTTATCCAAATCTCTCTGTCATCAATTTTCTATTTATGCATCCATTAGACTCCAGATCTCATCATTCTTCTCTCTCCGCCATCTCGATGATGTTTTTTGTCATCCCCACTCACCGTTTATTCCCCCTCGTCACCATCGACCCAACCCATATCCATACCATTTATCATTAGTTTGTTTAATTTTATTGCATCCTTTCATCCATATCTAGATCCAACCTATTTTGCGTTGTTATGTGTTCATCTCGGATCCTCTTCTAGATCCAACTACGGGAGAAATTACAACCATGTTTTAGTGTATTTTCTTCTCATCCATCCCCACTCACTGAATGACTTGCCCTCTCGTAGTCTTGGGTCATCATCGACCCAATAATTTTTATTTATTTTGTATCCATTATGTTTCATTTCATATTTTGCATTTCTTGCTAGATCCACTTTATCAATATCTTACTTTATCCTATCTTTATCAAAATGAGGATTAGCATCCATCCTAAGAAGTTTTCATTCTCGGGGATGACATTGTCGGTAAACCCTCCCATATATCTACTAATCCATCCTCTGATGAGTTTCTCTTGTTTGTAAGTCATTTAGTTCACTACGGAGAAGGGTCTCTTGTTTGCGCCCACACATTTTCATCCATATTTAGGTACCTTAAACACTCCATAATTTGAGTTGTTATCTTTCTTGTTACATTTTCACTAATCTAAAATAGGTAATGAGTAAACTTTTCTAACATTATGGCATGCATGGTAGGACCCACCCTTTCTAGGTGAGTCTTTCATTTGTTCTTCATTTCATTTTCTTTCATCATCTTCTACTAACCTTGCAAGTAGGAGCGTCATCTTTCTTGCTCGTGTTGGATCTCGTTGCTTAGATTGTATTTTTCTTGCTTGCTTTCTTAAAATTAAAATTCAAATAAAAAGGAAAAGTGTTATCTAGGTATTCCTTATTTTTATTCCCCATATTCTTCTTTTATCTCGGTGCATCTTTATCTACCGCTTTCATCGAATATCACATTTCAATTTGGATCTAAAACGAACCCCTCGATTCTTTCTTGGAAACCTAGTCTTAACTAGGGGTTTAACTCATTGCATACACTTCATCACACACATCCAAAACACATGAACCAATTTACACATCTAAAACACTTCTTCCAGGTGGAACTATTGGGATTTCATCACCCAATAGGAAAGTCAACTCGATGTTTTGGTCGAGTATAAATAAGTCGGTTGTTAGTATATTTGCTAAGTACCCAACTCCCTTATCATTGTGGGACCATGAAGTGAGTGGGTAAGCCCAAATACCAAACCCTATACCAACACCAACACATATTTAGGCCTCACGTACCTTTGGGTATATCGATGACTCCATCCTAAACTACTTGAAACCATCCATAGAATGACCATTTCCATAGGTTCCCTCTAAGCCCATTTTTCATTTCTTTTTCACATCTCTAAATAATCAAGATAATCAAAATTTTGTTGTTTGAATTGATCTGAATTAATTAAAATCAACATATTTTATTTTCTTGTTTGTTTCATTCTAGTTATTACATGATCCCAAGAAAAAAAATGGAACAAAACATGACATCAAACAACATCCTCATTTCCACCATCGTTTGACAAAAACATCTGGGCTCACCATTATTACCTCCATCCCTTTGGTTGTTTCTTCTATAGTCACCCAACCCATGATCCCCATTTCATCTTTGCAAGAATCCCAAACCATTCCACCTACCACTCATGTCGAAACTAATACCTCCCTTTACCATCATTATATTCCTTCTAGACAAAAACATACCCCATACGCCACCTCTGTTAAAGCTTTTGGGCCTCCTAACATCCCTTGTGGGTGTGTATAATTCTAATAGCTCCTTGATGCTTATCCAACTTCCCTCCACGATTATCTCCTTCGCAAGACCACCAATCTCCCATTCATGGACCTCCTTTGCAAAAAAAAATTATGCTTACCATTCTAATCTTGAATCTCTACAAGTCCTTACCTTACAATTGGTTGTCTTCTTTCCTAAAGCTATGAATGAGCTTGTTATGGAATAACATGAGCTTGATCCCTATCCATCTTCTTCCACCATCCCTCATGGTCATCAAACTACTCAACTAGTCATCCCTATTCCTCCCAAATTTCCTTGTGTCAATGCCACTATTGCATCTTCCAATCCTATCACCTCATCATCTACCATGGTCACTTGTGCCCCTATTTAGCCATCTCAAGAATCTCATTTATTCCATCCTTCATCCAAACAACATAATTCAACTCAACCCCTCATTATCACTTCTCACATTCATGCAAACGTGATCACATCACAACCTCATCCTTCGGAATCAACTCAAACACATAAACCCCCTCCACGAAATACTTATTGTTACTTTCTTCCCAATCAACCCTTTCAAATGTCACAACCACACATCACTTACATTCCAACCCATCCTATATCAAGTGTTCCTATTTATCAACAACCAACTCAACTTATTCAATCCTATCACATCCCCATTTCACAACAACCTTCACCATGACCTATTCAATCACAACCTCTTAATTACATCCCCATTTCATAACAACCTTCATCGCAACCTATTTAATCACAACCTTTTAATTACGTCCCCCTTACCAACCACTTCCATAAACACCCACACATCCACAAAATTATCAACCATATCAACAACCTAATCCATCAACCTCATACGCATCACAATCACACCCTTAAATTCCTCAAAACCAACCCTCCAATGATCCCATGAAAGCATTTTTAAGTAAAATTGAAAATCTTGAAGCCAGTTACTTTGGGATTTAAAACCACATCTTCATATGAACAAATCTTCAACAAGCCAATCAACCCATCCATGTCTGTAAAGCATTATCCTCCTCACTAGGAAATGTTTAAATTTTCTAAGTTCAACAGTAAGGAGGATCCTCAACAACATCTACACGCTTTTAGACATGCATGTTACCTTATCGCCCATGATCAAGACCTCATGCTTTACACCTTTCCCTATGTCATTTGCTAGCCCCGCATTGGACCGGTATAACGGCATCCCAAAACACTCATTATTATCCTTCACTCAACTCATGCAACTATTCCTTGAGCATTTCTCGATCAACATTATGTGTAATATCACCATCACAAATCTATATGCCATTAGACAGTATGATGATGAATCTATCGCAATATTTGTCACACTGATGGCGTGGCATCATTAACCAACCATCATTTTCTCTTCCACAGACCGAACTAATTGAACTCTTCTCATGGTATTGTGTGAATCACATCTCTTCCACTCTTCAAATCCAATCATTTCAAACATTTGAAGAGGACTCACCATGGCTCGCAAACTCAAACTTTACACCCTTGAGCAAGGTTATCTTAAAATGTAATCAAACAAACCCAAGACTGAATTCACTAAGTCCTCCATACATGGTGACAAACCTAAGACCACCACAAACTTCATCGTGGTAAAATATTCTTTTACATCCACTTCTCATACGGATCCTCCATAACGTGCTTCTATACCATGACCTAACTACACCCATCTTGGGGAATCCTATAACACACTATTTTAAAATTTGATGGCGGTCAATCTCATCCATCTTCGTCCCATGCAACCATTTGATGAATCAAAACCTAAATCAACATGGTATCATGAGGAACATTACTAAAAATATCACCAAGTTTGTGGCCATGACATCGAAAAATGTCGCTCTTTTAAGGATGTCATTCAAAAACTTATAAACTCAAGTGACTTACAAGTGGATAATCCTATTACGCCACCTAATCAACCCTCAACATATTCAAGCAACACTTCCCTAATTATTCACCTAAAAATCAAACTCAACCTTCCACATCACAACCACCTAATGCTCATACAATTAACACTATAGACCAAAATCCAACCCCATCACCTACACCCATCACCACGTCACTCATCACATCTACCTCTATTTTGGAATCTTCCCCTATGATCACAAATTCATCTATTTCTACACCCATCATATCAACATCAACAATAACCACAACTATGACACCAACATCAACCTTAACCACACTTAATCTCCATCCATACCATCAACACCTTCATCCATCACATCTAGTCCTTCACCAATGACTACCTCAACACTTTCATCTCTTACATCACCATTTAATCCTACATCCACTACATCCGCAATTATCACTTTACCTACATCAACATCCGACCCTACAACCTGTTTGTACTCCACACCATCCCCTAAATCATCAACCATGAAAACATCTACCCTCACAGATCCACAAAGGACACTCCCACTTCATCTCAGCAACTTCAATCATCCCTACATCTATCCTAAGCCCACACAAGCTACAAACTCTTTAGACCTTGTTAAATGTATCGTACAAAAACCACTTCCACCATCGACATCTACAACCCAATCCACATAATTTAATCCTAAATTCATATTTCGGTTGAAATCATCATCATCCCTGCCAAGGGTAAAACCACACAATCTAAGACTAAAACCTTGGCATGCCTATATAAAAATCTCTCACGCATCCACATAAAAATTAGAGTTGCATCCTCCTAAGAATAACCCTTCTAAGAAAACTAGGACCACATCATCATCACTCTTAGGAGCATAACCATCAATCTTAGGGCCAACCCCTTCATACATAATCACCACCGCATCTAAGTAATCAAGTTCATCCTCTAAATCAGCTCCCCCTTCAAAATAATCCATCACCACAATCATCAAAACCAATTCCAAATCATCTAAGTCACCATCAATCAAAATTGATATCAAGACACAACCATCTTCCTCTTCTAAGACTAAAATGGAATCTAAGGCCATCATGCAACCTCATCAAAGAAAACCTTCTTCATCCACCACTCTCAAAACCACCTCATCATCAACCTTTCCCATAGGTTCTTATACGGAAATATTTCAATTTCTACTTCAAGAATCCATGATCATTCTTCTACCCATCAAACCATTCAATCCACGAGGACCATGACCCTCATGGTTTGATTCTAATATTTTTTTGCATATCATCAAGCTTCAGGGCATGAAAATGAGCATTCTAGAGCCCTCCAAACCATCACCCACAATCTTATTGATGAATATGACCTTCTTATTGAAGGGGACCCCACTCCTCCATTTATTGAATCAACTTCCTCATCCCAACCCTCATCCATCAAGACATCTAAATCCCCTCATTCATACAAGACTTATGTTGTCATCCCTCCTCTAACCTCAACCTCTCCTAAAGAGGGTCCCCCTCTCTTCATCAATGTTGTTTGGGTCACAACATGCTCCCATCCCCAAGGATTCTAATCACCCACTCAATCAAAATCCAAAGTCACTATCACTGCTCCTCCTAGTGATCCTACACCATCCCCTTCCTCATCAAAACCTAAGGTGTCCAACTTAGCTATCCCTCAACTTATAATTATTGAGCAAAGCTTTGTAAAAAAAACTCCATCAAGACCTAATGAATCCCTTTATAATCTCATCCAAATCTCTCCAGGACCATAAGAAATCTCTTTTAAATCTCTTAAATGTATCCCCACTCCTAATAATGAGGCTCAACCATTTATGTCTCTCATTGAGGCCCTCACCACTTCTACTTCCATATATTTTGGCGATACTTAAATCCCTGACATTAAACCTGAAGAACATGATCTTCCACTCTTCATCATTACTGCATCAATGAAAATTTTATCTGTCATTCTATGATAGACAATGGAACTAGCATCAACATCATCTCATCTCACTCTTTTGATCAACTTCAGCTCCCTAATTCCATTGTTTCCCAATCACCCGCAATCCTTCCTGCTTTAAATGATGTTGTTACCCCCACATTAGGCACAGTTATCCTTCCTATCCATGTTGGTTAAAAACTCCTCCATGAAATATTCTATATCATAGAAGGGAGTTTCAATACAACATCCTACTTGGACAACCATGGATTCACATCATGTGTTGTGTTCCTTCCATCCTTTATCACTATATCAAATATGAACACAAGGGGAAGATCTTAACTCTCCCCACAGACACTCCTCCATTCAAAGCATGTCATATGACTTATCATCCTAATGATGTGCTCATCCCCACGCAAGGCTCTTCTGCAACATCCACTATCTCACCCGTTTCTGCATTCCAAACTCCCTAATCATGATTCTATGTTTAAGGTAATGGATAAGCACTCATTGGGGGAGTATCGTCTTCTCACATTTAACGCTCTTCCCGCACCTAATTGACTCGGTGAGACCCCAAAATCTCACATGTACCAACCTAAATTCAGAAATGTCGTTCCCTTTGGTCCACCTCATCTTTACACCAATCTCATCTATGGTGGCATCAATCATCCATCCTCTCACATCGACATCTAACCTCACACCAAACCATATACCAACAGATTTGATTGTATTTACAAGAAATAATTTTCCTATACCTATCTTCATCTTTGCGCCTACAAAGGATTTGGAATGGGGCGTTATGAAAACGCCATCCATGACCTTATAATTGATCAATCTTGCAAACACCATGAAAAATTCATTGTAGGATTCAAAGAACAATCCACTAACCCCTTTCCTCAATATTTAACTCTAGTAGACATTGACCCACCATCTTCTCCATCCCACGAGGTTATGGATATAAATGACATTGTGTTTATTGCCTCTAGTTTTTTTAATCTCAACCATTACCTTGGGACCGATCACTTATTAGTGTTAAAATGAAATTAGGTCCCTCCCTCTTTCACATCCATAAATGATAGAGGAAGATTCCCCTACCATTGACGTTCTCCACTGCACCGATGATGATTCCATCATTTCCTGCATGGGGAAGAAGATTCCTATCTTCATAAGACTTTACCATTAGACATATCCACTCTTCTTAATGAATCCACCATCGACATCAACATAGGGACTCCATAAGAGCCCCACATCCTCAAAGTGGGTCAATCCCTTGATCCATAGGAGCTTGAATATTTCACCTCCTTCCTTTCTAGACATAGTCAAGTATTTGCATGGTCATACTCTAACATGCTAGACCTTTATCCTTCCATCATTTTCCACAACATCATTTCCTTTCCTAGTGCTATATCGGTTAAGTAAAAGCTTCACCGCATGCACCCTCGAGTTTCCCTCCTTGTCAAAGAGGATTTGCAATGCCTTCTTTTAGCTAAGTTACTCATCCCCATCGACTATCCACAATAGGTTTCCAACATCATACATGTTACCAAAATTTTTGACAAGCTTCGTATCTACACTTAATTTCAAGATCTCAATCTCGCTTGCCCTAAAGATGATATTCCTCTTTGATTAACTAAAAAATAGGATTGTGGGGATAATTAATCTAGTCTAGAATGATAGGAAAATACAATAAATAAATGTAGTAAACAAATATAGAAATGATCCAAGCAACTAAACTAATGAAAATATGAAACCAAGTAGGGTTAGAAGGAGCTTAAGCTGATTCAAAGAACTTGGCTTGGATCTGTGTCATAAAATAGGTGAATAATATAAAAGCAAGAATGACTGTGTTGAGGTCCCGAAAAGAATGGAGTCAAACTATCTATCGGATTGGAGTTTTAGGAGAGTGATAGAGGTACCTACGGGTGCTCTGGGTCTACAAAATGGGTGCCATGTTCTATGTAAAGGATCTAGAACTCGAGTTTCACATGTCCGAAAAGTGGTCCAAAACCCTCACTGTGTGTTGCATCAGATTCGCTGCACTACGCTAGGTGTTGTTGATAGTCTAAGAGGATGGAAAAGCCTGTAAGAAAGCCACAAGAAGTATCAAAACCATAAAAATAAGAATGCAAATGAATGGGTTGGACTAACATTAGATGCCACAACAATGGACTTACTAACTGAGCATTACACTAAATTTAAGACCCAAATGTAGTTTTGGTGTGTGTGTGTGCCTCATGTTCCCTAGGTGCTCTTGTGTCAGTCACACTTTGTGAAATAGCAAGCAATAAGTAGATGTAGAAAATGTAATAGAATGTGTGCATGGAATAGAATAGAGACCCCCCCCTATGCAATGTGATGCATATGAACCAACCAAGTGTCATTGTGATGTAGCTAATGGATGCAAATTATCTCCAAGTGGATGCAACTCTAGATGGATGATAGTAGTGACTAGTGCTTGGTCCCTCATTATGGTCTCATAAATTTATATTTATAGATTCTCTTGATCTAATTTTGTAATTAACCCTGAAATGTCCCACCACCAAAAATATAAGAAGCTGAAATGGCTAGAAAGATCCCAAAAGGTGGTGGGAAAGATAAAAAAGGATGGGCGCCCCGCAAAGATACTACCCTGTGTGCCCCAGTCGAGGCTAAAATAATGGTAAATGATCAAAATAGACTAGGCATGTGGGTGTAAAAGGTCGGGAATGGAGAAATAAAATAGTAGAATATGACCAAAAGATGGTGGTTAATTAGTACTTTCTTCACTCAAGAACCTTCTAAATAGTAGTATGAAATTGAGACTAAATAATGTCTAAAGTGCATGGTTTTGTGATTACATTTTGCCCCCACTTTATGTTGGTGAGCGGAAAGCTTGGTAACATAAAGTAGATAGATATGTGTACCTAATGTCCATGAAAATTGTAGTAGAAAATGCGTCGATGGACTAGACAAAGTCTGGAATGACAAAAAATATGGAGTGTGGAAACTAAAGATGAAAATTCCCAAAAAAAAAATGATGAGAGTGAACCTAGGGCAGAAATGCGTGTGTAGTTTTGATGTGTGTGATGTACGTTCATGGTTAGTATGGTGTTTGTTATGTTATTGTTGTTGTTTTTTTCCCCATTTGACTACTTGTTTTCTCATAAACCGGACTGCAAGGAGAAAATGATCAAGTAGTCAAATATTTATGTATGTGTAAAAATGTAATGTAAAAGACATGTAAAAGTATGTAAAGGTAAAATACACAAATGAAAAAGTGTAAATGGAACATGTGCACATCATCCATGTCGAGAAAGAGAGTGTAGAAGGATATCCTTTACTGCGAGTTTTTGGGTGATATCACGCCACCCTGGCCGAAGAAGTGTAGGGAGAAAACTACATTATTCTCATCTCAACTTTAATCGCTTCCTTAAATATGTGTGAAGAGATCTTGTATGACATCTGGTTTTTTGGTTGATTCGATGCCACTAGCCAAAGTAGTGTAGGGAAGCACACCCACTGTAACCACTGAGCCTATAACTGCTTCTAAGAATGCTAAGGACACCATGTCTTGTAAAACCTGTTGTGTACGGGGTTTGTAGACTAGTCTGAATCCCCTCATTGTATGTAACCCAAAATTCCAAGGGCAGAAAGTACACTGAACTGAATTGGTGTAAATGCGTTGTGTTATTATATAAACCCCCAAATGATTTCCCCCTCTTTGGGGGCACATGCAACATCACTGATAGGAGAATGTGGCCCCAAAAGAGGAAAACTACACTAAACTATATAGGGGAAGGGAAAGTGCTTGGTAGAAACCAAGGCGCGACAAAACAAGAAGGCTTAGCCAAAGACAAGTGTTAGTACAAACAAACATGCATGTAGAAAACATGTAAGCTACACAAAAAAGTGTAAAAGCTACTAAGAAAAGAAGTAATGTAAACACACAAGAAGACAAGTAAGTCACACAAAGCATGGGTTGCAAACATGGGACATCACTCGAAATGTGCAAAGACACAAGGCCATCATGGCCATAAACAACAAACAAGTGCACACCAAACATAGGGCAAGGCCCGTAAAAAGAAAACAAACAAAGCAAACAATGTAACAAACAAGTATGGAAGCAAATATCCATGCATAACAAATGTTACACATGAAGCACTCGTTATCATGTTAGAAAGATAACTAGTATGTCAAAAGTGTGTATAACCAAGTAATGTAAAGTATTAAGTAAAAATTAAAGAATAACACATGTGAGAGACAAATGTGGATGCCCCTAACAACTAGTGTAGGAAGGGTAGAAGGTGAGCATCCATGTTGTGTGTAAGAGACTTGTATCTATGATCACAACTAGAAGAATATGTGAATGCACATGCATGGATGGTATAGATAAATGACATACAAGTAATCTAACTAGCATGTGTAATAAAGTGACCATGAAAAAGAAAAAGTAAACAAGAGTAAAAGCAACCATAATATGTAGTATGATGTGGATGGATGGAATGGAATACAAAATGGAGTGATAGGAGCCACATGTGCCCCCGAGTGAATGGAAATGTATGCAATGAGGTTCATTTGGTTTTCCCCCTCAACAATCAAGAATGAACCATAAATGAGAGTGCGTCATCGGGAAATGGTCGAATAGTGTGTGTTGTGTCTAGCACATTGTGATGAGTATGTATGTGTAGTGATGATGATATGTGACATATAGAAGAGATGTGTGAATGAACCTATAGCCAAAGTGTATATCATGACAAAAATGAATGTATGAGTGATGATTTAGCCTAAAGTCTATATCACTATATGATGAATAGTAATGAGTGGTGACGTATCCTAAAGTGTATACCACTAAAAGATGAATATGAGGGAGTAGTGATGTAGCCTAAAGCAGTATATATCGCTATAAGATGATAGGGCAAGTGACGATTAAGCCTATAGTGTGTGTAACTATCATAGAAATTTTGCACGATGAAAGGTCAAATGATAAACGCATGATGAATATGTAAGGTCCATTTGATTTGTAAACCCTTGGAGATGAGTATGGACCAAGGAACTAAAGTGTGTCATAGGGTAGTGAGTGCAAAGCACGTATAACGATGATGTAGCATTCCGATGATACTAGATGACCATATGACATGAATAGAGTATGTAATGTATTATGTATAATACGTAATGTGAGATGTAATGTCGGATGTATAAGATGTAATGCAAGATGCAATATGATGTAGACTAACAAGTGTAAGTTGTGCTCAATGGGTGAGTGTAGAGCGTATGATGATGCAAGATGTGTAGAATGTGTAAAGTGTAATGTAAAAAGTGGCATGTAATGTATGTAGATAGACTAGTAATGTAGTATATAGAATAGGTGTGAAATGGAATGTATGTGATGTGTATGTATGTAGACTAAATGTAAAATGTAGGATGTAAGATGCATAGACGTATTATGAAAATGTAATGTGTGGTCTTTATAGTGTAGTGTGTGGGGTCAATGTGTAGTATGCCCTCAATAGTCAAGTGTGAACCAGAGCACAAGAGTGTTTCATTAGGAAATGATGATGGCAAAATGTGCGAGGAGTATGCCTATGTGAGAAGATTGATGTATGAGAATGCAAAGATGATAGATGCATAGATGTGGTGATGGGTGGGGAGATGTATTAGATGTTATGCCCCCAAGTGTACATGAGTGAGCTAACCAATAACCATGAAGGAAAAAGGTCCTCCATCCGATGCAAGTGATGATGAAAGTGTATGACCATGCTCTAATAATGGTGGTATGGCAGATAAACATTGTGTTGGTGAATGAATTCTATGTGCATGTGAGGGATGAATATGAAGAAGGTTGTGGCATCAAAAAATGGGTCGGTGATGGAGATCTACGTGATATTGAATGTAAAGATGATGAAGACTCACGTGGAAAAAACCTAGGTGTGACCTATGTTGAGATGTAGTAACGGTCCTAGGAATGGGCCTATACCTATGTGTAGGACTAGTGGAACGATGTGGTTGTGTAGATGGGGCTCGAGTAGGTGAAATAGGAGTAGATTGTGCTTTGAGCAACATAGAATGTGATGTGCTAGAAGAATTATATGATGTGCTAGCTATTGTGTGAGGAGATGGCGACCATGGAGTAGATGGAGGGACACCGTTAATAGAAATGACTTGTTTATTGTGAATGAATTTAAGTCGCAAATGATTCATATAGATGATAGATTGTGAGAAATGAATCCAATTGAGACCAAGAAGCATGTCACAGCCTTTCAACTATGTTGCCAACGAGGAAAGGCATGAGTAGTGTAAGAGGACCAACTGTAACATGTATCTTAACAACACCAAAGGGTTTGTTGAAAGGGTACTCAATTTACGATGGAGGATAGCCAATATCCTTGAGAAGTGAAATAGAGCATGCACTAATGGGCCATGATGGGTAAACCTTAGTGTTATTAATGGAGGTTGAGCCAATAAATGCATTGATATGTAAATGATTAGATGAGAAAGTTACATGATAATTGTGGGTGGAAAAATAAATGACTGGTGGCATGAAGCGTTAGTGTTGGAAACTAAGAAATCAAGAGCTCTTGATGTAGGAGGAGGCACTACATGATATGTATGATTGGTGGAAGAATCAGATGCTTTCTTCTACATTATTTAGAGTCATTGTTAAAAATTTTGAGTTTACCCTTTTCATTGTTTGGTGTAGAGTTAGTAGATTCTAGAAACTCTAGTTTGTTGTCATCAATTAGGTTCTAAATGATTGTGTGTAGTTTTAAACATCTATTTTTAGAATGTCCGACACATCGATGATAATCGCAATGAAATTTTTGTTGTAGTTCCTACCTTTTGGTTATGATGGGTCTAGCTCAAGTGGTGGAGGAAGGGTAATAAGGTTTCTTTTGAGAATTTGTTTCAATATAAGATGTGGAGCCATTGGAAAGTTACTAAACGTGTGTCGAGGTTGTTGTGACTGAACCTCTTTAGTAGGAGTGATTTGTATTGACCGTGATCTTAGTGTCATTTGGCTTGGTTGTAAATGGTTTAAATGGATTCTTGTTTGGAAAATGAGTGGAGGATGAGGTTTGTTCTGATACTTAATCTTTCCTATGGATAAGAGTTTGGTCTCATGAAGCTTAAGAGTATGAAAAAGCTGATTGAATGAAGGAGAGGTTTCAAAGAGAACACTCTCTTGAAGAGGTGGTAAAATACTCTGAATGAACAAGTCTTGAAGCTCAGAGTCCAGCAAGCACATTTTTCATCTTGGCTAGATTGTTCTTATATCTCAAAACATAGTTAGCGAGGTGTTCATTTGATCCTATTTAAGTTGTGCTAGTTGAGCGTAAGAGATCTTAGAGCCGATATTGATGGAGAAATGAGTAAGAAAGGCATTAGCTAGATGTGTGAAGGAAGTTACCAAGTGGATAGGTAGGTCATAGAACCAACGCATCGCATAATCATGGAGACTACGAGGAAATATTTTAGCTAAAAGAATATGATCATCATGAAATCAAGACAAACAACATGAAATTCTCTAAGATGTTCTATGGGTCACCATGCCCATTGAAAATGGGAAGCTTAGGGGTGACAAAGCTAGGAGGAAGTGGATAAGTAGAGATGGTAGGTGTAAATGAAGTATGTAATAATAAAGTATAATATAAAGATGACGATGCATGCAAGGTGGCCTATTGCAACTTATGAATTTGAGCTTGAAGGTCGTGATAAAGAGAAGTTAAGTCTTGATTTCCAATGGATGAAACCTTTCGTATATGAGAAAATAAGGGTGGCATAAAATGATTGGTAGGAGTAGGAACAAAAACAAGTATAGTAGAAATAGGTGGAAGAGTAGAAGCGAGTGGTTGAGTAGCAACAAAAGTGGGTATAGCCGTGGAAGTGTTGAGTTCTACCAAATTAGTAGCTTCCTCATGAGCCACATGTAAAAGTAAGTCTAGATCTTGTGGATGTGCAACAATATGATCATTAATGGCCTTAAGATGTTCTTCAGTAAAATCAGTATGAGAGTGAGCCATGGAAAAAGGAGAATAAACCCTAGAATGATAAGGTATGAATGAAGAATTTAGAAGCGTGAATGATCGAGTCGGGTTCACCAAAATGATTAACTAAAAAATAAGATTATGGGGATAGTTAATATAATCTAGAATGTCATGTAAATACAATAAATAAAGCAGTAAAAAAATATAGAAATGACCCAAGACTAAACTAATGAAAATATGAAACCCTAATTAACAAGTAGGGTTCTTGTTGGATTGTGTCGTAAAATATACTGAATAATATGAAAGTAGGAACAACTATGCAGAGGTCCCAAAATGGATGGATTTGAACTATCTATCTGGACTAGAGTGCTTGGAGAGGGACCGGGGTGCCTATGGGCACTCTAGTTTGCAGAATGGGTGTCATGGTCTGTGCAAAGGATCCATAATTGAGTTTCATAGGCCTGGAAAGTGGTCTAAAACCCTCACTATGTGTCACATTAGATTTGTTGCACTACGCCAAGTGTCACTAATAATCCAAGAGGATGGAAATACCTGCAAGAAAGCCATAAGAAGTATCAAAACCCTAAAAAAAAGAATACAAATGAATGGGTTGGACTGACCTCGATTTACCACAAAAAGTGGGCTTACAAACCGATCGTTGCACTAAATTTAAGACCCAAATGTAGTTTTGGTGTGCGTGTGTGCCTCATGTTCCCTACGTGCTCTTGTGTCATTTGCACTTTGAGATATAACAAGTAATAACTAGATGTAGAAAATGTAATAGAATGTGTGCATGGAATAGAATAGAATCCCTCCCCTATGCAGTGTGATGCAGATGAACCAACCTTTTCCTTGTGATGGAGCTAATGGATGCAAATGATCTCCAAGTGGATGCAACTCTAGATGGATGATAGTAGTGACTAGTGCTTGGTCCCTCATTATGGTCTCATAACTTTATATTTATAGGGTTCTCTTGATCTAATTTCATAATTAACCCCGAAATGGCCGACCACCAAAAAGATAAGAATAAAATGGCTAAAAAGAGCCCAAAAAGTGACGAGAAAGATAAAAAAGGATCAGCGCCCATGGTGGGACCAGGCACCCATAGGCACCCCAGTTGAGGCTAAAATAACAGCAAATGACTGAAACAAACTAGGAATGTGGGTTTAAAAGGTTAGGAATGGTGAAATAAAATAATAGAAGATGCCCAAGAGACGGGGGTTAATTAGTACTTTCTTCACTCAAGAACCTTCTAAATAGTAGTATGAAACCAGGACTAAATAATGTCTAAATTGCATGATTTTGAGACTACACTCTTCCTAACATTGATCAGCTTGTAGACCTTACCACAGGCCATGAGGTGATTTCTCTTATGGATGGTTTCTGTGGGTATAATCCAATACTCATCACACCAGAAGACCAACATAAGACTTATTTCATCACTCCTTGGGGGACCTTTTGCTATCACGTCATGCCTTTCTATTTGAAAAACATCGAAGCCACGTATCAACAAGCTATGACTTATATCTTTCATGACCTCATCCATAACACTGTATAATAGTATGTTAATGACCCCTTTGGTAAATATAAGAATTTTTGTGACCATCTCATCATCCTTAAGGTCCTTTTGAGCACATTATCTACTTCTTCCTCTATCTTAATTCAACCAAGTGTGTGTTTAGAGTTTTAATCGGTAAACTCCTTGGCTTTATCATCTCTATCATAGGTATTGAAGTTGACCCCGCCAAGATCAAGGCTATCCTCGAAATTCCTCCTTTTAAATTGAAGAATCTTCACAGTCTTTAAGGATATATTCAATCAATCTTTCACTTCATCTCGCAACTTCCTAACTATTTCCAGCCTTTTAACCATCTCCTTGTAAAGATATTGACTTTAGTTGGGACCTTAATTTCCAAAAATCCTTCGACAATATCAAGAAATATATTTTATCTCTCGCTTTTGCTTACACCTCCACATAAGGGGGATTCCTTCTATCTATATGTATTTGCCTCTTACCATGCTCTAGAGCCATGTTGTCACATTGTGAGGAGTAAGGCTAGGAGCAGCCATGTATTACATCGGTTGTACCCTTCACAAATTTTAGAATCACTACACTAAAGTTGTGTTGTGTTCTTTTCTTCGCTATCTCTAAGCTTTGTCATTATCTTCTTAATCATAAGACTTGTGTCATCACTAGCTTTCATATTCTTAAGACCATGCAATCCAAACCATATCACAATGATCATATCACTCAATGGCTCATGTTCATGACTGATTTTGACCTCAAGTGCATCTTGTAGAAATCAATCAAGGGCTAAGCCATCGTAGATCAATTAGTGACACCCTTATTCAAGATAATCCTCCTTAAGAACACTTCCCGATGAGTCCATCTTTCACCATGAGTATTCTCATCTTAAAATGACGATCTTATTTGATGGCTCTAAGTGTCAACAAGGGGGAGATGTCGAGAATCATTATCATTCCTCCTTGGGATACTCCTATCCCTATTTCTTATAAGCTCAATTTCAAATGCACAAACAATATGGCCAAGTATGAAGATCTCATCCTAGGTCTTGACACCGCTATCTTACTTGGTGTCCAAATCCTTGACATCTACGGGGATTCTCAACTCATCATTAATTAAGTCGAATGTATCTATCAATGTAAAACTGAGATCCTTCAAAAATATAAGGACGTTATTGACTTCCTCCTTGGGGCATTTGATTTCTACACCATTCAAATTGTCCCTCATTCATCTAACCACTTTGCAAATACTATGGAATCTATTGCATCTCTCATCCCATGGACAACTGAGGAAAATAAACTTTCTATCATTTTTCGTTGTCTTGATCAGCCATCTCACGTTCATGAGCTTCACGTGTCGACCACGCGACACTAATCCTTGCGATCTTTAGTATTCTCAAATCTTTGACTATCTTTCTCATTCCAAGATTCCCTATGAATTATTCTAAAATGGTCTCTTCTTTAATGCACTAACTGCTATGTCATTCTTGGTGGCATCCTCTAAAAGTGTAGCTTTGATGGTGTTTTGCTTCGTTGACTCAAATCTAATGAATCTTCTCGAGCCATCCAAGAATTCCATGAAAACATCTATGGTGGAAACTTCAAGTAAACTAGCTATCACCAAGCATGTCCTTCATATGGGTTATTAGTGGACCTCTCTCAATCATGACTACTATGAATATGTTAATAAGTGTGTCAAATTCCAGCAGCATTCTAATCTAATCTGCATTCTTAGTTAGGTCTTGCATCCAACTCAAGACCACCGGCATTTCTCCAAATTGGGCCTCGATCTCATTGGCCTCATCAATCCACGTTCTTCCCAATGCCATCATTCTATCATCACTACTACCAAATATTTCACCAAGTGGGTGGAATCCATTCCACTCACATCAACTAAAGCCAATCAAATCGTTAACTTCATCTATCAACATATCATTTGTTTCTTCAACATCCCTCACAAAATCATCATGGACAATAGAAAGTCCTTCAAAATAAATAAATCAAGAATCTTTGTGACTCTTTCAATATTAATATTAGCTTCTCTTCTCCATACTATCCTCAAGCTAATGGTCAAGTTGAAGCCACTAACAAAACTCTTTATAATATTCTTGCTAATATTATTGATAAATCAGTCGTAATTAGCATCTTCATATCCCTTTGCTCTTTGGGATTATCGACTAACATTTGCACCTCTACAAGTGGTGTTCCCTTCTCTCTCATCTTTGGATCTGAGGTAGTTCTTCCACTTAAAGTCCAAATCCCTTCTTTTTTGTGTTTTCTTCGCGACTTCATCTCTAATTAAGATAATCGCCAAGAGCGTCTAGCATAACTTGAGTTGTTAGATGAACGTTTCCTTCGTTCTCTTGAACATCATCATGTCTATCAAGAGCACATCAAATGTGCTTATAAAAACACCTCAAGGAACACGAATTTAATATCAATGACCTTGTCCTTAAAGAAAATCAGAATGTCACTACTATAGAAAGGAGTCAACATGGAAAGTTTTCTCCTATTTAGATTGGACCTTACATTATCACACATAAGTATGGATATCGAGCCTATCATTGGCTTCCCTTTATGGTAAACCAGAAGTGGAACCTCTTAAGGCATTGCACTTGTGGCCATTCTATTGTTAACACACCTATCAGTAGTTACATGTACTTACTACTATTATTATACCACTAAGTATGTTGTTTTATATATGCATCTTGTGTAAGAAAAGTATTCACTGATGACCCATTCCATAGTCGAATCGTCTGTCTTGTTGGTCTTTACCATTGTTGGTCTTCTACACTTTTCATGCACTCGCATAGTTCTGGTCAATTTTCAGGAATTCCTATCAATCAATACTCACTCAATTGTCATCACTAGTCTCTAACTAGGGCGCCTAGAGAGGTATTAGGGTGCCTAGGTGCTCTGGTCCTAATTTTGGGCATCTTAGTCCCCATCACACTTGGTTTTATTTTTTTCATTTGAGGTCGGTATTTTTGGTTTTTCCTCTCATCTCCCTAGGTACTAGTCGGCATGTCGGGTCATTAGTGTTGAAATTTGAACAAGAGATCCCTATATAAACACAACATACATACTACCTTATGGGTGGACTATTACTATCAAGGGCTAGTTATCTACATAGAGAAAGGGACTACATTTGGGCATTATTTTGCATCACACACTACATAGGAAGGGGATTATTCATTCTATTCCATCCACCATTTTTCATTTTATCTAGCTACTACCCAATATCTCTGCGTCATTGGCACTAGGGAAACCTAGGCACATTATTACACACACAAGCACACAAAACTACATTGGGTTTAAGATGTAGTGCAACACTTAGTCATAAGTCCATCCATTTGGTAGTTGAGGACAATTCAACCCATTCATTTGCATCTTTATTTTTTAGGGTTTGATGCTTGTGTGGGGTTTTACTGGGTGACTCTTTATTACAGTCTACGACATCAAAAACCAAGCACGACACTCACCCAACAAAAGGTGAAGTATTGCGAAGACCTAACAACCATACCATGACCAGATTATGAGATTTTTCATAGACCAAGGCACCCATAGGTTCCCCTATCCCTTTCTAGGCACCTCGGTGTGGCCAAATCTTCCTTTGCTGCTATTTTCTGAAGATTGGTGTGACACTCTGTTCCGCTATTTCATCACTTTGTTCAGTCCTAGATCACTGTGAGGTAAGTCTAGTTCAGGTAAGTAACTCCCCTTTCATTTTATTTCATTTAAATTATCAAATAAATTACTTAGCATTTATATTTAATTTATGTGTCATTTATCATAGTTGTACATTTCTGATTTTAATAAAATAACCTATATTTTATTAAATCACCTACCACCGTGAACTTAGTCATCCCAATGGTCATCCATCCATCACTATCCATCTTCATCTTTCACCGTAATGATCCGGAAGTATGTGGTCTACCGCCACGTTCCTATCTATGGCCTTGAATATGGGCACCATGACTCGCCCATAACATATTCCTTATGGATAGGTTCTTCCTTCTTGGTGAGAAATCCGTGATCATTACATCCACTTCCCTCTTATCTTCATATTAAAGCCTCGCTAAGGGTCCATAGGTGTCACTTGTACACTCTTTATCCCCTCCTAAGTAAACTACCTAGATATCCCCAACTCTTCCATAAAAGTAAAAATCACGTATGTTTATCTAAAAATCTATCTATCTAAAAGAAAACAAATTACTCCATCAAGGACAATTGTTCATATAAAGTAAAAATATCAAAAATAATAGATTGATCCCTCGAAGGAAAAATATCATGCATATCTTATCCTTCCATTTATAAAAGTAAAATCCAAAATTCAAAAAGCATAAAAGCTAAATGTAGACCACTCCCTCAAAGGATGGCTACCATCTCATATCATGATAGCGAAGGCTTCCGCATTGATCAACCTTCTATACATCCAAAAGCAAAAGAATAAATTTCAAAAGCAAGCATCCTAAGAAAGCTTCCCGCATCAATCAAATTTCTCATCCATCGCAAACTTCCCACATTGATCAGTTTACATCATATTACTCAGAGTTGGGACATATACCTAGGAACATCCACCTATGGAGAACCTATTTCCTACATACGAGTGTCATCCAAACCCCTTGTGTCATGTCGACATTAGGTTTATAAGATCGTCCTCCACACTTTCCCTCATGACTCTTAGGGTTACTAACTATTGATGGTTATGTGTTAACATATGTTATTGGCTACAAGTGCATTGTCTTGTTTGGTTTCCTTCTTATTTACCTCTAATTTGGTTTGAAGCATCGTTTCTTCATGTGCTCTTTACTACAATTGTGGGATGTTTGTCTCCTTTTTGGGCATCTCCTATCAAAGTAAGGTCTTAGCCCTTGCATCTAGTATACTCTTTCTCGTGTTAATCATTTCATCCATTTTCACAAATCCACCACATCATTTATCCATTATTTCACCATGCCTAAACAAATGTCTATCCATTCAAAATCACATTTAGTCAACATCTATATATACATCAAGATACATTGAGTCGCATTCATTTCTATATTCTAATTTCCATTACCATCTATGTATGATGATTTATATCTATCTAACATTTACATGGTCATCATAATCCATCACATAAAATCCATATTTTATCCTACCGTTTATCCATGATCATCAATCCAACATCTATACCTAATCCATAATCATCATATTTAAATTCATAACGCCATAATTAAATATCCATAACATCTACATCCATCTACATCTAATCCAATCCATAAACACTTAAATTCAATCCGTAAGCTCATAATCAAACATCTAAATCCAGTCCATCATCACACCTACATCTAATCCATAGTATCATAATCATCATATCCACATCTACATCTAATTCATCATATCATAAAAAAATTTGATCCATAATATTATAGTCATCACATTACATTCACATATAAATCTAGCATAATTATCATCAAAACCATGAATCAAAACATATGATACATGATGAACCACAACAAAAATCACACACACACACACACACACACACACACACACACACACACACCCACCCACACACACACATGTATGTATGTATGTATGTATGTATATATATATATATATATATATATATATATATCATCACAAGTCCAAGTACAACATAAATATGTCATAAGACACTAAGGGTCATGTATAAATGTAGATACATCATCAAAATCAGTAAACTCTACATTAGATAATATCAAGTCCTCCCCTCTTAGGGCAGGTGCTTAAATCAATCCAAGGGCCTCATCAACCCCATCATGGGACACCTCTCACCGTGGCAATGCCACTCTCATCCGTGCTTGGATGGCGCAAGTCCCGCCGCGCCACTTGTTCCTTTTTTCTCATCCCAAGTATGTCACACACCTCTTCATCTCGTGGCAGCTTCGAGGTCACAATAGGCTCATAGTACCGTGCATTGGCAGCTAGTGTTTTGTATAAGCCAGGGTACAGTTCTTGAGGCACCATCTTCCTAGCTCCTCATGATATAGCTGGTCCACCACTCTCGACTCCATACCTAGTATAGGTGTGTGGTATCCAAATATCACTTTATAGGCCTCATTTTTCCTCATATATTGATCCCTCTATGCAATATCATACTCCCTCTCTTGGCGAAGGGTCGTGGCCTCCTGTTGAGATGCCTCTCGCTCCTACAAAGTCAGATCCTTATCCAAGCAAGATAAATCACGCTCTGTGCACAACCAAGCTATCTCTCGCATCTCCTCAATCATCTCCCCATCACCTCTTAGAGTCGCATCCTCCTCCGTTGCCATCTCCTCCTCCTCATCTCTAACCTTGACCCCCTCTTTCGCCATTTGGGCCACCCATGTACTCATCATCCAATCAAGATATCCAGCCCCAACGAAAACATCATTATCCTCATCCTATGGTGCCCTTACCACCTTTAATGGGTCATAAATGTCAATATTGGGAAGGTCTCTCTCTCTAACTCATCTCAACTATATCTAATAAGCTCTCGGGATATCTGTTTGCACAACACCAAACCTGTCTTCGACCTTGTCGAACTACATGGCCTCCATCATCTCGTGGCTTCGTCCTACACCCATATTATCCATCGCATACCAACTAATTCCCCATCCACCCTCGGCCATGCAGATAATCTCGCTACGGTTGCCATCTCACCCGATAAACATCCAAATCTACAAGTCTATCTCGCATACCAGTTTGTGTCCCTCTCTCCTCTATCACCATGAGCTTGACCAACTTGCCACCTCAAAATTCAACCGCCATATCAATATGGTCACCTATAACCCAAGGTAACCCGTGGTGATCTAATCCTTGTTATATGCTCGTAGGCCTAGAAATGGAGTAGGAATCCTACATCAAATATTGTTCTCCTCCTTAATGTATACATCGATAGCTCATGATATACTTGTGCTAGTAATGTTTTCCTAAATGAAAATATTGTCGTGTGATCCACAATATCCACAACCACCCCTCGCTAGTGTCCATGGGAACCTCACACCCCTAAATATGGCAAAGGCATAATTAGAGATATCCATCATTACCAAGAAAATAAATCTTCTCCTCGGCTACAACCCTCTCTTATCGGGTCTCAATATGGAAATCCCCATGTGTAAAAGTATTAGGTGGGGCATCGGCCCTAAACAATCCTGTCAAGACCCCCAATCTTCTATATGATGTTATAGGCAACTTCAGGATGCGGTATACATCCTCCAAAGTGATAGTCATCTCACTTGTCCTAAAAAATGTTCTTGTACGCACATCCCATTTGTCGACCAAAGAAATCATAAGTCCCACATCTCGTGGAATCCACTAGTAGTGTCAGAATCCTCCAAATCTAACTACCACCAAGTGGTCCAACTCATCGTCTGTCACATCTCCTCGGATATGATCATACAATGTTGGAACTCTATTTCACATATACAAAGTATCTCGTGCTTGTAAAACCAATCAATCACACAAACAGTAGACCTCTCATCATCCAAAATCAAAATCAAACAACATCTATCTATCCTACCCTCAGAACGCCAAACCAAAGTTGCGTCGACACCCTTTTAGACCTAGTCAATGACAACCATACCCAGTCACCGTGACCACCCCTTACGTCGATCCTAAAATTTGAAAAATGTAAAAATAAACAAAAAGAAGCTAGGGTTTAGGAACTTACCATCTCAAGGGTCCTCTCGGCGCTTCCTCAGTTCCTCTAGTGACCATCTCGATCACAATCTCTTCTCATCTCATAACTCTCGATTATCACTTAAAGACGGTGTAAATGAGATTTTTCGGTCGACCCAGGGGCTTATATGGCCCACTCGAACTTGGTCATGGTCGACCCCCTGGGTCATCGTCACTTTATCTCTCTAGTGACCGGTGGCCTTGACTTGTCTCGGTTACTGTCGACGACCGCCTTACCCTTTTCATCATTGTTCCTCTTGATTTTCTTCGATCAATCCTTCCTTTCAAATTATCTTTTCTTCCACTTTTTCCTTGAGTGGTCTTCATATCATATCCTTCTTATGTCCTACCCAGGCTTTGTTATCTATCACATCTTCATTTTGTAACATCCTTGTCTTTGTGGCCATCCTCGTGCTCCCTCTGGGGCACCATTATCTTATCCTTCATCATCTCACCATTTTGGCCATCTTTATGTTCCCTCCTAGGGCATCATTATTTTACATCTTTTTCATCCCACCCAGACACCATTTTTTTATTCCTCGCTATCAACAACAGGATATTAGATTTACTTTTTTCCCATCCCTATCCTTTTTTGTCGCGAACTTTGTCTCACCATTTTCACATTTTTTTGCGCATATTTGATGTTTTCCTTTGAACCGTTGGTCCTATGACTTGCACATCCATTTGATCGGATTCCCATTGGATTACCTCCATCCTACAATGGTTTTTTACAACTCACTAGTCCGTAGGACATTGTCGTCATCTCCATTGATGTTGTACTTTATTCCCTACCCCGCCATATTTTTATTTTCACTTTTAAGTTTTTGTTTATCCTCGTCTGGGATATCTTATCCCCTCCTCTTCTTTTCTCATCCTTTCTATCCTTTCTTCACCTATCTCTTTCAAACTTGTGATTGAATTCCCTCATGTCATCAACCCCTAGTTTGAGGGGGAGCACCTCATCAATCATCTTTTTAGCTCTTTTCATTTTTTTCTCATGGCTTTCCCAACACAAACCACTCAACAAATAAGGGCAAATATAGACACCAATTTTTGCATCATTGTCCCTCACCCCATGTTCACTCTTCGTCATCTTTTAGACATACATACCTTTGTTTCCTTTCAAATTTCCCTTCTTCCCTCATAAATTCAATTTATCCCACGTATCATTATTTCCTTCTTACTCATCCCTAATCATGTTTAGTTAATGCTAAACCCTCATTTAATTAATTTTCCTCTCATTAAATATTTCATTATATCCTTTCTAGGCCACCATTTAATGTTTTCACCTCTCCATGGCCTTTATTTAATAATTTCTACCCTCCACCTACCCATTTACTCATCCTATGCAACCCTAACTCATCCTAATCCTTCTAAACCCTAATCCCACATCTTATGGGCCTCATCTCTCGAGAAAACCATCTTCCCACCGCCCAAATGGATGGATCCCACGATCGGCGGGGACCCATCAAGGTTGCCATCATCCCTATAAAGCCGCCCTTACCCCTCCCTTTCTCAAGAATGTAATTTTGGAATCTTGGAGCTTTCTTGTGATCTTTCCTTCATTCTTGAGTCTCTTTGCAGCAACCACAACCATCTTAGAGTCTTCTTGGATATTTTTTCCCTCAAATTTTAATATTTGGGAGAATTATTTCACCCTAGCATAATTTGTTTCTTCATTACAATATTATCATATATATCTTTCACTAACATCTTCATGGCAGTTCAACTATCAAGTAGGGACTCGCATCACCTTTTCAACCTTTTGTTTCCATCGTAAGTCTTCATTTCAATCCATTTATCTTTGTCCACTACCTAATCAGTCTCGATTATTATCAATCATGTCTGGTCACCGTCGATCCAGTCTTCATCCTATCATTTTTTTGTTATCCAAAGCCTTTATCATCAGCTTTTCTATTTTTCATCCATCCACTAGATCTCATCATTATTCCTCTTTGCCATCTCGATCTATTTTTTCAGCCCCATCATCGTTGAACCAACCTATTTTCATACCATTTATCATTAGTTTGCTTAATGTTTTTGCATCCTTTCATCCAAATCCAGATCTAGCATGTTTTGCGGTGTTCTTTTTTTTTATCTTAGATCCTCTTCTAGATCCGGAAACAATAGGATTTGCAGCCCCTGTTTTGGTGCATTTTCTTCTCATCTATCCCCATTCTTCATCGATCGCCCTTTATAGGTTCTCGTCACCATCAAATCACTCGGGTTTGATTTATTGTGTATCCATTTAGATTAGATTTATGTTTTTTTCCTCTCCATTGCTTTTCGGTTTCTATTTCATTTTGATTCTACATTTCCTACTACATTCAATTTATCAATATCTTATTTTATCCTATCTCTATCAAAACGAGGGTTGAAATCCATCCTAGGAAGTTTTCACTTCTCGGGAATGACATTGTCAGAAACCCTCCCATCTATCTACTAATCCATCCTCTATTGAGTTTCTCTTGTTTTGTAGGTCATTTAGCTCGTTGTCGAGAAGGATCTCTTGTTTTCACCGCACATCGTCATCCATCTTGAGGTACCTTAAACCCTCTATAATTTGAGTTGCTAGCTTTCTTGTTGTATTTTCACTAATCTCAAATAGGTAGCGAGGAAACTTATCCAAAACAGTCAAATACATAAGATCATTATAAGGCATCCATCTAGCACACTTATACAAGAGACAAGGGTTGCATCAATCTGCACACATAGAGGAGTTCATTCTATTCTATCACACAAATTTGCATACTTGGAGCAATCTAGATCTAGTATGTTATCATTGTGCAACTTACACAAAGGAATCCTAGGGAATCATTACACACATAAGCACAAAGAACTACATGGAGCCCGATATGTAGTGCAACGCTTGATCATAAGTTCACTCTTCGGGTGACCGTCGGGGTCAATCGAATTCCCATTCTACATCTATTTTATTAGATTTGATATGGTTTGTGGGCATGTGTAGGTATATATATATATATATTGCATGTTACAGGTGTACAATCGGAGACATTACAATGAAATTAGAGTGACAAAGAAATATCTACTACGAAGCTCCTCCATCCCAACAAAGATGGATCCGAATATCTACATAGTCACTAGCGCCCATATCAGGTCACTAGTGCTTGGGTGCTCTTTTCCTCTGTGGGAACTTCTTTCCGCACAATCCTAAGTTACAAAACCCTCAATGAGTCTTGACGACACCGATCCAATAGACACCCATTCTAGATCACTTCCCTGTCACTGAAATCAACTAAGTTATCTCTCTTCTTCATTCACCGAGGTTTCATATCCTGAATGAATCTTTGGTTGTTTGTGCATTATTGTACTTTATTTCATGTATATCATTATTCTGAGTAAATTTACTCATAAATTAAGATTTGATTCATTTTAGATTAAATCAGAAGTGTGAGAAAGATGTTTGAATCACATAGGAGAATTCTAACCTTGGAAAGAGAATATTGTAGAGGCTTTCATGTAGAAACATCCCAGTCACAAGATTTTTTCTCTAAATTTCCCTCTAACGACTTGGGTGGAAAATAAATTGTATGATGAAATCTATGAAACCTTATTCATGAACATCTAACAAACATGTATTCTTGGTTGATGGCCTACTATTTTGGTAAGAGTTTGAATATGGGAAAGTACACTTGGAATTTGAATTAAAAATACTAGAAAAATGTAACACAACTTGGACATGTATTGTAGACTATTGGTGGGAAGGTACACTTCATAACTACATACTTAAATATGCAATGCCAAATTTTTCTTGGGTATATGAAGCACATTTCAAGTTCTTCCACGAACCCCATGGATTGTATGAGGTAATTTCTTTTAAAAATAAATAAGCTTACAAGAGATTTGGGAATTGAGAAATTCTCCATCGATAGCTAATTCTTCTAGATGTGTGAATAACATATAAGGTAAGGGAAATCAAGGAAAAACTTGACTATACCATAGATTTCTTGGATATGCACACATTAAGAAGGATATGGTATGAAGAGGCTCAGTGACACATGATAGTTAAAAAGAAAATACATTAGAGAGAATATTCAACCTCATGAACTGGTGTAGAAAACCAAGAACATTTGTTATGGTAGGTGCGATAAAGGAGTGACAAAGTGTACCAATATTAGAATGAGATACACTTTAAGACAACAATAATTCAAGAAGATGAGGAGGCATAATACAATTTGGATGGAATCCTTTCCCAACTTGTTGCACCTACTCCTGTGACCAAATCCCAAACTATAAAAGGCCAAGTACTTATTGAGACAAATAACAATGAGGAAGTAAATACAATGAAAGGAAAGGAAGTTTTGGATAATAGATTCCTATTTTTTACAAAAATTACACCAATTAAAAAAGAATACAATTAAATATTAACACACCCAAAGTATACATATTTGGAATGATGAGTGCTAATCTAAAAACTTAAGCATTGGGAGGAGTGCAAGGAGGAAAGCTAGGAAGTATTGTGCCAATACCAAAAGCTATAATTACTATTACATGGACTACTAGTGGAGGAGGAATTGGTTCCTCCAAGACATTATAAGCTAGCTTAGGGTCACAAACACAAGTTATAACATCTACACAACAATTACCAACACCACAGATCTTATATGAAATGTCACTATGTCTTCTAGATTATCACAAAGTTGAAAACACTACGTAACATGTATAAAAGTGCAAACCAATCTGCTATGTGAAAGGAATTACTTCTCCGGAAGGAAAAGTAATCTAGCTTTATACAAATTTGGTAAATCAAGCACATACTTGGTATAAAAGCATGATCCACAACGAATAGTCATAGATTATGACCAATTGATAGATGCCTTTTTGGAGTTTGATATACTCGAGTTTGAGCAACAAAGTATATCAAAACTCAAGGATATCAAACATGATCTTATTGAAAGTGAGTGCATGTTTCAAAACCTTGATCTCAAAGTTATCCTACAAGATACATATATCGATACAATTTTTTTTGGAGGATTACTTCTACCATTCAGACATGCCTTGTCACATAAGACAATTATAGATCCACACAAAGCATTAGAAGTAACATTGCATGCGAAGCTATTAACAACATGATACTAGAATAATTGTGTTCTTGAAGTAAATATTACATAATGTCGAATTAGCTAGAAAATTTAATTCGCAACTAATACCAATGAAACGTGTAGTGGAATTTGGTGCACAAATTGCAAAGTGGAAAGCCATACAAGGAATAACTTCCCCCATCGCAGTTGCCAAAGCAATTATTATGGCTTGTGAGATCTTTGATATGGGCATGATGTTATAAATTATGCTTTGTTATAGTGCATGGTTCAAACAAGTATCTCTTTCTATTGTAAGATTTGTGACGTGTGCACCCAAAACACTAAGGATTGCAACATCATCGATCGAATACATGAGGTACAATCATTGGGATTAAGGAAGTCCACTATGGGAAATAATAAAAAAGGAGTGCAACGGAAATATACAAGGATGACATCACGAAAGAGGAAGATGAAGAGAAGAAATATTTCCGCCAAGAACTTGTTACAAGTGTGGCTTGCTAGATCACTATCAATGGGATTTCCCAACATTCCCTATAAGTGGTTACTATGGAAAAGAGCATAAAGTGGAAGATTTCCTTGAACATTAGATAGCCATTCTATAGAAGATTGAGAAGGGTACAATAATGATTAAAATCATACACAACATAACAAAGAATCTAGAACAGTGAGCGTGCCAAAAGTAGACCAAGGAACAAAAATACAAATAACTACGGAAGGGTTGACGCATACACACAAGCATCGACTCCCCATTGGATAATATTCAACACAAGAATCCTCGGATCGAAAAAGATTACCCTAATGCAAGGGAATAAAAGGAAATATTACATGAGACTAATAATTGGTGTACAAATTATAGGGAGAGATTAAATTCTTAAGAGAAGAAGAACACGACCGAACAAAGCCATAGATAATTCGACTTTGATAATGTGGAAAGAAACAAGTGTAAGGAACAATAAGAAGATTGTTCCAAGCCGTGATCTCAGATGATAATAGCACACCACATTAGATTTGCAAAACAAAAGAGCTAAAATACCATATATGGAAATCCATCATAATCCATAATGCTCAATACATTACAATACAATGACTTCAATTATTCAATAAGAAAGATGTACATATAGGAGGAGGGAAGTGCAACTACTACCTAAATCAGTGGTGAAGAACTCCCACTAATTGATACTAGTAGTTAAGTTAATTCCATAAGACTAGTAAGATAACTCCAGATAATTGAGAAGCTAACTCCACACAACTAGTAAGCTAACTCCACACAACTAGTACACCTAAGCAAGCTAACCCAACAAGTGTAGGGCTAACACAAGTGCAAGAATTATCCTAATAAATAAATAAAAGGATAAATAATAACCTACACTAACAACAAGTTTTAAAAATATGTAGATTATTACAAATCTTTCTTAGCCAATGGTTGTCACACAAAATCAAGAATTTATGGTTCTTAGAAAATAGTTAGGACATGTGCAAAAGAAGGAAGTTAAGTTGTGCGGTAAATAAAATTATGATAGGAGATCCTAGCTAACGTCCGCATAAACAGATAGAACCTTAATGATATATTGTGGATGCATGCATTGAAGTTAATATCTCGATGACCGATGCTTGGAATAAGATGGGGTGACCTACATTTTATTCTTCACAACATGTTTTATTTATGGATGATAAGACACACATTATTCCTATTGTAATTTTGAAGTACACAACCATTATTATATTAAGAGTAAGGTTTGTTGGGAATTTCAAAATAATTAACTTAGAAAAGGTAGATAATTTTCGAGTGTAGACCATGGTGCTATACAAATAATGTCGAACTTTGCTTCGAAAATCCCTACATAAGATTTGAAATGGTATGCAACACATGATACTCTCGATGGATCCTAAATTGGGACACATATTAATGATGAAGGACTAGAAAGCTATGAGCCAAATCAAGATGGAGTCTTATAGTGGCATGATGTGTAGTCAATCAATGCAACATGTGATAATTGGGCGCATGGGTCATATGAGTTATTGAGCTCAAATGTAGTGTAATAAAGTCAATATTGAATCCATAAATCAGTGAGACATCCATCTTAACTTGAAGGTATGCAAGGAAATTGAGAAATGGAGACAAATCTTTCAAGCCAAGTTACCAAGGTAGTGGAAATGTCCAAAAGTATCTTAAAACAAATGGATACATATATGTCCTCAAAACAAGTGCATATAAATTGCATGGTGTATACATTTTAGGGAAAAGTGGAAAGATGGTGAGCTACTCGCCAACCAAGCTCGAGGATGTGGGGACAGAGAAAGTAGAGCCATATGTGTTATATTTCATTTAAGAACCAGCTGATTTGAGGTTTGATTTCAGTGTCTCAAATACACCAGAACTAAAAATATAGGCCGGTGGAAGTGACGAGAGATTTACTTTAGCGAAGTGGATTGATTTATGATGCTGCTGCTACGTGTGATTGTGATAGTTATGGTTTGCAGTTGGGCACTGTGTACTGTAATGGATACTTACTTTGGCACTTGTTTTCTTTGGTGCAGTCATATGGACAATTATTCACAATTACCCCCAATTGGATTCATAATAACTTGCCAAGTTGCAACAATGAGAGAGTAAGAGCAGTCGAGCCTTTTCCTTCATTGTCTTCCATATCATCTTTCTTTTTTCCCTAATTCAGTGTGCCCATGGAGGATAAGGGTAAACGAAGCAATGCCCACCTCTCTGTTAACTCAGACCTCAGAATTTCTATGACGAATGTGGTTGCAAGTGGGAAAGACCATAATACCAGAGGCAGCAATGTCTTCTCTGCTATACAGCCAGGAGTTGAAGAATTCCGTAAGTGAAGAGGATGCAGAGTCCCTCTTTTTCAAGGTTGTTGAAATCGATGTTTCCCTGAAGCGTATGAATTTGGATTTGTGGGCAGCTTTGCTAAAGCGGAAGGAGGAGAGTAAGCCAGAGACAAATAAAATCGATGAGGAGATGCATATGCTGATGAAGCTTACAGAGCAGATCTCACTGGCCATGGATGAAATACTTATGGAAGATTGCCTGGATGTACAAAAGCAGATGTTGTTGCAGTTATTTTTGGCTATCCGTGAGGCTGCATATCGGCTTCAGCAGCTGCAACATCGTATTCATGATTTGGCTGTGTGTGAAAGCAATTCGGCTGCTGCATTCAAGAAAGCCCAACTGGATATTGCAAAGCGCATGGGAGAAATGATCAGCCTTTTTAACCCTACCCACGGGGAAAAAGAGCTTAACCAGACACACCCAACTGTCTAGTTGCACGTAAGATGCCTGCAAATAATTGAAAAGCATGTAAGAAAAATAAATGCTACCAAATATCATTGCAGCGTCATTTTTTTAACAAGGGCAGAATGAAAAGATATATAAATGGTTTGAGAGATGGAATGATACATTTTGAATTCTTGGATATGGTGTTGGTTTAATTTCAATCTTACCATTTGAATTCCATGGCTTGAAGGTTAACTTAACACCTCGGTCGGCATGGATTTAGAAGATAATTTGTTTTCAATTTTGACATTTTCACAACATATAGTTTTCTTGCCATAAAAGTGTAATGTGGCAATTATTTAGATTTTAAATGAATTTGTTCGGCACAAAAATTGGCCTGAATGTAAAATTAGTTTGAAATGAAATGATTTAACTGAATTTGGATTTTGCTTATGTACAACAGACTACAGTACAGGTATACAGTGTTATTTTCATGGATTTTATGAGTTGAAAAGATTGGGTTTTGGTGATAACAATGTTTGTAAAATTACTTGTTTAATTGCAAATTTTCTGTATTACATTTGGAAAAATTGTCCGTGTAAGTATATGGTATTACATTTAATAGACAGGAAAAATGTTGGTGTTACAAAGAATGGCAGATTAACCACCATATTAGTCTTTTAATAAATTTGATGGTAAAAACCATTGTTTTTGGACTCTAATAAATCCTTCATCATCTTGAAAATTTTGTTTTCCCCAAGAATTTAATTTATTATTAATATATTTCTTATTAACTCTTTGAACTGCCAAGGATTGAGTGGCATTCAATATGGTTGTTTGAAGTCCAAGATGAAAGATGCTAGAAACACCAAAGAGAAGAAGAATTATGCTTTTATTTCTTTTATTGTCATCAATGTTCATAAACCCTGGAAAATATGGAGTTTGCTTGTTGATCAGCACCAACACAATGCTAATCAGGGCATCCATGAACACAAAAATGGTTAAGTAGCCTAAAGTTATTTGGTTTGAAGCTCCAGAATTATCAGGATATTGTACTACAAGTCTCTTCAGAACTGCAAACATTCAAAGGAGAAAAATATGTTAATTTTTTTTTGTTCAATCGAAAAGAGAGAGAACATTGGCATACTTGCTAACCTGTTTAATCAACTAAAATGAAACCAATGTCTACCTCTGACAAGTCGGAAGGTTATTTACTTCGGGCAGGGGACTGTCCACGTGCACAATCTGCAAATTAAACGTTCAAATTGATAATTACCAGATTTCTTGCTTGGCAAGAATACTTGGTTTCTCATCACTGTGGAAAACTTGTTGCATTAGATCACGCGTAATTTATGTCTACTTTGTATAAACTGGACTTTGGCATTTCAACAATGTTGTTCAGGTTTAAAAAATGGATCTAACAGTGTTTACCTTTGAGTTATCGGGAACATCTCTTAAAATTTTTGACAAGCTTTTATAAATCTATAGAGAACATCAGGAAGGAAATATTATTTCAAATCTTATTGAAATTTTGGCCTCAAAATAAGCTGGTAAATACCATCGTTTATACCTTTACATAGTCTACTGTATCCCCAACTGATTTCCATATCTCTACCAAAGAGAAGGACAGTGCAACTTCAGTAACCTGCACATACTTTTAAACTTCAGTCAATATTTCTCAAGTATATGGATGTTAAAGCTCGCTCGATTTCTGTGGGTAAATGTCATTTTGTTTTGAAGGTTTAGCTGACTTGTGTTGATATTGATAAGTATGATCCACTACTTCCTTTACTTTTTGCTCCGTATATCTTTGTCTGTCAAAAAAACACAAGATCATTAGTCATTTTTGATGCTAGTGATTTCATTTCAATCATATTTATTTCATTCAGGTGCTCAGCTTTTCCAATGTATGACCCACATATTAAGTAAATAATCAGAATTCAAGTACATCAGATCTGCAATATAGAATACAACCATTTATATTAGAGGCAATAAGCTTTCAAGCTCAAATACTATATAAGCCTAATTTCATTATATCTCTTACTTGTTCATCTACTTATATTTTGGAGCCCATCATGATACTTGGGAAAGCAGTTATTCCTAGTATTTTGGCAGAAGCAGAGTTGCCAACGAGGAATTACTGAATTATGGCGATCTCAGAATAGTTTTTTCAAAACAGGTGCATATGGATTTAATATGATATGAATGTCTACAAAATCCCATTCTAATTTTGTTTATCATATTTTATTAGTGACTCTTTAGTGTGTTCCCACATGTTCTACATTTCTACCCTTGAGAGAAAAACCAGACAAGGAGAAAATTCAAATTATCTAGATTCCATAATTTCTACACCAACCTTGCAAGGGTTTACTCTTTCTACTCTCATGCCTAGAGTCTTTGCTGCAGCCTCCATTTGCTCCAATGTCTCATCGGCACAATATCTAGAACCAAAACTCTTCTTGTGCTTACCATCACTCTGCAAGAAACATTGGCATTAATGTTTTTAGATGTCAAAGAAAGTAGGGGAGTTTTGGAGAAGGAAAACTTAGGAGGTTCTATGTTGCAAATAAATATTCATAACATAATTCTGCAAAAATCACCTTTTTATCATTTGTTTACGTCCTCTTAATTTTCAAAAATTTGACAACAATTAACCCCTATGGATTTTGTGTGCTTCTTGACAAGTTCGAAAAAATGCAGGGAATTTAGAAGGTACCTCATTCTCAAAGAATCCGGATAAGTCAAGATCACTGGACATTGCTATCAACTGAAAGGCATTGACAAAAACAGGATAGTTATCCTTTGTCACCAGATGCTCCTATATATCCAGTAACCCCCATGAAACATTTGTGAGTTTTTCGTATTCATGTGAACTATATTTGAAATTGAGAATGGCATATGGAAATTCATCTGTAATGGATGTTAATCTTTTTTAAAATAATCTGGTTTGGACATTAAAAAGAAACAATTACTATTGGAGGAAATTTACTTCTACGTTTCCAAATGCAACATGTATATCATCCAAAGTAATATCCTCTTCATCTTGAAGCTCCACAGGAGGGCTATAGTCTTTCTTAAACCACTCATCTTCATGAATCTCTGCAATTGACATCCTCTGCAACAGAAACCCACATTTTATTTTCTCAGGAAATGCAAAGAATGAATCAAATGAAGAGTACTTGAATTCGATCTGTTATAGAATGGATTTTTTGGGGAATTTATAACTTACAGTTTTTGGTCTAGGATCCAATATCTTGGCAATTAGTCTCCGGGATCCAAAAGAGAACCATGAAGGAAAATAATATTGTGCTTGGAAAATCTATGTGCCAGGAAAATTGTAAAATTAGAAACCAAAAATGTGGGGCATTCACTTGTACAAGTTTTTTTTTAATTCAGAAAAATTACATCAAAGTGTTTTTTTATTAACACCAAATACTTATTCGTTCATGTATTAACAATGAACCCAAGGTTCACATTAGTACCTTCAGCTAAATTAGCATCTTCAAAGGGAGAGAAGCCTGCTAGCATTTCAAAAAGAATGACCCCACAAGACCAAATATCTGCAGTTGCTCCATCATATTTACTATGAACAATGACCTGCTCAATATCATTACATTAATACCTGGGCAAAACAATAAAAGAAAGAAGCCCACACTTATCATATTATCTCTACTGGATTCCATTTGAAGATGTTGATTTGTATACCTCAGGTGCAACATAATTTGGGGATCCACACGATGTAGAAAGTATAGTATCTGTCTGCATAGAACAAATGAAGTTGTGATTAGGATCTAGAAACATTTACAAACAAGCAAAAATTGTTACAAGGACTTTATTTATAAGCAGCCCTGTCTAGAGTTCAGACGGGGGCATGCGGTCAACTGGCGAGTTGTTGCATGAGCAAGAAATAGGTCTTGGGATCACTCTGATGCCAAGATATGTAGCTTTTTGAAAACTACAAGCTAAATTTCAACAAGGCTAGTTGTTGTTTTTCCATGGGTAGCCCTGTAAATTACAGTTTAAGTGGTAAGCATGACCATTTTTATGTGTTTTTCCATCTTGAGGGAAACTTGAAATGTTTTAGACCTTAAGAGTTGAGTTCTTGTTGCTTCCTTTGCTAGATCAGTAAGTTCAGTTTCCTTGAGATGAGAATTCTCTTACAGCATATAATTTTAAACTTTTGCATCCTCTATTTTTAGGTTGCTTTTAGCATAATAAGATTACAGGATTCTTCTGCTACCCTTGGTGTTTAAGAGTTAGCATATAATTCTTTGTGATGATAGAAGTTTAAATTTCAACTAAACAAGAAACCATAAATTCTGGAAACGACAACAACATATGAGGTGTTTAACCCCATGAATTCAATATTAATACCTTGTGGAGAACACTCAATCCAAAATCAGAGACCTTAAGATTGCCTTTCCCATCTAAAAGCAGGTTTTCAGGCTGCCCACAAAGACACCACCAAAGCATCAAATAGAAATTAGCACCTTAAATAACCATTGATGAACTTTCATGGATACAAATACAAAGATTCAAATTCCTTTTACAGATTGAAATTGCATACCTTGAGGTCTCTGTGGTACACATTTCTACTGTGACAATATTCGATTGCATTTATAAGCTGATGAAAATACTTCCTGGATTCTTCTTCAGATATTTTTCGGAGATATGCCTGCAGGAAAACCAACAAAATATCCATAAACTTACATAAAGTAAGGGATGGACGAGTTACTTCTGAAATGGCCTCTCTGCATTCACTAGGTCCAACTACGGGATGCCAACAGACAAGGCTTTCCACAAATAACTTGCACATGGTCTTTAAAATATAAGCAAGGAAACTCTCCTCTGGAAACACTTGAAGTTTTTTCCGGTTTTTTTTTTTTTAAGCAATTTAATTTGGGGGCAAACTCTACTAGGGGAAAACTTTAATGGTTATTTACTGGCCATCTTTTTTTCAGCATTTCTTTTCACAAAAATATTAACCATGACATGCACCCTATAAATTGACTATATTAGCAAGTTTACTGTAGTTTTCCAGCCCTTAATTTTATTCCTGGCTTTACAAGGCAGTGGTTGTTAGGTCTACAGGACAGTGAATCAATACCAAAATAAGGTTACAGTTTTATCCTTCCGACATGTACACAATATGTAAATACTGTCTGAAACTTTAGGCATAACAAAGGCTTACGATTCTGTCAGATAGTTCACCCCAGTCACATATTCCATAACAAGGTAGATCTTCTTTTGCTGGCTAAAACCTGCAATTCACCATTAAAATCAATGTTGCAATACCCACGTTGGTGATTAGAATTTTCAGATCATTTATCATTGAATATCCAAAGCCTTTATTCAACCAACTGTAAGAACTTACCTCATATAGGCGCACTATTTTGGGATGCCTCACTAGCTTCATTGTACTAATTTCTCGTTTGACCTGCATTCATCAGACAATAAGACACATAAGAATTCAACAATAGTTCTCGCTGTTAGGTCTACAAGAACATAAGTGTTAAACTGGAAAACAGAAACAGAGATCCTATAAGACCTTGAACATCAGTAATTTACATAAGGAATAAAGTGTGTGACATTTTTGGTATGAGTTGATGTTTTCTTTTTTACATAACTGTACATAATGTATATTCAATTATACTTCTGTACTAATTTTTTTTTAAAACACCCAACAGCGTGTCTGCTCAGAAGGTGATTTGGGTAATTAATAACAGACACCCTACACCGTATAAGACCTCATGACAGGAACAATGGAAATCAGTAATCAGGTGGGTGTTAAATTTTAGCTGATATTGTGACTCAACAAAAACAAAAACAAAAAAGCATAAGCAATTAGATCTCAATCTCACTTGATACATAAGCTTGTGTTTGAAGACCATGCCCTTGTCAATGATCTTAATTGCAACATTCTGCCCTGTTTCAATATTTCTGGCAACCTTGACCTTGGCAAAAGTTCCTTCACCCAGAAGACGCCCCACCTCATACTTACCCACACGAGTGGAGAAGCCCATTAAATCTCACACTGGTCTCTTAACAATATTCACCAATACCAAATTCAGAATATACTCACAACACCAGATTCTGTATGTTTCCATGATGCTGTGTTTGAAGTGGAGATCTTATGTAAAAGTAAATTCAGTATGTATATACTCACGAGTCACAAGATATATTCTGCGGGTCGTTCCATGCATGGGCTCCTCACAAACACGTGTATATACACACACCCACAGAAAAAAATCAGAGAAAATGTAGTGAAGTCCTCGATCTTAATGAAGAACTGGTTGATAGATACCCATGCATACAATTGAGATGCATTTATGTTTTGAATGCAGGTTAGCTGCATTGACGCTCTCATGTTGCACGTTGTAATTTATTTTGTGTTGTTCTACGAGGGGAAGGTATTGACTGTTTTGAAACGTAGGCCATCCATGCCAGACATGACTTTCAGCTGGGTGGTCAAATTTGTAACCGTTGTACTGAACTTATCTACTTTGAAGGGAAGATGGAACAATAAATATGATTCCTTCAACCAAACCTTCAAGATATAAACAGTGTCACTGCCATGAGCACAATTTGAGTCGGTTTGATGGTGAATGAAAGTGAACCTTCGAATATAATTTTCAATATGGACAAAGCTCATAGCAGCAAAAGTCATTTAGACTTCGATTACTTTACAAGGAATTCTGAGTTTTTATGGTGTGGTAGCTTTTTTGTTTAGCCACTTAACATTTTTGTTGCCTTGTATCACTCTTGTTTTGCTTGTTCATTTTAGTTTTAATATATTTTCTTGGTGTTTCGGGGACCAACTTGAAGGGGAAATAGGTAACATTTATTATTTTGAATGGGTTTGATAGTGAAAGGAATTTTTGTTTATAAGCTGTCACACGTTTGAATTTGATAAAATAGAATTGTATGCTTTGTGGTCAAGGAAGTCTCAGGTGTCTCGCTTTCATATGGTTTTTATATAACTAGTACATATATTTTGAATTTATTTATATGAAACATATTAATATGTATTAATTTTCAGATATTTATATCGTATTTTTTTTTGAGTTTTGTTCATTAAAGAATTTTGTATTGATTAATAATTTTATCAGTTTTTCTGTAAGTTTATTTTTATTTGGTGATATATGGCCAAGTAATGTGGATACATCATTGTATTGAGCTGGAAATATTTTTTTGGGAAAAATAAATGGGCTCCAAACTTGTGCATGCCTAAGATATCATGTTTTTCAATTGGCTTCTTCATGCAAAAAGAAAAATTGCCATATGATGGCTCAATGCACATCAAATGTAAGGTAGGTGATTTAATCCAAAATAAGTAAGTGTAGGGTGTTTTACTTATCTATTATCTTTGGATTAGGGTTAGAAATAGGAGATATATTTAGATTATTACTTAGATAGCAATGTTTAAATCAGAATATATCTATTTAGTAATATGTGAGATAAATTAATTGAAACAAGTGTTAAATGTGATGAGGTGCAACAAGGGATATTTATTTCGTTGATTGAATGTTTGTAACACTCGATTTGGAAGTGACATTAGTGTAAGAAGTCTGGAACTAATATGTAAGTGCTTCATCTTTGGATTTGGGAGTGTAAATTGAATATGGATGAAATTGTTGAATGTATAAGTTCGATTCTTTGACAATATTGTACCTTTCGGATGTTTTGTCACGACCGGTTGTTGGCATTTCTAACTCTATGTACACTGTGGGAACCTTTGATATATGTTTTGCTATGAAACCTTAGTTGTTGCTTAAATGTGGAACATGTTGGTGCTCAAATTTGTCTCGCCCCATTTGTCATTAAAATTCTTCAGATTGTGACCTCTGTTATGTTTTCTGTCTCCCGGGCTCAAATGGTGGTTGTCCCGCATTTTACATTTGACCGGTATAATTTCTTGGCCAAAATTACTTCTTGGCATCAGCCTGAAAAGTGGCCCTTTCTGGTTGGATGCGGCTCTGCGGGGCACTTTAAAAATTCTAAGGCTCGCTTCAACCCAAAACATGTCCACGTGGAGGCTTCCGTCGGGCCTCCTGTACTTAGACTTTTCACGCAACTTCCTAAAGGGGCCTAGGACACGTGGAGGGATTGCACATGTTTAGGGACCAACCCTTGAGTTTTATTTTGAAGAAGCACCAGGAGGACACTTGGAAACTTTTCCAGACTAAGACACGTGTTGGGCCCGCGCTTGTTTGGGGTCTCTACTTTTGAGACCATCTCAAAATGCGCTATTGAGACACGTAGTAGGCGGAGAAAAATGTTAACATTTTACTTTTTTCCAAAATATTATAAAATGTCAAAAGGTGCCTCCAAACCTGTTTCCAATCACATTTTTCTATGTGGAGGGCTTAGATTAAAAGTTGAAATGCAGGATCAACGGTAGCTGTGCATTTCATTTGATTTTGCCACCATTAAAGCTCCAGGATGTTTGGAGATGCATTTTTGCATCATTCTTCATCAAATTTTTGGCAAATTTGTGTCATTTGGGTCTGTAAAGTTCAATTGAATCAATTTGGGAGCTCAATTTGTAAATCTGAAGTACTTTTGAGATGGATTTTTGCTCAGGCTCGTGCGAGAAAGTAAGATGCCAGATCTAGAAGTTACAGAGTAAAATTTCAGAGGGAAAAAGGATGAAATGATTAAAGGGACTCCCGAGAAGTTGTGGCATGGCATCCTAGTTAGTAGTTGAGGGCCCAAGAAATGTGATCTATTCACAGTTGGTCCACCTGGCAGATTTCGGATCTAATTTTGTTAAATATCTCTCGTCTAAAAAAATTGGTAACAAGAAAAGGTCCCTCGAATATTCTTCTCTTTTGAGGGAAAAGGTGCTACAGGTGCCAAGGATGAAGAATATACCTCCAGTTAGAACAATGATGCAAATATTTGCAATGATTTGTCTTTTTGAAAGCACTGCAACCTTTTGCGAGTCTATCAATGTCACTTTCTGCAAATCATGATCCGATATGTGCATCAAAGGTGCTTCAATATTCCTCTTCGGGGGCGGGGGCGGGCGGAATTGGATGTAAAGGGTGTATTATAAATGCAATGAGATTACTCTTGCAAATGGTCGGGAGTTCATTTTCACGAGAAAATTTTGAGAAAAGCTCATCCTCTGAGAAAACTTTCGAGAAACCAGGTTAACTTCCTCTGTGTTAGATTTTCATTCATGTTGAGTTGGTTACAAGTGTATAGCCATCAACAAGCTCTGAGATTGTTTAAATAACTCTCCCCTGCTGATGAATCTGATAAACTTTGAGTTAATTCGTGTTAAATCTCTGGCAAATTTTGAGTTTATTTCACTTTCAGAATGTTTGCAAGTAGTTTTTCTTGTTCCTATTGCAATCTTGTATCAAAATCTCTTTCAATCACATAGACCTCAATCCTTGTGATAGTTTAGTGGCATCTGCAATTTCATTTTTCAGAAGAGATTTCATCTGGGAATGAAATAAACAATTTAAAATCACTTGTCTTTCATCTATTGACAAAGATTAGTTTGTAAGCCTCTGGGTGTACCTCAGGCGTGACTGATCTTAGATTTTGATGTTTTAGGGTTTTCTAACTCGAGCCTTCGTACTAGAATCTGAAAGATTGTGTGAAAAAATGCCTGTTTGGGCCTCCATTTATGCACACCTTCTGGTTGAAGGAATGTTTTAACTATTTTGAAGCTTTATGTTATTGAGTTCTCCATTTGTTGTGAAGTTTCTTAGGGATCTGGAAAAGTCCAATATATCTTGTTGATGTCCCACCAAAAAGTATTTTAACTAACCAATCCTACCCCGAACTACCCATGTCTTGCTCTGTATACCCACAAAAGAACAAACTCCATTTGCTAAAGTATGCATAATGCAGCCCAGGATTCCAAATGTCTTTAGTAACCTTTGCCTTGTGTTGAAAATATCCCCATAATCTGGAAGTGACAACTCGTGAGAGTCAAATTTGGTGTGTTGATCATATTTTCCCAAGGTCTTCTCTATAAAATTTGTGCACAAGAAGGATTTACCAACATCCTTCAATAATCGAGGTTACAAAATAGGTTCTCTTACCTTGGTTGAAAGGCACAACCTAAAATAGTTAGGATAAGATCACATCCTTTTAAGGTGTTATCCATCTCTCCACAAACTCGAGTAATAAAGGGTCAGTTAGATTTCATCCCCGGCTACAAAACGATACACATTTATGATCTATCTACCTCTAAGCTCCTGTTGAATCTGTGTTGCTTCTCGGCTTGAAAAGGAGAACGAATTTGGATACCAACAGAACACTTTGGGTAAGTGCAGGGAATTGGGGGACCAAAAAGGAGTCAAAAGTGGCCACTTTTTTCCTAAAATCAGCAAACGTTGAACTTCAACTAGTAATTTGGCATGCATATGCTCAAAATTTACTTGGTAAGAAAAAGAACTATACTACTTGGAATCTAGTTTTAAAACTACTATTCAAATTAAAAATGGTGGGGATTAAGAGGGTCAAATGTGGTGCGCACACAAAGAAATCATGTTTTTGTGTCAAAAATATAACAATGCCGTGTGCCCTTCCCCCCATTTTTTGAGTTCCGTAAAATATTTTACAAATCTCTTTAGTATAAGTAAGTTTGAGATCATGTATTGGGTCCCGCTAATTTTCCTATTTTTTTATGAATATATTATTTTTTACTATTTTTCAAAGTGAACACATTCGAAAAATAAGATAATCATGTGTACACCCTAATTTTGAGAAAATTAATTGAAAATAATTAATTTTTAATGTGTGTAGAATAGAGTGTAGTTTGTGTAGATTAAATTTTTAGAAATTTGGATGAGCGGATCAAAAATTATGTAGAAAAACAATACATGTGTTTTGGCAAAAAATAAAGACACTACTAAAATAAATTAAGGATCAAAAGTTTAAACTATTCATGTTTTAGAAAGAAATACATTGACACAAACCTAAAACAGAGCTTGACATCATAGTCATGTTTTTTTAGAATATTGTCTTATAACACATGAGAAATCGGGTGTACACTCGAGATTCTTATGTTTTTTGCAAAACATAGATTCGATCCACGAAGTAGATTGTGCAATCCTCACGCTTATATATCATAGCTAAATTCAAGCTAGGGGTTAACAATTTCCAACACAAATAAGACATGACGCGATTGCGTTATAACACACTTACATTATACCCTCTTTAAAAATGACATAAACACACAAAAACAAAATCACTCGTGATTTTGGTCCCACAATGCATGTGAATTACATTGTTTTCGCACATTCTCGCAACGATCTATTATTTAAATAAAAACATTACATATGGCAATTGAGTACTTTTTAAGTTTGTTACATTGATCTAGAATATTCTTACTTTGTGTATGTTGTCTTATATTGAATTATTATTTTGAGAAAATTCTTATCATAGTTTAAGATTTGAGTGTTTTTTTGTTGTTTCTTATATTCCTAACATTCATAAAACATTCTTTTTGTGATAATTGTCTTATGTTGATATATATTTGAAAATCGTGGGGAGGAGACCACATGGGCAAACATTCAAGAGCTAGAGAAACAAATGGAGTGGACATTAAAAAAAGATTTTCAAAAAAATTAATTGAACACATCTTTGCCAAAGAAATTTGATGTTTATAAAGATCATCTATTATTTACCGCAGTCGAGAAAGATGAAAAAAACCAAAAGAACAAGTGCAAAAATATGTGAAAGAAATAAACTAATGTATGGAGGTGAAGGTATGTCATCTCTTCCAAATGAATTTGATAGTGAAACATATCCTCAAACACCAATTGAATCAATAAATAATGAATGTTCAATGAATGATGATGTAATGTCAAATTTAAACGTAGATGTTACACCAAATGACCAACCTATTCAAAACACACAAAATTTACCAAATTATGAAGATGAACAACATATAAGAAATGAACAATGTTTACTTGATGTTCAACCAACTTTACCATTGAGATCGCCGATTAAAATTTTGTGTAAAACACCTAGGCTTTTACTTGAAATTGATGAAAATATTTTAAACCCAATGAGTAATAATATTGGTGAACACACTTATAAAAGATAAATTAATAATATATGGAAAGCATTTTTAACGATTTAAATATAATAGGAAGATGTATGATTGTTTGTTAAAATGATGAAAAATATTAATTTTAAACCCACTATGAAGACCCTTGGTCTAAAAACATCTAAGACCAATAGTGAAAAATTGATTGTAAAAAAATATAATGAATGCATACCAAGCAATAGGTCTAACCTCGCGTATTAGAGAAAGTAATACTACTTGACGTGTTATTACATCAACTATAATAAGTAAAACAATAAATAAATCCGGTTCAATTAGGAAAACAAGTAATGCACTAAAAATAAATAGAAAAACACTATTGAAAACTATGAAAGACGTGAAAGAGTTGAGGATCCCAATAACAATGAATTATGGGCACTCTCTTATAGACTCCTAGTGAAAGACAAAGACAAGTTGAAGCATTAAAATATAAAATTGAATTTTTTTAAAAACTAATACAAGGGTTTCACCTAATGAAAAGATGTTTTAAAAAGAAAATTTGGTTGTTAAACTATGAATCACATTCTAAACATTATTTTGAATATGACACAAACATAATTTTATAATAAGTTTAAAGATAATTGTCCAAAAATAGAAATTAGCCAAATATATTTTGAAATGACAAAACATTTAAATGTTCAAATAAATCATTCATGGACTATTTGTTGTTGTAGGGTCCATATTGAATTTTCTATGCATTATGGTGTTTTCCGACATGTATGTGTTACTTTGTATATTGAGAATATTTTACAAGAGTTCATGATAAATGTTCCATCTAAATCAACAAGAGATTTCATCTCAAGTGTTTTATGTTCGAGAGAAGAAACACGGTTTTTATAAGAAATCATGTGTGGACGAAACTTGTGATAGTTGTGGTGGTTTGGAACGTTCATAAAATTACATACACACAGAGAATACACATTCAATTAGAAATGAAATAGTTAGTTGTGGGAAATAAAAATCATTGACATACACTTCAAAAGATTATAAAGAGGCCAAGATGTGTGAATTAGTGAGTAAAAAAATAAGTGTATCAAATTTTATGACTATGTTTCGAGAGAAGATAGTGTATGGGTATGCAAGGCATTCACATAGAGCTCAATGGTTAGAAAAGAAATTAATGTTATACAATGACACATTTTCCCTTGTTCCATTGTCTAAGTTCTTGGTTTTGTAGAGAACTATATGGTACCACCACATAATGAAATCCAATCACAAGATTTTCTACAACTATATTCAAGCTTTCATATTTGTGCATATAATATTCAATCATGCTCCTGACAACACAAAGGAAGATAGAAAGATATTGAGGGGGTGTCATTTCTATATTAGTGATGTTTGTACAAATTCTACATAGTTCATGCAAGGTTGCTTTAAGATTTTCTATGGTGATTTGAGTAACAGAACATCATATTTGGTCAACACATCATATGGTCAGATAACTGTACATCACAATTCAAGAATTCATAAATGTTCTACTAGTTGAGCAAGATGCATATGATAAGTGGTGTTCAACATATTTGAAATTTTACTGAGGTCAAGCATGGAAAAGGGGAGCATGATGGTGCAAGAGCATGTGTTAAAAGAGCCATAGAAAGAGAAGAGTTGAAGTAAAAGATGATACAAAGTTGACCGATGTAGCATCCATCATGGAGTGGAGGAACTCAACAATGGGTCCAAGTAAAAGGGTAAGTCTATAGTTTGTAGATTTTTTTGGTTGGTAGAAAAAGCTAACTTTGTAAAATATGAAGATTGTTTTACACTAATAGGATCTAGTGAGTTGCACTCTTTTAGAATTTCAAATGTAGGTTTATAGACTATTTATACTAGGTAGATGACATGCTTTTGTTCTTCATGTATGTATTTTTAGATGAGTGTGAGTTAGTGAATGGTGTTGTATACATCTATATCCACTTGACATGCATCAAGCTTCATTAACTTTACAACTCATAGTGATCAAATCATCGTTAACTTTGACCATATATATGATCTATCGCAACTGTGTATTATAGATGCATTGTTTGGTTAATATTAATATTTTATCGCATTATGTAATATTTATGAATTATTTATTGAAATTAATTTTTAGTACAATGTGATGCAAGTCATGTATATGTAGTTGTTGTAGAAGAAAAAAATAAAAAGGAACAAATTACTATTTGTCTCATTGTGTTGAGGTAAAATAGAAATTGATAGCCCTGGTCATAGATGGAGAAGGCTAAAAGTATTCTACGAGGTCCGTGGTTTTTACTAGAACATGGATTAGAAAATATCCAATGAAGAAATCTAATGTGTCGCTGCTTGAGGACTTTAACACTCGTAGGAAGATTATTCGTTATTCTCACCGGTTGCATCTAATGTTCAATTGATCAAATATGGGGGTAAAATACACAATAATAACTTGTGGAAAGTTCTTGAGTCTAACCATGAAGCAATACTCGACACCCTAAAGACTATATCGTGCATAGATGGTTCATTGGATTGAATTGATACAATGACATAAGTTTTATAGTAAGTATATTGTTTAATTCTTAAGTTTTGTGTGTTTGAATACATTTTTCTTTATTTTATTTATTTATATCACTACTAACATTATTAATGTAGGTTAGTAGTGCCAAACAAGCTTCCACCTTCACATGGTTGGTGTCATCAGTAAAGAATTTATATTCTTGAAGCAAAGAGAAGCTTTAACATCTTCTACAAAATGATCCTTTGATTCTTTTACTTTAGGACCTTTTGTTTTAGTCCATTTCAACACACATCACTCCTTGTCATCCTTATCTTCCTCAAATTTGATCTTTATGGAATTAGTAGATTCATATACTGTATATATCTATATATACAATATAGAGATAAGGAGATGGGGTATGGGGGAGGGAAGAGAGTGAGAGGGAGAGAGTGTGTTAGAGAGAGGAGGGAGAGAGGAGGGAAGAGAGGGGGGTCAACAGAGAGGATGGAATAGAGAGCGGGAGTGAGAGAGGGAGAATCGACTCCTTGTCATCCTTATCTTCCTCAAATTTGATCTTTATGGAATTAGTAGATTCATATACTGTATATATCTATATATACAATATAGAGATAGGGAGATGGGGTATGGGGGAGGGAAGAGAGTGAGAGGGAGAGAGTGTGTTAGAGAGAGGAGGGAGAGAGGGGGATCAACAGAGAGGATGGAATAGAGAACGGGAGTGAGAGAGGGAGAGATCTCTTACTCTCATTCTCTCTTCCCTTGTCTCTTTCGCTCTTACTCTCACTCTCTCTCTCCCTCCTTACTCTCTCTTGCTCTCACTCTCTCTTCTCTTATCTTTGTCTTCCTCTCTATCACTCTCTCTTCTATCCTCTCTCGGCTCTATCTTCCCTCTTCTCTCTCTCACTCTCTCTCATCCCTCCTCTCTCACTCTCTCTCTTCCATCCACTTTATCCATCTCTCTCTCTTTCTCTCGCTCCCTTTTATCTCCTCTTTCTCGCTCTCCCTTTTCCCCTCTATACGTTTCTCTCCTTCTCACTTTTTATTCCCTCTCTATCTCACTCTCTTCCTCCCTCTCTCCCTATCCCTCCTTTTCTCTCTCTTGGGAAATGTCGGTATATGGTTTTTGAAAGTGTGTGTTCTAGTTTATAGGAGGTTGTGTTTAGTAAGGAGAATATATAACATCTCTTGTAAAAACTACCTCTACACAATGATACGAATGATATTGAGATTCCAAGAAGTGGATGGCATTGGCATTATACAATTACAATTCATGTGATTGAATGATTATAATAGTGGCTAAATTGTATATATTTTAATACCCATGTTTAAAACATAATAAAAATATAAATTAGTAATACATGTTAGCATAACATACATATGGAATCATATTAGTCCACTTCTACATATAAAGAGTGTTTGATCCACTATACAAGTTTGAAAGATTTTTTTGTCTTGTATATTATATTGATTTCTAAAAGCCATGATGGCATACAAAATTTGAAAAAAATGAATTTCTAAACAAATTCATATAGGCGTACAATGATATACACAACCAAAATACAAATATACACCTATATTCCATGAATATGTATAACAAAATGTATATACATCAAAACTATGGGGTGTCATTTAACAATTTGGTTCTCTTGTCTGCCGAGAAGATGAAGTACCAATCTCATAAGTGGGATGTCCCTTTCATCGATCAGACCTCCTACACTCAAGGGATGATTATAAATCAAGCTGGTTAATACATGTAAACAATATACACATTAGTATACAACTAATGAGATATAAGATGACACTAGTTACAAATGAATACTTACCGCAATCTCATAATCCTTCTTAATAATGCTCTTCTCTCATCATCAACCCTAGGGGTAGCAATCTCAGTGCATAAAATTCAGTTCTAGGTGCATGAATTGTACAATTCTCACCTCCTTTTGTGATAACCATGAAGAAGAAAAGTATAATTCGTATGAATATCATTTTTTTACACCTAATGATTTTATTTAGTACAATAATGTCGTTGGCATATTTCCATGTGAAATCATATATTATACGGCCAAATTCGGTTAAGGACCCTATAGCAGAAAGAACACTCCTTGTTTTATTCTTGCATTGTGCATATGATGTCATCATGTCCACCGACACACTTTGGAAGGGTGGCAACCTTTTGAGGTGGGTTTGCACCTTGCACTTTGCACTTTGCATTCCCACTTGTAAAATTACACCCCCATTCAAACTTAATGAAAAAACATGAGGAAAATTCAAATGTACCAAAGTGCACTTTTTAGGTGCAATATCACCCGTAGTGTGCCCCATGCTTGTGGAGGCACCTTTTGGCCATGCATTTGCAAAAAAAGTGGAAAATACACTTTGCATTTGCAAAGTGCATTTTCCACAAAGGTGTACATAGAGTTTAAATTATCACTTTCCTCCAATGCACAAGAACACTTAAAACTGTAAATTGATTCCATTAAACCACCTTTCAAGTTGGTTATTTCCTCCTTCATGCTCTCAAAACCACCTTTTGTGCCCTAGGTCTCCAAAAGCTTGTTTTGCCCATAACTTGTGATTCCATGGTCCAAATCCCTTCAAATTTTCACCATAGAATCCTCTTAAGGGTGAATTTCCATTGATCCTTGATTCATGGCATGTAAATAAATATTTTATTTGATGTAAAAATTGAAAGATTCCTCTTTCTGCAAGCCTATTTTGCCCAAACCACTAAAATTTGAGTTGAAGATTGCACAAAATCCACATAGAGGAAGGTTCCCAAAATTTTCCAACAAGTTTCCTACACCGAGACCTCTGTTTTGAGCCATTGATCATGTGCTAAGAAGAAGAATTGCTCAATTTGTGAGTAAAACCAATTTTCACCTTCAAAACTACTCAAAACCCCATACATTGAAAAATGATTCGGCTTTTTCTCTCAAATCTCGTGAGAGAATCCCACCAAACTTGGAGCATCATTTCTCCTCCCGATACCATCCTAATGAATCAAAAATCACTTCATTTGGAAAATAATTTCTCTTGGAACGAAGATTTGAAATTTTACCCATTTCTCCATTAATGTCATTTTACAAGCTTTTCTCTTAGCCAAAATTACTTTTTGGTGGCATGTCACCCCGTTGAATGTCTCCTACAAAATCATTTCCAAATCCTTGGTTGGGTGGCTTCGTAATATCATCTTTGATGTTATTCAGCCAGAAAAAATAGGATTCATTTAGGGACGTTATATCTTGGATAATATCATTGTTGTTTGGGAGGGCATGGAATGGGCTTGCAGATCCAATCAATCTACCATGTTCATAAAAAATGATTTTGAGAAAACATGTGATCGGATTGAATGGTCGTTTATTCTTGTCATGCTCTAAGCCCTTTGATTTGGTCACATTTTTATTCAATATGTCAGCATGCTTTTTGCAGATGCCTCTGCTCAGATCATTATCAATGGCATTAGCTCGGAACCCTTTGGGATTTTTCAATCCATTCGCCAAGGCTGCCCTTTGGCTCCTGTGCTCTATGTGTTGGCTGCCGAAGGATTTGGGTATTTTTGGCCCATGCAAAATCTCAGGGGCTTGTTAGGGGAATCACGCTACCTTCGCGACCAATTCTCAATTGCTAAATGGTCACTTTTCATAGATGATTCCTTTCTCACACTCATTGAAGATGAAGCCAACATTCGCAATGCCATGCAATGCCTAGATATTTTCTATTTAGCATATGGTTCCTCCATTCAATGGTGAAAAACCCAGTGCTATCAGCAATCCTTCCTTCTTGCGCCTACTTGGCTCGCCACTTTTGAATGGAAGCTTCTGGCTTACTACGGTGAAATATTTAAATTCCTTGGTATTCCTTTTACTTTTCAAGCCTCTCCGATCGAGCTCTAGTAGTATGTCATTCAAAGAGTGGCCAAAAATTGGAATATTGGCTTACCAAACCTTTATCATTGGTTGGGAAGTTCCAAATCTATTCCAAAGTTCTTGCGGCCACACACATTTATTACTCTTCATGTTGGGTTCTCTCACAAAAACCTTTATTTAAGTGGAAAACTGCTCAAATCCTTTTTGTGGGCTAACGCCTATAAGAAAAGGTTTTCATCATGTGGCTTGGGAGATATGTTGCCTTCCCCTGCAATTCTAGGGGCTAGGCCTTATTGACATTCAATGCCTAGGGCGGGCACTATGCGCGAAATGGATTGTTAGAAGCATCACTGGTCAAAAATCTTGGAAAGTGTTCCTAAAACATGGCATTGAAGAAGGTTCACCTTATGGCCGCCTGCGTGGAAATGTTTGGGGTTTATCAACTTGCTCATAACCCCTCAGCTCCTGTCAAAGTGATTGGAACTTTTGTGCTCAAGAGCGTTTGGAAAGCATGGGAATGCATCAAACCTTGGCTCCAATGGAAAGGTGACGGTTTTCGTAATGGGATTTCCATTAACCATCAATCCCTCTGGTGGTCACCGATATTCCAAGCGCATGATAAGTGTCTTGCAGAAGTTCTCGGGAATCTCCGCACTCAAATTTTTCAAACGCAGAATTCACACCATTCAAGATTTATTCTGTAAACACTCGCAATCCTGGTTCTCCTAGCCTGAAATTAAAACTTGTTTTCGGCTATCCAACTAGGATCAAGCTAGTTATCATGAAGTGATCAACTCGGTCCCTGACCACATGCTATACAAAATTGTTGTGCATTCTTCTCGCCCTTAGTAGATAGACTAGAAATGGTATGTTGATACTCCATTTCGCAATTACTCAGCCAATAAAGGCTATTGTTAGTATGTTATCCATATTTTGCACCCCTGCAAAATATTGGATTAGCCACGACCCGAATAGAAAGAGCCGGAGGATTCACGTTAAAATCTTGCAAACAAGTTGTAAAAGAGACTTTACAATGGAGTGGCAAGTCTGCGAAAGACTAAACGACCCTATGCAAGAAGAAACGGCTATGTCGAGAAAATCTGTGTCTTAAATCTATCTAACAGGTTATAAGTGGACTTGAGAATAGAATAGCAAGGTTAGAGAAGGAGGAACAATCTTTGCAAAGAAGCCATGAGAAATAAGAAGAAGAAACGGTGAAGATTCAAAGTTTTCGGGCTCAAAACAGTTCAAAAAGAGTCCAAAAATTGACTAAGTATGGAGGAGACAGTGGAGAGAGCCACGTGTCAACACGACGCTTCTCCAAAGATGGATCCAAAAAGGAGATCGGGCCCAAAACGTCTAAGTATAGACTCGACGGAAGGCGCCACGTGTCCTAACGGCGCACATTCAAAAGTAGGACCAAAGCAGATTGTTAAATGAACACGGACCTTCCACGTGTCCTAGAGCTCGAAAAGGTGAGGGCGACCGTTGAAAATTCCAAAGGCCCACGGAGGTCTCCACATGTCGTATCCGCACTACTCCAAAGGTAAATTCTGGGGGCAATTTCTAAACATGCGCAAATCCCTCCACGTGTTTTGGGTGGATACGGTGCCTCCGTCCGTGGAAAAAACTCGGGAAGAACACAAAGGAAATAGGAAACTCATGGACCCCACCATGTGTCACATGGGCACTATTTCAAGAGTGAAGGAAGGAGTCAAATCTCAAACAAGCGCATAGCTGCCACGTGGACCTAGATAGACAGACTCATTTAAATATTACGTGCTGTGACCCAAAAATTCAAATGGTCATATATTTTGACCTGGAGGATCAAATTTGGGCAAGGGAGAAGATTGTCTGTATACATCTCGACATCCTCTACGCCATGGAAACATAAAAACCATTTTTTGCTGGCCCCAGTAGGTGAAAAATGAAGAAATGTCTTCAGCATTTAATACAGAATTCAATTTCCTCAACAACCAGATCGGATTCAATCGATCTGTCATTTCCTCCTCCTTTGAGGCGTCGAATAAGAAATTGATGCATTCAAGACAGATTTGGGGGTAGATTTTGTGAAAGGCATTAATAGCCATGGTTGAGCTTCGAGACTATTTTTTCCCGCTTCTCTCTCTTTCTCCCCTCTGTATTGAATCTATAAAAGAAGGGTCGGGGCTCATTGTAAAGGGTTGTTCGTTTTTTCCTCTCTGCCTCCCCCTCTTTTCTTCCTCAGGGTCGAAAATGGAGTTCAAACCTCCTCCCCTGCTTTGTAAATGGTGTTTTTTGCCTCTTGCTCATAAATGATGTTCTGTGCAAACTTCTGAAGTAATTAAAAATGTGTTTTGTGATGCATTTGTCCATCCTTTCTCGTTTTTGGTTGTTTCTTCTTGCCTCTCTTCATTTCAAGGTACATGTGCATGTTTGGATGTTCATTTGTAGATCTGAGAGCTGTGTTCGTTGGGTTTGAAATGTTTTCTATGTGAATATGATCTTTGGTCTGTGATACAGTTGTTCATCCTCCCCATTGTTCACCTCCCTTCATTTCATGGCAGTTTGGTTAGATGATCGTGGATTTTTCCTTCTCTGGTGTATCACCATTTTAGTGTAGGCTCCGTTTTTTCTTGTTTTCTTTCTCTCCCTATCTCCTTGGATAGTTAGATTAGGATTAGATTATCTTTCTTGCACTAGAATAGCTTGTGGCATGTAGTTTAGGAAGAGGAACCAACCTTCTCTGGAGAGCTTTCCCATTTGCAAGGTCCCACACCTTGGGAAAGCTCAATGTTATGTAGATCACACCAAATGACTCTGCCTTAGAAAAGCAAATCCGAGAACTCATTTGGGGGTGCTATGATTTTGCACTAACATTGGCTTTCGCCTCATTTTCCCATGGTGGATAAACTCAACACGCGATGGGGAATTCAGTCCACTCCATTCTCCTAGAGTAGGTGATTTGACATTGTTTGGTATATCTATGTGGAGCCCAATATTTCCCTCTTTCGTAGTGTATTTTGCACCAAGGTATCCCTATTAGGGCTTGCCTTATTCAAATTGGGGTCTTGGCTCCCAAATGCCCATTTGGAAACTATTTTGCATCTTTTCTGGTTTTTTCTAAAAGCTCAACTTGTCAAGCTGGATTCATTCATTCTTCTTTCCACTTAGACCACATTGCTTTACTTGCAAAGCATATCCTTTTAGGGGATAATCCCAATCTTTTCCTATGTTCACCTAAATTTGGCATGTTTTTAGAGGGGAAATTCTTTTTGGATATGGAAAGAAAGAAATGCTTTTTTCTTTGCTAATTCTGCAGTTGATCAGCATTTTTCCGTTTATAACAAATCTATGGTGATCTTGAATGTGTTGTTGTAGATACAAGTCTAGGCGAACAAAGTCACGTTGGAGGTGGACCACCTCCAGACTCTACTGCAACACTCGGGGGTAGCCCCATGTAATGTTGCATGTGTGCCACCTTCTCTAACTCGCTCCTTGTAACTCCGGCCGTGGTGGTCGGTGTAGCCATTCGCAACGGTGTGCTTTCAGCCAAGCTCGACGCTCCTCGGGCCCTCTTCACTAGAGAAGTTATTCACCTGACTCACCTGGCATGGTCAAGGCTTACCACACCCTCACCAATAAAGGAGTCCTTCACCGGCGCACCAAGAAGGTTGGGGGTCACTGGCTCGCCAAAGATGGGGTGGCTCCTCTATAGCCTCTACGTAGCGCACTGTCGATGGGTGGAATTTCCCCACCACCACCATCTTCCGACAAGTTCCCTCACCTCAGCCTTGCCATCCCCACTCGAGGAGAGGTAGACCAGGAAGAAGAAAATTCCACCGGCTGGGATATTCCGGATGCTTGAAAATACTTACTACGGCTTGGGTTGGCCGGATGATCACGATTCGCTCACTTTGGGCATGTTTGTTGTTGCTGCTTGATTTGGTCTTTTGTAATCCTCTAGGCACTGCCTAGTTTTTGTTTTCTCCTAGGCTCGACCTAGTTTGTTTCTCATTCTCCTAGGATCGACCTAGCTTGTTTGTGATTTTGGGGGCGTTCTCTCATACCGTGTGCTTTTTGCTAAAATTTATCTTGTATTTTATTGAATTAATACAATATAAGATCTCTTTTCATTAAAAAAATTGTTTTTCAAATTCGATTGATTCCGACATGATAATTTCACCAAATTCAAGCGTATTCTCGTCTTGGGAATATATTTCCAACGAATTGATTTACATCCAATTTGGACTTGGTTTGCTCTTATTTTTCCCAAAATACCAATTCAATTGTCCATAACATTAAAATCTATTCAAAATTTTGGATTTTCAAAATTTGCATAAGAATCAAATTTCTCTTGCACCATTACATTCCCGCAAATTTTAGTTCTAGTGTTCAAGTACCCAAAAATTGGAGACAATAACATGGAGCGTATGGACTTTGACGATCCGAGGAAAAGAATGGAGGAAGGAACTTGCACTCTCTTGGTTGAAATTTTTTAAGACAATGGACTCTTCCAATTCATTGATTTCCCTTGGTCGTTCAAGAATCGACTTTATTCTCACATGCACCAAGAATTATGAAGTTGAAATGAGAGTTCATTCTTGTTGGTGACGAATCTATCATTGGTGTACTATCCTCTAAAGGGATCTCAAGATACCTCTACACTTTGATATCTAAGAATGTTGTCGTCCTAAACAAGGAGGATGCAGACTTGAGTGGGAAAGGAAGGAATTATGCATGCAAGGAATGACAATAGAAACTGGATGAAGATGCCACAAAATTTTTCTCGCCTACTAGAGTCTCCTTCTATATTTGAGTTCACGAGAAGATTTATCTAATTGCATTGTGTTCCTCACTAGACTCATAGGAGAACCGTCAACCAAATATTTTCATCCATGGATGTCACATTTCATGTTGATAGTCATCGAGGGATTGCAAAGAATAGAATAAAGTCATTTATCAGTGATAATTTGTATTCTCAGTTGATCAATCTCGAGAGAATGAAGAAATTCACCATGGCTTCATTCTTGGTATATGTCATCAGTAGCATTACGAAGTGGCTTGGTCTAATTTTGGAGAGAAATCTTCAAAGGCACGTTGGCGTACTAAGTCTATCCTCAATTCACATCGAGGAGTACAAAAGGCACTATTCCAGAGTGAATAATGTTTTTGTAATTTACTTGATCTAGAAAATGGAAGGGGACACCAATCGTCGGTTCTCAACGGAAGCTTGCATGTTGATAAGAAAATACGAGATCCATTTCTCACAATTCAAGACCTCTTACATTCGTGTTGGAGGGTTTTGATGAAGACATCTTTGAAACTCCCAAGCCATATAAGTAACAAGTTGATTCTCATTGAACTATGCAGCAATTTTTTAGGTACACATCAAATGCCACAAAGGAAGAGGAAAGGAGTGACATTCTCAATTCAGCTAGGAGTGTACTCTTATAGAAACTCAATGGATGTGAGAAACATTAAAGCTTCCTTGGGAGCCTTCAATTTGTACTCCTATTCAGCTAGAAGGTCGTTTGATAACAAGCAATACATGGGGTGGAGCATAAATATATAGGCCTATCTCATGAAGCCGAGCTAGAAAACTACTAGGAAGATTGTGCAGATGAAACTGAGGTCAAACAAAGAGAGTTCTCAAGGTTAACAATGCAACAGATGAAAGACTTATGGATGGATTGGGTTACTGTGGACATTGAAGACAATGGTAGTGATATATTTGAGCTTGAATACTTGGAGGCCATCTATTTCGAGCATATCTCTCCCATGGAATGATTGGTGGTAGAACCCATTGACATCTTGACTCGAACTGCGCATGATTCTTAGAGGTCAAAACAATTATTTCTCAAAAGTGTTCATGAGTTGAGCCGCAATCCTTCAACATCTTATAGCGAGACAAAAAAATCAAGAAGCAAGGTGTAAGTAAGGGAAGCGAGAGGCCCAAGGAATGAGGAAATTCCTCAAGCTACTCAAGTTCTTCCATAGGAACCTTTCGATTTTTCACTTAGCTCTCTTGTAGGAAGTTTTCACTAAAGAGACATGAATCAAGCGCCCTCAAGCCTGAGGAGTTTGTTGTTTCTCCAACAAGATGTAGTCCGGTGGCACATGCCTCATCCTCATCACTCAGCCATGTATTCTCATGAGTCCAAGACATCATTAATGATCGTCAATGTATTGTAGCCAACGCCAAGGCTCCACTAGTCGGACTCTCTCTCTCAAACTCTATAAGTTTGCTCCTAATCCACGAAAATACAAGATGACTTCTCGGCTCACAATCGATGCATCGGGGTCTCAATTCATCAATTTTTCTCTACTTAGAGTGGAGAAAGATGAAGCTAAAATGAGAAATAACAGATTATGAAATGACTCAATATCCTCTAAGATATTTGGGAATCGAGGGACACATTCATAACTTTGAGAAGACTGCCGCCAAGCTCGTTTCCCAAACAAGGGAGAGTGAAGCAACCAAGGAGCAATTGTAGAGCCAAGTGCTCACTTTGACCTCATATGTCTAGACCTTCTTGGACCTAGATGTTCCTCCTCTCACTCCCTTTGAGTCAATCACTCCTCTAAGCAACATTGATCCGCATGCAGTTCATGAATTCAAACGGCTTGGTAAAGTGGGAAAGATGACTGAATCATGGATTGACTCCATCATACACAAAGGTTGTGAAATGCTTCCAGAAATGATCAAAATATTCAAGATCACAGTCTTGTCAACTGAGAAGGTAAATGATGTTCTCTCCACAATCAGAAAAGAGGTCGATCATTGGAATGAGCTCCTACTAGTCATTTGAGAGATGAGTATTGCAAATGCAAGGTCATTGTTGGAAAAGAAGGTGTTTTTGAGTCTCGAAGGAAAACTTCTCTCACACATGGGTGAGGAAAATTGAATGGAAGATGAGAGCCCTCATTGAGGCCATCAAAGATTTCCCATATCATCAAAATAGAGGTTGTGAGATAAAGGAAGAAATCAATGATCACTTGAGTAAGATGAGGTGTCCCACATTGCATTTTGAGTCATTATTTCTTGATGAGCACTTCAAAAACATTGTAGGAGGTGAATTGTTTGATCCTCAATCCTATGGAAATGAACGCATGGATATGCTCACTCAGATCATATCAGTCATTTCAGATGCAGCTCATAAATTTCGAGGTGACTTAAGCATTGTAAGATAATTCAATGTGCATTTGATCATTAGTTGGACATCATCACCACTATTATTGTCCCCTATGGGAATGAAATTTCAAAATCCACGTTCTTCTTCACGTACTCCTATCGATTGATTTCTCCTTCTCTCTTTCTCTCTCTCATTCTAGCATGTAACAAGTATCTTTTCCCAAAAGCAACTTAAGTATGTTCTAATTCTTCATTGGGAAAACACTTTTTCTAAAAGTAACTTAAGTCACTTCTTTTCCACTTTTGTAAAAGTACTTTTCTTAAAATAAGGAAAAGTGTCTTATTCTAGAAAATAAGGTGAACAGTCATGCAAGAATGTGAGGAGTCATAAGCCTTTGGGTTATATATTGAGGCTCTCTCTTCATTGTAAAGGATCATTTTTTTTCTCCCCTATAACAAGTTGTATTTCCTCTATTTTCTTTCTTAATGTATTCCTCTCCTTCTCAACTTCCACTCCAATAGAGCTTTGTAATCTTGCACAACCGGGAAAGAAAGAATCTTTTGATGAATATGATGCAGTTAAACTTTGTGTTAATTGCTTTTTTCTTACTTTGCATATTGGTGTCTTCTCGTTGAATATGGAAATACTTCTAGTTTTGTGGTTAATAAACTTAGTATTTTTATTTATTACCCAAAACTCATTCCCCATTTCCCTTCTCTTATTCTTACCTCACACTCTTTTCCTCTAAAAATGTTGTCATGGGTTCAATGGAGTGTTCTGTGTGATCCCAGTCTTAGACCACCTAAAAAATAGCATTAGTGTACAATATTTCTAGTTTTCAATAAATGGGAGCCTCCTCATTCCCAAGAGGAGGGACTTAGTCCCAAAGCGTTGGCGGGAAACCCCATATTTTGTCCTTGACAAAATATTTCACCAACAATAGGCAAAGGCAAACAAACATATTTAGTTTTGCGAGGTTTTAAGCAACGGGGACATTGTTGTCGACTTGCTCATTGTTGTCCATTGACAAGTTTTGCTTCTATCAAAAGCATTTGAGAGACTTTGAGTGGTCTACTACTTCCGGGTTGTTCATCATTACTTATTGAGTTTTCTCTAAACACCGTGACAATCTCTCGAGACTTACAAACAATGTTTTTATAGCTAAGTATCTTATCCCTCACATTGTCTTGTTTGTTCCCAAAAAAATCAATTATTGTAGTCACAAAATCATGCACTTTAAACATCTTATTTTTCCGGTCTCATACTACTATTTATAAAGTTCTTGAGTAAAGAAAGTACTAATTAACCCTTTTTATTTGGTCATCTTGTTTATTTTATTTCGTAATTTGTGACCTATTGCATCTATATGCCCACCATTTATGGACATCTTGTGTTATTTTAGCCTTGGTCAGGGCACCCAAATTTAGTAATCTTGGGGCACCTATGGATGCCGTGGTCCCACCAGGGGCTTCTTGATCCTTCTAGCACTTTCCCTCCACTTTTTGGGCTCTTCTAGCCATTTTTCATATTTATCTTTCTTAGTGGTCACCTTTTTGGGGTCAATTACTAAATTAGAGCAAGATAACCCTATAAATATAAAGTTATGAGATGATAATAAGGGACTTAACATCATATACTACTATCACTCCATCTAGAGTGGATTCCATCTATCACATTGGCATCCACATAGCTCCATCATCAAGGCACAAGCTAGGACATATGTATCACACTTCATAGGGGAGGGATTCTATTTTATTCCATGCACACATACTATTACATTTTCTACATTTAGCTATTGCTCACTACTTCACAAAGCGTGACTGGCACAAGAACACCTAGGGCACGACAGACACGCACACACCAGAACTACATCCGGGTCTGAAATGTAGTGCAACGCTCAATTAGTAAGCCCATTGTTGTGGCAATTGAGGTTAGTTTGACCCATTCATTTGCATTCTTCTTCATTTTTAGGGTTTTGATGTTTGTCTTTGTGTTTTCTTCATTGTAGGATTTTCGGCAAATCCATTGATCTTGGTGTGACTTCGGAGTGACAAAAAGTTAACATTTGCGACACTCTTCCAACCCGAAAACTTCAGATCCCGAAACTCCGCGAGGACTACATGAGCCCAAATTAGGACTAGAGAGCCTAGGGTCGCCCTAGTCCCTTTCGTGGGCACTCTTGTTCGCCCTTATTTGACATTCACACAATTTTATGAGCACAATTATGACAATCTGTACTTTCATTTTACCAAGTTTCCATCTCGGCATACCCTTGGCATCATTGTGGATCAACTAAGTATTTTATTTCCTTTATTTTGTAATTAGGGATTCATACTTTTGTGTTTAATTGGCTTAAATACACATAGCACTTAATTGGTCATCTACTTATTGCTACAATAGCATCAGATTAGTCTAGAATATTCATATTTTAGTTAATCATTTTGGTGAACGACCTTCGAATCCACCTTTGTTAGGGCTTTTCTTATCTTTTCTATCATGGCTCCCCAAGTTGCTCAAGTCTCTTTATCTACTTTACTTAAGAGATATCCTCATTTCTAGGCTATTTTACAAAAACAACTAGACTGCATGTATCTGGATGACAATACGCCGCCACACCAAATCAGTTCTATATTCGATCGTTTATCTGACAACTCGATCCTAGTGATTCTCCATCTAATCAACCCCTATTGGATTCAATTCAAGCTCTACATGATTTATTTCAAGACAAATTTAAGGCTATGGAATCAACCATTACATCCCTTAGATCTGAAATTCAATAGCTTAAGGATGCTTCTCAATCGCATGTTTGTGCTCATTCTACATCCTTATATGCAATCTATGTCCACTACATGTCATCTAGATGAACCTCAAGACATGCCATTTCTGAGCCTCTTATGTTTGAGCATAATACTACGCCACATGACATGCTCACTCAACTCCTTAGTCATCAGTTGATCGCTTTGCCACCTACTCATTGTTATCCTCCTCACGGCTTACAAACTAACAAGGTTGTCCATATCGTTAACTATCATAGAATCAATGGACATAATGACAATGATTGTTATGTTATACAACGTAGGATCAAACATCTTGAGCACCAAGGTTTTATCTCATTCAATGCATGCCCATCTACAACTGCTACACCATGCTATACGGCTACTAGTGTGCCTCCTAATATTTCTAAGGAAGTTCTAGATAATTCTCTTATCCATCACATGTTTGATATTGACGGTCACTCACATGTGCATAATGATTCTCCTCCTAGTCAGACAAATACTATAGTTCCATCACATGATTCTCCTATTTCGATGTTGCTTCTTCTCCACTTAATGAGCATCACGCCACCATTTCTCCACTTAATGAGCATCACGCCACCATTTCTCATGTGCCTTCTTGAAAAGACAAGTACCACAAAGATGCCACCATTCAAGCTTTCTCGCCATCCTCCTCCACTTCCGTTTTCTAATCATCTTTATTAAAGAAAATACCCCTCCACTCAAGTTATCTCGACATTACCACTTCAGTGTCCCATCACTTTTGTTAAGGAAACTAATCCTTACGTGGATCCACTTAGTGTCTTTTGACTAGACTTTCATCGCTTATGTACTTGGGGGCATCATGTCTAACACAATTTCCCCCCTCATATTAACGTAGGTGCATTTCTTTCATCTTTGCATTATCTTTCATAGGCATAATCATTACACATTTCTCATTACACACTTTAGCGTCGTCATTACTCGATGACACACTCTTGTGCTTTGGTTCACACTTGACTATTGAGGGATTACTACCACATTGAACCCCACACACTACACTATAGGCTTTACACATTGTGCTTCATCATCACGCATCATACACCCTACATTCTACATTTAGTCTACAACATTTTGACATTTGTGCATTATATCTACACCATTATCCACACATCTTACATCCTACACTACTTATCCTCCCTACTACATTATTCGTTTATCTACATACCATACATATTACACCGTGCCTTTTCACACATACTCTACATACTATTCTAGTCTTCATCATATGTGAGTCTAGCATTACACAATCTTACATACTACATACATGCCTTTTTACACATTCTACACTTTTTGCATTGCATTCTACACATCGCGTCCTTACACATTCCACTCATCACATGGTCGATTGTTGTCATTACATATACTACCTTGTCTTCTACGTGTTGCACTCACTACCCTATGATGCACTTTAGTTCCTCGGTCCATACTCGATTGCCAAGGGTTTACAAATCAAATGGACCTTACACTCATCACACATGCAACAATCCTAGGCTAGTGACATATGCTTTAGGCTAAATCGTCACCTATTTTATCATTTTGTAGTGGTATACACCTTAGGTTACATCACCACTTCCTCATTTCATCTTATAGTGATATGTGCTTAGGGATAAATCATCACTCATCCATTCATCTTATAGTGATATACGCTTAAGCTAAATCATCACTTATACTTTCATCTAAGTCGTGATATACACTTCGGTTATAGAGTTCATGCATACACCATCGCTAGGTGGCATATCATAACTCTACACATACACATTCATCATAGCACGTTAGACACAACACACACTATTCGACCATTTCCCGATGACGCACTCTCATTTACGGTTCATTCTTGATTTGAGGGGAAAACAAAATGAACCTCATTGCATACATTTCCATTCACTTGGGGGCATGTGGCTCTTATCACTCCACCTTGCATTCCATTCCATCCATCCACAACATACTACATATTATGGTTGTTTATATTATTTCTTACTTTTGCTTGTTCATGGTCACTTTATTACACATGCTAGTTTGATTACTTGTATGTCATTTATCTATATCATACACACATGTGTGTTCACGTCTTCTTCTAGTTGTGATCGCAGATACATGTCTCTTACATGCGGCATGGATGCTTGCCTTTTACCCTTCCTACACTGGTCGTTGGGGGGATCCACACATTCGTCTCTTCCAGGTGTTATTGTTTCATGTTGTACTTAGCACTTTACATTACTTGCTTATACACGCTTTTGACATACTAGTTATCTTTCTAACATGCTAACGGGTGCTTCATGTGCAACATTTGTTATGCAGGATATTGGTTTCCATACTTGTTTGTTATATTGTTTTCCATTGTTTACTATTGTTTATTATTGTTTGCAGGCCTTCGCTATGTTTGGAGTGCACACTGTCTATTGTTGCGTCCATGATGGTCTTGCGACATCGTGAGTGATGTCCCATGTTTGCAACCCGCTTTGTGTGGCATACTTGTCTTCTTGTGTGATTACATTACTTTTCTTAGTAGTTTTTACATTGTTTGTGTAGCTTATACAATGTTTACACTTGTCTTTGGCTAGCCTTCTTGTTTGTGCATGCCTTGGTTTCTACCAAGCACTTTTCAAGCATACATGTGGTTGGCCCTCTTTTGGGGCCGCATGTCTCCTATTAGCGATGTTGCATACGCCCAAAGAAGGGGGCATCATTTGGGGTTTACATACTAACACAAATATTCTACACCGTTTTGGTTCAATTATATTCAACGAGTGGGTTCAAACTAGTCTATGAACCCCATACACAGTGGCTTTTACAGGACATGGTGTCCTTAGCATTTTTGGGAAGCGAGCATAGGCTTGAAGGTTATAGTGGTGTGTCTCTCTACACTACTTGCCGGTGGTGTCGATTGCCCAAAAAGCTAGGACAATACAGAGATCTCTTCACACACATTTAAGCGAAGTGGTTAGAGCTTGGAGGACACAGAGCATTTCCTCCCTACATTTCTTAGCCAAGGTGGCGTGAGATCACCCAAAAAACTCGTAGTACAGGTATTCTTCTACACTTTCTCTCTCGACATGGATCAGTGCACATGTTCCATTTACCTTTACATTTACATTTTCCATTTACATTAGTGTATTTTACATACACATGCGTCTTTTACATAGCGTTTTTACACTTACATACATACATATTTGACTACTTGATCATTTTCTCCTTGCAGGTTCGGTTGTATGAGAAACAAGTAGTCAAATGGGGGCAACAACGATGACGACAAAAACACTATGCAGTAGCACACTATAACACACACATCACACTTTTATGCAAGTACACTACACTATGCGGTAGCTACACACGTGTTTCTCCCTAGGTTCACTCTCATCACTTTTTCTTTGTACATTTTTCATCTATAGTTTCCATGCTCCTCGATCTTTTTATGATTCCACGCTTTTGTCTAAGTATTTGGCACACTTCTACTACACTCTTCATGGACATCAGGGACGCATCTCTATTTATTTTATGTTACCGAGCTTTCCACTCACCAACATAAAGTGGGAGCAAAATGTAGTCACAAAATTTTGCACTTTAGACATTTTATTTATTTCGGTCTCATACTACTATTTAGAAGGTTCTTGAGTAAAGAAAGTACTAATTAACCCATCCTTGGCCATCTTGTTTATTTTATTTCGTAATTTGTGACCTATTGCACCCATATGCCCAGCCATTCCCGGACATCCCGCATTATTTTAGCCTCGGCTGGGGCACCCAAATTTAGTACTAAGGCGCCCTAGTCCCACCTAGGTCGCCTTGATCCTTCTAGCACTTTCCCTCCACTTTTGGGCCTCTTCTAGCCGTTTTTCATATTTATCTTTCTCAGGTCGACCTTTTCAGAGTTAATTACGAAATTAGAGCAAGAGAACTCTATAAATATAAAGTTATGAAACCATAATGAGGATCTAACATCATACGAGTATTATCACTCCATCTAGAGTGGCATCCATCTATTGCATTGGCATATACATAGCTCCATCATCAAGGCACAAGCTAGGACATTTGCATCATACTTCATAGGGGGGTTTCTATTTTATTCCATGCACATACACTATTACATTTTCTATATTTAGCTATTGTTCGCTACTTCACAAATTGTGATTGACACAAGAGCACTTAGGGCACGACATGCACACACACACCAAAACTACATCTGGGTCCAAAATGTAGTGCAACGCTCAGTTAGTAAGTTCACTATTGTGGCAGCTAAGGTCAGTCCGACCCATTCATTTGCATTTTTTTAAAGGTTTTTGATGCTTGGCTTTGTGTTTTCTTCATCTTAGGGTATTCGGCAAATCCATTGATCTTGGTGTGACTTCGGAGCGACAAAATGTGAATATTTGTGACACTCTTCCAACCCAAAATAATTCAGATCCTGAAAACTTGCAACGACTATAGAGCCCAAATTAGGGTCGGAGAGCTTGCGAGACGCCCTAGTCCCTTCAGGCGCTCTTGTTTGCCCTTTTTTCGACAATCGCACAATTTTCTGAGCATGGTTATGACAATTTGTACTTCCATTTTACCAAGTTTCTAGCTCGGCATACCCTCGGCATCATTGTGGATCAGTTAAGTATTTTATTTCCTTTATTTTGTAATTAGGGTTTCATACTTTTGTGCTTAATTGGCTTAAATACACATTGTACTTAATTGTTCATTTACTTATTGCTACAATAGCATCAGATTAGTCTAGAATATTCATATTTTAGTTAATCAGTTATGCCACTTCACACTAAGTCAGATTATATCATCATTGTATCTTACTATATTTATCTAATAATTTGGATTAGGTCAATAATCTTGCTATTTTATATCTTCTGTGTGTAAAATGGTAAAACAAAAAAATTAAGTGGCTCTTAAAAGTTACCTAACATGTCCAAATTCAGTGGGCGTCCTACTGTCCATTCTATTAGGCAACAAAAGAGTGCAAATTTGCAGCTCTTTGTTGATGCCTTTAAGGATGAATACTACCTTGTGGAAAAATATAAAGATCAATACACAAACTGACAACAGGGAAGGGCAATATCAATGAGTTTGATCAAAATTAGAAATACATTCCACGCTTTTTACAACCACATGAGAAGCTAGACATCTGCAAACATGAGAAAACTCAAGCTCCAATATACCATAGTGGTTTGCACCATATACCTAGACAAAGTTGTGATTGTTGAAACTTGCGACAATGGGAAAAGTTTTTCAATATGCAACGGTCATTGAATAGAAGTTCAAGCAAAACAGAAAGAAATACTTAAACTTAGTGCCAAAGAAAATTTCTTCTGATAGCAGGACGCGTCCGTCACAAACAGGGAAATGGTGCAACCGCCTAAAACTAAAAAGTATTCAGATGTAGAAATCAATTTCCACAATTGCTATCAAAAGACAAATGTTGTCCAGAATGCCTTACCACAACAAAACTAACCTGAGATTGCATAGTTCCTCAGCTTGGGCGCAGGATGGAGGCCATTGCTTCAAGGAATGGCAGCTAATCCAAGTGAAGGCTCGAGTTCTACAGTCAGTATCAACATAAAACAGAGTTGCTTTGGAATCAACAACATGCTCAACAAAGCATCAGCTCCGTCCCGGCGCGAGCTTCACATCAGATAACTTCACATATGGATTTGAGCACATACATTGCAGTATTTTCAAATTTATTTTTGGACATTGTTCATTACCATTAGTATGTTTTAAGGTATGCACAAGGCATAATGGTGCTTAGTGTGACATTTACTAGCTGACCTTCTTGTTGGATTAATTGTAACTTTTGGAAGACTTGTAGTGCCAGCCCAGAAGTATATGTTAGTAATCCTTGACCCTCTTTTTCCAAGTTATTGTGCAATATTCTTATGAGCAAATTCCAACATGGAAGATTGCCACTGTGTCAATGAGGTTAGAAGAACAAGGACTAAGATTACAAAGTTGAATATGCTTCGAGGTAAAAAGTATGTTGATTTTTGAAAAGGAAGTTGGTAATTATATCTATTAGGATAGCAAACTTTCAAGGGAAATGAATTTGACTACAAACCATTCTAATTTCAGAAGAAAATGAAATTGATACAAAACCGTCATAAGGTAAATAGGTGTGCAAATTAGAGATCATGGCTCTGCTTTACAAGGAAAAAATCATCGAATTTAGGAGGATCTGAATTATGCAATTATGAGATTTGGATATTCTTTATGTTATCATAATTGGCTACAGTTATTATTTCTGCCGTTTATATCTTTACAGAGTCAGTTTGGAGAGAGTGGTGAAAAGATCAACCGGTAGCTTCCTGCCTCTTGGGTATTCTTACTGGTTCAAACACAACACTTAGCAGAGCATGGTCAGACATTAGATAGTTTTCAGGCCAGATACCCTGTTCGACCTCAGAAGGAAACAGAGATGCACCCTTCACATCCAGACCAAATTCAGATTCTTGCAGGTTCATTGGGTCCTGATTGTTTGGATCTACATTGAGCTTCATTAATGGAGGCCCAGATTCTGACTCTATCCCCTGCCTTAGAAATAAGTGATTATCATGCTCCACAGTTCTCGATTCATAATGATGTTGTGTAAGTGGCCATTCACTTTTCCCATGAACATATGGTGTTGAGCATTTCTCTGATGCGGCAATTTCTCCCTCCAATACAGTGATGGGACTCAGCTCAATTGATTGTGTTACCATCATTTTCTGAAAGGATCAATATACACAGATGCCTCAGGTTGATCTCAATACGCACAACAAATTATGAAAAACTCAGTAAACAGAAAAAAATGCATTTTTCGTACCTGAAATTCCTCATTGTCAATTATACCATTTCCATCAAGGTCTGCGGCCATCATCAGGTCTTCAATCTCTTCACTTGTAAGTCCCTCTGAAATCTGTTCTGTAAGCCCTAACTACAACATTTGCAATTCCTTTAGCATTTAAGGGTAAACACTTTACTGTAGAAGTTAGAATGAATATAAACAAAAACTAGCACATATAATTTGAAAAGATGGAAATACAGAAGTAAAGGAGTGTATAGGCCTACTTGTTGAAGGGCGTGATGAAATTCTTTGAGTGTAAAATGATCCTTAAATCCACAGTCTGAGTTAAAGAAGCAAAAGGCATCTAAATTGTTCAAACCAGCCTCTCGCAGTTTAAACTGCAAAATATATGCCAGCTACATATAAATTATAGCATTTGAAACGAAACATGCAGAACTTTGGCTTCTCAACCTAACAGCATCTTGCAGAAAAGGTAGATCCAAAATACGATGCCTTTCTGTTTGGGGCAGAAATATTCGAAAGAGAGCTCTTTTGAAATAAAATAGCACATTTAAAAATAATCACTTCCATAACATCCATGTAAGGACTACACATGCTATAAAAAGTGTTCGTTACCTTAATAATGCTAAAAACTGCTTCAATCCAGCTAATATTTAAAGGCTTGCAATCTGTTTTGGGATTGCGAAGCCATATGAAGTCCACTCCGCATTTATTTCCACGGTGATTGAGATGGCTAACCCACTAGCAAACAATTACAGATAGACGGTAAATGCAAAATTGTGAAAAAGCACAAATGCAATTTTTTTCATTGAAGAATTTGGAGACAACACCATACAAATATGCCAGACTATAAAACCACTGCTAAAGTTTAGCAACATGACTTAATAAAATTGAATACGTGAAGCTTAAGAGCTAACCCTATGAGCATCTGCATCACCATCGGTATAATTATGTGCAGTGTCATAGGATGAAACAAAGCCTTGAGATCGTAGAAATTTGTAAACATGCCCACGTTTGCTCCCATTCCAGTCCCTGCAGAGGCCAAAATAAGGCAGGCATTTAATTGTTAATAGGCAACAACGAAGTCAACGCAATTTCTATTAGGAAACTGCATGCAATTCCCCATTTACTGGTTTGCAAAGTAGCTCTGACTAAGAAATATAAGATGGAATCCATAACGGATAGTAGTATGTGAAATAGATCTGATGCTCACCCACAAAGAATAACAGGGATGGAAGAAAGCTTATGCTCTGCCTTAAATGTCTCCAAATACTCCAAGATCTTGTATACCTGTTTCAATTATAGACTTGTAACCAAAATCTAGAATCTCAGTTATCAAAATTGGAAGCATGGAGAAGGAACTATAGCATTTTATCAGTATCTTAGAAAAATAAAAAGCAACAACTAAGAACATCATTAGAATGAACTATGCGCCCCAGCTAATGATAGCTTAAACAATGTACATACAGAAACTTATGAAGAGAGAGAAAAATTACCTGGCGAAGACGAACCAGACAAAAATTAGAATTGTGGGGGAACAATAAATGGGTGTTAACCACTATAAGTTCTAGCTGGATTGCATCTGTTCCATTCTGTAAATACGGGATTGTTGAACGCAGATGCAATAACTGAGCTACGCGGTTGCCAATGTCATTGAAGAGAAGTTCGCGATTGTTGACTACCTTGAAATGGTCCTTTCTCACTGCAGTGAAAAGACCTGTAAAATCCAAAAGATTCATCAAGAAAACACAAACATTATGGGTCGTATGATCTCATTTAGTGAGATGGGTTCAGTAAATTAATTAGAAAATGAATGGATGTAAAACCTCAAGAGTCAAACTTTACTGCTCTCAAAAATCCGGTATGTAAGTATCCCGAACACCAATTCTAATAATCTTGAAAAACACCATTATTTGATTCTAGCCAGAAAGAAACATCCAAACTAGTGAAAAATGACAAAAAGGTTTTCTTTCTTTCCTTCCACTCTTTCTGCAAAGGTATTGCATGAAAAGATATAGAAATTCTCCTAACATGATAATAAAGAATACACAACAATGAAATGGGCAAAGCCAGAAAGAAAAATTAAGCTACCATCACCAACGCCATTAGTGCGTCCAAGTTTGTAGATCTCGTACCCAGCATCTTGGAATTGCTGTTCGTACATGTCAACAAGCTCCTCATTTCGAATCCAGAACTCCTGAGTATGAAGAGAAATGAACTAATATCAGCCCTAGAGAGCAAGATGAAAAGCTTGTCTTGGAAACATCCCTTCAATTGAGCTAATTATTGTGTGCTTGCTAGGACTTTTTATAAGAAATAGGTCTATGGATGAAAAGCTAAATAAATTTTCCTTTATATGAAGCTTGCTGCTTCTTTAATTTCTAAAAATTTCATAGAAGAGAATCAACAAGTTACATTCGTCTCAATGAGGATTCCATTAAACATGGATGAACAGAACATACTTTTCCACAGCAGATTGGGATGAATAAAGACTGTTGTTTGTCTTCACTAACCAGCCATTCTATCTAGTGAAAACAAATATTTTACTCATTGCAATTTGGATCTCATCCTTTTCCGTCTACATCCTAATAATGGATTACCTAAAGGTATCTCATCACAGAACTTAATATAGTGGTTGCACCAATCACTAACATGACTCTTCAGTTGAAAAACATGCTGATAAGACAATGGGTTCACAGATTCTAATTCCACAAAATCTGTCTGTTATCATGTACTCACTACTTCACCAATTGGCGCCTCATATGAGGGTTCTGAAAAGAACATTCGGGCATTAGCATCAAAATACTATCAAATATTTGGCGTATTTATATCACTTTCAATTGCTCCAAACAAAAATTAAAGCAGTAAAATGGCCTGAAACCAATGAGGATTAACGAGTAAAAGGATATTCCCTTTTATCATTTGGTGAACACTGGTGTAATAAGAACATGAATACTTAAATACAAACAAGAATTAGACAAAACAATGGCATATACAGTTTCACAGATGCCAAGATTAGTTTGAAACGAGATTACAATACAGAAGAAAATAAATGAATAATGGACTATTAGCCTGTGATAAAAGACGGAAGATCTAAACAATCTCCCTTGGGTGCCATGACTGACCCCAAATGTGGCTTTGTGATGGGTTATGGTAGATGAGATGGTAAAACATCAGTGTGGAATCTACAACTGCTTCTGAATCCATTCATACTGCACTCTCAAAGGAGTGTGTATCAGCCATGACATTTCTTCCTTTCTTTTCAAACTTCATACTGTTTGAGACTGTTGCCTATGTAAAAACAAAAAACTGGCAAGAAATTATCACAAGAAGATACAAATGAAAAGACCCACGCCAAAGAAGGAATGGTCATGCATCCACTCTAGATTTACTCAGTTTTGATTTGTATCCATTCTTTGTGAACTACTTCCAAAACATAATAATATGCTAGGCATAACAATTGAGGTGGTCCTCAATCAGTATTATGCGACCCAGATGTGGCAAACCCATATGAACTTTGTCAAGGTCAAAAGGCATACAGCCCACAGGCTACATCACGAACACAGAAGGTTGACTCTTGTGATTTGGGATGAAACCAAACAAACAATTGAAGTTGCTTTTAAAACTGATAACTTCTAGTGGTAACCAATTTCTGTTAGTGGCTTAGCCTATGATCTATCAACATTTTACGGAAATATTTCCCCTGTTTTCAGAGTTACAGTAAACCTCAAAACAGCATTTCTAGGAACTTGAAAACATGGTTAATGACTATAATCAAAATTATGATCCTTCTTTTCAGAGACATACCTGCAAACATATGATGGAGGATCTTTTCACGAGCAACATATCAAGTATACTCTTGTTTCGGCTCAACCAGTATTCCCTATACCGACTTTCAAGGATTCCCTGGAAAATAAAATTCAAATGCCCAAACTTGAATCCAACAGATACAAAAACAATCATTTTTTGAAAACTACTATTTATCAAATATGCAGAGAAAGATAAGCTCGTGTCCACATAGAAAACTGCAATGTCAAGCAAGCATAGAAATGAAAATATAGTGAAGCTTATTCACATCATATAAAATTTCTCCAAGGCCCGCTAATCACACAGGTTATATTAGAAGGGCAGGTCTTAATTACTTCTCTTTCAACAAGAATATGAATAGTTCAATTCCGGGCCCCATGTGGTAGAAGCTGGAAATACAAACATGGAAAGCAAATGAACAACAGATATAACAAGCTACTCAAGAATGGCATACAGATTGGGTAATGAATAAAAATGAAAAAGGGAACCCATGTCCAGCATAAATAATGTCTCTAGCATTTTGAAGCAATGACAATTATTTAAAGGAAATGCAAATGGATTGTTTTATCAAACACATATGTCAACCAAAATTTAAATTCATGTATAGTAATTTTTTTAAAAAGTCCTCGTCACTCATAGCATATCCTATCCATGAACTCCGTCACAAGAAGAGTACAAAAGGGAATATTAAATGGCTAGATCAGTGGGTATAGAAGAGATCTCCTTCACACCAGAAAATAAAAATAAAAAAATAAAACAGAGAGACACTATGGGAAGAGAAAATTTTAAAACGTAATGCAATCTACAATAAAGAGAATAGTCCAGATACTCCTATACTGATTTACTTATGAATTTAAGTTGGTGACGTTTAGGGATTAAATGTCATCTCACAGTGCCCACTTATTAGGCACTCAATTCAAATCATGTTTTGAGGGTGGGGTATGAATGAGCCATTGAAGCAATGATTCTAATGAACCAAGGATTTCACCAAATCACGAGAGGAGTCAGCACTGTACAACCTCTACGGCATTGCCAACAACCATGTGTGCAACAAGTAGAAGATAGACAAGGGAAATGCCACTCTTCGACAAAACCACAATGTATACTGATCAAAATTCAGAGAAAAACTTACTAAATTGTCAGAAGGGTAGTCGTTCTGCATTCAGTGGGAGACCAAGAATGTAAACCTTAGAGCTTTGTATTACAAGATTTTGGTTTCCTTTTTTATTTTTATTTTTGTGCCATTGTAGGGCAAATGCTAGTCAATCCTTATTAAGATGCACGGTCAATCCAAACAGAATAGAACTTTAAGGAGCTTGTTCTCCTAAAATGGGAACTTCTTGCAACTTCCCTGTTTTATACCTTCATACACAATTGAAACCTTCAAATACACATATCTCTTTAACTATTGCTATTGTACAAAAACAGAGAGGCTTTTCATCATCTTCGAACTCCTCAGCAGTACCCAGAAAGAGGGTTTCGCCTACCCATTTGGGCGCTGTTACCATATGATATGATTTCATGAACAATGACAATGCATCTATCCCTCACTCAAAAATGAATTGAACATATTGGAGTCCACATATTGTGAAACATCAAGTTAGCTCTTAGCATATATTCTAAAACCACCTTGCAGCTATACATATGTGAGCTTGTCGTTTATATATGGAGCAATTCAGACAAATTTGGCGCAAAGCCTGTCAGGTATATCATCATCGTTCACGATATAGACACAGATAGAAACACCAGGAATTCAAAAAGTTTTCTACGATAAAATAATATATGAAATTGATCCTGATATACAGCAACTTAAGTTTCTAAACCAGGTTCCAGGCTTTCAATGTCAGATATTAAGCACGACAGAATTTTCCCTTTACAGAACTGACAATAATTACACGAGGCTATGGCCGAGATTCTTAACCCACCTCGCCATTGATGCGCTTGTATATTGGGGCCAAAATATTGAAAGTTGAACAGGTCACAGAGCTCTCTGCAGAACTTGCATGGCGGTGGTCATCATCCTTAAAGCACACGGTCACACGCCTTGTCTCTTTTGTTCTACTACTCCTGCTGGGCAATAGGCTTCTGTGGGTGATGCCCAAAACGTGATTGTGTAATCCCCCAACATGGAACCGTCCTTCTAAAGCCCTATCTCCTGTGGACACCACATCTCCTCTTGACATACCTATATTGCAATAAGACGGGGAAATAGAAAATTCCTTCTAGACCTTACTGTAATATCATGTTTAGAACTAGTGGGGAAATCCTGTGCTTTTGAAGTGCCTGGCTCACAGAATTCTGGTAGTGGTATTCTCGTGCACTGTGTGATTCCGGGGGCCCCAAGAGAGGATGCTGCTGTGTCATACGAATCCGTGGATTGCAAACAACGTCATGACCCACTTTGAAATTTAACAATAACAAACTAAAAGTACCTACCTAGAAGAGAGTGAAGAAATTTACCAAGGAAAAACACCAGACTAAAAGTAGAAGCAAGTGGATATGGATTTTACCTAATGCCGACATTCTCATTTTTGCTTTTCCTTCCTTGTGAAGACTGTGGGCCTTTCCATTAGAACAGAGTTCTGCTATACAATTGAAGTATGGGTGCCGACCGGGTATATTCTTATCCTTAGAAATCTGTCTTTGCAGGGGAGAAATTCTCTAGGAATGTTGGAAAGAGAGAAGAAATTCCATAGGACGCTCAAAACACGAATCTATTATTCTTCCATTAAAATTGCCAGTCGTGTAAGAGTGGGGTCTCTGGTTCTGAAAAATCATAGATACCTATTTGGTACCTGCCATGCAGAAGACGAATCCATCGAGTGTGTGACGAGTGACTATTTGTAGCCTCATGTTTTTACCCTCCGGGAAACGCCATTTGCAGCCCCATGTTATATAAGGGTCCAGCGGTTAAATTTGACGGCCACCTATGCCTGGCGAACAATTTTCTCATTTTTAAATATTACCTTTCAAAATATTTAAAAGTTTTATTTAACTATTTTTAATATATATTAAAATAGTTTATTTATAAATCTATAGAAATCAACTTAAAATATGCAAGTTACGTATGAGAGTTATTTTAAATGTTTACAAATATTTTACAACTAAAATTATGAAGAACTTTTAACGACTATCAAATTTAATTCACAAGAGCGGCCATAAACAAGTGTATTAAGTTAAAAGGTGATTTATAGGATATGAGATTATCTCTTGCCTCATGTAATATTGTATATAAAATTATGAAATATTAGAAATTTTGAATTAAAATCAATAATTGATAAGAATTTTATTGAAAAAATATTTAATCCATAATTTTAATGGATAAAGAAATTTACTAAAAAAATCTTAATGTGTGATATTAAAAGACATATAAAATCGTCATCATTAGTATAAATCAAACTATACCATTTTATATTGTTTTTTCCATTCTAATTTTACATTGTTTTAATTAGTCTAGCTTTACACGATATAGGATATGTGCAAACCATGTGGGCTTTGGAGCATTGAATGTGGTGAAAACATAATAAATTTATTTAAAGTTTATTACATTGACTTATTTTGTATGAACGCATTTAATCACTAATATTTGAGGATGGGCTCATGCAATAAGTTATATTATGTTTTTACGCTGAAGGTGTTCCCATGGGAAAGGCCTCTCCACTGTTCATGACATTAGGTTAAATTTGATTTGACAAGTGTTTGGACGTTTTTCCAGTTTTAATATTACGGCTAGGGTTTTAGGCAATGTAGAGGGAAGTTTTGTCACGAGAGTTTTAGCGGGGTTCTTTTTTAGGGTTTGGTATTTTTTTTGTTATTTGCAGGCAAAGGCGCGGCAGATCCGTGCCATATGGGGCTTAATCGAACATATCCTTTCTGTCGGTGACACTGGTATTTTCAAGCCATTAATCCTCCCTTCATTTGTTTGCTTCATGTCTCGGTGTTATTTTGTGGATTTTTGATTGCACGAAGGAAATTGTGTTCAAAATGTTTTAGAGTTTTCCCTTGTTCGGTTTAAAAATATGTTGGGAAAAGCCTCTTCCAAGCTAATATAGGGCAGGGTGATCTAAGGTTTGGATTTGTTGGCGTATGGTGGTCGACGTCCTCGCATTTGTTAACCATTGATGAAGAAGAAACCCAAAACCCAAAACCTAAATTTTGATTGTTTAAGTGTTGTGATTTTACAAATTTTTTTGGGCAAAAGGCACGCCTGTTCCTATGTGCTAGTTGTATGCACGACCTCACCCCAGCCTGCGGGTAAGGTTTTTTTGTTGCTTTGTCCCTGTTTTATTGTTTTTTGTTGTATGCACCATTTGCAGGGTTTAGACACATTCATTTTCTCAACACGGTTGCGTTTGCAATGTCTCCAAGAAAGTGGATGTGGTGGTCGGAATTGTGCTCAAGGAGACACTTTGTTCTCTGCGTTCTTCTTGTTCATGTTTATGAACATACCTCTAATTAAAAAAATTGCATAAATCTTTGTGGGTGAAAGAGTCGGGAGCCTTAAAGAAGAGTTATAGTTTGCAACATGCTTCAGATTGAATTTAAAGCACAAATTTTAATGGGTGATTCTTACATAGTGGCATGTTCTACGCCTGTACGATTAACCTCAAGCTTGAGAGAGTCTAAAAATCAAATAAATGTAAGTGGCTCATTGATTGATCTAGATTACATTTACAAGCAATTGCATTATTTGTGGGTAACAGAGAAGAAGAAAAAAATGAAATAGAAATTTGTTAAGAATATTTTTCTTATTTAATTTTAAGTATTCGATGTCACATTTTCTTCCTAAAAGAATATTTTTTTGCTTTAATAGAAATAGTTTATTTTGTGAAGAATATTTTCCACATTTTCTTTTAAGGATTCGATGTCATAAGTTTTCATGCGTAAAAGACCGTGAAAAAAACTATAGCAAAGTCAGTTCAGATTTTTTTTTAATTTTTATGCATAAGATTTTAGGGGCAAAAGAGCAAGAAAACAATTATGAATTAAAAATCGAATGAACATTGTGCATTGGCTTTTATGGTTAAAAGAGCAAGAAAGAGAGATAGAAAGAAGACTCTTATGAATTAATATGCTATGAAGAAACACTTGGAGACAAAAAAACATAAGTTGGTTTGGAAATTTTCTTGATTAAATTGTCTACATGTGTTTTTTTTTGGGTAAAATAGAAGAAAAACAAATCGCAGGAATATCATATTAGAAAAATATTTTAAAGAATTGTTTGCATAGGTTTTTATGGGTTAAGCAGGACAAAAGTAGACTATAGAGAAACCTGTTCAAAGCATTTTTCTGATTGAAATTCAATCATAAGTTCTTATGGGTTTAAAAGTAGAGAAACAAACTACCAAGAAGCCAGTTTATAACATTTCATGTCTGAAAGTTATGCATTAATTTTCTTTGGCAGAGAAGAAAACTATAGAGAAATTCAATAATAACTTTCTTATTGAGATTGTGCACATATTGTAATGAGTGACAAGACAGGAACCCTTACAAAAAGTTAGTTTACAATAGGTTTTTGATTGGATTTCATTCAAGATTATAAGGCTATCATTATAGAAAACCCTATGGAAAAAGTTAGCTTTCAAAACATTTCCGATAATTTTGTCACTTTTTTTTTGGGTATAAGAACATAAAATTATAAAGTTCACTTACAACATGTCTTTGATTGAACTTTATGCATAACTTCTTGTGGGTAAAAGAGAAAAATAACTAGATAAAATTTAGATGACAGCATGTTTTGAATTGAATTTTATTCATAATTTTTATGTGTAAAAGAGTAAAAACCTCTACAGAAAAGTGAGATAGCAAACGCATCTTCTGATTGAGTTTTATGCAATAAATTTGTGTGGGTATAAGAGCAAAAATGACCTGGTAGGTATAGAGTTTAACAAAGTGGTCTAGAGATCTGGAGGCAAGACTTATCGACTTAATGGCCACCACCGTGATCGGCTTCTTGTGGTGGCGAAGGGTGAGCAGAGATATGGCGGATGGATTGTGCTCAGGAACACTTTCCTCTTGCCTTCTATTCATTTGTATTGATCATGGTTTATTTTTTCTGTGGATAAATGGATGCTTTGGGATGCATGGTTGCAAGGGTTTCAGATATATTCGTTTATGGTTTTATTTAAATGTAATGTCATTTATTCTATTTGTTTTGCACTTCGAAGGCCCTATTTTTTGTTCCTATGGCAGCAAGAAATTCAAAGAGGATAGTTTGGCCAGGGTTTCTCAAGTTTGATTTCATTGATTATGTGTCTTTCCTTGTCAATTTATTGATTGTTGGGAAATAATCAAGGAAAACATGAAATCCTACACATTTAAGTATTTTTCCTTTAATCATTCTTTGCCTGTGGTAGTTGCTTGGATGGGTGGCTTCGGAATGTGGTAATGTGATTTTTTAATAATATGGATAAACGCGTATTTTATATTGAATGTGACAATGCTTCAATGATATATAGGCAAGTGACTGTGGTAGCTACTTGGATGGGTCATGAGTCCCTTTAGAATGTGGCTTTCCAGGTACAACGTGACCAAACATTGACGTCTGGTGATTGTGTTGCAAGACAAAATAACAGATTAAACATCAAACCAACACTGTTGTGCATTCTCCATTAATTAAATTCTTCACACTCAAAGCTTCAACTCATTACATTCAAGCTATATATGCAATTGTGTGCTTTCAATGCACCATCCTTTCTTGAAAAACAATAACAATTGTTGTTGATTAAATAACCACCTACAACTCTAAAAATAGAGCACTCTAAATTTGAACTGTGCTTTAAAATAGTGCATGTTGTGCATGCAATAAAGTAGATTTCTTTTATTTAAATTGACTTCCTAATAATAGGACAAAGTTGGAGTTAACTAAAGCAAACTAAATCTAAATTTATTTCTCCTAAAAAGCTACGGGAGGAATTAATCATGCATTGCACATGCATATTTCCAACACTCCCCTTAATTTCGAACCTGTAGCTTTTACTATTTTGGAGTTGTGTTTGTATTTTCATATCTGCCATGTGCAAGATCACAAACTCCCAAACAACCTCTCAAATATTCAAAAACTTCCTTTGCCAAATCCTTTGTAAAAATGTCTACAAACTAATCTTCGGATCTGCAAAATTCAAGATGAATTTCCTTGTTGTTTACTAGCTCCCTGATGAAATGATACCTCGTATCAATATGCTTGCTCCTCTTATGAAAAACATGATTTTTGGACAACGCTATGGCTGAGTTGTTGTCACAAAAATCTATGTAGCGCCCTCTTGTTTGTTGTAAATCTATCAACACTCTTCTCATCCAAACAACTTGACATGTTGCTCATGTTCACTTTTACGTACTCGCTTCTCTCTTGAAGATAACATGACAATGGGCTACTTCTTTGATGCCCATGCAACCACTCTTGTTCCAAAGTGAAAAGTATAGCCGGATGTGCTTTTCCTGTCATTTATACTTCCAAGACTATCACTATCTATATAACCAATGAGTTTGAACTCATCTGAACTTGAATATAGAATTCCATGATTCCTTGTTCCACTCACATACCTCAAAATTCTTTTTCCAGCTTGCCAATGTGAATATTTTGGAGATTCCATGAACCTAGATATGAGGCTCACACCATACATAATTTCAGGCCTTATGACCGTCAAATACATAAGACTTCCAGCCAACTTTTTGAATAATGTGGGATCCACAAACAATCCACTGTCATATTTGCTCAACCTTAAACCTACTGCAATTGGTGTTGGCGCTGGCTCACAATTCAACATGTTAAACCTTTTCAAAACATCATTTGCATACTTTTCTTGTGAGATAAAAACTTCACCTTCTGATTGTTGAACTTCAATGCCCAAAAAGTAATACATAAGACCAAGATTTGTCATCTCAAATTCCTTCTTCATGGCTGATTTGAATGACTCTGTAGATAGATTTCCAGTAATGATCAAATCATCTATGTATAAACAAACAATTAGAATCTTACCTTGCTCATTTATCTTGGTGTATAAGGTAGGCTCATTGCTTTTCCTACTGAAACCATTCTGTGTCAAATAAGAATCAATTCTATTGTACCAAGCTCTAGGTGCTTGCTTGAGACCATAAAGTGTTTTCCTCAATCTATATACTTTTCCACATGAATCATAACCTTTTGGCTGATTCACATAAACTTCCTCTTCGAGGAAACCATTCCAGAATGTTGATTTTACATCCATCTGATAAATAAGCCATTTGTTTTGAGCTGCAATTGCTAAAACAATTCTTATTGTGTCCAAACGTGTCTTGGTGCAAACGTTTCATTGTAGTCAACTCCATATTATTGCGTAAAACCTCTTGTTACCAGCCTTGCTTTATGTTTATGTACTTTTCCATCAAGCATTGTATTTTGTCTTGTAGACCCACTTGACTCCTATCACGTCCTTTCCTTTTGGAAGATCCACCAGCTCCCATGTCTGATTCTTCTCTATAGCATCGATCTCATCATCCATGGCTTTTTCCCAAACTTTATTTTTTATAGCCTCTTCAAAATATACTTGGATCCACAGCTTTAGAAAACAATGCAAAAACTAAAAATGAATTAGTTGTATCAATATTATAAATCTCACTAAGACTCCTTGTTTTCCGTTCATAGGACTATTCGATGCAGGATTGTTTTGTGGTGATGGAGTTGCTTCTGGTGTTCTCTATGGTGTTTCTTGCATGGCTAAAGATGGCTGAAATCTTGGAGACCTCCGAACTATAGATGGAGGTGTAGCTTGTGCTACAACTTGTGGTGCATGTCCAAGATTTGTAGATACAATACCTTCTTTACTCTAAAGTTTCATCTGCCATATCATCATGCGGAATAACTATTGCTATACTCATTGTTTTCTCTATACTTCCATCCCATGCTTCATTTTCAATGAACTAAACATCTCTGTTGATCACAACCTTTCTAGTGACCAAATTGTACAACTTGTACTCTTTTGTATTCTCTGAATACCCAACAAAAATACACTTTTATCCTTTGTTGTCTAACTTCTTCCTTAGCTCATCAGGTACATGTGCATATGCTACACAACCAAAACTATGAAATGTGAAGCACTGTGTTTCCTATTTATCAATGCTTGTTGAGAAACCATGTTCCTAACAAGTTTTGTTGGACACATGTTTAAAATGTAAATAGAAGTTGTTTATCTTCTGCCCAATAGTCATTTGGAAGGTGCTTTGCCTTCAACATACTTCTTGCCATTTCCATAATGGTTTTATTCTTCCTCTCTGCCACACCATTCTGTTGTGGTGTATACCTGGTAGTAAATTGCTTGTGTATACCATGATATTTGCAAAAACTCGTAAATTCATTAGAAACGTACTCACCTCCTCTGTTTGTCCCGATAACGTTGATGCAAAGGTATCCACTTTGCTTCTCCGTTAATGCCTTAAGCTCGCTGAAATGTATCAAAGGCATCTGATTTACGTCTTAGAAAATATACCCATGTCTTCCTTGCATAGTCATCAGTGAATGTCATAAAATATAATAATTTCCAATAGAAGTTGTTTGCATGGGTCCACATAAATCTAAGTGCACAATTTCAAGTGGTGCACTTGCTCTTGTTGTTTTGCCAACTGGGAAAGAATCTTTGTGTTGCTTCCCCAAAATACAACCTTCACATACCCTTTCCGGTTTCTGAATCAATGACAAACCTTTAACCATATTCTTTTTATGAAGTAAATTTAAACCTCCAAAATTCAAATGTCCATACCTTAGATTCCAAATCCACGATTCATCCTTCATGACTGAATGAAAAGCTAATTGTGTTCCTTCAGCGTAAGACTCAATTGTATTAGCATAAGAACCAGTGCATGACTCACTTACTATAGCGCAAGACTAATTTGCATTGGCGCAGACTTTGTTACCTCAAAGCACAAGACTCTTTTACCTTAGTGCATGACTCAAGTAGAAGGCTGATTTGACTTAGCGCAGGACTTGGTTGTGAACTGAGTTGTTTTTGCTTCAAACAGATATGATTTCTTCTTTTTTCCTGATTTTAAAATCAAGGGAAACATCTTATTGCTACTCATCTTCACTTTTGCTATCAACTAAGTGTTAGGAGCTTTGTCCACAATCATGCACTCATTGTCTTCCATATAGACTCGGTATCATTTCTGTACTAGCTATCCAATACTCATAAGGTTATGTTTCAAACCTGCAACATAATAAACATCTTGCATACTTGTTTTCTCCCCTGTCTTGTCCTTTCACTTTCACAGACTCAATATTGTTATTTCTAAGAGTTACATCACTCTTAAATGAATCATCCAAACTAGAAAAAAAATCTAGATTACCTGTCATGTGATTACTGTAACCTGAATCCAAATACCATACATTACATGGACTCTCTTTTGACAAATTACATTCAATAGGGGATAAAGAAGGTATTGCTTGGCAATCCTTGTGCATGCATGCAATAAACATAGGTTTAGAAATAGAACTTCCAACCTAATTTTGATTTTTCCTCTCCTAATCATATTGTTTTTTCTTGCAATCATAAGCATAGTTCCCATACTTCTTGCAATAATGGCAATTGAATATGAGAATTATCTTGTCTCGACCATAACGATGTTCTTGATTCTATCCTCTTCCACCTAATTTCAATGAACCGTTGTTCGTCCTCTAGATGGACTTCTTCATCTGCCTCTTGGGTTGAAATTACCTCTTCTTTTTCCATGAATACCGCTTTCGAGATGCAAAAGTCTTATCTACACTTGCATGTGATCTATTTATCCTCTATTCATGATTGATTAGTGATGCATGTAACTCATCAATAAAACTGACTCGATCCTTAGTTTCTTTAATAACAACAACTAGAGGATCAAATTTCGTAGGCAAACTCCTAAGCAATTTTTCAATAATCCTTCTGTCTTCAAGAGTCTCACCATGGGATTTTATTTGATTGACTAAGCCAACTACATAAGTAAAGAACGATTCTACAAAATCTGAATCTTTCATTAACAAATTCTCAAAATCTCTACGAAGTAACTGTAGCTTGGTGGTTTTTACTTTCTCCTTACCTTGATATGCAACTTGTAGTGTGTCCCATGCGGTCTTTGCTTGACTGGTTGTTGCCACTCTCGGAAGAATGCTTTCATGCATTTCCTGATGAATATAGAAAATATATTTGATGTCCTTCTTTCGTAACTCCTTTAAAGTATCTTTCTCTTCTTGAGAAAGTGCAAGGTATACGATGTTACATCTATGGGCTGTGTACCCGTTCTCAATGATCTCCCATACGTCCTGAGATTTGAATTGTGCCTTCATGATCAACGACCAGTACTCATAATTATTTCCATTAAATTGTGGCGTTTACCGGATGTAAAATCCAAATCCACAAATGTCATAGTGTCGTACCCATACAAGGCTCGGAAAGGAGTCATACCTATGCTCATCTGATAGGTGGTATTGTAGCAATACTCACCCATGTGTAACCATTTAATCCATGCCCACTGATGTCCTGTCACATAACTCCGCAAGTAGCCCTCTATCCACTTATTGACTATCTCCGTCTACCCATCTGTCTGTGGGTGGTAGCTAGTGCTAGGAGTCAACTCCATACCTACTAGTATGAAGATCTCCTACAAAAGGTGCTCATGAAGATCTTGTCCCTGTCACTGACAATATTTTTAGGCAACCCATGTAGCCTAAAAATACCAATATAGAAGATCCGGGCCACATCCACTGCCTTGTGCCCCTTATGTAGGGAAAAGAAATGAGCATAGAGGTCAAGTAATCCCGCTAGAAAAGATCGCTGATTTGGTTTCTTTGGCAAACCATACACTCTCTGACATGATTAAGGACATCGTTGTTCATCCCCTTCCATGCAAATCTCTCCGTGATAAACCTATATGTTTTGAAATACCCAGGATGTCTAGCTAGTGGTGTATCATGTACTGCTCGAAGGATCTTCTCCTTCATCTTGGATCCTAGTACAAGGAAAATCCTATCCTTGTATAAAATGAGATCATCCACCGCTCTATATCGGTCATCTCGTATAATACCATCCATGATCTCACATACCAACTGATTTTTGGAATACTCAACAAGTATATGAGCCTTCCAATCCGCTGAAATCTCAGACATAGAACTAAGCATAGAAGTGAGGTAAGGCCTCCTAGATAAAGCATCAAAGCAACAATATTATTCTTACCTCTAGTGTACTCTATGTCAAATTCATATGTTTGTACCTTATTCACCCATCTTTGTTGTGATCGTTGAGCTCCTTTTGTCCCAAGAAGAACCTCAAACTGTTGTGATCTGTACGAACCATGAATTTGCTGCCCACAAGGTACTGTCTGAATTTGGCCAAAGCATGCATAATGGCCAACATCTCCTTGTCGTAAATTGAATACCCTCTCTCCACGGGTTTCAATTTCCGACTCTCATAGGCGATGGGATGCCTATCTGCATGAGAATTTCCCCAACACCCTCTCCTGATGCATCACACTCTAGAATGAATGGGTGGGAGAAATCTGGTAATGTGAGGATGGGACACAAACTCATCACCTCCTTGAGGTGATCAAAAACCTATTGTGCTACGTCTGACCAAGCAAAAGCCCCTTCTTGGTCAAATCGGTCAATGGAGTAGTCAACCGAGAGAAATTCTTCACGAACCTCCGGTAGTATGTGCACAACCCCACGAATCCTCTCAAATGTGTCAATGTCCTAGGTGGCGGCCAATCCAGAATTACCCGTATCTTCTCTCAATCCACCTCCATTGTACCCCAACCAATCACATATCCCCAGTATATAAGTTCAGTCGTGCTAAACTCACACTTAGAGGCTTTCACATATAACGAATTAGATTCTAATATCCCCAATATCTCACCCAGGTGCCTAATATGGTCCTCCTAAGTCTTGATCTAGACTAAACTATCATCAAAGAAAACCAATACAAACTTTCACAAGTGGCGGTTGAACACATGATTCATGCAAGACTGGAATGTAGCTGGAGCATTAGACAATCCGAAAGGCATCACCAAGAACTCAAAGTGACCATAATGGCATCTGAAAGTTGTCTTATGCACATCCTGCTCCTTGAATTTGATCTGATGATATCCAAAATGCAAATCTATTTTTGAAAAATAGATTGCACCATGTAGCTCATCCAACAACTCATCAATGCATGGTACGGGATACTTGTTCTTTATTGTCTTCTTATTCAAGGCACAGTAGTCCATACACATCCGCAAGGTCCCATCCTTCTTCTTCACCAATACCACCGAAGAAGCAAAAGGGCTGGAACTCGGTCTAATATGCCCCATATCAATGAGCTCTTGTATAGTCTTCTCGATCTCATCCTTAAACCGTTTGGGGTGACGGTAAGGAGAAGTAACCACCAGTATAACATCCTTGAGCTCAATCACATGCTTAAATCCCCTATCTGGAGGTATGCCTAGAGGTATGTCACCAAAAGCGCACTATGTCCTGTCAATAAGCCCCTGTATATCCACATGATACTCTTGTTTTCCATCCTCTCGATTTCTTAGTCGAAACCAAACAATGTATCGCCCAATCCACCATCCACCACGTTGTGCCTATAGATCCTCTCGATCCTCTTAACAGTAACAACTCGGGGTGCCTCTAAAGATAAGCCCTCGAGATCACATTCCTCCCTTCGGACTTAAACTTCAACTCCATTGTCTAGAAGTTATTCGAAACTCACCAAGGAATGGAGCCACTTTGTACTCAAGCACTATGTTGGTCTCTCCAATACCAACAATATAGAAATCATTAAGAATCGTATAATTACCCATCGTGATGCTCAATCGGGGGAACCCGTCATGTGCATCTCATAAAATCTCCTTTGGCTACAACCATTCAAGCCCTCAAATTTCCTTTTTCGTAACCCTCACCTCTTAACCAATGAGGCATCAATAAAGTTGTGGGTTTCCACACTATAAATGAGTACCATTACTCGTTGTCCTATAAAATTCCCCTAACTCGAATGCCTTGACTCGGGGTACTAGACAAAGTGGCGATAGTCTCCTGGGGAAAAGTCTTGCTATCCTGCTCAACACCCGCACTATCTAATGCCTCATCATCATCATCCTCTAATCCCCTTGTGTGTCCAACTCCTCGTCACCATCACTCTCCTCAAAGACCTCTATGAATTGGGCCCTCCCTCTACCCTTGCAATCATGTCCTGGAACCCAAGGTGTGCGGCAATCGAAACATAGTTTCTTTCACCTCAATTCTCTCTGTCCTCTCTAGATCCGAATGGTCTCCAGGTTGTATCTTTCCTAGGTGGAGGTACCTTTGGCTGCGAACCATCGGTTCTAGAAGGGAAACCCTTAGGCTGCACTCGAGGTGGAAACCTCGACTTAGGAGTGGATAACTCCAAGTCACGAGCTCTCCTAATAGCCTCATGCAAAGAAGAAGGCTCAAATGCCTTCACAAATCTAGCGAGAGTGTCTGTCAAACCTGTTGTGAATAGGGAAATCAACCTCATCTCTGGTAACATTAGGTACCATGCTGATAGTCTCTAAAAATATACAATATACTAGTCCAGGAATCTGGTCCGCCTCAAATGAGTCAACTCTCTAAAATACGTCATGGTCCATCCTATCAAATTTTCTCACTAGCCTCTTTGTGAACTCGCATAAGTCATGATGTATATGTGTCCTGTGTAATCAACCCATGATGCTACTAATCATGAGTGTCCCCTCGTAAATGTAATATTGCAAACTTAATTGCATCTTCCTCACGCATAGGATTCAAGTCGAAGTATGTCTTCAACTTCTGGACCCAAGACTATGTAGTACACTTCTTAGAACCGTCAAAGTGTGGAACATAAATCTGTCTCAACCTCCTTTGCATCTCTGGTACTTGTACCTAGTGATCTCTCCTAGGCTTGTTGCCAATCTTCATTTTGTAATATTCCTGGAATGGCATGTTGTCATGAAATCCATCACTTAAGGTCTGGTACCTTTCCCAACAAGACTCCTCATCTACAATATCTACTGCCGCACCTGTGAAACTTTCAGATCCTTCAAGAAAGAAGGTTCGTGAAACCCCAAAGGCCTAGTAGAAGAATGGGAAGATCTGCTGCCTGAATGTCCACCCTCACCTCTTTGACCATGTTGTCCCCTATTGTTATTTTCTCCTCTTTCCGCATGAGTATCAATCATGTCTTGTGCTAATCTCTTAGTGAGCTGGCTCAAATAGAGATTGGTAGTCTCCTATTGCTTTACCATGTTGGTGAACAATTGTTTCATCAGATCTACACCTATATCCTCACTATCTCTGTCCCCATCTTTCAATCCCAACAGGATGGAGAAACAACTGCTCTGATACCACTAAAATATCCCTTGTGGGATACCACTTAAAAATGCACAAAATATTGAAAATTTGCAGCCAAATAAAATATTGATTTTTGTAGATTTTTACAGGAAGGGCAAAGAACTAAAGAAAATTAATATCTCCTTAATATCCACCGAATTACTTGAAAATTTAAAGAGGGCTTGCTAATATTATAAAGGACATAAGAAATTTGTTTTGGAATTTTATAGGAATTAAAATGCTGCTTTAAAATTACAACGTGCCCTAGCATTTGGAAAACTTCTAAAATTCAGTAACTCTCCAAATACATGAGCAAAAATTATGAGACTTTGGATATAGGAAATGATATTTCAACCTTCAGATCTGCAAATGACCAACTGGAAAACCCTCCAAATAAATGATGCAAGTTTCCTAGCTTGGAAAAGGGTCAGAAATTAATGAAGATGCCTTCAAAGTGATGCTAAGCCCTGCCCAAATGACTGTCATGAATCTAATCAAAGCCCTCTGGTTATCTTCCCCAAATGCCCCCAAAACCCTCAAAATCCTTCCTCTAAAACCTTTGATAATATCTCTATAACACAGCCCAGAAAGCGGCTCCAAAATGACAAGCTAGGGTAGATCTCTCACTACCGAAGAATGCCCTGCTAGCTAGGGATGGATCTCTCACCACCGAAGCTAGGGTTCCTGTGGGATTTCACTCCACAAGCTATAGATTTGCAAACAACAGTTGCACGTGAAGGAAAATAAAATGTATGCAAAAGTGTTTTTCCTTTCTCCCCTAGCCTCTTATATACTTCTCTAAGGCAAAAGAGCCCCAATAAACCCTAGACGCATTTCTTTCCATGGAGGGGCCAATAAAATAAAAGTAACTAAAGTTACTTTTTCCTTTTTAAGTCGTCATGGTCCAAAAGTGACCCCCAAACGCAAAACTTGAATATTAGTACCATGTGGCCCCTTCCCAATAGCTCCCAGCATCCACAGCCCCTTGGGTATGACCACGGCTTGGACTCGACTTGGCCCTTAGGCCTTTGGCGTAGGAAAGGGGACATTACATATTGATTGGATTTAAATAACAAGTAAATTAAATGGCTACCTAGTCCGGGGTGACACATGACCCAGCTTTGTGTGAAGAGGTAGGTCGATGACATCCTAAGGTTGGATCGGGTGTAATCCGAATATGCAGACTGTAAGGGTCCGAGTGCAAAATAGAAGCGACAAAGTCCCGTGGATGTTGTGAGCCACCTGCAGAAGAGAACCAGAGGTAAAAATATCTAGAAGGTAGTAGAAAATAACAGTAAGGGAAGGGTGGATTGGGAATCATGACCCTTTTTGACGATGACCAGGGTGAAGCGATGGCGATTAAGATGTAGAGGGGCTAATTTTAATGCAATAGAGGATTGGATGGCGATTTATCAAGTTCAAAAGATACAAAACTCATACAGAAGCTAGAGATAACTTTGGATATGGAAAACATAGTTACAGAGAGCCAATTCGACGGTGACTCAAGATGGGTGACTGCGACTATAAAATAATAAGGCAAGGTCGACGGTAAATCAACTGAAAAAGGAAACCTACAAATAGAAATATTGATAGAATAACCTAATAATGGAGTCCTGAGTGTCGTTGAACTGTAATGTTAGATTTAACAAGATAATAATAAAAATGATATAAGATAGCAAAAAAAGCAATGTAAACCTCCCGATGTTATGCAGAAGATCAATAAGAGCTTCCAAGGGTTACAAGAGGGTTGTTGACATGCTCCGGTTTGAAGGAAGAATTGCATAATGGAAGGAAGTCGCCCCTGTGTGTTTTTTGTGTTTTATTGTGGTCTCGGTGTATTCTTGTTGCATTCTTATTGCGTTGGCTTTGTCCCATCCGTCTTGGGAAAGGAATGAATTCAAATTAATAGGGTTGGCGACTTACCACTGAGGCTAGGTCACCGCAGTTCATGGGAAATTTTTCCCAACAGCCTAGATTTTGTGATTTTGATCCAGATTTGGGCTTTTGATGAGTAGAAAAGTTGCTTTAAAGCAAACAAGGGAAGGGATGTGATAAGGATGAGTTGGGGAATAAAGATAGGTTAGGAAAAGCATAGAAAAGCATGGGGATATATATTTAGAATGAAATCATCCTAAATATAAGGTTTGATTAGGGCATGTGGATGTGGATACCAATTAATTAATTAATAAAAGAGAATTAATTAATTAATGTGAATTAATAAAGATTAAATGATTAATTAATTAATTAATGGGGATTAATTAATTAATGTTGATTGATGAGGATTGGATAATGATAGGATAAATGGGCATTAAAGATATTAAATGATTAATTAATTAATGTAACTTAATTAATTAATGGGGATGGATGGGCATTTAATTAAATAAAGAGGATGAAATATGCGACGCGGCAATCAAGGGTATAGATATCGAATTCAGTGTCTACAATCTTAGAAACATTATACCATCATTTACCTACCATGGAACAAGTTCAACATGCTCAAGCACAAGATTGAAGCACAACAAACCACTTTTACCTCAATTGATTCAGAGATGGATTGGGAAGAGAAAAGAACAAGGCTGGAAAAGTACTCATAACTTCTTTGAAACTTGTCCAAATTGACTCAAAATTTTGCAACATTTCAAGATAGGAATCCACTCCAAAAAATTCCTTCTATGATTTATCTGAAGAAGGCACTATATTTTTTCTTAGGTGCTAATAAGTCGACTACTTATTTTGCACTTCTCAAAGAACCAGTTTTTAGAAAAACTTGAATAACTTTAAATCCCCATTTCAAAATCTGATGAAATTTGGCATGAAGCACTACAAGACACCCCTCTACACATTCTATGTGTTGGTTAGCCATAGGTTTTCCTATAAAGCTCATACCAATCTCATTTACCTTAACAAACATTGATAATCCTCAAAGGCAACTTTGGTGAACTTTTGATTTTTTCTCCAAAAGTTAAAATGAGCCTTGTTGTTTCTCACACATGCCTTATACAACATTCCTAGGCTCCTCTCATTCTCACATCATATTTTCATGACCTGTACCAAGCTTCCACACCTCACCAGTCTCTAGAAACATGACTGAATGAGCTAGTTACAACTGTGACTCCCACCAAATGACCTAGAAATAATTGTGAAATCTCTTTAATATACTAATACCATCATATATGACCTGTAGAACCTCTAAGCCAAGTATGCCAACCTTGCCTATGCTTCCATTGGACTTTTGCCTCACAAACCAAGCCTCAGAAAGCACACTAAAATTGTCTTGAAACCATCCTGAATGCTCACTGACCCACTAAAGGCACTACCAATCAACCTTCATGCCTTTGACTGAGCCTCACTTCACCACTCACTACTTTTCCATCAATTCCACTTGACATCAATGACAACACCAATGACTAGGGTTCAACAAACACCAACGCCAACCTACTAACACTAATGCCAACACTTCCCAATGCTCAAGAGAGAGAAGGGTTTGTTTTAGTAGAAACAAAAAAGGGGTCCTTTTAGCAGTAGAAACATAAAAGGGTTCCTTTTAGAATAAACAAAAAAAGAGTCTGTTTAAAGCAAAAACAAAAAAGAAAAAGAAAAATGTTTCTTTTCAACATAATCAAAAAAAGGGTTCCTTTCAAACTTAAACAAAAAAAGAGAGTTCCTTTCATAATAACAGAAAACAATTTTCTTTTAGTATAAATTGAAAAAGGTTTTGTTTTACCAAAAATAGAATACGGGTACCTTTTACTATAAATAGAAAAAAGGTTCATTTTACAATAAACATATAAGGGTTCATTTTACTAGAAATAGAAAAGGATTCATTTTATCATAAATAGAAATAGGTTCATTTTTCCATAAACAAAATAGGGTTTGTTTTTCCATTTATAGAAACATATTAAAGGGGGTTGTGCATATCTTCCTAAGTCTATCGTTGTTCACCCAAGAAACCTTGTCAAAGTTCGCAGTTGCTTACCTAATAAATTCACCCACCCGCACCCAAAAAATATTTTATCACCTTGTAGAAAAATGAGGGTATATATATAAGGGTTACACTTGTAACACCATATGGCCATAAGAACTTATGATGGTAAATACTTACAATCGTAAGTTGTTATGGTCATAAGATGTTATAGTAGTAACATTTTGTTTCCAAATATGTTATAGCCATAACTTTTTTACCAAATATGTTATGGCCATAACTTTTTTTACCACAAATGTTACCTTCATAACACTTACATCCATAAGGTTTTTGGTCAGAACCCAGTGCATTGCTAAAATACATGCCCAATGTCAAAAAGTGAGCCAAATCTTTGTGCACTCACCCACTAGGCTTACCATGTGAGTAAATGATTGCCCTTTATTTTCTTTTGTATGACTCAATGGGATATTTATTTGGGTTAAGGCTAACTAGGAAGTGGAAATAAGATAAAAATAAGAAAATCTCACTATTGGAGTCTTTTGAAAAAACTTCCAAGTACGACAAAACCGCCAAGACTCGCTATTCATACTATACAATAGAGTTTACGAGAATAGAATGTTGAAAATAAAGATCTAGAGAAGTCTAACAAGAGATATATGATGTACATGACTAACTAATTTAGTCTTGTAAATGTCCGAGTACCTAACTAAGAAAATAGGAAGTATATACAAACCTCAAGAATAAAATAAGATAATACATTTAAACTTTGTTTGTGCACACAAGTCATGACTAATAGATATAAGCCAAATCAATAGTGTCAAGTGCCTAATTACCAAATTTAGGTATATGAAACAACCACTACGGTATAAACATATACCTCAACTAAACTACACAAAAAACATGCTCTCGTAAATTACATAAAAACAATGCTGCAATCATATATCTTTGTGAACACATTCACAATACAAATACAAGTCTACAAAGCATTCACAATTGTGTATAAAAGTCATGGGCCAAGCTTAATACTTGAATTCTCTTAAGTATGTTTTTATCGCTCCTTTACTCATGAGCTCCTTTAACATTACCCTCCATAAGATCAAATTGTCTCAAATGCACTTGCCTAAGGCGGTTATTTATATTATTACGTGGACACCCTAGCCCTTCCAACTGGCACGTGAATATTCCAAGATCCTTTCATGGATACCCGAAACAACAAAAAGTGAAGGATACACATTCTTTTACAATGTAGGTGGCTTTGGATTGAATTTAGATCATCTTAAGTCATCTTTGTAAAGGGTATAAATTAAAGCTAAAATACACTCATGAAAAAAATTATAAGGTACAAATTTTTAGTGAATCCTCTGTAAACCCTAATAGGGCACCCATGTATATGGAATGAGTAAGAAAAATAACTCGTTTTTGGGGGCCCGGGCAATGTTAAATCTAAAAAAATATAAGATTCCTTGATATTTATTAGGCCTTTTAGATAGTTGATGAATTTGGTATAGGACATGGGTATAATACAATTTGGCAAGCAATCCAATATAATACAAGTGTTTAAATAGCTCATGTTTCAATAAAAGCAAATAGTAAGTGTTAGATATTTCTCTAAAACACTTGAAATATGTTTTTGGCATGGGGATTGAAATCAATACATTCCTTACTCTTACAACTTTAATAGATTCCATTATATATTCTTTTTATGTCCGAAATGCAATAATGTATCTATTTTTTTATATTCTTAAACTCAAATTATGATCTTATTGGTGCACATGTTGACATATAATGAGTGGAAAAAGCCGATAAAAAGAGTCAAAAGCATCGGATACCCAAAATAAAGTCAAAAGGCCCATACAAAAGGTGGCAAGAATAATAGTAATATGATTTTGATCAATTAAAAGTGTACTATGGTTCTAGAAATTTCTAGAAATATGAAAGAGAGAGAACGAGGATGGGAGACAAAACAAGAAGGGGAAAGAGGCATGGTTGAACACCAAAAATAAAAAATCACATAAAAATATAGAGTCACAAGGAATAATACAATGTCAAAAGTCACACAAAACACAAGAAACCGGTCAAAATATGATTTAAAAAATAGAAAGAATAAATATTGACTAGAGCCCAATCTAAACCAATAATCAATAAATACACTATCACTATAGCGATGAACTAATCCTATATCGAAATTAGGTGTCTATAATAAGCTTATAAAATAAAATCGCAAACACCAAATTTTAAATTTAAGAGTTATAATTTACTAAATTGTGTCTTATACTGAGACACCATAATATGGCTATCTCTCTTTATCTCGCTAAAGAAATAAAGTAGGCCATCCTTCCTCTTCATTTGAATACACCTTGGAAAAACATGTGAACTACGTATAAGATGATGACTGGAATGTAATATGATAGAGTGATCAATGGAGTGGATGATGGAATAACTAATAGAATGATGGGGAGGGCATCAATGAGGCCCATGGAATCTATATTGAATTTTATGCCATTGTTCGTAAGTTTTCATTATCAATCTAGAGGCCCCAGAGAGAGAGAGAGGACAACCAAGCGACCAACCACCTTCTCTCACCTATGCCCTCCCCTTCTAGATAGGCCACATATCAAATTCTCGATCTCTCGAGTGATGCCCCATATATAGATAGGGGGTCAATTGAGCGAGGTCACCCATATATCTACTCACTTTATCTTGTAGGGTGGGGGTGCCTACCCAAATGATAAAAACATGTGAACTAAGTAAAGAATGAAGAAGGAAATTCAAATGTTGCATCTTCACTTGAATACACCTTAGAAAATATGTGATTTAATGTATTGGATGGTGATGGATGTGTTAATACCGAAATATTCTCCAAACTAGTACTTGAACCCAAAATAGGTGCAATGTTAGGCCGATAGTTAATTATGAGGGTTTGTAGAGTAGTTGAAGCAATTTCAAGATGTATTGAAGAGGTATGTATGACATGGTCACCAAAGGGTGTCCGTTGTCACTACCTTTCATATGTATTTCCAAACATATATCGATTTATATGTATATGTATGTCTTTTGGCATGAGACTAATTTTAACATATAATAATTCCAAATTCCATACTACTACCTCAATCTAAGTTTTGAAAAATTATATTTTGTATATGTATTTAAAAAAATGAAATTATTGTAAATTTTAATGAATAGAAAAAGCAATGATTAAAGGTCTCATATTTTCTAGATCTCTTTTCAAGAATATTAAATTTTAAATGAGTATTAATAGCTAAAGTTGGACACATGTTATTCACCGTTGAGTCTTGAACTTTTGATTGAAGCTTTCCTATGCATCGCTTCTCTGCTCATACCCAACAATGTTGCACAAGGGGAAGATGCCCTCATATTTCTGCACTTAGTATAGTTCTAATAATAGTAGTATGATTCGATTAGTCAAAAGTGTATTATGGTTCTAGAAAAACTCTACAAACATGTTTTTAAAAAAGGAAATGGAAGGGGGAATAAAAATGGGAAAGAGACATGATTGAACATGGAAGAATAAAGAATCACAACAAAAATGGAATCATTAAGGAATAATACAATATCGATAATCATATAAAATATAAGTCAAAATTTGATAAAGATGCAAAAAAATATATAAAACCAATATAATGATTGATTGGTCCAATATCAAAATTAAATTTTTATAATAAACTTCTAAAAAAGTCACATACACTACTTCTATAAAAATTAGAGTGATAATTTACTGAATTGTATCTTTTACAAACACCATTTGGCTCCATCTCTTTATCTCAGAAGAAATAAATGAAGTGGGCCACCTTTCCTCTTCATTTGAATACACCTTGGAAAAACATGTAAACCAAGTATAGAATAAGAAGTGAAATGCTAAAAACATGTGAAATAAGGATGTGGAAGGGAATGCTAATATTGTATCTTCACTTGAATATACCTTTAAAATATTTGACGTTAAGTATAGGATGATGATGGATAAATCTACAGAGTATCAACTGGTAAGAAAGTCATTTCAAGTTATACTTGAACATCTATCATATTCATATAATATCATACTTGTTAGATGAATACTTCCAACGAACACTTTAAAAAAAAAAATCACTCTAGCATTCTCCTATTTAATAAAAATCACAATCTCCATGGAGTTTTGAGAGTTGCGGTCATCATTAATTATCACCTTATACTAATATAACATTTAAATTTTATCAACAAATTTAAATACAGAATTCTAACATAGTCCTAAACGAGATTAAATAAAAAAATAACTTTAATCACCATTAGAAGGGCAAATTCCTCTTGATAAGGCATTTTTACAAAAATGAAACTGCCTTCTGTGAAAATCCCCTCTTGGTTTTGAAACAGTAGAATATGTATTTAAGGGCCTCCCAACAAAAAATAACAGACAACAAACTGAGAAGAAAACTGCAATATTTACACCAGCTTCCTTCTGTCATATCACCAGGTATAACACTGCGAAATATCTTAATTATCCTGATAAGAATGGCTGGCTTAAAGAAGGCCTAAAAGGCCCATTTAAAATATTAGATAAGAAGAGGAAATATAAGAACTACAGAGTGGTCTCTTATACTGTTGATGATAATGGAGTCTAAGCACAATCAAATATAAGATCGTAGATCTTAAAAGAACCTTTCCTTTCCTTTCCTTTTACGCCTTAAAAAGACCTTACCTTATCTTTCCTTGGGCATTACATTTAAGTATTGAAAACCCTTTTGAGCAGTGACCTTATCAATCCTCCCAGTTACTCAATATAGTATAACTTTCACATGCTGTCATCTGATTCTTTCTCTTTCCATTTTGATGACTTGTAACCTAAACTTGTCAAGAAAGAAAAGTCGCCACATTTAGAGCCATAAAGGGGCAAATAGTTCAGGTCGTAGATCAAGCCATATGTCCACCATAGTCATAGGAAGGTCCTAGATTTGAATCCTAGCTTAGGTCCATGAAAAATAACAAAATAGTGGCAACAGAGTCCTAGATTCTTAGGACTGGGTGTTGAGAAGATTAATATAATAGTATATGGCTAAATGTTCTAAGGATTGAATATGCTGTCTCCACATCTGCATTTCCAACTCATGGGCTTGTAATTAGTATTTTCTTGGGTTCTCTTAATCCTTTGAAAAGCTATAGAGCTTGAACTTGCATTTCTGCCTCTGGGTACTGCAGGAATTTGGACTGCTTCACATGGTCCACATGAATTGCATTTGCTGTGGCATTTGGGAGGGCTTGATCCAATATGGGACTCTACTTCATACATCTCCCTGTGCTCTCCTCCCTTTGGATGCAGTAAAAATACATAAAAATCATTCAGAACTCAGTCTTAGAACAAAAGCATAATAAAACCAACCTTCCCCTTAATCAAATGGACTACCAAATTAAAATTATACGCCAATTCTGGCAAGAATGTGATGATTTCATACCAGGGTAGAAGGAATTTCAGCCTGGACAGGAGCATTCCTTTTGTTGAGCAATGTTTGGCGCCCTGCAAAATCAAAACCATCATTCATGGTAATCTTTGTAAGCAAAACAAATCCAGATTACAATTGACACTGTTCTTCCCTGATCATGGAATTTTAAGCCTTCATTAAATGATGCTCATTACTCACCATGCACAATAGGAAGCACACTTAGTACATGAAGAAGCAGTAACACTAAACTATATCTTCTGATCTTCGGTTTCATGGTTTTCCAAAGGCGAAAACTTAGCTATAGCCCTCCAACTTCGTAAATCCCTGATACCCACCTGATTTTTCAATTAAAAACACAGCTTGCACACCAGAAATCATATTCCAAGGACATGGAACGGCATTAAATTTTATATAAACCAGCTTCAAGAGGAATGAATTAAATTTCCAATCATAGATTTGAAATTGGAAACCATAGGGTTTCAAGAAAAGAATAAAAACACATAAATTACCTCCTTGGAGAAGGTCTAGCTACATAAAAGCCTGGAGATTCCCAACATGGTCCTGCACAGCAAGCCATACAGTATCCCTTTGTCATGTCTCTGTTTGTCATGATCATTTTCTACAAGCCTGAGAAACTGGTTAAGTCCAGAGCAAGAATCCCCAAGGATCCAAAAAGCTGCCTGCTGATTTGCAGTAAATAGGTTGCCTGCTGCAACTATCAACATCCATTGCAAGTACAGGGTATGGAAGTTCATGAATTGCAGTTGAAAAGTGGCAACCAATCTGGAGTATCAAAATTCAAAGGAAATGGCACTGTCAGGCCAGGGATTCATGGGAAGCATGTCAGAGATCTTCATGCATATCACATGTTTATATTCAAATTTAATCTAGAAATGGCACTAGTGGAATTAATAATACCATTCATTTTTGTTTCCTGTTATCATGCAACCAATCTTTCTTTGTAATAACTCCAACTATAATTGAAATCAGCTGATAAATAAACTGAGAGCAGGGAAAAAGAAGAAGATTACAACAAACAAAGAAAACATTTTTAAAACTAAGCAAAATGTCAAAGGTGATAATGCCTTAAGGGATGAGAAATCACTTGAATTATCTTTTACGAACATAAAACTAAGCAAAATGTCAAAGGTGTCGTGTACCAAATAAATTAAGAGGTATTTATGTGGGTTTTAAATCCGAGGCCTATACACTATCATTTTATTATTTAAATTTGTGACCTTACACTCTTATCATTTTATTATTTAAATTTGTGACCTTTTTTTTCCTCAAAAAGACATACTTCTCACTATTAAGTCAACTCAAATATATGAGCAAATAAAAAGGAAGCACAATTAAATAGGATTATATTAATGTTTATTTTTTTTGTCAAAATTTTAAAATAAAATTTAGTTTTAATTATTTACATGTTTTTTTATTATTGAATGCTAAAACATTACATTGGGCCAAGTAACCGACTTTTATAGAATGTCGATATTTTTATCTATGTTTGGGAAGAAACATATTGCGAATTACAAAGTTGAGTAAGCGTATATTTAAATCAATGGTCACATTTAGCTAAGCAGTTATAGGTAATGAGCATCCACACTATCAAAACCACCCGGCAAGCACAATATTGATCTCAATCGCTCAACTCTACGTGTTGGGGCATTAAGGACTTTTATGCTCAACAAGAATTGATCCTTGATAGACTCTAATTTACTTATTCTTAGATTTTTTTAATTTGATATAGTTCTTGGGGCAATAAAAACACTTACTCAATCTTTCATATTATAAAGTTTATCTCTACTAAGAGACATTCTACTTTCTATTTGTATTTGTAATGTAGACAATTTACTTTCCTTTTTTATATTATTGATAAAGTTTTTTTACATTTTTATTGGTTTTAAGGTGTAAAGTAAAAAATAAATGTGTTTTGTAGTATGTTGTAGTTAACATCTGCGTTTTTTTAATGAGAGTGTTTATATTATAAGTGACATCTGTTTGATCGATATGGAAATGTCATTTAGTTTTCCATCACTTCTCCTTCTCATTTTTCTAGTTTCGATTACATGCTATTAAAATGTTATTAGGAAAAACAAAAATTTAGCTTAAATTTGTTCGAAGCGCTTAACCCTATATTTGTATTATTAAAATCCGAAATCTTGTAGAGTCTATTTTGACAAACTCACACATCACTAAAAACACACCAATGGTGGCATAGTCATAATCTCTCCTTTTTCATGTTCATTATATACCCTTACACCCTTTTCATGATAACTTTCATTTGAAATATTTAATTTCCACCTTATTTTCCTTAATTATATATATTGTAAAAAGATGTTTTTTTGGAAGCACACAAAATATTTGAAAAATCCAATTAAATCAAATCCACTCTCATTACCCTCTAAAAACTTCCAAATGAAGAATGAGTATACCTCGCTTCCAATAATTGAGTGACTTCCTAATTGTTGTGTGTAGAAACATTTTGTTTTCCAATTATAATTATTTGCATTCATTTCAAGATAGGCTCAATGTCTCAATATCTTATCCAAGGACATCCTAGACTCCCCTTTATCAACGTGATGAGAATGAATAACATTAACAAAAATATTACTTTGTTCTACTTCATGTCTACCTTACACTTAGTTACCTTGTAGACACCTAATTCTCTCCATCCTATTAATTCATTCATTCCTCGCATCATTCCCACAAAAATCCATGGACAAGTAATTGATGTTAATCAATTAATTAAGCTCCATTATCACCGAATTGAATCCTACACTCCACCTCTCCACATCACTCTCCATATCACCTTCCACATCACTGTTGATGCCATTCATGCATCTTAAAACCTATTCTTCGATAATGAATATCAAAAATTCCTCATTCCATCTCAAGTATGTATGCCAAGGTTAAAAGAACCATTCAATTAATCAAGTTTCATATTAGAGTCATTTCCACACTAAACATGTTTATCACTAGTCTCATAAACAATTAGATCAATGAATTTTGGTCTTAGAATTGTTGGTTGATGTTTCCAACTAAATGTCTCTCTATTTTATACCTTATTAGACCAAACTTATCCTATACAAGATTCCAAATCAATATTCAAGAGTTTAGAACACCATTCTAGTTCTTTGAGGTCTTTCACACCTTCTTCTTGAGTATACATGCTTAGATTTTCCTTTTAGACTGCTCTTCTTGGCCTCCAATCTTCTTGTTTTGCCTATATATTTGTAACTTTCTCCCCAATCACTATTCTACATACACATACCACTCAATTATGAAAAATATAAGTGTTACCCTCATACTTTGCTTCTAAACAACCTTATAAGTATTCAAGTTTTTATACAAGCTACAACTTCAACCTTGTTTTGATAGACTTGGCCACTTCACAAACATTATGAAATACCCAAGGTAAGAGTACAAAGATAACATAAGTCTAAGATTCATATTAGGTTGTCAATTGAACAATAAACTATACTTGTTCTAATTCTATGTAACATCCTTCATGGACTTGGTTTGTTCTTAATAAGGCTATTCCTTTTCTTGTCCTAGTTTAAGCTTAATAGCCAACCAAATGACTTCCTTGATGATTTTAGGTTGGCTAATATGATGATAAACCAAATTTTCTATTGGTTTTTAAGAAATTAACTCACTTTATACCTACAAAAATGTTCTTAAGACTTGAGAAGGTACTTGTCTTGGATAAGGCATCAAATATTCAATCCACCAATTACATATTTATTTTGATTGCCTACTTCCTCCTGTACCTCTAAACAATAAGAGACTATCAACCATTTGATAAATTATGCATGATTATGCTCAAATGTACACTTCTGCCCTACACAACTAGTAACCTTGTCCAAGAGGTAAATTAAGAATAAATTTTGTTGCTGAGGGTTTCTTACATAAATAGAATGTTTTCTAGGTACCCCTTTGAGATTTTCATTTGTGTGAACATACCCATTTTTCATGACAGTCATTCTCCTATTAGGTCTTTTTAGCCCTCTTTTTCGTAGCAGTACCACAACTAAGAATTCTATAAAAATTCATGAAATGACTCAAAAACACCTTTATTCCTTTCCTAACCTCTTTCAGTCCTTCATTTAAAATTTCAACTCTTAACTCTAAAAATTGTGCAAGTTATTGATATTTTATAGTTCAAACCCTAGATGAGGATTTCCGGGCACCCGAGAGGAAGAAAATAGGATAATTTACTTCGAGAAAAGTTTCAAAACCTAAAATCAATCTCTAAAGCTCTCTCCAAGCGTGGTGTAACTTTCATATTATTAAATCATGTACCAAAAATGCACCAAACTCTCTATATAATAAGCTTTATACAAGACACACACACACAGTTTACGGTATGGACAAAGTATGTATGAAACAATATATTGTATCACCACCAATTCCTTGAATCCTTATTATTTAAGTATTGATAAGCATCGGGAAACATTACAATGAAGTTTGCATAAGAGATTACTAAAAAAACATACCTTTTTCATCAAATGACTTAGTTTATTGAAATTCGAAATGTAGGATAAAATCTAGATAAACATGAACCTTATCATAGATTCTCATGGCTTCATCAATAACTCATAAACTCGTATCAAAAAATTGTCCATCAAAGTCTTTTTGTACGACCCATATTGTTTATCTCTTTTGATAGCACAAGGGTCTCTTGATCTAACACCGCCACTATAGTAGAAGAGATCATGTTGATTAGGTGTTGTGTGTATGTAATTACTTGTTGATTCTCTTCCTTGAGTTGATGGTTTGAGATTTATACTTCTCCATTTTCCACAAAATGATATCAATTGATTCATGAGCATGGGCCACATCATTTTCCATGGTTGATTTGTCAAGCATCATTTTGTAAACTTCATAGTCATAGAATAATCATTTCTATCTTGTATTTATCAAATACCGTTATTGATATGTTAGTGTATTGAACTCCATATTCATTGACTGCAACCTTGGCGATGACATTGGGATTCTCGGGAGTGAAAGAATATTTGGTCATTTACATAATAGCCTCAAAATCGATCATGATTAGCTTGAATATTCTCTTTCTCTTCTTGATTTCCACATGAAACAAGATGGAATTTCTTCAATCAACTCACCACATCATATTCTTGCATTTGGTGGGAATTGCTCCTATATTGGTGGAAAGTACTCAAATTTAGGATGTTCTTGAATAAAATCTTCATGTTGATGATAGCGATTTGTTGCATTGTCTTCATGGGAAATGGGGAAACATTGCAAAGTATCCTTGGAATGCGAAGGCTTAGGCGAGTTGGAGATATGAATCACTAGAGCTTACACTTGATATGATACCACAACTTATAGAGTGGCATTTTCAATCAACCCATGAGAATTGGAATTGTTGTAAGTTGATGAATGATAGCTCGATTGTGATATTCTATAAACATGTTATTATTCCTCATTTGCTTCTTTTCGTCACTCAAGTTCACTTGTTGTTTAAGGATGATTTTGAGCTGATTTTGACTTCCATTGCCTCTTACTTTCTTGTGTGTGGGAAGAAGCTTGTATGGCGGGGGTGAGAGGATGATTGAGTAGCGCGTGGAAGTTTCTTTTTGCTCTAATTGGTTGGCCTTTGGTCTTCATGTGTATTTTTCTCATTTGTAGTACATCGAGGCCAACTCTTTCTCGTACCAAGCAAGGCTCTTCTTGATCACTTGTTGGACTTTGTCATCAAGTGAGATGTTGTCTCTTTTAGACCATATGACATTGGGAAGGGATGATGATGCAATGGAATCATATGTAGGGTTAACTATATTGAGGTCATTATTAGTAATTCCATGCAAGGCATCCTTCAATTTGAATGTGACTATTTGATTCAGGGTCATTCTAGAGTAGTCACGATGTCGAACCTCGAATTCATTAGCATAATCGACATAATAGTCTTCCATTTCTACACGATATCTATATTTTGTCCCGATAATCTTGTCTATGAACTCACACATATCAAATTAACATCTCCTTACGAATGGGTGTAATGTTATGAAAGTCATTTTGTATCCATTATCTCTACAAAGTGTGAAAAGAGACACTTGTGCAAAGCCAATGGAGAGAGGCAAATGAACACCATATTTGTGTTTTTCACCTAAGAAGCGGTTCACTCTTTGGCTAGTTTTTGTGAAGGCTCCATGAGCGCCCACTTGTGGCTCACATATTTTGGTAACTTATAAGGCACTACATTGTATCTCCGTCAACTTGAATGTATGAGAAGGTGGAAAATTGTATGAACCATGAGCCCCATCATGAGATCACCTCTTTGGCCTTCTGTAATAATCCCTCTTGTGGCTTATCCATGAACATCCTAATGACATATAAGAGAAAGTCGTTGTTGACACATCGGAAGTGATGCATACTAGATTTGAACTCAAGCTATGGATAATAGTGGAAAACACTATTTTACCCACGTGTCATTGTGTACCTAGTCTCTATACTAGGAAAAATATGTCTTCGTACCACTTCATAGACTATGTAGGAAGTCATATAAAAATGACCGGTCATCTTCACTTCAACCAACTGTTTTGTACAAATTATCACTTATGATTATGGCCTAATCAATGTGAAGTCTTTGATCCGAATAACATAAATGAATTTATACATCCAAGGACGGAAATATCATGCAGAGATGTTAAACACTCTACTCAATATGAAAATCATATCTCCAATCTTATCATAGAAGTCAATGCGGGAAATTATTTGAGAACCCTATTAATGTGAGTTCTCTTATTGACTAGTCAATTCTTGTTCATCATTTTGGAGAATTTTACCGGTCTTCATCCCAATATTGAAACTCCCTTGTGATTTTGGCATTCTCCTTGTCCTATGAAATTCTAAGCAGTTCTTCAATGTGTTTAGGTGTGACCAGGAGGATAAGCTCATTGTTATTGTTAAAAATCATCTTCCTTCGGGATCATAGTGCTCAACACAAGAAATGAATAGCTCGGGAATTGAATGGACATTGGAAATGATGCTTCTTGTGGTAAACTACTATGGTACATGAGCTGAGAAAATAATTTGTGACCCTCAGACTGATTCCTGTTGTAAAATTGACCCATATTAATGTGACCCTTGAAATTAGTGTCAATTATATCTAGTCATAATCTGAAATAGTGTGGATGATGGTATGACACCTTGGAATTCATATTTTAATGTCAATTTGTTTGACATTGAAATTTTTGGTAGAAGCAAGGAAAAATAAGCAAATGGAGACATAATTTTTGGTGTCGGGTCCTTGTCTCTGGGTCCACCACAAAAATGAAGAAAACAAGATTTTATTAAAATTTACCTTTTTAAAACAATACAATACAATTTGCCTCATTTTTTAATGATTTTGCAAATTAAAAGTTTGGGACAATCATGATCCTTTTGATCACTTGTGCAATGCTCTTGGCTTAGCCTTTCATCACTTTATTAAAATTTACGTTTTTTAACGATGCAATACAATTTACCTCATTTTTTAATGATTTTACAAACGAAATATTTAGAACAATCACGATCCTTTTGGTTACTCAAAGAATGCTCTTGGATTATCCTTTCATCACCTCCAAAATGGATTTTTGAATTTTCCTCTCCGTGTGGGTTTACAATCTTGCTTTAAAACAATTTCTTTGTGCGGGCTAGTTTTCTTAATTTTGACTAGTTCACCATCCTTTTTCAACACAAACTTCTATCCTCGGTCGGTCTTCACACCGGTAAAAATCCTCATGTGAGTTTTGGTTTTTGTCTCATTCTCCTAATTTCAATGCATATTTAGACTTGAAAAACAAATACAAGGAAAGGGAGAAATGCAAATAATCAAAAAGGAGTTCTTTACTGAGGAAAGAGAGAAATACAAATAATCAAAAATGAGTTCTTTCTTCCAATTTCTTGACTTCTTCTCTTCATTGATTCAAATCTTTGTTTTTACATGTGCTTTTGGTCTCCATTCTTGCATCCATGTGGGTATGAGCTAGTAATCATGTTGATAAATTAATTAAATGGGTCAAAAGAATGCATTTATTAGAGTTGATGGCTCTTGGGTTATGTGTTGTAAGAGGTGTGTAAGTAACCTTGGAGTGTGAAACACTCCACCTTCCTTTTGAAATTCGGATCTGTCCTTAGGGACTGATTTTGGAGGCTTGTGGGACAAGTTAAACTTGTCCCACACCTCTTAAATTGTTACACCAACCCTACCTATGGGTTGGAGGGTCAAAATTAGCCCTTATTATGCATTTTGAGAAGACAAGTTGTAAGTTCTTATTGCACCTTCTTACATGAATTTAATTTTGGTCCTTATGGGGTGTGGGCTTAGATTGTGTCTGTAAGAAAAAGGTCATTTATTCACCCACTTTTCTTAATTATGCTTGGAGTTGAAGTTGACTTATTTTTGTGGGTAGACATTTTCTTTCTAACCTCTACGTTGACTTGTTCCTTTGTCTTCTTTCTTTCAATGTGGCATCTTGTATCCTTGTTTCTATGTGAGCTTTGGATTTTTTTTTCTTTTGTGTAGACCTTGACTAGCTTCTTAACCTTTCTTGACACACAAATTGTCTTCTTTACACTATACGCAACACCCACACAAACTCTTTCTCTTTTCTTTTACATGATTCATCATTTCAATGTGTTTTAATCCTTGTATTTCTTGATTTTAACGTATTTTCCAACACTTTGTAGGTTTTAATTAAATCATTCTTTCCCGCATGTAAGTGAAACTCATTCATTTATTGTTGGCGAGAATTACGAGGATGGTAAAATAAATGCCAACGAAAGTGGAAATTTAGTACGTGAGAAGGAGAGAGAGGGAAGGGGAAAGTGGGGAAGCGGGTTGAATTTTGCCAATTGCCAAATTTGGCATTTGAAAAGTTTTCCCACGAACCCAATGAAATATCTCACTAGTATCATGGGCAAAAAGCAATTTAATTTTTACCCGATCTGAAAATGTTTTAGATGGTGAAGTGGGAGTAAATTCCTACTTTCCCTTCCCCTTAACTGTGAGTTTAACAATTAATTAACTTTTTTATAAAATTGGCATCATTAATTTAACAATCAAATTTGAAATTTAATTAATAAAATTAATAATGTCAATTAATTAAAGGTTTAAAAATACAATTAATGATGTTAATTTAATTATTTATTAGTAATTAACTAATAACATTAATTAAATCGATATTGTCAATTTATTAATCTAAATAATTAAATTAAAATCATTAATTTAACATTATAAACCATTATGCAAAGCCAAAAGAGGATGTGGAGCGAGGCGAGACAAAGAGCAATGACAAGAAGACGACAATACAATATTGCAACAATTGATATTGGAGAAGATGCAATATGAATGACTTCTTTGAATGGTGCGAAAAAATGATTTGGTGAAGCATTTTAATGCGAAAAGTTTTTAAATTTTTGAAATTTATAATGTTTAAATTTTTGGGAGAATAAGAACCCAATATAATTTCAATCGCTTATCACACTGGAGATAAATGGTCAAATAGAAACGGTGGACCAGGGTCTAGAAGACATTCTTAAGATGTAATGTATGGATCAACAATATAAATGGGAAGATTACTTGTCATTGGTTGAGTTTTCTTACAACTACTCACACCATTCAACATTGGGTATGGCCCTTTTCGAGGCTCTGTATGGAAGAAAATGTCAAACACCTATTAGTTGAGATCGAATTGAGGATAGGGGTGTTATAGGTCCTGCCATACTTAAGGACATGGAAGAGTAGGTAATGTTGATTAAGCAAATCTTGTTTAAGGCTATAGACAGGCAAAAGAGTTATGTAGATAGGAAATGAATTCCAAGATAGTTCATAGTGGGTGACTAAGTTTTTCTAAGAGTTATACCAAAGAAGAGTTCTATCAAGTTTGGAAAGTATTCCAAACTAACACCTCATTATGTGGGACCATTTTATGTTCTTGAATTGGTTAGCCCAATGACATATAGACTTGCATTACCTCCATCTCTATCCCAGTTACACAATGTTTTTCATGTGTCTTTATTGAAAAGATATCATTTTGATGTGTCTCATGTTATTGATTGGAAATATGTAGGTAGAGGATCCGAGAGTTTTTTGGTCGAGCTCGTACATGTGTTTGAGGTTCGCAAGCTTTGCTTGCAAAACAAGGAAGTCTATCAGTGCAAGGTCCAAGTGGGACCAATATTCAAAAGATTGTGTTACCTGGTAGGACTATGATGAAGTCCATAGAGCATACCCACATTTATTTCATTAGTTTGTTTTGCTTTGATATTAGTAATAATCACCGCTCCTCTTAGAGGCGAAGGATGTTACATCTTGAAACAATGCACTTATTATTTTGAGACATTCTGAGAACTGGGTGGCGGTAACCACCCTTGATACAACATATTATTACTGATTAGATTTGCTTGATTAACATTATGATATGTTTTGGATTAAAAAAATTATTTTCATAATTAATCACGCAATAGATGGATATTTGATATGAAATTATAGTTATTGATTATTGTTAATGAAAATATGTTGTTTATGATTTATTTTAAAGTTGATTAATTATATTGGACATATAATGCACTAGGTATTGTTTTTTTTGCATGTGCAGGTGTTCTCATAATGTGAGAAAGGGTATCATCAGGGAGAGAAGACAAGATGCGGTAATGGGTATTGGAAGGGAGAAATAATGTACGTAAAACAATTCTCGAAAAATAGGTCAAACCATAAGTTGGTCAAGATAACCCTTTTCTATGATTTAAAACTTGTATCAAATATCACTTATGTGACACAATGATTTTAGTTGTAAAAAAAAGGAAGTTGTGCACTCTCGATTTGATGAGTATCACAATATTGCATTTCGAGTTAGTCAAATGGTACATTGTCATTTTATGACAATAGAACATAATAAGGTTTGACTATATTCATTTTCATATAAAAGCATTACTTTTCTTTAAAATAAAAATATTAAAGCTAGTTATTTGGTATCCAAATCTTATTAATTCCGTTCAATTTTGCATATCTCGGACCATAAAAACTTCGTCTATTATTGTATATTCTTATCATTCATTGTTTTAAGATAAGCATACATGTTTATAGGTGAAGTTGCTCCTTTAATAAAGGATTCAACATTCATCCTCATTTTAAGGATAGTGAGTTGTTGAAACAACTCATGTATCCGCTCACACAACATTACAAACTATGTTTGTAATATTCTAACAACTAACATGTACAACAATTAACTACTAGTGAGTAATTACTCAGGTAATTATTCATTTTACAATATTATTACTAACTTCATTGTCAAAGATATATGGTGATTACAAATAGGTAAAAATATTTACTCAATGTAAATACTAATTCCCAACATTGCCCCCTTAGTGTTTACATGGAAGCAAAATACTTTCACACTTCTTCTACGGGTTGTTTGCCTCGCTCACTCATGAACTTGGCAGGATAATTTTAGTGGCGAATATTCGTAATATGGTGAATATTCCATTTTTGAAAAATTTGAAAAGGTGAATTTTTTGGCGCGGGTCAGTGACCTGTTTGCCTAAAAATTACAGTTTAATTTTTTTTAGGGGTCGGCTTTGCCTACCCTTGAAACTATCCCCTATATAATCCTAGATTATTCGCAGGTAGAACACTACTAGATCACTCATACCACCTGGGGCATATGTATTATCAAGTACAATAAACACGCGAAAGGAGGGTAGAGGCTACAGATGCGTGACAAGAGGGTGGAGGCTACAAATGCGCGACAGAGAGTTTGTTGACACGTGACAAGGAGAGTTTGTTGATGCGCGACATGGAGAGTTTGTTGACGTGCGTGATGAGTGCAGAGGAAGCAGATGCGTGACAGAGAGTTTGTTGATGCGCGATACGCTTTTTTTTGTCGCGCGACCAGAGGGCAAAGGCTACAGACGCGCGACAGAAGATTTGTTGTCGCGCATCAACCACCTTGTTGATGCGCGACAACAAATCTCCTGTCATGCGTCTGCAACCTTCTATCATGCCACCTAAAAATTAGGTTAAAATTTTGTTGTCGAGACCCCCAAAAAAATCGCCTTTCCGCGAAACCGGTTCCGAGGATATTTGCCAGGTATTTTCCACCTTCAATTTCTAAGAGGTCTCTTAAAATGAACCCTAGAACTTGGCACACAACTTGAAATGAAGGTAGAAGAAGGAACACAACAACTTATTATCAACCATGCATTATTGGGAACACATTTGACCGAACTAATGTAGGAACATGTATAAGAATCATATGCATATCAATCGCTCACCGTAGGGAACACATCTAACCTACTTAGTGTGGGAACTCAAGTAGGAACCATCTGCACAACCTTAAATGGTTTTACAAATGTTTACCATAAACCTAGGTATGAACAAGAACACTTATGATTGTTCACCCTCTACAAGTATCGTAATGCTACTTTTCTTTCATGTTTTCATTTTTCCACAATATGTTTACATTAGGAATGGTCACATATACAAGTGAATAAGAATGAACCTTTGTTCTTATTACAAAACACATCAAAACAAGAACTTTGAAAAATAGAGTACATGGAAACCAAAACACACAACTAGAAAAACATATTGTAACCACAACTTCGTGCGGCCCCGTCATTGGTGGATGATGAGAGGTCACCGATCGATCTCCAACCTCCCGTGCCTTCATCCTCCAATAGGTCCCCGCTTACTCAACAAATATGGCTTTGAGGCTTAAGAGTTTCCACGTTGGGTTTATTACAACTTGCCCCGCAATGTGAAACTAGTTAAGTATCGTATGTATTGGCGTGTTGTCAAGCATTGACATTTTGTGGCCGAGCTTTCTCGGTGGTCGATGTCCGCCTCATTTTCTAATTTTATTTTTTAAATTTTATTTTCATAATATTATATTCAATTGATTTGCGTTTGTACCGAAAAAGTGCCCATTACAAACAATGATTTTTGGGTTTTTTTTTTGACATTTTGATAAAAAGACTTAACACACAAAATGACTTTATATTTAACTCTTTGATATTACAATTTTTTAATACACCCAAATTCATAACAAATTAATATCCCACTTTTGGCCTCCTTAATTTGTAGAAATAATCTCACGTGAAAAATTTGTTGCACTTAGGGGTTTGACCCCTTTGACCACCGCTTTGTCAAGTTTTAACAAAATTGTCATTAGCCACACGGGCTATGTAAAACTCTGAATTTTGAAAGCAGTATTGTTATTTAACTTACGAGTAAAGACCTTTTTTAAAAATAAAGAAACACCGTACCTTTGAATTTTGAACTCCATGAGTCGCGAGTAGTTGTGGGAGTTTGAGGTCGATGGGAAAAAGATGGTGTGCGGGCCAATGAAAAAATCGACAGCTATGTAACGATCTTTGAAGATGAAATCTTCCTTATCCAGATGATGTTGGACTTGGATCAGATCCAAGTCCAACTCAAAACTAAATCCTTTGAAGCAGTTATATATATTAGGTTGGCGGGGAAGACGTCTCTAAAGCTATCTATACCAAATGCAAACAGAGACGTGGAATTTTTCATTAGAAACAATGAGCGTCGAACACATTATAATTAGTAAATCAGTTCCGATACAGTTGGGTGATGCGCCATGGGAACATGACGAGCTATCAAATTCAAACATTCTCGCAGGAATAAGATCACTTTTATAATCTTGGAATCGAGTGCACCTTTGAGAACCCAGAAACACACCATTGGCTATAAATCTTGAGAATTTGGTTAGCATAGTAAACCATAAACTTTAGACTTACCAGCCACAGGAACTCTAAGAGAACCCCGAGACCTCGTGAATGATCAAATGATCAGAACACGTGATTGGTCAAGAACCCCAATCCTGAATTGAACCATACGTCCTTTGCTCAATTCATGCTCAGTTATTTTGAGCCACAAAGAGAAAGGGATAAATGGCTTTGGAAGGCATCTTAATATATCAAGTTCATTGTTTTTAAATATTTATAAAAATGATAACACAATAAATGTGGGATTAACCTAGGGTGTACATTGGGTAAGATCTCACCTAGCTAAGAAGATATCAATCCATAGGAAATTGTAGCTAGAACATTCTTTTGAAATGAAATGAAATATTTTAATGATGTACATGAGACTAAAGAGTCTATGGGATCAAAAGTTGAGACATTAATATGATTTCAAACTCTTTTCAACATCAGATCTTCTACTGTGAATCTTGAGCACAAAACCCGCAATCTTTTCAAGTCTTGTTTCTTCGAATAACTCATTTAATTTGTCCACCTTTAAGTCATTTTCGTACTAGATACGAATATCATCATAAGATGAACACTCCATGATGAATTTCCATTCCACTTTTACCACCCGTTTGCTGCAGAAAAACAAGTTCTCATTTCCCAATCCTCCTTGGGTATAGTCAATCTATCGGTTTCACATCGAAGATGACGCGACCCAATCCTCGATTAAGCCGCTAGAATCCTTGATAGCTACTCTAAGATAAGCTTTTTCATCATGCTCCCAAGTGGGGTTAAATTATTTGATGTAATATGCTTTCTTTCGACCAATCTGCTCTATCCACATGGTAGTCCTAGATTTTTCTAGAGATACATAGTTTTTTAATTCCTTGTTATTGTTAGGACACTCCTGAAAGTTGATGCCCCATTTGTTCATCCATTTGTTTCGTGCTTTATCCAAATTTTATTTCTACACTCTAATTTTTCCTCCATAACCATTTTGGGCCGCAATGATTACCCATGCTTTCAACCTTTTTTCGAGATAACTTAAAGAATCGAGTTTCTTGTTGATGCTTCCATCAGAAAGTAACCTCTTCACCAACATGATCGGGATTATTTATTTGAATTTAAGATTGCTTGTGATTATGTGTTTTGGATTCTTTCTAATTGCCTCCACCTATGATTACATTCTACTCCCCATACTTTGCAACCATAAAGGGTAACTAGGATGACCAACAATCCAAAAGGGTTTTCTTTGTTTTCCAAAGACTAAAGTTTAGTTGTCTTACACCTATTTTAAAGTAGGTAAGATTCTTTCCAACTCCCCGTATCCTTTTTTTCTCTACAAGTCTCCCAACTAAGCTTGTTGTGTAAATCAATCTCAAGATATATGTATTCTGCTACAATTTCCAAGGACTCCCCTAAAAAAGAAAGTTAATTTGTTTTTCTCTCCTTTTTAAATAAAAAATCACGACTTTTGTTTCGCTTAATGTTCACTTACATCTCGACTTCCTAGAAAAAAAGTTCTAAGGATTTCAAATGATCCCTCAATCCTTGAGCTATTTTAGAAATTAGAATAAGATCGTCGGCATATAAGAGTAACTTCACCACATAACTTGCCAACTGTATGCCCCCTCCCTCGGCTTTGCTTAACCATTCTTCCAACTTGTCAATGTATAATCCAAACAAGGTGGGAGAGAGAGGACAACCTTGTTTGACACCAATGTCACTACCAAAACATTCTAACATGCACTCTCTAGTTCTGATTTTAGCTCTAACCTGCTCATAAAGCCTATTCATTGTTACTCTAACTCGTCTGGAATCCCAAGTTCCTTCATCATATTCCAAAGTTTTTCTCTAGGTATAGTGTCAAAATATTTCTGAAATTCAACAAAGCAAAAAAAATCTTCCTCTCTTTGGGTGTCACACACCTTTTCAATCAAGTGCCTAAGATTGATGTAATGGTCGATGGTTGAATGTCTAGGTCAGAAGTTTGCTTTCCCTTTTGCTCTTTTACCCTCTCTTTCTGGCCCAACTGTTGATTCAACATTCTATCATGCCCTCAAAATATTACCAAGGAGAGGATTGACCATAATGGTGCGGTAATTGGATGGATTATTGATATCACCACTTTTAAATAGAGGAATAACAACACTAGTTGTCCACTCCAATGGGAAGCCATTTTGGTTGATCTCATTGAATATTTTTCTGATGTGCAGAGTGAGGACCTCAACACCCCACTTTAAAAATTTAGCCTGCAGCCCATCAATATCTTATGCTTTACCACTTGCTAGATTATTTATGCCCTGTTTGATGTCTTCCACCGAGAAAAGCTCGGTCGAGGTATTAATTATGGGAGGAATATCCTTCTATGAGACCACTCATAGAGGATCCTTGCATACTCTAACCACTGAGCATCTGTGATATTATTTTCTATGTGTTTTTCTTTTGTTGTAGCTCCCTCCAAAAGCCTTTGGGATTGTGTTTTCCAAGAGAAATTAATTCTTTCCTCCTCATATTCACATAGCTTTATTTTTTGTATTGTACCAATTTCTCATATTTCTTTTTATTTTCTTTGTTCATCTCACTTTCCTTCAAATCTCTCTTAACAGCCTTACATTCTTCGTCATACTACGGATTCATTGGAAAAGTATTTTCAACTCCCCGAAAAGAGTTTGTGAGAATCGAATCAGAAACGAGGCACCACAAAGTAGTTACACTCCAACGGAATCGTGATAACTCCAGCGATAGCAAGAAAGAATTGATCAGTAATGGAAGAACTTGCTCAACAAAAACAAAGATTGCATAGAGGAAAGACAGCAGAGTGTCTTGGCATGCTCATAAATGAATATTAAAGGGGTACATATAGGGTGTTGAGTAACCCTTGTGCATGACACACATGAAACCCTAAACCTAACCATAAATCTAACCCATGTGAGATGACCCTCCAATATGAGAGGAGGACACATAGTATAATTCACACTAACACCCCCCCTTCATGAAGCTGGGGTAGCGGCTGTGATGAGTCAGACGGAAGAGGAAGACACTCCTAAACAACTAAGAAAGATGTGTCAATGGGGCCCAGCAACTAAAGGCATGATAAGGTGCCCATATAGGTGCCCATCTTCCTAGAAGAAGAAGAAGAAAAATGGGTCCCGCATAAAGCCTGATGAGGTACCCATGTACAAAAGAAGTCCCAAGTAGCGAAGGAAAACCCAGTGGGAAAAACATCCACCACAAGAGAACAAAAATACTCTCTAATCTAAGAAAGATGCCAAAGATGGGTCCTGGCCATAGACTAGCCTGTAAAGGTACCCATGTACAAAGGGGCAATCTCTCGGAAAGATGAAAAAGAGAGAAGATGAGGGAGATGAGATGGATGCGGAAGATGCCATGGATGGATTTGAACTCTACAACTCTAAGAAGTCTCCCAGAAGAATGTCGATGATGAGATCCTCTACCTCTGGACTGAAGAAGAGCCATCTGCACCGTACTGTGTGTCTACCCTTAGGAAGGACAGAAAAGATGTGCTGGAAATCTGCCCACTCCACGAAGGAAATTGAAGGTAGTAGCATGAAGAACTCTAAGTCTGGTCCATGAAAGTGTGACATAGGTCTAGCAAGCGAGTGCAAAGGAGCCGAGGGTAATGTCACAAGTGTAGAATTGTCAGAGTATGAAGGGTGAACACCTGTAGAAAGGATTTCCAACTGATGTGAAGGCAATAAAACATCCCCCATGATAGAAAATGGATCCACAAACAAGGGTGGATTAATGAAAGTCTCTCGGTAAAGTGGAAGTGGCAAGAGTCCAGAAGGGGCACTCCCAACAACGGAGATGATGAACTCCTCTGAAATACCTGTAGATGGATGAAGAACCTGTAGTACATCACAAGTGTACTGTATAGGAGACTGCTCAATATCTGATGAGATGTGGGATGTGTCAATACTCTCTGGAATAGTGAGAGAAGGAGGAGAAGAGTCCTCTATAGTACTCTTGACATCAAAACTGGGTGCACAATCCTTGTCATCAGAAGTAGAACCAAGCGAGTTTGTATCAGTGGAACTATCATCACACGAAGAAATAGAGGAGACAACTGAATCAGAAGTAGAGGTGAAGAAAGAGTGGGGTCCAATGAAATCTGAGCGAGTATGTCTCATATCCGAAGTATCTCCAACTAAATCTCCAGCACTTTGCAAAGTTTTCCTAGCCCAAAGAGGACCAGGAGAATCAAGCTCAGAGTCAGAAGATTCTTCACTCGAGTGAGAAGGGACATAGTCCTCATCATCACTACTGTCAGAATCGGAAGACTCAAAAGTCTGAGAGTCATGAAGAGGAGCACACTCAACAACATCATCATCTGAGGAGTCAGAGTCCGAATCAGAGAGCTGAAGAACCTCAGTAGGTAGAGAAGTAGAAGTCGAATCAGAAGTAAAGTGGGAAAAGGTATACAACCGTGAACGGTGATCTGCCTTTCCCTTAGCCACTGTAGTGTCATCGTTAAGCTCATGAATAATCACGAGTTAGGACCAAATTCCACTCGCATTCCTTCACCAAGGTGAGTAATTTGGTAAACCGATAGGAGATTGGTAGAGAGATTAGGAACACTCAACACTTGGTTGAATGTTCCCCCATCTATCTCTACCGATCCACTACTCGGAAACCGACACTTTCGTGTTATCACCCAACATGATTTGGGACATATCACAAGGTTCGATGTTGGAGAACTCAACATGTGAAGAAGCCATGTGGTGCGAGGCACCGGAATCTATAATCCACGTCAATGAAGGAGAAACTTGAGCTACGAGGGCCTTTCCTTTCTTCTTATCAGATTTAGAACCTTTTGCAGTGGAAGACTCGGCCTTCGGAGCATTTTGTTTTATGGATTCAGGAACACTTATTTTATTCTTCTCAAGTAAATGAGATAAGTGATCAATCTGTTTCCAAAAATAGTGTTTCTCGTCGTGACCAGACTTCTTGCAATAGGAACACAAATACCTGTCTTTCTATGCTCTAGGCTCAGAAGTCGAAGTGTTCGTGTTAATTTTAGTTTTGGTCTTGGTTTCTTTCTTAGGTTGATCCTTTTTCTCTATCTCATTATCAGTCTTCTTTTCCTTACTAGTACTTGCTACAAGGGCATGTGACTTGGACTTGAGAGACCCCATTTGAATGAGTTTGTCCTATTCTCGAATGAGTTGGGACGAAAAATAGTCAAAGGAGGGCATATTCCAATCCTTGCCCAAGGCAGACTTTTGTAGCATAAAAAGTTGACACAAAGACAGAATATTCAGGACCTAACTTAGAGAGAATCGATAAGATTAGTTGAGAATCTTTCTTCTCTACTTGACATCCTTTTAACAATGATCTAGTGTGGAAAAACTTCGAGAAGAATGCTTGTAGGTTTTCAAAATCACTAGGATTTAACCCTAGTAGTTCGTTTTCCAACTCATGCGCTCTCATGTCATCATGTTGTCCAAACATTTCATCTAACGTTGTCCACGCAGACTTAGGTGTTTCAGACGACTCAATGTGGAAGAGCAAGTTGGGAGAAACAGACATGCAAAGAAGACCTAAAGCTTCATCACTGCGGTTTAACCACTTAGATTTTTTAGGTTCGTCGTCTGGTTCAGTCTCAGTTCCCATGGTGATGCGGAATAACCCTTTACCCCTTAGTTTCATTATTATTTTTGATCTCCATTCGAAAAAGTTGAACGGCATAAGCAAAGGAATTGAAAGAGCATCCATAGAGAGAGAGAGAGAAAGAAATGCAGAAAAGAAACACAACCACCCAGGAAAATAACAACCCCCCTGCTTTCGGCACTTTATAGTTTAGTGCGTTGATTACAATCGGGTCCATGCGTGCGGTTGGAAACACTTGGTAACTCATCTTGCAATCAGCGTAATAACACGCAAGAGAGGAGACCACAACAGTGTTTCGTGGAGCGCAACAAATAGGACACCGTAAACAAGCACAAGCAAAAAACAAGAAAGGAGGTGAAAGCCAACCCTAGTGGTGAGAAAAAATGTCTCACGTCGTAAAAGGAAACCCCCTTGCTGTAGACTATGGCGAGACGCGCTCACTAGTCGCAAGCAATAATAAGGGTGAAATACAAGGTTTTAAATGAACTCAAGGAGTTCAGAGAATCTTCAGAATGCGGAAAAGAGCTTGGAAGGAAAAAAGGTGCTCAAAGTGATGTTGCACACTTGAGCGCATGATTAGTGAAAAAAATCGACAAGAATGCCTAAATTTTACCGTTTGGAAACGCCCAATTTTGCTATTTTTAGAGCTATTGGAGTTTTTAAAAAAAAATGATAAAAAGGGTTATTGAAAGAACGATTTTTAATTTACTATAAATGAGATAGGTTAATTTGTAATTAATAAAAAATAGATTTAATCAAATTAAATCTAATTAATAACAAAACTAATTAAGATCTAAAAAATTAAATCCTAATTAAGTTAAAAATACTTTCCTTTTTAAAATAAATGAAATTTAAATTATTCCAACTATAATTTTAAAAACACAATTAGAAGGAATTCGTTTTTACTAAAAAAGAAAGCTTTTTAAAAATAAAAAAAGGAAAGCTTTTGTTGTGTTTAAAAGGAAAGATTTTTAAAAAAGGGAAAGCTATTTGTTTGTTTTTAAAACATCTAAGAAAAGATTTTCTCAAAAACTTTTAGAAAGTATGGAAAACACTTATAAAAAAACATAAACACTTTCCAAAAAAATGTCTTACCTAGCGAGAGCCGCGTGAAAAAAAAAAAAGGCCGTTGAAAAAAACGCAGAAAACTGTCTATCAAAAAAAATCCGTGAATTTTAAAACACAATTTTATACTCACACGTGCGCGGCCGTTGGAAGGAAAGCAGCCCACGGCGAGCGTTAAGGAGGCACGGAGTCACGGGGCGGGTGAGCAAGAGCCGAGCCGAGGATACAAAGTGGGCGAGCAATGGTCGCGCGCGGCAGAGCAGAGCAGTGTAGGTCGCGGCTCATCAAAATCAAGTGGCCTTCTTTTATCATTGACAATGAGAAGGCTGTTATGTATGTAAGGAAATCTTGTCCCATATACATGCTATAGGAAAAGTGAGCTCACAAACCATAACATGAGCTTGTTGACCATGAAGGGACACAACTAGGGAAAAACACGAGCTCCAAACCACCAAAAAAAGAACTCCAAGCCACAGAAAAAAATTGTATTCTGCAAAATACCAGAAAACAGAGCCAAAAAACCACAGAGATCTAAAAAAAATCACTTCTATTTTAAAAATTTTATTAAAAAATGAAATAATCTCTATTTTGGATTTAGTTAAGCCAGCTAAAAAGGCGGTAAAACCCGATTGCTCAAGGTATTATGAAAACCTGCACATGCACAAAAAAACACAAAAACTAACACAACTTTTCGAGAAAGCTTGTTAGAGAGATTAGCAAAATAATTCCAGAAAATAGTGATCAAAAAACTTGCATGCAGAGTAAAAAAATGAAACCAAGAAAGAGTAATCGCAACTAAAAATAATGAGTGCACGTTTACCCGATCTCAGCTCTGATACCATGAAAAGAGTTTGTGAGAATCGAATCAGAAACGAGGCACCACGAAGTAGTTGCACTCCAACGGAATCGTGATAGCTCTAGCGATAGCAAGAAAGAATTGATCAGTAATGGAAGAACTTGCTCAACAGAAACAAAGCTTGCATATAGAGGAAAGATAGCGGAGTGTCTTGGCATGCTCATAAATGAATAGTAAAGGGGTACATATAGGGTGTTGAGTAACCCTAGTGCATGACACACATGAAACCCTAAACCTAACCCTAAACCTAACCCATGTGAGATGACCCTCCAATATGAGAGGAGGACACATAGGATAACTCACACTAACACTCCCTTTCTAGGCTTAGATATTTTGCACGCACTTAATGCTTTGTGAATTAGAGGAATCAACAAATTACTGCATACATAGCCACTTGTCCCCTTGGTTGCCTTGCTCTCCATGTCATTTCTTGTCATCTGAAATTGCTGCTCAAGGGAAGCAACGAAGATTTCTTGATTTGCTTTATTTACAATGATTTTTCCTTGTTGTTGAGTTGTCTTTTACATGTGGTGAACTTGTTTTCTTTGGTGCTGATTTGAGATGGTACCAAGCTTGACAAAGAGAGGTTTATGATCAGATTTTAGCTTGATAGGACAATCCCCTATTTCAAACTCAAGCAACTAAGAAATAGAGCTTTGGGAGTAAATGACATAGTCCACTACACTTTGACCATTATATGTTTTTCATGTGATACTACCCTGATCTAGGCCAAGCCCTCATGTCATTACAAATAACCATGTCGTATAAGTTGCATAGGCCTAGAAGCTCAACCCCAAAATGTGTCACCCCTCCATTACCATCTTGAGATATTCTTTCTCAAAGTTGATCACCGAACATGTGAATAAGTGAATCGATCATGCAAACTTGTGAATTGATCTTTAATACCACTTAAAACTAATCTGGAGATCACGTGAAATTAAAGCTGGTCATGCAAGAGATTGGTCAAGTAAATAAGAAACTAAAATTATCCACAAACTTATATCAACTGATTGTGGGGATTTTGGATCATTCGAATAGATAGTTAACATAATCGGATCAATTTTTTTAAAGAAAAGAATGAAGGTATTAATGAAAATGCGGGATTGAAAATAGAAAATAATAGCTCTATCCCAAAAAAAAAAAGAGGATGTCAAAGTCATCAACACACACACACATGAACAAAGATTATGGATTAGATATGGATATTTCACGAGAGAGACGCACATGAGAGCATGGTGACACGAAACATAGATAGAGATCGAGATGATCACAAAATTGAGAACACAAAAATTAAATATTTCCTAGAAATCATATAGGCTCCCATAGAACACACAAGTTCTCCTATTTTTAAATCTGGTTTAATTCATAAATTCTATTTGATTAAATGTTAGGAAACCATAGAATTCGATTTTATAGTTTCAACAATTTGAGAATGATAAGGAAAACCGATCACAAAAACTCAATCTAAATATCATATCAAGTTTCACTAATCATAGTTCTTAGATCAAATTTTCTTGGTAAACACAATATATCTCATTTCGAGACAATATTTAATCAATAATAGTTAACAAATCACATAAACAATTATGTGTAGAGGATTAGATGGGTCATGGGTTTAGTAACCAACCTCGTCATGTTTTAAAAGAAGGCGACGATCGATTCCAAAATGTTATAAGTCATTAACATGAACATTTAGTTCACACTCTGCGAGGAGCTCGAATGGCCAAGGCTTGAAATTATCAAAAGAGGGGTCACAATTCGATTCCCCCTTCCCAATCCTTTTGATCTATCTTTATATCGAGAGATATGCGATTAAACTAGATGACGAAACTAAGATAATAGGTGATTAACCTTAGAGAATTAAACTAGGAAACAAGTTATCACTAAAAATTGTGACTAATATTTTATTTGTATTATCGGGTAATTATTAAGGGAACTTAAAATAGAATAACAATAAGGTTTTTCATTCGAGAATATTATGAGAAAGATAAGTGAACTTAGGAAAAGGAGAACATTATCACTTATGATGTCTAAGCTAACTTTGAGGTATGAAAATGTTAATATTGCATGCATTGAATAACATTATTATCAATCGTGGTAAGGATCTATTAAAGTAATTATAACATTTTAGGAGAACAAAAACCTATGTTTATTATGATGAAATCAAAATAGTGAAAGTATTTTGTTCAAAAATATGTTGAAAAGAGGATTATGGAATAATATAATCTTTTCATTTTACACATTCGATAGGGTGCGTATGATGTTGTTAAATATGATGTTTGTTATTATAAAGATGTGGAATGTGTATAATTGAAGGTCATATCTACAAGAAACAAGCCTATTTCCCACAAATTTTCTATAATATAATTTTTGTGGTTATAAGGAATTCAAAAATTAAAAACGTGGCATTGAAATTATAGCCCATCCACAATTTCATATATTGTTGTTGTTTGTCCACATCTTATTACAAATGTTGGTAATCTACAATTTATAAAATTTGTAGATAGGGCCTACAATTTTGGTGGTGTAGATTATCTACAACTTTTACAATTTTCAACTTATCCACAACTTATGTGATTGCCAATTTTCCACAATTTTTAAAAATAGTTATTTATCCATATATTCCCATGTTGTCAATTTTAGTTTCCCATTAATGTAATCTTTATTGAAATTTCTACATTTTCTTCTACAATAATGGTTACCACATAAAATTTGTAGCTCAAGCTACAATTTGTTAGCCACAATAATTATTTATGATAAAACTTCAAAAAATATATAGAATTTCACAAATAATGTTATAATTAATTTAAATTTCTTTAGAAAACTATATAATAGTTTGTCTACAACATATAAATACATATGATAATATCAAATTTACATAATGATAATTTTTAACTTACATTTTCTTATCTAGAATGTGTTTTTCCCCACTTATTATTAGTTTATATATATATATATTTTTATATATTATATATATATATATATATAAAGTTGAAAATTTTGAATGTGAAGTTATATTAAACACAATTTCAAATATTTTTAAAATAAAATGTTAGCTTTCAATTATAAAGAAAAAGAAGTCAAAGATGAGTTCATTACATAAATTATAATATAAAGACTCTTTTAGCTTGATAAATCTATTTCTTTAATAATCAAAGTCATTAATTTAAAATTATAAGAAAAAAATTAATGTGATTAACATAAATGGTGAATAAAAATAAGAGAGAAAAATAATAAAATTATAACCACACCATTCTATAATGATAGCATTAAAAGCGTGTGTGCGCGCGCGCTTCTGTGTGTGTGTGTGTGTGTGTGTGTGTGTGTGTGTGTGTGTGTGTGTGTGTGTGTGTGTGTGTGTGTGTGTGTGTGTGTGAGATCAAATTAAGCTAAGTTTAGGAGACATAAGGGCAAGATTGAGCTAAATAAAATATCTTCCCTTGTAAGATTTCAAGACTTCGATTAAAATCATAATAAAGAGTGTCGTGGAGAGAACATACATTAATTGAATTACAATTAAACCTCTTAAACAAATAAATGCAAAATGTTTACATTAGTTCAAAGCTCCACAATAGTCCTTAAAACATGTTCTTTGGATTAACACATGTGTCATGTGGAAGCATCCCCTCTCGATGCACAAATAGCCTTAAAATTGCCAAAGTTCCTCCCCATTCATTTCATAGACAATTTTGCGGGGCCACCTTGAATGACCCCCGTTAGTCATCTCACCCTCCCAATCCCACCACAAGAGAATGAATATTAACCTTAATGAGATAACATTTACAAATCTACACTAAAAATATTTAAGGAGCGAAGGGAAATAAGAAGCTTGTTTTTATTTTTCTACTTACATGTGATTTAAATTTGGCACATGGATCTTACAAAACATTTGGAGAAAAGAAAAGAAAACTTAACATAAATAATAATTTATTAATGTGCAATGAAAGTAAATGAGGATGTGAAGGAAATGGAATCTAATGAGGATTCTATGGTAGGTATTGCATATCTGTACAAATACCCATTTGAGACAAAGCGATATCTTGTGTATCGTGCATTGTATTTTCTCTAGTAAGATGTCCATACCATCGCCACCAAACATTATTGTCATGTAATTGTCCCCTGGCAGTAATACTACACAATGAAAAATTATGTATATTGACACCTTCATGGAAACCAATACAACGAAAAATAAAATTTTGTGAGTAGATTTACGAGAATAAGTGAATACAACTTTATACTCACTTATGGTGTTAAAAATTAGAACATGGAATTGAATGAAAAACTTTCTAGATAGACAAAAGTTTTTGGTTATACATTTCTCATATCACTTAAAATGATAAGTAACAATGGAAATCCATCCGGGTAATGCTATCAAAAACTATTAAAAAAGAATTTTAAAGTGACCTATTAAATGTCCTACCCTCTATGTCTCTTATAAATGACCTAGGAAGCATAAGAAACATTTTCAATCTTTGAAACATGGATTGATTTCAACCTTCAAATAAAATGGAAATAATTTATTTTGAATGAAAACCATGAATAACAAGCAAAATTTCTTGGTGCCATAAATTATGGTGAGACTTGCATAAATTCCATCTTATATAGTGCAAGTGTTACTTGCAATTGCAATTGAGTGCTATTAATCACAAAATAATTATTAACCATTGTAGTCAAGTGTTGTTAATGACACAAGTACTTATTAGACAACTTTGCATCTTAATATTAATAAAAACTACATTTATATATCATTGCATGTTAAGTTACTAAATATATTCAAATTAAGAGAATAAATTGAAATTTTATGTTTTATGTTTAATTAGTTTTTAATAAATTTTTATACTTAGACATAAATTATTTTAAGATATTATTGATATATTATATGAAGGAATTCAAAATAAAAATTATGTGGGTTCAACATCAACATAATATGTAATTTTCACATTTAAAATTACATTTATTGATATATTACATTGTTTTATTTTGAGAATTAACATGAAAATTTCATCTTATTCTAGTTTTATATTTAATTTTAACTTTTAGCGAGAATGTTCTTATGCTACATTATATTTATAATATATTAGATGTTTTTTTATAAAAATTGTGAATTTTTAAGTAAAGAATATCGAAAATGTTGGTTTTCTACAAATTTAATATTTATATAATTAATTGTGGAACATCTACACAACCTAAAAACTTAACAATGAAGTCATTATGGATATGTTACAAATATTCTACAATTCTATTAAATTGTGAATTTTTGTAGAATAATTGTGGTAAAATGACCTTGTTTGTTGTAGTGTGTAATTGGAAAACTATTGCAAACAATTGTAGTCCTTCACTTGTGGAAGTGACAAACCGAGCATATGATCCTTACAAAATGACTTCCTTAAGTGGTATGAGACACTTAAGATGGTTACATTGTAGGCGTCCTATTCAAGGTTTGTTGTGTTGTTTGGAAGTGAACAAACTAGGATTACAACTCTTGTAACATAACAAGAACATGTGATATGGGACATTAAAGAATGTTGGATTATTTGTGCTTTAATTATAGTTTTCCCTTTTCTTGAAAACTTGGAGATAGAGATGTTTTGTTGCCAATTTCCAGTTGGAAAAAGAGTATGTTTTGAGAGATGTGCTAAGATTAGGGGTGATAATACAAATAGGGATAGATAGCCTAGTACATAGAATCACATATGACAATTACTAAGAGGGGATATAGGGTGAGATTGTAGATTCGTGGTAGGCTACCCTCTTGATTAGTTATTTTAAACTATTTCATGCTCTAACATCTTGTTGATTTCAGGGATTAGGTGGGTAGTTATTGTTATCCTTAGACTTTTGGCCAAAAGCAAAATCATTATGTTATGATTTTATGATGTATATTATTCCTACCCCGTATTAAGTCTACCAATTGATTAGGTGATTTTTATACACATGAGACTCTCTCTTTCCTCATTGATTACCACATCTTCCTTCTTTTGAAGGGGGTGCCTATCTTAAATTTTGAGAGGTGTGTGAGTATCCTGTAAGGCTCGTGGTTGGAGGTAAAGCACTTTGATGATGATATTCATTTCACAACGGTTTGGTGACTTAATGGATCTCTTACGACTAGCGACAATTGATCAAAAACATAGCAGAAAAATAATTCTACTATAATAATGTTCACTCTAATTAATCCTTAAAAACTGACCAAAATCTAATTTAAGATTAATCCAAAAATTGATTTTCCAATCACTGTTTAATCAAGCCATCCAAAAATCAGATCCCCATTTTTACCAATGCCTCCGAGATGTCGTTATTGATTTTAAGAAGTAAATTATGATTAAATTACTGATTTAAAATGCGAAAATAAAATCAGAAATCAGAATGCAATCAGGGATTAAATACGACACCAAAAATTATAACAAAGTTTAACATACAAGCCTACGTCTCAGGTTCATATGAACCGATCTATTAAAATTTGCTAAAATTGTAAGTACAATAACCCTTACAATCAACAAAAATAGAACAAAACCTACAATAATGTACTTTCAGACCTTCAAAAGATTTTGACAGAGCTCAGTAAACATCTTTCACCTTTGAAGTACTTTGTCGAGGTCACTCCCTTAGGAATTTCATAATTAGTGACTTTTGCAAAGCATAAAACGACATCACAGAACTTCCAAAATGGGAAAATAATTACACCATTAGGAGCATAACAGAATTCTGATCATTTCATCAGTTTACTCCAAAGGTTGGTTCTGAGCCTAAGTGCTCCAAAATTGGACATTTCTCTAAGTAGGTCTATTCTACCTACCTCACAGTCTCAGACTTGTGTTCATTTAAATGTCACTGAGCCCTTTTATAGCCTTGTCAAGCTAGCATGGCTCATTGGTGAGGCCTTCAAATTTTGAATGGGTGGTGGGGGTTCGATTCTCCCCACCACCATTTCCCTCCTTATCCACATACTCGTGGATATAACACTATGACTATATAATATGTACCCTGACGTGCTGTCCAAATCCCACGTAGCATCCTCCTCGCTACTCGGGTTCGGTGGGAAGAATATTGTTTTGTCCACATCCGTGGGTATACGAAGTGGGAATGTCTGTTTAATAGGCATAGTCGACCACCAAATCTGTTGCTTGTGCCACATAAGTTCCTTTATGTCTACCGAGCTGTGTAATTTCGTTGCCGAGCTATGAGGTTTGACGGTTCAATGTTGAAAATCCACGTTTCGTGGCGAGCTGTGACGTGAGTGTTTAAATGCCCACGGGGCCAAGCTATGCATTGAACCATCCGAGCTATCTTCGAATAGGTATATGGGGTTTAGCCCGAATTATATGGGCTATGCATGTTGATTCATCGCTGCTGCGTTGTGTTGGATTAACGTGTCGAGCTAGTAAGATATAAGGCCGAGGCATGGTTAACATAGATAATCTCGAGCAATGTGGAAAATAGTGTGATCAACTCGACCTAGTAGGGAGTTAATCAACCCATCGATCTATCAAAATAGCTCACTGAGCTCAATTCAACCCTAAATTACACAAATCAACTCTCCAAAACCAAATAGTCCCAAATTGGGAATGTTAGAGACATATATGGCATATTTAATTGAAAATTTGATAATGGCAATATAAAATAGGCGGGCCAAACCTAGCTGATGGTCCCCGACCAACAAATAGCGGGGCCCACCAATTTTTCATTCGTCAAAGATCAGAGGTGATCTAAACGGGAACTTTCAACGTTTTCACCTTTTTGCCAATATGCCAAGTATCACGTCCAGATTGGACTATTGACCAGTTTGACCCCATTTTACACCAAACTTTGACTAGCCATATTTTTCACATATGAGCTCCGTTTTGTGAGTTCCACCTGTCGGCGAAAAGATCTCGAAACAATCTACCACTTGGTCATGGTTTAGGGAGATTTAGGGAACTCCAAAATGTCCTCCAGATCAACAGAAAGGTGTCACTACGATAAATTGTATCATTGTATTATTAGTGAGATATATGAATTTATTATGAGATGGGAATTTGTAAACCTTTTCAAATTGAAAGTTGATATTTACAATGTATGAAACTATATAAAGATCATATGTTTGTTATATAAATGAAAGATGGTTTTTAAACTCATTGTGTCAAAAATGGTAAAGACATTAAGACATAGTCTTTAATGGTAAAGTAAACTTATCAATGAGAGAATGGACTTATAGTTATGGATGATGAAAAAATGATCATAGTAGTGCACTAGTAAACGAAGGAACCCATGTGGTTAAAATATTGTGATGGATTTGTGATTATGTGGCATATAAATAAATGAATATGTGAATGGTTAAATATATAAACTTAACTAATGAACTTGTCATTTGGTTTATGCTTGATTTTATGTATGTTTCAAGTAGGATTGGGAGATCGAGGGGCATCAATTTCCATTCCCGGTTAAAGGATAATTGTAATTACCTGGTTTTAAAAAAATTGGTGCATTTTTTCCAGTCACCCGCATAGGGTCACTACAATTCCCTTTATGGGAACGAAATAGAACTTGAATATATTCATTTAGATTTTACACAAAACCCCACACTTGGTATTAAGGAGGGGATGATTTTGGTTACATATCCCAATGTTTTGAATAGAAATATTAGCCCTAAACCTAGCCATAGTGTTTGATAATGAAATTAAAGAGGGGGATGGAAATGTCGTGTTGCGGCTTTGCATCATAACGTTATACGATTATACAAAGCTACATTTATACTTATGTCCTTTTTGTAGTATTTCTTATAAGATTGGGATGCCTTTCACTTCCCATAAATTTCATTGTTCATAAATACTTGGAGTGTTATGAATTTATAAAGATAAACATTTCAAAGATATTTTAGATGGAGAAAATGTTATGCACGACTCACAATAGAGTCAATAATTCAACATTCTTATCTCTCGCTACCCATTTATTGTCAAGATAGACTATACTTCATGAAGATAAAACCTAATCCACCTCCACTCAAATGGCCACCCACACCGATAGTTAGGCATATTCTAGTAGGGAAACCAAAGTGTGTAGTTTTGTTTTCAATTTTAAAGTGCATCTTGCCCGAGTTGCATTAAACTCTACCCACAATGTCTTGAAATTTATATCAACCTTAGCCGCATCTCTGGTTTCATGACATCGGTGATGGTGAAAATAGGGGTTTGATAGGTAGGAAAAAATCCAGGATCTTAGTACACTCATTAATTTTGAAACAAAGTCATGTGTATCTATATTAGGAAAGGTATTCATGATTTGCAACTCTTTCTTAGACTTCACCATTGCTAGAAATGATATCATCAATGTTTGAACACACGACTTGGCACTAATCTTATTAATATTACCCCACCATCCCGGTTGTTAAATAGAAAATAATGGTAGTTAGTCTTATAGTGACACCCATCGGTGCCTTGCGTAGAAAGGTGAGTCGGTTGGTTGTATCATTATCTCCTTCACCATCATTTGTTGATAGGAAAATATCATATGTTCAAATTCTAAATTTTGCATATGTTTGATATGAAATTTTTTTGTTAGGGTTCCTTTTACTATCGTTTTCATGCAAACTTATGATTGTGGTTTCTCTTTGGCGATCAAGAGAATTATTAAGTTAATTTACCTCATCAATATCTTTGATAGCGTCGTTTATCATCATGTCACACCCCCAAATTTTATATACTTTTTGTCGTAGTATTTGATTGATGATGACTTAAGTAATTATAAAAAGTTAATTTAATAAATATACATATATAATTATATAAACAAATATGTATGTGTATGTGTATGTGTGTGCGCGGTGTGTGTGTGTGTATGTGAGAGAGAGAGAGAGTGAAAACATATACATATATAGATGTATACATAAGCAAATATGCATAACTATTAAATAATTGTATGATTTTTGGATGACCACCTTCTAGTTTGCATTGTTACGTGAAGATGATTTGAATGGATTCAAATGTAGTTTGCATTATTTACAAAATGTTTATCATTGTTTAAAGTTATAATGCATTGATTAATGAAATTACAATGTTGATGTAATGGTATTGTGGTTGGTATCGTGGTTGGTTGGTTCGTTAGTTTAGCTTGTTTACTTTCTCGTATTGCATTGCATTTTGTATGTTGCATGGAGTTAGGCATCTTTCACTTTCTCGTATTGCATGCATTTTGTATGTTGCATGGAGTTGGTTTTTCAAAGACCTTTGGACAATTGTTCGTAGTATGGATTTTCATGTCATTCTACTTTTTTCGTATGCTTATATTTTTCATAAGGACCGATGACATAGCTCTTATGGCAATATGATGACATCAAAATTGTTCCAATACACATGCTGCTAGAGGCTACGCTTTTCTCTCCCCTCCTCCATATTTCTTCTACATCACTTTTCTCTCACCCCTAGTCTTCTGTCTTACCAGGGCATCCTACCCCTTCCCATTCTTCTATCTATCTCTTACCTTTTCGATTGTCAATCATCTTCCTTCATCACCCTATCGACACTCGAGGGGGCATATCTCCTTCCTACTAATTTTTCTTTTATCCCTTCAAAATTTTCTTCTGTCTACTATCTTTGAAGTGGCGTCACTTACGCTACCCCAAAGAGGGGCAAATGTAGACACCTATAATTACGCCCGAGCAATTTAAATACTTAAATTGCGCTAATTCTCTCCTTTCTCGCAAATCGATGACATATCATCAAAAGCGCTCATATTCCCTCTTATTATTGTTAATTAATTACAATACGCTAATTGATTAAATCACTTATCCAGCTAACAACCTAATTAACGACCTTTTGTTAATTAATCACCCCTTCTATCTAGACTAATTAATTATTATTAATTAATTAGCCTTTCACTTCATTTAACCAATAAATCAATATTTAATTGATTTAATCCCCTTCTAATAGCCTAAATCGTACTAATATTCCTTTAATTAGCTTCTATAAGCTTACATCTACCTATTAGTTAATCACCTTTGATTAACTAAAACCCCCCCAACTCCCATGACTTGCTAAGCATAAATTAAACCCTTCTAAAGTGAGGTTATCTTTGATAAAGCAACCTTATCCACTCCTAATCATGTTTTACCTTTATCCCACATGCAAAGGGATGAAGTGTTTCCTTTATCCATTGGGCTATATAAGGAGCCCTCCTTCTACCTTTATACCTACACCTAAACTCTTTGAGAAAGTAAATGCAAAGCATATAACAAAATAGACTAAGAGCTTGCTTTTTGTTTTCTTGAGAGTTCATCATCTTGAAGAGTTAAGCCTCTTTCTTAAGTGCTTAGGTCATATGGGAGGTGTCAAAAGGGTCTTGTAGCCCAACTTTGACAAGCCCTCATTCCTAGGTTCTTGGAACACTAAGGACAACCATTTTTGATAGCCATGGAGCCTACTTAGGTCCCTTCATTTATTTGTTGTTAGAGAATAGAGGATTTTAGATGTTTAACATTGTTAGTTTCATAGTTTTGTATTGATGAATGTTAGCATCTAACCCTTGTTTAATTCTTATCATGATGGTGCTTAGTATGTTGTTTAATTCTTGCTAATTAAGACTATTTAGGTGTTAGTCTTTTACTCACATTTAACATTAATTTAAAAACAACACATGCACACATTTGGCACGCCGGTGGGACCCTTAGTCCCATGGCATTTTAGTTTAAGTTTCATTGTTTTGGCTAACTTTTGATATGCACATGTAGTAATTAATGTCCATTTTCTTGGAATTTTTGCTAATTTGATATGTGTAACTTCTTGTTCATAGCCATCATTTTAATGGGTTATTACCATTCTGAAGCTAACTTTTCAAAATTTGAGATATTGTGAATTTTCTTGTGTTTTTGCCGTATTTTGGTTACGGGTGTGGCACAGTACATTTTAGGAGCGCAAGCACGGTTTTGTGGCGTACACGCCTCTCACAGTGGCACAGTGCTTTGTCAAAACCTGGTTCTCTGTTTACCGATCTGGTGAATGCACGCTAGCTCTATGCACGCACACACCCTAACTAGCGCGTAGCTGCACTAACTTGGGTGCGGATGTTGTTTCATACTGTACCTTCACTACATTCTAAAACCTGTCAGATCGGCGCGTACACCCTAACCAGAGTGCACACACTATTTTAGTGGCGCAGACACATTTTTGGTGACGCGGATGTTCTGTCGAGAACTGGGACTATTTCATAAAAGTGGTCGCGCACACGTTTTCCCGGTAGCGCACACGCTTTTCCGGTGGCGCACACGTATTTCAGTAGTGCAAGTGTTATGTTTGTTTTTCTCGAAGGTGGCGCATACATTGTTTTTGTGGTGCACATGCCTCTCTGGTGGCGCAGGTGCATGGTAAGCAAAAATACATAGAGTAGCACATGCATTGATTTCATGGCGCACACGCCTCTTGGGTGGCGCAGGTGCACTATAATTTGAAAAAATGTAGTGTGGCGTATACACCCCTAACCCGCACGCAGGCGCTAAAAAAGGGGTGCAGTGTCCTTTCATATTTTTGAAATTAATGTGTTGAGGTTCTAACATTCTTACAGGTTTTATCTAATCATATACTTGTCTTTGCAGGCTATTTTTACATGTTTGTACTTGATTAGATAGATTTTACATTGTTTACTTATAGGAATAAGATCACGTATGCTCTTTCATTTCGTCCCTTGGGGTGATCTTGGGAATCAGAAATGATTCTTAAGTCCTTTTGATGCTTTGAGGTTGTTAGGAATATTTGAGTTGGAATTGGTTAACTTGGCATAGTTGAATTAAAGTGTTTTTCCATTTGATATATTTTTGGATTTTGAAGACATCACGTATGCTCTTCTCTTGCGTCCTTGGACGATCTGGAGAATCAGAAATGGTGCCTTCTCTTTTGATGGAAAACTACTAAAAATCGTCATACATGACCAAAACGCCATCACTTGTCAAAGAACGGAGGAATCAAAACAAAAGTCAAAAAACTACTAATACAGTTGTTATACAGGTTGCCAAATGATGTTCGAGCAAACCACACCTAATTAAAAAGATAAAACGAACAACATATTCAAAACATTGTATTGCAGGTTTCAAAAAGGGTACGTCCCTCTCCGCTCGGCTAGAACATAACCCCTTTTGCATAACATGTAACACTCTGATTTTGTAAGTTATCTTGGTGAATGTTTTTCATACTATTATAACTGCTGAAATGAAGGCAAACATGTTAAGATATGTTCTGATCTTAAGAGAATGTGTTGCTAACTTGGATTCTTGCATGCTGTGATTTATTGCATAGGACAGCAGTTATTGTACTTGTGTGTTTGCTGATGTGACGACAAATTGTCGTATACTTGCTAAACTCTCGTTGCTGATTGACAGCACACCTTGAATCAATTTCATTGATCCAAAGTATGTTGTGGTCTTCTTGTGATTTCTGTGTCGATTTACTCTGGAACCGAACCGGAGGTTGATATGAATGTGCAGCGCCTGATTGCAGGTATGAGCAGCTGGCACGTAAATGCCAACGACAAAGGTTCGATCCTTGAACCCTGTACTGTCGAACTTAAAACCTCGTGAGGCAAGAAATGCCTGGACACGGGTGGCCTTGGCATGTGATTCAAAGGACTAACGTCCTGCACAACATAGTTACGAGAGTCAGTTGAGAGATTGGGTTAGGGGTTGATTAGTGTTAGTGGTTAGTAGGAATTAAATCCTAAGCTAATCCTAAGTCCTAACATGCATCCTAAACTACTATCCTAAGTGGATTTTTAAATTACAAAAAAAAAAAGAGAAGGAAATAAACCTAAGTCCTAATAACCTAAGACTAAACTATGACCTAGGTTGAACACTAATATACAACCTAAACTAATCCTAACCTAAAGGGGACGCGCAGACCCTTGGAGGGAGAGGATAAGGATGAAGGGGTATTCATTGGCATTTAATGGAAAGTCCATACGTGGACAGCGCCAGTTTGGCGGGGCAGGTAAGTGGCGGAGGTATCTGTTTGGAGATGGAGCTAAATTTGGTTTTTGCTTGTGAAATTTGAAAATTTGAGTTCGCCAACTCAAGTTGGCAGTGGCGTGGAAAGTTGGGAAAAGGTAGAGCCTTTAATGCATTAAATTCTCTTGGTCCTCGCGACCAGCTCGCCTTGGAAAGTGTATGAGGGAAAATTGATTTTTCATTGTGTCGATTCGGACTTTGCAAAGTTGCTCTGCATTTGGTTTTTTTGGTCTGGTTCAGTCGAACCAGTTCTTTGGATTTATCACTGTTCTTGGGAGATTTTGAGGCTGTTGCTGAGCCTGAAGAGGAAAGGATTGTTTGGAAGTTCTTGTTGTCGCCGTGGAAGGAAATAACTTCGGCAAACGCAGTTTTCTTCAAGTTTGGAAAAGAAATCACAGGCATGTTAAGCCCTTCTCTTTAAAAATTCTTGCTTTGTTTAAATGTCTCATTAAAACAACCCTGCTCTTGGGTTTTGGGTTTATGTGATTGTTGATTGTGTTGATATGATTTGGATTTCGTCGACTCTTGCTGTCATTTTTGGAAATGATAGGAAAATCATCCCTGGTTGCTGTGTTTAACTGTCTTTGCACTTCTTTGAATGGAATACCTCCATGTTGTGCTGGTTGTTGACGTTAGATGGAAATTCGAACTGGTTTTTCTCTGTAAAATGTGATATGGGAACTGTGCAGGCAGTGTGGGTTATTTTATTGCTGTGCGATTGTTCTTTTGTCACATGAACTTGTGATACGATTGTATAGGTTGTGTGAGCGGCTTGATGTCGTTTCTATACTGAAGTTTTCATGAAGGAAATAAGATCTTTCTTGTTTACTATCTGCTGTTTCGGGATTAAAGGGAATATCATTTCTTTTCGAGCTTTAAGGAATGGGTATTTCTCTGCTTAAGTGTTATATAAAGAATTGGCAGACTGTGTGGGTTGTTTTCACTGCTATGAGAATGTTCTTTTGTTATATGGTCTTTTGTGATATGATTGTATAGGATGTACAAGTTGCATGAGGTCGTTTCTATACTGAAATTTCTTTTAAAAAGGAAATAGATCCTTTCTCTTCTGCTGTGTTTGATTAGGATGAATACAACATTGGGTTTTGTATGAGCATACGAATTTGCTTTGGAGAAAGAAATGATAACACGTTTTTGCTTGTTTCTTCCTTTTCTTGCTTAAAAGAAATAAAACTTTTCTCTTCCTTCTGTTGTTTCGGGATTAGAAGGAAATAGCATTTCGTATTTTAAAGGAATTGGCATTAGAGTTTTATCTGAGTATTGTGAACTCGATTAGACGGATATGCTAGTAATACAATTATTGTTGTGTTTCTTCTTTTATGTGAATTGACGAATACGAATGAGTATTCGTGGGAGTTGGAAAAGAAATAGTTTTCCTTCTGAATTTATAATGAATTATATTGTTTCTCTTGCTGAGAAAGTTAGATGATTGTTGTGTTTCATTGTTGCTGTTCGACCTTTTAGTTCGGGCTGTCTTTGTGAAAACGCATTTTTAATTGGATTGCTGTGCAAGGAAGAAATTGCATGGGGTATTCGTTGTTTATGTTATATTAAATTTAAACGGTTCAGACTATGTGAGTTGTTGTTCATTATGAACGATTGTTCAACTGTCATTACGAATTGAACTGTCCTGGTAAGGTAAACACGAGATGGGGTGTTTTATTTCCTTGTAGAAGTTGATTGTCTCTTACGGAAATTATAGGGAAACAAATTCTTCTTCTTTTGCTGTTTTGATCCAAATGAAACAGTTGGTTTTGATGAACGTCTTAAGTTCAATCTGACAAAAAAATTGCAGTGGCATTTAGATGGTTTCTGAGTGCTGTTATTTTTTTGTACTAATGGAAATTTTGAATGTTTTCATGTGGTCTTCTGATCTTTGCACTGTCATTCAAGGAAAAATGAAATCGGCACGAATAATTCTTGTTAAGTTGAAGAAAACGATTGTTTCTTATTTGAATAGTTAAAGGAACGAATTCTTCTCTTTTGGCTGTTTGAATTCTGGAAATAGCATTATGATTGGTCTTGCTGTAGGTAACAGCAATGAATAAATTTTATTTTGAACGGAATGCGTTCATAGAATTAGGAAATCATGCGAATAATTGATTGCATGATTGTATAACTGTTTATCTGTTTTACCATACAGTGAAAGAATTATGGTTTCTTCTAGTACGGTAAATATATAGTATGCATCCTTGTACTAATTGATCTATGATAAATACGATGATATACTAACCTGTCTTGGATATGCATATGAGCCTGATTTAAATGAAGTATGGATAAGGACGATGAATTCTTCCTTGTTTTCATTTAAAGCTGATTATGAATGAAATTACTCTTGCTGCCGGAAAGTGAATTCTGAATGGATTTTGTAAGTTTCACTCTGAACTGTTATCTTGATTTGTGTCTCGTTTGGATTCCATTTTAGGACAGTCATGTGGAAAGAAATAGGGATATGGATGAATGACTTGGAAAAATGATCTTTTCTTCTTTCATTCAGTTGGAAATCTGTAATTCGTTAATAATGAATTTTGTAGTGCTTAGATATGAGCAACTATATGCATTGTTGTTCGCTTTCTTGTCTGTGCTTGATTGCTTGGAATCTAATATGATGCATGAACTGAAAGGAAGGTAATGGGTTTACGTTTCAGTTAGTTTCATCCTTTGCATTTATTATTAATGAAAGGCGTGGAAAGGATAACAGTATGTTATATCAGCAGTAAGCTACTTGTATTCCTAACTTTACAAATATTGTAATTTGAGACTTGTAAAGGTTATGTGGAAAATGGGACAGCAGTTCTTTGGCTGATTGTGATGATATTTTGATAGTTCAGTTGTTATGCTGATCTTTCTTTTGTGCCTATTTCGTGATTGATGTCTTACTGTCGTTTCATAAAAGCAGGGTTCTTTTATTGAGACAGTTAGTTGAAGCACCTCATTTTAATGATAAGTGCTTAATATGCTCAGTTCATTGAACTGACCCGTGCAAATCATTTTGCAGATGGAATTTGATTAGAATGAAGACATGGTTGTTTTCTGATGCTTCTTGATTGGTTGAAGATGAATTGTAATTGTTTGCTTTTATTCCTCTTCGAGGAATTGTGAAAAGAAGAAAGTATATTCTTCTATCTATGAGTTGTAATGATGTTTTATGTAAACAATGTCCATTCAGTTGGATTGGCAAATGTATGGATTATGACATGAATTGATGAATACAATTACAAGTGTGATATTTTAATAATTATATCAGTTTGATATTGTTGACTAAATTGGAAATATAATGTTATTTCTTGATTTGGATTTGTTTAATTGTCCTTGGATGGATGCTAAATGGGAACTGATATCTATTCTTACCTAAATACAACTTTTAAGTTGAAATATGCAATTAGTTCATACTTGGGTAAAGATGAATTTTTAATTGACATTAAAAAGGATTAGGAAGAATATGATTTCACAACTGATAGGTATTCAGGATTAGCTTGGAAGCTAAGGAATATCAATTAACTTCGGAGTAATCGAACTTCACTTTCGAACTCCATTAATGACCTCGTATGTTAAATTCAGAATAAAGGATATAGGATAAGTATATCCATAACTAATGGACCTTAACTATGTAATGTTAAGGAGAACAAATGAATACATTTCTTGGGAATTAGACCTCGTTTAAATGACGTCTAATAAGCTAGAATTCTGAATTTAGTTACAGTTGGGAAAATCTTGGTTAAGTTTAATAGGTTAAACTTATCACGTCCGTCGGTAACGGGCTGCTTAATCCAATGATTAAGAAGAGAACCAAGTAGAGAAATGCAGCCCTTCGACACGAAGGAGAAGATGCATAGCAAGCTAAAGGACGGATTTAGTCTCTCTTAGCTATATACAACTGTAACGGAAACGAGGATAAAGGGATCAACATGGTTGCTGAAAGTTGATTCTTAATTATTAAAATCGTATCCAAATCACTTGAGCAGGATGTGTATTCTCGATGGGAGGATTCCGTAGGACATTGGCATACGCCAGCTACAGCAAGGTGTCTTCATGAAGACGGGGTCTTCATGACGACACAATGTTGCAGCTGACATATTGCAATGCCCTCCCGAATTAAAACATCAAGAATACATAGGCTGAATGTGAAGTTCTTGGCAGGGGATAGGAGTATGATCAGGTATACGGAGTGACTCCGGGATACTAAAGATAACTAGACACACGGAGTCGTGGGGAACGACACCGTATGTCTGCGTATCTTTAGTTACCAGGAGTGCCTTCCTATATTCGTTCATATTACTAGTTGGAAATTGGAAGTTTAAATCTGACCTTAAATCGAGAGGACTGGTAGGAACCAGGAAAGACCATTCTAGATAACAGGTGAAGTGAAGTGAAGGACGTATTCCATTGATGTGTATCACATCTAGGAATATGATCATGCAAAGCATGTGAAAATCTTTGGCCAAAGTATCGCAAGTGCTGGTTGCGTTGTCCTTATCACTTAATTTAAGATGCAGGATGTCAGATGAATATCAGTAACAGATATTCAGATAGGCTTCTTAAATGGATCACTTCGATAACCGGAACGGTTAAGAGAACTGGTATATATAATATACTATGCATAAACGAACATGAAGGATCGGTTGTTGCCGAGTCATGAAATGAAGGATCGTTGAAACTCCGAGCCATGAAAATGGAAGATCGGCAGTTCCTCGAGTCATTTACAGCAGCATATAGAATCTGTTATAAGATTGAATGGCATTGAATGTGTGTTCCATATTGTAAATATGTGAACAGGGAACATTAGTTTTTAAAAAAAAATTGTGTGATCCAAACTGTGTTGTTTGGGCAGAGAATAATTATTAAAACTCGAACGTGTGTTTGAATTTTATAATTCATAACAGAGAACGTTATTAAAAAAAAAAAAAAATTCCCTTGTTCTGGTATCTTAAAATGGGGATGTTACATAACACCTTAAGCTACAACAATGGGGGTGGTTCCAGGAACCCCAAAGTAGTCCACGCAAGAGGGAACCTTGTGGACGAAACGGGAAGTGCTTCGCACTACCTATCTTGACTAGTGATTCCTTTGTGAGATAGAGTTACAAGTTGTCCCTACACGACCCTTTTAAGTACACGATGGATGCATTTACCGCCTTGCTCTGTGCTTGAAGGGGGCAAAGTCGAGATACACCCAAACTAGTCAGTGCGACTTTTTGGGTAAATCGTCCCGCTCGTGGATAATCTTTGTAACACCTAGGACAAGAGAACCACCTAGAAAACTATACTTTGAATAGGAGCCCACTTTGACCATTCTAAAACAATGGTGAGTTGTGAACCATCTTTTTATTGTGAAAGATGTGACGCGTTACTTTCCCTTAGTTTTTACTTGCCTTAGGGCGAGGCGAAACTCTGCCAAAGTAAAACCAGCATTTTTCATCCCCGTTTTTTATTTGCTTCCTTCACATTTTTTTGAAACTTTGTTGATCAGAAGGAGGGTGACTACCTTTGTGTTACCAATTGATTGTTTCTGCCACTTTTTTGTCCGTTTACGCCCATCCATGTTTGTGGCTGGGTAAGTTAAACATCTAAAGTGCAGAGACGTATTCATATCATTGGTGACCTTTGTGATCTTGATACCCACATCAAGATCATCATCATAGTTTGGATTAATTCATCATTTGATCTCCCTTTGACGTGTTACCTTGTTTGCATTGTCTCAACACAATTAAGATACTTATGTTGTGTTTTTCATAAACGTGATCTAAGTATCCACATTGTGGCGTTATGCTGCGCACGTTTTAACACATCCTTAGTATACTTTGACTTAGTTTGATTTCAAACATTGTCCCAAATCTTGAAAGGTGTCGCTTACTTTGTTTACGTCATTTCGATACCACTTTGACACTAATATCTCACTTCTCCGCGAAGCTTGATAGACGTGTCCAATTGGTGTGGTTACATGGCTTACATTTGTAAACCTCACCCTTTAACATTTAGGTCTTGTAGGTTGTTGAACTTGTCATGGTGTCCTTTGATTGGGAGTTGCATCTACCCTTTGTTAATATTTACACCTTGTTCATTTCGAGCTTGACGTAAATATTGACATTGTGTTGATCACCTTTGCATCGAACTATCACTTTTCACATGCATTTTCATATGGTGTATTTCCTTGTTGATTGGATTTGTGTTTCACACTCGCATGATTGTTCCTTGTGATTATTCATTTAGAAAACTTATTTTCTAGGACAATCTCATCGAGATTGCGTCGTCACGATGACTATTTTCCTTAGAGATTCTTCGAAAAATCATACACGCATCTTCGCACTTACACAATGTCTAGTTGGTTGTCGTTATGCTACCCAAATTAACATGAAACCTTCTTCACTTTGAAGAAGTTCAATTACACTATTTAGGTCTAGGTATTTGTATCAAACAATGCCAACAATGACTGATTATCACAAGGTTCCTTATACATACGACAATAAGGAATCAAAGTTTTGGTGTACAAATCAAAAGACACCCATCATGACCAAACCTCGTTTGGTTCTTCGTGCTAGAGAGCCCATACGGGTAACTCGTTCCCCACCTTCATCTCATAGTCGGTGGTATGATTTGGACACTTCTGATCCAAATTATTATTCGAGTTCCCCCCACTCTTCTTCTGATTCTAATCCAAACATTTCCTCTTCTTTTGAGGATTCCAATCCAAACATTTCTTCTTATTCTTCTGATGATTCAGATCCAAACTACTATTCGGATTCATCTAATTCGACTCCTAAGTCATCTAATGTGACTCCTATGTCATGGTCCTCCCTATCTTCGTAGGAGCCTCTTCATCATACATTTAATATGACTCCTAAATTGCGGTCCTCCCTTTCTTCGCAGATCCCTTTTATCGATCGCCTTAACAAAATTTTCTTCCTTTGAAAATACATGCGACTCCAAATCCCTCCAATCAAACATCTAATACAATTCTTGAATCGTGGTCCTCTATTTCTTTGCAGGACCCTTGTTATTATTCATCTGATGCGATTCTTGAATCACGGTCCTCCCCTTCTTTGCAGGACCTTCTTCATCAATCACCCCCAATAAGTCTTCCTTCTTTGAAGATTCATGTGACTCAAAGTCCTTCGAGTCAAACTTCTGAATCAACCCATGTGTCACAATCTACAAACTTTGGACTTAATCCTACTAGTTTACAGATGATATACCATCATATAGGTAGGTCTACACCACCTTCTTCTACTCTTGAGACATCTAGCTACACATCTTCTTCGTCTCTCACGTCATCTTCTTCTATCAATCATCATCAAACATCTTCTAAGTCTTCCATACTGATTGAACCTCTTTCTTCCAATCAACCCCTGGTGGTCGATCAACAACTCATACCAATTGATCTCTTTCAGAATGAAGAAACAATCAGAGAATTCATAGGGGCATATGAATATATTCCTTTAGAAGATTATGAGAAAGGATTCTCTTTAGACTTTGATGCATCTACGTATTGTGAGGAAAAGGTTGATTCTTTTCATCAAGAAATGGAGGAAGAGCCTCAGATCATGCAACTTGATCCTCCTCTTATTCTTCCATCTTCACATTCTTCATTATGTGATGAAACTCCTAGGTCTTGCATTGATCCATGGCCTATCTTCTCATCACCCAATAATTATTTATCGATCATAATTCCTCAATCACAATCTCTTATGGGGTCAACACCAAGTAGCCCTTCATCTTCATCTAAGTGTGGGTCATCTTCTAGTAGCCCACTATCTTCTATTCTTGGGGCCGTCAACTAGCCCCTTGTCTTCTATGTATGGATCACCCTTGGGTAGTCCATCATCTTCTATTCTTGGGCCACATCCAACTAGCCCCTTATCTTCTAGGTATGGATCACCCCCGGGTAGTACATCATCTTCTACTCTTGGACCACATCCTAGTAGACCATCATCTTACATCTATGGGCCACATCCAACTAGCCCCTTATCTTCTAAGTATGGATCACCCCCAGGTAGTCCATCATCTTCTATTCTTGGGCCACATCCTAGTAGCCCATCATCTTACATCTATGGGTCATGTCCTAGTAGCCCTTCTTCTTCTATTATTGGGCCACATCCTAGCAGCCCTTCATCTTCTATCTATGGCTCACCTCCCAGTAGCCCATCTTCTTCAATTCTTGGACCATATCCTTTTCATCCATCACATATTTCTTCTATCAATGGTTGTGGCAAGCCCATGGTCATTTCTCACATTAGTTCTAAACGTCCACGTTCACTTTCTTCTCCTTCTCGAGATTAGACAAGTCATGCATCAACTTATAAGAAACCCAAACAATTTCTTAATCAAGCTCAGATCAAAACTGCAAAGAGCTCTATAGCTCCCATCAAATAAAACGATCTTAAGGTTAAAAATCAAACGTAATTCAAGAATGCATACCAATGTACCCATAAAGTATGGCGCAAAGTGCATAAACCTCTGGATAAGGAACTCAAACTCCCACATATGAAACCCATGTTTCAAAGCAAATCACAGTCATTTTTTGAGTGTGAACTCGCCACGATCATCGAGATCGGGATCATATCACTCTTGATAAACAAACGCGCTTAGTCTCCCTTATCAAGGAAATTGCAAACATTGTTGTTGGATCCTATCACATGGAGTGACTTTGTTGGTCCCACCTTTCCAAAAACTATCAAAAATAAAAAAATTCATAAAAATTTCATAAATAAAATTAAAAATCATAAAACAACTCCAAAATACAAAAAAATGAGAAAACATTAAAACATTACAAAAGAAAAAGATGTGGTACAAAGATCACACATTGCAGTCAGGTATTGGGTACACATGGATGTTTCTTTCCTCCCTTTCTTATCATTCCTCTGTAAGGCATCTTTCATTTCCATCCCTTCGGTGATATTTTGGTTAGCCTATTCGCACGCATTTTTGACATTTATCTCTATGGTATTTGTTTGACCCTGGTCTTTTATCACCTTGGTAAATTAAAGAATGACTAACCTCTTAGAGATCCTATCACATTCACCATCTAATAAACTTGTTGAAAGAAATTTTTGACATATTTGTTAACATTAGCCAATGTCATCATCACAATCACTTACACCTCCTTCCATCAAGCCATATGTGTTTCTTAAACCCTTGTCAAAAAAAAGAGAGCTGAAATAAGTTTTCAAAAAGCAAAAGAATCAAAATCAATCAAAAATCATAAGCTAAAATCTAAAAGCAAAACCAAATTGATATATAACTCTCTCTTGGGGTATTTCCAATAATCTCTATTGGGGTTATGGACGCCTAACTGGCAATAGAGCAATATTGCGATTAGAATCAAATGCATCTACGTCAGGGATATGGACGCTTGGCTGGCAGTGGAGCAATGTATGGTTATCCTTCCACCCTTCATTCACAAATCACCTATCACCTATCAAAATAAATCATTCCTACACATTGGCTAGGGTGTCTTCACTTGTTTTCTATTAAATATTCCCTTCAAGAGGTAATAAATTCCATGTGCACACACTGGATCTCTATGAGTAAACAAGATTAGTATGTTACCAAGTGTCTTTTTTGGACCTTGTTCAGACTCTTACTCTAGTCCATATCTCATCTCACGATTTGTGCCTTTGGCTAATCACTTCTTCATCGCGAGGCTTCTAAGCTACATTTATATCATTCACATTGTTCTTCTACTTCGTTCAAAACATCCATGTGTATAAGATTTATTTTTGCCATGCTTTTGGACACCTTTGTCCCCTTTCATAAAAACAATCTTCTCCTTCCTTTCTATCATGTGCTTTTAAGCCAACTTACACCTGGGGCATCCTTGTTTCTTCCCAAAGACTTCATTGGTTTACGTTCACCATCATGTTGAACCTATCCATAATCGCCTTGGGTCCCGCTTCGCCACGTGAAGAGTTTTCCTTTGAATACTCCCACCTAATCACCGGGACATTTTTACATCTTCACCTTTCTCATACACACGTGGCCTTATGCCCTGTACATCCCATCTATCACTAGGGGCATCCACGCTTCCTCATCTTCCCGTACATAGTTTCGTAAAACTTTCAAGGAAAATATAAAAACATTCAAAAATGTTAGAAAAATCAAAACATTTAAATATGTTCAAGAAAACTTCTAAAAATTAAAAATCATCCTACAAAACGTCGCTCTTTGGTTCTCACTGTTCATTTTCATGACTCGCGGATCATATTAATCTACCTTCATCAACAAAAGCTAGGTTGCTTACTTCGCCTCGTACTGGGGCACAATGAGTTGCCTGGTAATGTTTTGTAGTGCACATTGCTTTTCCATCGGACCCAAGTGTCCTCCGTTATTCCCCTCGCATGTATCCTTGCTTGGGGCACCATCATCAACCCTTGTCGTTAATTTGCATAGGTCATAACTGAAGCTCAATAATAAAAACATTATATTATGTTTCTCTATTAGTTTAGCTTGTTTACTTTCTCGTATTGCATTACATTTTTTATGTTGCATGGAGTTAGGCATCTTTCACTTTCTTGTATTGCATTACATTTTGTATGTTGCATGGAGTTGGTGTTTTGAAGATGAAAAATTGTTCGTAGTATGGCTTTTCATGTCATTCTACTTTTGTCGTATGCTTATATTTTTCATAAGGACCGATGACGTAGCTCTTATGGCAATATGATGACATCAAAATTGTTCCAATACACAAGTGGCTAGAGGCTACGCTCTTCTCTCCCCTCCTCCATATTTCTTCTACATCACTTTTCTCTCACCCCTAGTCTTTTGTCTTACCTAGGGCATCCTGCCCCTTCCCATTCTTCTATCTATCTCTTACCTTTTCGATCGTCGATCGTCTTCCTTCATCACCCTATCAACACTCGAGGGGGCATCTCTCCTTCCTACTAATTTTTCTTTTATCCCTTCAAAATTTTCTTCTCGTCTACTATCTTTGAAGTGGTGTCACTTACGCCACCCCAAAGAGGGGCAAATGTAGACACCTATAATTACGCCCGAGTAATTTAAATACTTAAATTGCGCTAATTCTCTCCTTTCTCGCAAATCAACGACATATCATCAAAAGCGCTCATATTCCCTCTTATTGTTGTTAATTAATTATAATAAGCTAATTGATTAAATCGCTTATCCAACTAACAACCTAATTAACGACCTTTCATTAATTAATCACCCCTTCTATCTAAACTAATTAATTATTATTAATTAATTAGCCTTTCACTTCATTTAACCAATAAATCAATATTTAATTGATTTAATCCCCTTCTAATAGCCTAAATCGTACTAATATTCCTCTAATTAGCTTCTATAAGATTACATCTACCTATTAGTTAATCACCTTTGATTAACTAAAACCCCCAACTCCCATGACTTACTAAGCATAAATTAAACCCTTCTAAAGTGAGGTTATCTTTGATAAAGCAACCTTTTCCACTACTAATCATGTATTACCTTTATCCCACATGCAAAGGGATGAGGTGTTTATTTTATCCACTGGGCTATATAAGGAGCCCTCCTTCTACCTTTATACCTACACCTAAACTCTTTGAGAAAGTAAATGCAAAGCATATAGCAAAATAGACTAAGAGCTTGCTCTTTGTTTTCTTGAGAGTTCATTGTCTTGAAGAGTTAAGCCTCTTTCTTAAGTGCTTAGGTCATATGGGAGGTGTCAAAAGGGTCTTGTAGCCCAACTTTGACAAGCCCTCATTCCTAGGTTCTTGGAACACTAAGGACAACCATTTTTATAGCCATGGAGCCTACTTAGGTCCCTTCATTTATTTGTTGTTAGAGAATAGAGGATTTTAGATGTTTAATATTGTTAGTTTCATAGTTTTGTATTGATAAATGTTAGCATCTAACCCTTGTTTAATTCTTATCATGATGGTGCTTAGTATGTTGTTTAATTCTTGCTAATTAAGACTATTTAGGTGTTAGTCTTTTACTCACATTTAGCATTAATTTAAAAACAACACATGCACACAATCACCGACCACTTTGCAAGGTAATTTAGAAATTTTTATATTTAATGTTTGTTAAAATGGTCACTGAGACCATACAATGAAAGCTAAGTTAAGTGAATGTGAATTGCATGTAAATTGATCAATGGGGTTTTGGGTTTAACAAAGCCACTACATGGAACTCACAACATTTATGGCATTAAAGAAACTATGGTTCCTTGGGAACTAATAGCTTGCTTAGTAAGCCAAAACATGCAAGATTTCTATCTATTCACATTTTGGCATTTTTTTCAAGGTTTGGTCTGCTAGAAGTTTGCATGGCGGCTTGAGAGAAAATACGGGAAGGTTATTGTGAACGTGTGCATTCAATGAATAATCTAATTTTTAATAGTGAACCAATATTTAATATTATTGTTTGGAAAGTTTTGTTGGGCATTGGAAGTTTTAGATTACAAAGAAATTTGGAAAAGAAGGCATACACGAATAAGGCATGGGTTTCTCTCACTTTTGTTCTTGTTGTTTTTGAATGAAATGGATAAGTGCACAAAGATGGGGCCCTAAAAGTGGACACAAATCCAATTTTAAGCGAAACACGAGTGCGTTTTGGGAAAGCGCGAATGCATCTTGAATTAACACATTTGGAAATGACAAAGCCTCAAACGCAAGCATGTTATAACGCAAGTATAAGCTTTTCTTTTATTAATATTTATACTTTATTATTTCTTATACTTTAAATTTATTTTAATAAATATAAGAAGTTAGGGTCACTCTACACCTTATGGAACTAGTCTCACAGCTCCATTTGTCACGGTTTAGAAGATAATTTTTTAGATTCTAATCTAGTCAGTACATAGGTATTTTTCAGATTCAACATTTAACCTAAATCTTTTAGGGTTTAAATTATACAATCGATATCTATTTTATGAAAGAATATAATCATTGTTTAGGTTTTGGGGTCTTCTTGATTGGTTATTGACATTTGTAGGAGTTTTAGATGTGTCAAAACTATATTTTATAAAGCTCACAACTCCCAAAGGTAGTAACAATTGCTCGAATATATGGACTCATGCAATTCCTTATAACACATAATAAATCAAAACACATATGTAAGTTTTTATCGATTCAAATAATCAAGGGAATGGTCATCATGAGGTCTGTGAAGGATCGAAACATCATGAGGACAATGGGTGTAATTAGAAAAATCATGAGGTCTTCCTCAAGGCTTCCTTCATTCTCTCAATGTTATCCCTATCCCAAGAATTTCCTCTAGTGCTCTTTTGGTCCAACTCTTCCCTAACTAGTTCAATTGGGTTTATTTCCTCAACTAAGAAGCTTCAAATCTAGGCACCTTTGAATCTATTCCTCTCTTTTGAGATAGTCTTATCATTCCATCATGTTCTCAAACAACTAAACCACCTATTTCACTCATCTAGTTGCTCAACATTCATCCAAAGACTCCTCTCACTTGCCTTTACCAAAATTGCCTTTGCATTGCACAAGAGTAAGGTTCACTGGTCACTTCTTGGTTTGTCTACTCTGCAAACTCTTCATGCAAGCTAAAAGCATCCCTAAACACCCTTCTCAATCTCAAGGAGGTATGACAAGTTTGTTTAACATAACCTTCCATTAGTTGCTCCGTTCACTATCCACTCTCTTAGACTAGCCTTCCCACTTTCTAGCCTTGCCTGGGTGTTATGTTGACTATATCTTCAACTTTAAACACATACTAAACAAGTTAAGGAAAGTATAGGGTACCCATTAAGGATTTCTAGTTGCATTAAGATTTTTAGGTTTGAACTCCAAATATAAATACAACTTCCTTCATTAAATTGAGCTAACTATTAGGTCTAGGTTTTTATTTGTTGTTTGTCCCTTAGATTGTCACTCACACCTCAACATGCACCCAATGAACCTTCCAGTTTTCCTTTGAATCTCCTAATAGACCTCCTTAGCATCATATCTACCAATTTTCAAGCTTTAACCCTAAACCCTATTTTTACCACCTGAACCCTAAACCCTAAACCTTAAGCCTTAAAACCCTAAACCATGAGCCCCGAACCTTGAACACTAAACCATGAGCCCTAAACCCTAAACCCTAAACTCTAAACCCTTAGCTCTAAACCTCAAACCCTAAATCCTAAACTGTGATCCCTAAGCACTAAACAATAAACCATAAACCATAAACCCTAAACTATGAACCCTAAATCCTGAACCATGAAACATGAACCCTAAACACTAAACCCTAAACCCCGAGCCACAAACCCAAAATGTTGTACCCTCAAACCTAAACCCTAAACCCTAAACCTTGAGCATTAAAAACTAAACCTTAAACCCTAAACCCTAAATCTTGAGCCCTAAACACCGAGCCCTAAACCATTAACAGATAAACCCTAAACCCTAAAGCCGTACACCCTAAACCATAAACCCTTAAATTTAAACCATGAGCCCTAAACCTTGAGCCATGTGCCTTGGGCCCTTAGCCCGAGACCTAAACCCTAAACCCTATTTTTACCACCATGAACCCTAAACCCTAAACACTAAGCCCTAAACAATCTCAATCTCACTCTCACTCTATTTTCCTCTCACACTCTCACTAACTCTTTCTTTATTTTGAATCAAACAAACTTCAATTTTATTGACGACTCGACTAGGAGGGCATGACAACCACAAAGAAACCTGGATATTGTTTAAAATCCCTCTAGTCTACAGTAGTGATTACAAAGTGAAAATTGCTCTTGATCTTCTACACTACAAGGATCGAGAAATCTCATATTTCTAGTAAGCATGATGAGTGAGTTCTTCTTTTTTAATATCAATATTAGGACCATATTTCCTAATCTCATGCCTATAACCATCCTTATAATGCATATTACACATCTCTGCCAAACTTGTTTCTCCCCACATATACTTCACTTGTGTTGGATTTAAATTTCTTTCCACTCTGAAACAAATTTCACATTTCTCATATTTCTATGTATGGTATTATGCAAGACAGGATGACCCATCAGAAGTTGGAAATAACCACCGCAACACAAAAATTAATCTCAAAGGAAATGGAAGAAACACAAAGAATATACCAACGCGGAAGTGTAGGATCAGAACCAAATTTCCTGCAGTATCCTCTCCTCTAGAGAAAGAGAAAGCTCTTCTGCTACTGGAATGAATAACAAATTTGATAGAACTTCTGAAGTGTTCAAAATAAGCATAGTAACAAGGGAATGGCTAAGGACACAAAGGGGTTATCAATTGCCTAGTAAATCTTTCTTATTTAGTTCTGAATGGGAGTTAACTAGTCTATAACTTAGTGACCTTCCATTCATTGATAATTCCTTCTATTATAAACCCATATATGCTTTCAAAAGTGCCTTTAAAAAGATAGGGATATTCATCAAGCCTAATGAATGGTGTGATGTGATTTCCAAACAATTTGAAATGCATAAAAATTTATAGGTCATAACATGAATTTACAAATATCTTTATCATTATAAATGACACTTAAGTAACAGTGTCTCCCTATATCCAAGGATCAAGGACTACCTAGGGGTATGTGGAAGGATTGGAAATTCGGGAATCATTGAGTGTACGAATTAGAATGTCGTTTCATCTAGAGAAACATTTTCAAACCTTAGAGTAATGCATATTGGAAAATAAAATTGAACCCTCGAAATCTTCTCAAATTTCTAGCTTACTCAAGCACTAGACATATCAAGCTTTGTTTTTTGAATGAAACTGTGTTCTGACGAACTTTGCAATTGAAAGAATTATTCAAAAGAGCGTCGAAAAAATTTCTTTGTACCAAATTGTTCTTGGATATACGGCATTTTCCTCCTTCAAAATATCAATGAGATAAAAGACATCAAATTATGATGCCTCTCTTTGAATGTTACGCCTATGAAGCATATGAACCATAAACCCTAAACCTTAAACCCTAAGCCCTAAACCCTAATCCCTAATCCCTAAACCCTAAACCCTGACCGTTAAACCCTCAACCCTAAATCCTAAGCCCTAAACCCTAAACCCTTAACCATAAAACCTAAAATATAAACCCTAAATCCTAAACCCTATTTTTACTAACCGGAACCATAAGCCCTAAACCCTAAGCATTAAACCATAAACCCTAAATCCTAAACCATAAACCCTCAACCATAAACCCTAAAACCTAAACCCTGAGTCCTAAACCCTAAACCCTAAACCTTGAGCCCTAAACCCTAAACCCTAATCCCTAAGCACTAAGCACTAAGCCCAAACCCTAAACCCTAAACCCTCAAACCTAAACCCTTAACCCTAATCCCTAAACCCTAAACCTCAACCCGAACCCTAAACCCTAAACCATGAGCCCTATACCATAAACCCTAAACCTTGAGCCTTAAAACCAAAACCCTAAATCCTAAGCCATAAACCCTAAACCCTAAACCATAAGCCCTAAACCCTAAGCACTAAATTGTAAACCATAAACCGTAAACCTTAAAACTTAAACCCTAAACCTCGAGCCCTAAACCCTTGTCCTTAAATCCTAAGCCCTAAACCCTAAACCATGGCCATGAAAGCTTAAACCCTAAACCATAAACCCTAAACCCTAAAACGTTAACCCTAAGCCTTAAAACCGAGCCCGAAGTTTAAATCCTAAACCCTAAACCCTAAATCCTAAATCCTAAACCCCGAGCCCTAAACCCAGGAGCCTTAAACCATAAACCCTCAACCCTAAACTATACACCCTAAACCCTAAACCCTAAACCCTTAACTCTAAACCCTGAGCCTTGAGACCTAAACCCTAAACCCTATTTTTACCACCCTAAACCCTAAACCCTAAACACTGAGCTCTAATCCCTGATCCCTAAACCATAAACCCTAAACCCTAAACCATGAGCCCTAAACCCTAAACATTCCTAAATTTCCTCCAACACTTCCAAGATTCTCTAACATCACCTCCATATACTTAATATATTTCTTGAACTCTCCTAGAGGGTGTTTGATTAGCTCAAAATGACATTTTTAGGCCTCCGGAGGAAGTTATCTTCCATCAAGTCACACTAAACTTGTCAATCATCGTATCCAATCATCTCTCGCACATTACAACAAAATTAAAAAGCCTTGTTAATAATTTCTTTTGATCCAAGTTGAGAGTGGTATTGAGGCAGGTTGGCTAGAGGAAGGACATACCATTAACTAGGAAGTGAAAGATGCATTCCTTAAGCTTGTAAAGTAAGTACTCATCCATAGTATGATTTTACCATATTCTAAGAAAAATTAGGGATTCAATTCCAAACTTGTTAGTGCAGAATCACAAAGCACCCCCAAATGATTTCTAAAGAATCTACTTTTCTAAGGCAGAATCATCTGGTGTGATTGCATAACATGGAGCTTTTCCTAAGGCGTGGGACCTTACAAATTGGAAAAGCTCTCCAGATTTAAAGGTTGGTTCCTTATTCCTTTGTTTAGGTGCATACGTGAGGATCTATATCTATACCTAGTCTAAAATTTGCTAAGGAGACAGGGATAAAAGAGTATAGAAATAAGAAATAACTAGACTACTAGGTGATGCACCGAAGGAATGATGAACACTTAGTTTACCTTTGACATAAACTAATAAAATGCATACGATAAACAAACACAAACAACCAGGTCTTTAACAAGAGACCAGATAGAAGCAAAAGAAAACAAGAAGGATCTAAAATCGATCACAAACGTATTTTATTGCTCTATAAATTGATACAATTCATTACAGAAAAGCTGAAAGGTAGAAATGTATTACAGTTTTAAAGGAAGACCTGAACCCCACAAATCCTTTGCCAGAAGGAGAAGGGAGCCTGCAAAACTAAAAATATCCAACCCTTTATAATGAATCATGCCCCCATCTTTATAGAATTGATTAGAGAGAAGAAAGAGAGAGAGAGAAGCGGAAAACGTGGGTGAAGCTCAACCACTTTGTTGTTAATGTTTTCTACTAAAATCTTCCTCGAATCCATCTTTCCGCATCGATCCTCGATTCGGCGCCTTGGAGGAAGAGGAGATGACAGAATAAATCGAATATGATCTGGTTGTTGAGATCGATGATCCTGCATTGAAAGCTTAAAGAAGTTTCTCCATTTTTCTTCCACCTACCCTCTCAAAAATTAAAGTTCAGACTCTCATGGCATAGACGAGGTCTATATCTTTCCAGCGATATCAGATTCGTAATCTCTTGAGCCCTAAGTCAAAAGATATGCCCCTTTGAAGTTTTGCATCGATTCTGTACAAATGGGCGGGAAAACTAGTTTAAAAAATGGGCCCTCTTTAATATGGGACACGTGGCAAGCCAGATTAGGGCAAAATCGGGTATGCGGGCTCAGAACTTAACTTTTCTCCTTTTTCACGAAAATCACAAAATCCAGAAAACTCGCGCGGACCCAAAGCTCCATATGGATACGTGGCACCCTTTGGTTGGGAGAAAAGCAATCCTATTTTTACTTTTATGGATTTTGGATGAAAAGGCAAATTTTCACTTTTTTCCCCGACTCCCCACCTTGGCTTTGACTCGGGTCTAAATGTTGACTTTTTCCTTGGACGGAGTCGCGGGCCTCTTTGCAACTTTTACTCCTTTTGTGGCAAAGGGCAAAAAAGCTAACATTTCCCTGACGCCCCACTTTCCCCTAGGACACGCATCACTCTGGCGCCGCCAGGAACCTTTTCTCTATTTGATCCTTGAATCGAGTGCCATGGTTGAGACACTTGGCGGCCTCCACCGGACTGTTTGTGCATTGACTATTCAGCTAACTCTGGCCCCTTTGAGGACACATGGAGGCACCACACTTGCTTACAAACCCGGCCCAAAGTTGCCTTTGGAGAAGCGTCAAGGTGACACTTGTCGGCCTCTGCTGCTTTGTGGAATTTTCAATTGTGCTTCCAACTTTTAGACTTTTGGGCTATGTGGCGAGCTCGTGCTCTTTTGGGTCTCCACTTTTGCACCAACTCTTGGAAGTGTGCTAGGTTGACACGTGGCACTCTCTACTTGCACTTCTATACTTAGCCAATTTTTAGGCCTTTTCTACTTGCCCCTTGACTCTTTTTGACCACTTTCTACGTGGAGGGTTGGTGCAAGTTTGAGTTCCTCCTTTTGGATTCACTCTGGGAGGAGCGTCGTTGGGACACGTGGCTCCTTCCACTTCTTCCTCCATACTTAGTCATTTTTTTCCCTTTCTGAACCGTTTTAAGCCCGAGGACTTTGAATCTTCGTCATTCTTCCTTCTTCTTGCTTCTGGCTCTTCTATAGCATCTTCCCTTCTTGTCGATCTTGCAATTTTATAGTTCTACTTGCCTGCAACTTGGAGAATGAATTTAGACATAGAAACGGCCCAAGGAGTCATTTTTTTCTCGTACGGGGTCCTTCAATCCTTTTCCCTCCGCCACTTCATTGTTGAATCCTTTTGCAACCAATTTGTAGGATTGAATGCATTTTCTTGGGTTCCTTCTAGGCGGGGTCGTGATTCGATCCAATATTTATCCCGAGGGTGAAATATGGATAACAATTTGGCGACTCACGGGGACATCTCTGCTAGATGAAGAGACCAGTTTCCTTGTCATATATGTTGGGCATGGAGTCAAGAATAACAGTTTAATACTAGTTCTGCCTCTTGTTCACGAGCCTGACCGCTTGTATTCTTAGATTTTATAAGAAATTATCGAATTGAAGATTTCTGAGAGTAGAAAATTGTTTCAACTTTAAGGCTTCATCTGTCTCTCTGAATAAACTACATAAGAGCAACAAAACAACACCACGACTATGTACAAAATTGAAATCATACATGCTCCAAATGGAACATGCAGAGCGTGTAAAAGCACTTAGGAGAAAAGCAACCTACACTACAACAAGACAATGTGCAAAAGCACTTAGAGGAAAGAGAAACTAAACTAATATGTACATAGTGGGACTCCCCTTTTAGTAGCAGTGCTTAAGATAGATCCCGTTCACTGGGATCTCGTAGCTCGCATTTGTTTCTTTTTGGAATTTGTAAGCGTTATAGACCGCTATGAGTCTTCTTGCCATGAATATTAAAGAGCCTGGCTTTATGCACCCTCGAGAGCAAAACAGACCAAACTTATATACAAAGACCAAATCATACATGCCTCAAATGAGACATGCAAAGTGTGCATAAGCACTTCTTTTGCTGAAAGAAAATCTACTCCTAATCCTAATCTAACCAGAGAGCAAAATGGAGTTCAAACAAAGCCTGCATTTGGTAGGGAGAAATAGCTTCCCTTCCTAAAAAATGGCAGCCATGCAACTAATTTGACACTGAACATGGCTGGTTGGATGAATGAAAAACTGACAATAAGTCTATCCTCCACCCAAATCATCAAGGTATCAACATTAATGGAAAATACCTCTTTAAGCTGACTTGCGTCGGGCTTCTGGAGGTGTTGATGATGACCCTTGGTACTTTGATGCTCATCCTCATGCCCTGAAGTAGGCATGACTGGTTTTGGTTTCTCCTTTGGCTCTAATGAAGCCAAGTACCTGATTGGACACAATCTGATCCTTTGGATGTGCCCATTTCTCTGAAATTCAACTCCAAAAATGGAGTCTTCTTGTGGACCTTCTTGGATGGATGGTGTGAGAGGGATGACGACATCTTCCTGCTTTTCCTCTTCCTTCTCCTGTGAAGAACATGGGAGAGTCATGTCTTACAACCTTGGTTCCAGAGGGTTGTTATGAAGTGTAGGCTGTTGTTCTTGAATGTTATCCTCCATGAAAACAGCCTCATGTGCTTGGGATGTGAGAGATGGAGGAAAAAATGATGTGATCTCCATGGGTTCCCCTCCATCAAGGCAATCCTCCAAGTCAGACAGGTAATCTACCTCCTTGTTGTCCTATTGCAGGTGCTCAACCTCCTTCATGGTGTCCTCCTGGTCTACAATTGACTCACCATGGTTCCCTTCATCCTCAAACATGAAGTTTGAAAGCTGAAACTCTTCCTCAACATCGAGCTCGAAGGGGAGGAAGTGGGAGGAAGAAGCGAAGGTTCTTCGTGGCTGCTCCGCATTTGGAGCCTCTCAAATCTGTATGGTCCTCCTCTCCGCCCGGAATGTACTCCTCTTCTTTTGGATTAGGAGTGTCTCCTTCTTCCCATGCTTGTCTGCTATAGCTAGAGCTTCCACCACTTGCACTTGACCTCGGCCTCCTCCATAGGCTTAACCAACAAGGGAACCTTTGAAAACTCAAATTTAGCACCTAATTCTTTAGATTTTCTATCATTTCATCTCTTCCTTTGTTTGATGTTCTCCTTGGCTGGTTTTGGAGTCTCTTCCCAACATGGACTTGGGAAGGCAATAGGAGTGGTGGGTGGGGTCTCCACTAGTTGTTTCCTTGTTTGTGGTGGAGGGGAAAGCATTTTTTTTTTTGCTCTTGTGGGGGGGACAGATTCAGAAGGGAAAAGGGAAGAGGAAAGGAAATGAGATGGAAGACTAGAAGATGGAGAAATGAAATCAACACTTGGGGCAGCAAGTGAGGGGCTTGACTCTTGCCTTTGTTGAAATGATAAAGATTAAGGGAGAGAAAATGAAAGGTAGGGAGCTGGTGATTGACTTACCCATTGACAAGGTTGTCTCACACTTTGCTCATAAGCCCTAATGTCCTCAATCCATTGTGTAAGCTGAGGAAACACTTCAACCATGAAGTCAAGCTTCTCTTGAGGGCTGTAATGTCTTGGAAAAGGGCCTTCCCATGGATAAGGTGCCTTGCAACCAATTCTAAATGCCTTCATTTGAGCTGTAGCTCTTGACTGAACCATGCCAATCTCCATTTTTTGGATCTTCTCCAACATACCAACATCTTGCATTTGATTTTCTTCATTGTTTGCATACCCCTACTCATGGAAAACTCCATAGCCAAACTGACTTTGGCACTACTACTCATAGGGGTAACTATGCTAATTTTGGATTTGCTCATAATGTTGATTTGGAGGAGTTGTGAAAAGCATTGGAGGTGGAATGTACTGTTGTTGCTATGAATTTGAATTCCATGATGGAAATGAAGTCATGATTGCACAACTTCATGGGATTGAAGAAGATGAAGGAGTTGGAAGAAATAATGGGTGGAAATGGATGGAAAAGGTCGACTCTTAGAGAATGAGTTTTTGACTAGATGGAGTCGTCGGATGTGTTTGCATGTGCCTCAAAAGGTGAATCCCACCAAGAACACATCAACTTGATGAAATAAAGTGAAGACCTCTAAGGTCCCACCTAAGCGTGCTAAAAGTGTTAGTGTGAAACAAGCACCCCCAAATGATTTCTAAAGAATCTACTTTTCTAAGGTAGAATCATCTAGTGTGATTGCATAACATGGAACTTTTCCTAAGGTGTGGGACCTTACAAATTGGAAAAGCTCTCCAGATTTAAAGGTTAGTTCCTTATTCCTCTGTTTAGGTGCATACGTGAGGATCTGCAGAGGATCTATATCTATACCTAGTCTAAAATTTGCCAAGGAGACGGGGATAAAAGAGTACAGAAATAAGAAATAACTAGACTACGGTGTGATGCATAGAAGGAATGATGAACACTTAGTTTGCCTTCAACAAAAACCAATAAAATTCATATGATAAACAAACACATGAGATAGTGAGGTCTCGTAACGAGAGACAGATAGAAGCAAAAAAAAACAGGAAGGATCTAAAATCGATCACAAACGTATTTTATTGCTCTATAAATTGATACTGATTCATTACGAGAAAATCCAAAAGGAAGAAACATATTATAGTTTTAAGGGAAGACTGAACCCCAAAATCCTTTACCAAAAGGAGAAGGGAGCCTACAAAACTAAAAATATCCAACCCTTTACAATGAATCTTGCCCCATCTTTATAGAATCGATCGGAGAGAAGAAAGACGAGAGAGAGAAGTGGAAAAATGTCGGCCGAAGCTTAACCACTTCTATTAATGTTTTTCGCTAATATCTACTCTCGAATCCATCTTTCTTTGCATCGATCCTCGATTTGGCACCTTGGAGGAAGAGGAGATGACGGAAATAGATCAAATCCGATCTGGTTGTTGAGACCAATGATCTTGCATTGAAAGTTTGAATATGTTTCTCCATTTTTCTTCCACCTACCCTCTCAAAAATTAAAGTTTTAGACTCTCATGGCGTAGATGAGGTTGAGATCTTTCCAGTGATATCAAATTCGCAATCTCTCGAGCCCTGAGTCAAAAGATACGCCCCTTTGAAGTTTTGCATCGATTCTGTACAAATGGGCGGGAAAAATAGTTTAAAAAATGGGCCCCATCTTTAATATGGGACACGTGGCAGCCAGATTAGGGAAAAATTGGGTTTGTGGGCTTAGAACTTAACTTTTCTACTTTTTCGTGAAAATCGCAAAATCTAGAAAACTCCCGCAGCCCCAAAGCTCCCAATGGATACGACACCCTTTGGTTGCTCAAGAAAAGCACTCCTATTTTTACATTTATGCCTTTTGGACGAAAAGGAAAATTTTCACTTTTTTCCCCGACTCCCCACCTTGGCATTGACTTGGGTCTAAATGTTGACTTTTTCCTTGGGTGGAGTCGCGGGCCTTTTTGTAACTTTTACTCCTTTTGAGGCAAAGGGTGAAAAACTAAATTTTCCTCGACACCCCGCTTCCCACGGGACACGCGTCACTCGACACTTGCACAGGAACCTTTTCTCTATTTGACCCTTGAATCAGCGCCATTGAGACACTTGGCAGCCTCTCTCCGGCCTGTTTGTGCATTGACTATTCAACTAACTCTACCCCCTTTGAGGACACGTGGAGGCACTACGCGGCACTTACAAACCCGGCCCAAAGTTGCCTCGAGAAGCGTCGGGTTGACACTTGTCGGCCTCTGCTGCTTTGTGGACTTTTCAATGGTCCTTCCAACTTTTAGACTTTTGGGCTACGTGGCGAGCTCGCGCTCATTTGGGTCTCCGCTTTTGGACCAACTCTTGGAAGTGCGCCAGGCTGACACGTGGCACTCTCCACTTGCACTTCTATACTTAGCCAATTTTAGGCCTTTTCTACCCGCCCCTTGACTCTTTTTGACTACTTGCTACGTGGAGGGCTGGTGCAAGTTTGAGTTCCTTTTGGATTTAGTCTGGGAGGAGCGCCGTTGAGACACGTGGCTCCTTCTGTTTCTTCCTCCATACTTAATCATTTTTTTCCCTTTCTGAAGCGTTTCGAGCCCAAGGACTTGAATCTTCGTCATTCTTCCTTCTTCTTGCTTCTGGCTCTTCTGTAGCATCTTCCCTTCTTATATGATCCTACAATCTTATAGTTTACTTGCCTCGCAACTTGGAGAATGAATTTAGACGTAGAAACGACCCGACAGAGTCGTTTTTTTTGTCTGACAGGTCCTTCGATCCTTTTTCCCTCTGTCACTTCATCAATCCTTTTGCAACCAATTTGCGCAGGATTGAATGCGTTTTCTTGGGTTCTTTCTAGGCGGGGTCGTGATTCGATCCAATATTTATCCCGAGGGTGAAATATGGATAACAATACTCTGGAAAAATTCATGAGTCCATATATTTTATCGGTTGTCAATACCTTTGGGAGTTGTGAGGTTTGTAAATTCTAATTTTGACACATTAACAGTCCAACAAATGTCAATAACCATCCAAAAGGCCCCAAAACCTAAACAATGATTATATTCTTTCCCAAAATAGACATCGATTGTATAATTTAAACCCTAAAAAACTTTAGGTGAATGTTGAAATCCTTAAAAATACTTATGTACTTACCAAATTAGAATATGAAAAACCATCTTCTAAACCGTGATGATGGAGCTACGACACTAGTTCCATAACGTGCAGAGTGACCCTAACTTCTTATATTTACTAAAATAAATTTAAAGTATAAGAAATAATAAAGTATAAAGATTAATAAAAGAAAAGCCACATAACCACATATACCACATAACAAATAGGAACGTGAGCGTGTTATAACGCACTCACGTTCCAACTTCTATGGGTTCAAAAATCCCGACCCACATGCTTGGATTTGTCTTGGATCTCCCACCCTAAGCCTTTGACTATGCAATCCGTGAATGGATTAGTGTTTTACAATAAAACATCAAAATTTCACATGTACACCTCGACATTAAATGCGTTATAACATAATATTCCAAAAATATATACTTGTGACGTCAAGCTCGGTTTTATCTTGGTGACGATATGCTTCTTTCTAAAATCGATTAGTTTAAGGCTTTCATCCTTAATTTCTTTTACTAGTGTCTTCTTTTAATAAACTTGTTAGAGCCATCCGGTAGTCGATTTGACATTGATATATTTGCTTAAGTTATTGTTGGTTTAAAATATGGACTTTCTCTTCGTTTTTAATATGAACATTTTAGAGGAAAAGGAAAAAATGGAAAACGTTATGGGTTTGACAAAAATGATAGATCTGTAGTTTTTCATTTTGGAAATCTACGTCGATTTATAACAAAAATATATGAGATCCTCTTGCAAATACGAATTGAGTAGAAGGCTTCAATGTATTCTTGAATTGGAAACATGTGGGTTTTGTCTAAAATGAGATTTGGTTCGATTTGAAAGATTTTGAGAACAATTTGGACACAAAATCACACACTTGGGTACATTTCTAGTTCTAAAAGCATACTAGCATTTAAATGATTCATAAGCAAGAAAGCTAGTGGTTGTGACTATCTTTGGCCTCTTTTCTATGTTTCTTACTTTTTCTTTGGTCTTAAACACGTTATAACCCACGATTACTTTGCTTGTGTTATTTTTATGGCTTTAGATACAATGCCTAGCCAGTGGCAACAACGCCCAAGCGCTCCTGTCCCCTCCGGGTGCCCCTTACCCTTTTCTATTTTACATGCTCCTTTTGGGTCTTTTTAATCTTTTGGGAATATTTTTCACTTCAGGTCGGCTTTCTAGTTATCAATTACGAAATTCAAACAATGGAATCGTATAAATACATAGTTGTGTTTTCAAAATGAAGGGCCAAGCACTAAGCATTACTATCATCACCTAAGATTACATCTAAAGTCACTAAAGAGTACTAAAGAAATCCATCTAACATCCATTCATCAAGGGACAATGGACTACATATTTTGCATACACTGCATATTAAGGAGAGGTTCATTCTATTTCATCCACACATGCTATACATTTCTACGTGTAGATCTAGCCCGCTATCAAGTGTAACTTACACTAGGGCATCCTACAACATAATTCCTACACACACAAGAACTATATGGAGTCTGAGATGAAGTGCAAAGCTCGGTTGTAAGTTCGCTTTTGGGGTGACCATCGGGGTCATCCGACTCCCCATATTGAATCTCTTTTTTAGATTTGATGTTGTTTGTGGGCTTGTGCAGATGAAATTTTGTTTTGTAGGTTACAAACCTATCTTCAAAGCAATCAAGAAGTGACCATAATGCAATCAACATGAAGTAATTGCAACACCTCGGAGATCAAATTCTGATCTCTTGTGCGATCCTTGACACCCAAAAGAGGTCTCCAGCATCCCGGGTTCCTTGCCCTATCCCCGGCGCTCGTGTCCAACTTCATCCCTACATGTCAAAATTTATAGCGTGCATTAACAACACTCTTCCCAGTTTGTGCATCACTTTTCCCAATCCATATCAAGCGTAAATCAACTAAGTCTTCTTTCTCCATCTCTTGCTTAGGGTTTCATATCTACATCTTAGTTTGTCTATGTCATATTGTATCTTAACATCTATACATCATTGTTTACATCAACTACTTTGCATTAAAGGGTTTAATAAATTGTATATTTGTTAAATCACATAGTTAAAGCTATAAGCTTGATGAAATTCATTACTAGCTCGTTGTTTTGAGTGGTATAGCTCATATTGAGCTTGTTGTTTTAGTTTCTAGGAAATAACTTCTCTAAATCTATACGGTTAATGAATTTGGTTGATTTCTTTTTTTGGTGATTGTTGGAAATACTCTTTTTATTTACTTCAAAACTAAACATGAATGATTGAGGGTATTTGATCATAAAGGTTTGTTGGTTTAGCTTGCATAGCTTCATAGAGCATGGTGTTGTCTATTATTAATCCTTCACATTTGTTTGGGTTCTAAAAGTATGATAATGATGTATCAACCTTTATTACAATACATGCACTATTCCTTTTAATCATAGTTGAACTTGACTGTTTGTGGGTACTTAGTTCATTCATAATTGAATAAGATGATTGCTAGTTTGATCTATCTGGGAATAAATGTTAATTGTATGATAAGTGTTGACATTAGCTTATCATTGAACTTTTTCTCAAGCAATGATTATGTTCCTTAATCACGATTGTTTGACTCCTTGTTTTAAGAAATGATAATGGGACATCTATGTGGTAATGTACGATTTATTTGTAAAGATAGATGGTGTTTCATTAATTTTGTAATCATTTCGGGAATAGAATTTATGGGAAGGAATGGATGTGCATGATTGGTAGTGACCATTGACTAAAATAAATAATTAGTTAGATTATCCTCTCTCTCTGTTGAACAAAACAATTATACTTAGCTTTAAGATACGTTGCTTTGACATTTTTCTTTCGGAAAGTATGAATGGAATTGATGGATGTTGATGTAAATTTTATTCTCGATTATTGTAATTAATAGTTGCAATAGTATGTTACATTATGATTTAAATATTATGTTTTTCGGTGGGATACGGATAGTTTGAAAACATAGCTTACATTATGTAGTATCATTTCATTTGATTAATGATATATATACTTAATTAATGAACTATGATGTTTATTAGTTATCAGTTAAGTTAACCTTAACCTATTCTATTATTTCATTTAAATACAACAAGAATATGAGTTAGTTAACTCATGTCAGTTCTTTGAATTGACCCATATATACATTTTCTCTCTCCTACAGTTTGCAGGAAGGAAAGACATGCATGGAGTGATTGATTGGATTGTTTACGCATGATTACATCATGTATTATTGTTTAAAATCGATAAGGATTATTGTATTTAATTGTTAACGTGAAAGTATTATCTTCACAAAATGATTTAAAGCGTTGTGCCTATTTTACTATCATTATTTATGAAAATAAGGGCTTATCCTTATTAAGTTTAAATAAAATATTTGTTGTTTTGTATCATATTTTGTGAGATATGAAAGTATTTAAATGTTGTTTTACAACAAAGTATAAATAAAGTAATTTGATATTATGTTATGCAATTATAACTAATTTTATTGATTCATTTTAAATGAACAAATATGTGAATGATGAACATAACACGATAAGGAAAACAATACAACATTATATTAATATTGTACCTTATTAAAATAAAGTGCACTATTCATATTAAATGATGATCATATGAGATTAAGGATTGTTTTCAACAAATATTAATGGATTAACTTTATACGAGACATGGTTAAGTAAAAGCGTTATTTAACGACATACATTATATTGTAATAATTCGATAAGAGGTACTCATTAAAGATAATAACTTGTTGAGTTACTATAATCCTCTATCGAGAAACAAATAACGTGTTACGATACCTAATAACCTATCGTAAAGATGAACTTATTTACTTATCTTAAATAGATAACTAAAAGTGTAAACGAAGCATATGCATTCGATCCATCATTTTTTTCGATAAAATCCTAACCGCATCTTTAGCTTAGGATAACTACGAGAAGGACAGTGAGTACATAATGACGAAAGTCATTACGTGGTCACTATCTTTCCCATAGGGATCCTAAGATGGGACTGATAGGATCCTTTCAATTAGAAGGATGAGTCATGGTTCCTACTTCTTCAAAACTGAAACTTAATTTCTTAAACAACGAAATGAGATCCATATAACTGTGTAGAGATGGTTGTGTAGCGACGAGAGACAAGTTTGGTGACTAGCATGTTGTCATGAAATTAAGCTTGCATTGTAACGCTTGAATCTTTGGCCAAAGTAATGTAACTAGTGATTACATTGTCTATTCACTATTCCCCTAACTTGTTATGTTGGATACCAGATGGAATGCAACTTGTATATTTTTCAGTTGACACTTAGGAGTTGCACATAGTTCTCAAGACTTATTAAAAGGTTTAACCAAAAATATACAAGTTATACACACTCGATTAGAGTGAATTAAGGGGGATTAGGAAGATCTAGTTGACCCTTATAGCTGCACATGGTTATCATTTGTTATCAGATGGATTGTAAACATTTAATTATGTTGGATTTAATTGCTACAAGTTGAAAATCATTGAAGACATTTAATTATGTTGGATTGTAAACTGTGGCCGTAGGGAATTATATATCTTACCGTAAAACTTGTGCGGCATGTCGTAGCAAATTTACAGGGTTTTGATCTCGGGGCGCATTTGTGTTTTTGCAACACATATTACAGAGCGCATTTGTATCACGGTTTGATTCTCTTAGCTTTTGTCTGTGTGTTCCGATTTGAGTATTTGTTCATTAATTCATAGCATTGGTATCCTGGTTTGATTCAAATGTTCATTAATTTTTAGGTTGGAGTTTATGGTCGGAACTACACTCTTCTGCAATGGCTTGGAATTTATGGCCGAAAGAAGGGAGCGGGCATTATACTTTTATTTTTCGAGAGCTGAGATTACCTTTCGGTGTATTTACCGTAGAACTGCTTTTACAGCGTCTGTATCTGTATCTGTAATTAATATTACAATGTTTACAACGTCCGTAGCTATTTTCGGTCTTCTGGAAGAAGAAATTCCATTATTCATTTAGAGTTTCTCATCTGCCTCTGAACCCTTGTCATTTTCAACACGTATCACAGGGCGCATTTATATTTGTTTTGTCTTTGTTGAAGTTGCTATGAAATCACAGGTATCATGGTTTTATTCAAGTTTTCGTTCAGTAATTCAATGGTTTAATTCAAAAGTTTTTTCATTAATTCAAGAGTTGGAGTCACCATTTAATGGCCGGAAGAAGTGACATTATGGACTGGGAGCCATGAAAGGTAATTATTCATTATCTTGACCTGTTTTAAGATAAGGATTGGTTGCTTTCATTATCTTGACCGGTTTCAAAACCTTTTAGGGATTATAGAGTAAATAAGTTCTTGGTTTGAAATTGGATTGCATAGGAAGGGCAACATAGTAATCGGGTTTTTATCTAAAATAAATTTTACAGGAAGGCTACGGACGATGGGGTTATAGATTGGGACAGGGCAGATTTGGGGTTTTGGTGCGACTCAACAAATGAACACTTGTACGGGAGAATCAGTGGGCAGTCTGCAGACGATTGGAGATCTGGTCCTTTCCTCCACCAGCAGCACCGTCAGTGCCACAGCCACCTCCATTAGCAATAAAGCAGAGGATAAATTGTGGGTTTCATTCTCCCCATGTTTACTCTGTTTTGATTTTCTAAAAAATAGGGAAATTGATATTGCACCATGACGAGAAGAACAGTTTGTGCATTCTTCTTCTTTCAACCATTTTTTCAAGGTTATAATTGCTTACTTTCATTATTTTGATGGGTTTAAAATCAAGGCTTTAAGTTCATAAATACTTCTGGAAATAAGTAAACGTATTTCAGTTTCACATATGCTTGCTTACCCTAGTCATTTTCTATACATATTGCGAAACTGTAACTGTAATTCAAACTCTTTAGGCGCATTTTTATTTTATTGAAGTTACTGGGAAATCACAAATGTCAGGGTTTAATTCTTTCAACTTTTGTTTCTCTGCTCTTATTCCACTCTTTGTTAATTTAAATGTCCTTTTTGTTAAGGTTGGAGTCGTCATTTGGTGTTACCATTTTATTGCAGCTATCCCTGAAAGATCCCCAGATGGATCCTCCTTAAATTCCAATGAATTTTTAATTCAAACAAAACAGCAAATACAGATTTACATATATTATGGCAATTTTCCTAATGCAGATCTGGAAAATGCGACTAGGGTTTAATAGAGATATCAATATAAATAACACCCAATGGCAATATGTCTGATTTATAATGATTGCCTAGATAATTAGAGACTGAATTATACAGAAAACTGACTTTATTACAGCCGATACAACCCAGAAAATCAGATCTGAAGTCTGATAAAAATCTGCCTGAAAACCCTCAAAACTCACTTCAGAATATGATGCAAATACAGCGATTTATTTCACAAAAGTACAGAGAATATTTGTCAAATATTTTTGTGGATAAATACCTCTGGAATCGCTGTCAAACTGTCCACAATGGATCGGCCCAGCTGCTGGTCAAAACACACTGAAAATACCTTCAAACTGTCACCTTTACTGCTGTAATGAATCCGGAAAATCTGATTTACCACACTGGAAATTTCTGAGTGAAATCCCCTCTCAATCCCTTGGGGTTTTCGTCCGCAAGAGATAAATCCACAAGGGTTTTCGTCCTTGGAATTTCTGATAAAAGCTAGAGCTCTTAACAATGCAAAAAGATGATAATAAAAATCTGGATGCCTCCATACAAGTCGACTTGTTCATTTAAAGGGAAATCAGCCCAACTACCGCCTCCAACCCAGCCAATCAAATTATTTCACTCCCCTATGTTGGTCGCATTTTCTTCTTTTGGGCTTAGTGGCACGATTTCCCAAAAATCCCTCCCAAGGCAAGTCGCACTTTCCCCTTTCTAATACAATTACTTTTAATTGTATTTTGATGTTGACATTTTAATTTATTATTAAACTTTATCATTTATTATATGTGCTTTTCATAATATTATTATTTTTTAAAAACAATAGCACAATATAATAAAATAATAAAGCTTAGTCACCCTAGAAACTCCCCCTTGGCCGTCGGGTAGACAAAAAGGGCCAAAGGTCTTCGTCCAAGCTTATTCGGAAAGAGGGGACATTACAGTCCTCCCTCCCCGGAGTTGCTTGCCCACAAGCAACTGCAGCAACGCGGGGTGCTGAAGAATAGACTCACCCTCCCAAGTGGCATCCTCCAAGGGTAAATCTTTCCAACGAACCAAGTACTCCCGTATCACCTTGTTCCGCAATCTTCTCTCCCTCCAATCCAGAAGTCCCTCAGGAACCAAATCCAGTCTTCCCTCATCATCCAAGGGGGGTAACTCTACTGAAGAGGTCACATGCTGTCCCAATGCCTTCTTTAAGCAAGATACATGAAAAACATTGTGTATCTTACTTTCAGAAGGTAACTCCAACTCATAAGCTACCTGTCCAACTCTCCTCACCACCCTGTATGGACCATAGAAGCGAGGCTTAAGCTTCTCCGCTCCACTCTTCTTAAGAGTACTCTGTCTGTAAGGCTGGAGTCGTAAAAAGACCATATCCCCCACCTCAAATGATCGCTCAATCCTGTGCCTGTCTGCATACACCTTCTGCTGATTTTGGGCATGTTGCATATTATCCTTAAGGGTTTTAAGGATATCCTGGCTGTCCTGTAAACACTCTCGAGCCTTAGGAGCTCTACTATCTCCAAACGCCATATCCACGAAGGATCTCGCGTCATAACCGTACAAAGCTCGAAAAGGGGTCATCCCAATGGACATGTGGTACGTAGTATTGTAACAATACTCGCACAAATAAAGCTGCTTGACCCATGCTCTCTGCTGCCCTGAAACATAGTTGCGGTACCCCTCAATCCACTTATTCACAATCTCCGTCTGCCCATCTGTCTGCGGATGATAGCTAGTGCTCGGAGTCAACTCAGTGCCTGCCAACCTGAAGAGTTCCTGCCAAAATGTGCTCATAAACCTGCTGTCCCTATCGCTGACAATATTCTTCGGAAGCCCATGCAACCTAAATACCTCCCTAAAAAATAAATCAGCCACCTGTGGTGCCTTAAAACTCGTGGGGATGGCAAAGAAGTGCCCATACTTAGTCAACCTGTCAACTATCGCATAAATGCGATCATAGCCTACGCACCTGGTGGTAGTCCCTGTAATGAAATCCATAGATATACTCTCCCACCTCTGCTCTGGAATAGGTAAGGGCTGTAATAAGCCTGCAGGGAAAGTATGCTCGGACTTGTTTTGCTGACAAGTCACACACTCTCGAATATACTGTAGAACATCCTCCTTGAGACCCTTCCAAGAGAATCTATCTCTAACCTGCCTGTATGTCTTGAAATAACCTGGATGTCCTGCTAATGGTGCATCATGGAGTGCATGTAGAATCTTTCCCTTAAGCTTAGATTCAGGTACCAAATAAATTCTACCCTTATAATAAATCAAATCAGAAATTACCTGGTAGCGCCCATCCTGAATTTTGCCGTCCATGATCTCACATGCTAAGGTGTTCTTCGAATACTCGACCAGCAATTGAGACTTCCAATCTGCAGAAATCTCACTCATGGAATATAGGACAGCAATATGGGGCCTCCTCGATAGTGCATCAGCCACAACATTCTTCTTCCCTTTGACATACTCGATGTCAAAATCATAGGCCTGAATCCTGCTGACCCACTTCTGCTGCCTCTCATTGAGTTCCTTCTGTTCCAAGAAGTACCTCAAGCTGTTATGGTCGGTCCTCACTACGAACTTCCCTCCCACCAAATACTGTCTGAACTTCGCCAACGCATGCATGATGGCGAGCATCTCCTTGTCATAGGTGGAATACAACCTCTCGTTCTCCCTCAACTTCCTACTCTCATAGGCAATGGGATGACGGTCCTGCATCAAAACTGCACCAATACCTGAACCCGAAGCATCACACTCTAAGATGAATGGCTTAGAGAAGTCCGGGAGAGCAAGGATTGGACATGTGCTCATCACCACCTTGAGCTCATCAAATAATATCTGTGCCTCATTTGTCCATCTAAATGCCCCCTTGTGAGATCTCATCAATAGTGCAACAATATCGAATAACCTCTCACAAATCTCTGGTAATATCCGTATAGCCCTAGGAATCCCCACAACTCGATATGTTCTAGGTGAAGGCCAATCTTGCATGCTTTGTATCTTCTCTGGTGGACCTTGACCCCATTGGCCCCAATGACATGCCCCAGATCATCGTTAGGAATAAATGGTGTTCACATTATTAATATGTGCAATTATATTATCAATGATAATATAATTATATATGTGTGATGTAATTGTATAATTACTCATAGAGTAATTTGTTTGTAAGTTGTTGATATATTGTTATAACAATTATATAACAATATATCAATACGGGTTGTTATTGTTTGTATACTTCCTATTTTATAGGAAGTTGTTCAAACTACATTCTTGGCTATATAATAGCCATTGTATTAACTGAAAGATATAGAGGATTAATAATATATTCAGGTTCGTCGTGTGCAAATATGTAGTTGTTCCATCATTTGGCATCAGAGCGGTTTGGTTATAATGGAAGAATGAAAAATAAATATAGGGGAGTTACAGACCTATCAGGTGGTGCATAATCCTTATGGATTTCAATATTGCAGATCAAAGACCAATCGACTATATCTGCAGATAGACTCCTGTGCAAGTATAGTTTTAATATTTATAGTTGGCATTATGTGGATTCAACATTTTTATGCATGCGGCTTCATTTGGCTTGATTCATCACCTGTGTGCATGTCGAGAGATTCTCTGCGCAATTGGTAGATACCCATGTATACCTTTGACAGTTTGTGCGGTATCATTTTACAGATAAGCGTAGAAATTTGTGTTTTTGTGCATCTTGGCCACATATTGCATTATCTCTTCAAAGAATTTCGTTTTGGCCTAACTCAACCGCATTGTTTGGGTCGAACCCTATCTCAGCATCCACAGATCTCCACATTGATCCCTTCCACTATATAGTGACTCGTCCCTACATGTTGCAATGACGAGTATGAGCTCGGTTCCGAATGCACAGTATTGCTTTTATATTGGTACCCACGGTATTTTTGAATAAGCCAGATTTGTTAATAGAAGTTAGTATTAGGCGTGGAGGTGTCTAGAGACTGGTCAATCGTTCTGACACTGAACCTGTTGTAGATTGCAATGGTTCTGATCGATTAGTGGAAGAGAAAAACCTAATACGTATATTGATTCTATTAAGATGGTCCACAACAATTAGTATTTCGTTTGCCATTGGTCTTTAAGCCTGAATGCGAAGGCAGTTTACAGAGTTCAACAGGTTATCATGCGAAGACTTGTAATCATATTGATATCAGGCATGCCGTGCTACAGTTTCCCGCATTATTAGTATGTTTTTGTTTAGTTTTTAATGTTGATTCAAGTCAAATATATGTATAATTTAGAGTGTCAAAATCTTACGGTCTATGTGGAATTTATAATGAAAGTATGAGTAAATGCGTTGTGAATAGATTGCTATTTATTGATGATTGGTCATTAAAACTCTTGTAAAAGTTAGAGTCAAGTATTGTTTTATTAGAGTCAAGGAAAAGAAAAATTTTCCGTTGCCATTGTCATTTTGTTGCTTGTAAGCTATATAAGTCATCGTGGGTATTTTATTATCTCATAGTCGATTCTTTAGTTGAGTCTATTGTTTCATTTTTATTTTGTGTCATATGGTTAGTCAAATTGTAAAGTCATCTTTTGTTATGTAGTCCTTGATGTTTTGTCAAAGTCATGTCAAATAGGTGATTTTAGGTGGTGTCAAGAGTCAATGACAAAATTATTGGAAAATTAAAAAAAAATTGCCTCACAGACGCATTTTCGGTGTTACCCGACGTCTGGAAATAAAGTATTTCACATTGCGGGAAGGAAGAAAAGAATACTCTCAATGTGGAAAATGAGCTTCATGATCACATCCGGCTGAACTAGCAGCATGAGATCGGAGGATGGAGGCACAGGAGGATGGAGGACAAGCAGCGTCCTCTCGTCAGTCGCCAACGACGGGGCCGCATACTGATCTGGTGACATGTGTGCAGTGTGGTTTTTTCATTTTCAGTGTTCTTGTTTTGCAGAGTGATGGTTTTCTGAATAAACCCTTTTCAGAACTTTTTGGAGGAGTCATGTTTTCAGAATACTCATTTTTGGGGAGCAGGAGAAGATTTCGAGGTAGACTCAAGGGATGGTTATCCAGCTAGTGTGAAGCTTGTGGATCTTGGAGATTCAGAATTCGGGCGCCCAGAGAGGAAGGGAAAGTCCCACAGGAACCTAAAGAGGAAGGGAGCATTCCTGCATAATTCGGCTTGACACTACGCCTTTACGAGGGTAAAGAGATAATCTATGGAGTCTGTACCTGGTCTAAGAAGTGCTTTCAGGAGGTGGTTCAATTTCTTCGAATATGGTTCTTCTTGTGTTCACATTAAGGGGGTGAATATTGGGATTTAATAATGTTCACACCAAGGGGGTGAATGTTAGGAATGAATGGTGTTCACATTATTAATATGTGCAATTATATTATCAATGATAATATAATTATATATGTGTGATGTAATTGTATAATTACTCATAGAGTAATTTGTTTGTAAGTTGTTGATATATTGTTATAACAATTATATAACAATATATCAATACGGGTTGTTATTGTTTGTATACTTCCTATTTTATAGGAAGTTGTTCAAACTACATTCTTGGCTATATAATAGCCATTGTATTAACTGAAAGATATAGAGGATTAATAATATATTCGGGTTCGTCTGTGCAAATATGTAGTTGTTCCATCAGATACAATATCTCAATAAGTCCAAACTCGCATTTGGACATCTTAGCAAATAGAGACTGAATCTCTATAATGCCAAGTACCTCATCTAAATGCCTCAAATGATCCTCCCATGTCCTGCTGTAGATCAAGATATCATCAAAGAAAACTAGCACGAACTTCCTCAACTGCTTGTTGAAGAGATGGTTCATGCATGACTGGAAAGTGGCAGGTGCATTAGTGAGACCAAATGGCATCACCAAGAACTCATAATGCCCGTAGTGACATCTGAATGTTGTCTTGAGGATGTCTTCTCTTGAACCCGAATTTGATGGTATCCTGATCGAAGATCAATCTTCGAAAAGTAAATGGCCCCATGCAATTCATCCAAAAGCTCATCAATATGAGGGATGGGATACCTGTTTTTGATTGTCTTCTTGTTGAGGGCCCGGTAGTCGATACACATTCTCATCGTCCCGTCCTTCTTCTTCACCAACACCACCGAAGAAGCAAATGGGCTAGAACTAGGACGGATATGCCCCATATCAAGAAGCTCCCTGATGGTCCTCTCTATCTCATCCTTAAATTTCTTAGGATGACGATAGGGTGTAGTGATCACTGGCTTGGCACCCTCCTCCAACTCTATGACATGCTCAAACCCTCTGTCTGGCGGTCTTCCTGGAGGAATATCACCAAAAACCTGCCCATGCCTATCTATTATGGTCTGAATATCTGTATGCAACTGCTGTCCACCATCTGAAGAAGATTTGGATGAAATGAAACATTGGGCTGCCCATGCAACCTCTCCATGACTGATAATAGACTCCATCCTATGTGCTGAAACAACTCTAGGCCCACCATCCGAAAGAGCTCGTAGCACAATCTTCTTCCCATCTGACATAAACTCTAGCTCCATTCGTCTGAAATCCTGCACATATCTCCCCAGAGACTGAAGCCACTGAATTCCCAAAACTGCATCTATCTCTCCAAGTCCAACTATGTAAAAATCATCTGTCAATGTGTAGTCTCCTAGCTGGATACTAAGCTGTGGAATCCGTCTAGTGCAGCTTAGAGCAAAGCCATCTGCCACTCGTACACTGAACCCCTCAAATTCTTCAACCTGTAATCCCCGCTTCATCACAAATCCCTCATCAAGGAAATTGTGTGTAGCGCCACTATCAATCAAGCAAACAACTCGCTGACCCTTAAGCACTCCTTTCAAACGAAAGGGATGATACCTAGGGACTCCAGAAAGCGAAGCAATAGTACCTGAGCCTGATGTATCTCCATCTCCTAGCTCTACCTGGGGCTGCTCCTCATGTGCACCATGATCATTGTCCTCTGCATCTGTATCTGCTGAAGAATCTGCCTCTACATCTGAGATAACCTCAATAAGATGCACCTTGCCTTTCCCAAGGCAGTTGTGTCCAGGCTCCCAGTGGTCCTTGCAATGGAAACAAAGTTTCTTCCTCAACTCATTCCGAGTCTCCTGATCCATCCTAGGAGGGGGAACACTCTTCTGCTGAGTAGTGGAACGTTGAATCGGCTTGGAGCTTGTGAAGGGCTTCTTACTAGGCTGGTAAGAAGTGGGAGTTGTCTCCAAATCTAATGTTGTCTGGATAGCATCATGTAATGTAGTAGGCCTAAGGGCCTTGACCAACCCTCTTAACCTGTCATGCAGACCCTCAATGAAAAGCATTACCACACGTCTCTCGGGCATCTCGGGTACCATTACTGCAATCCGCTGAAATTCGTTGATGTAAGAATCAACGTGCCCACTCTGTCGTAGCTGTGCCAAATCCCTGTAATATAGTTCCACATCTTTGCGGTCAAATCTGGCAATCAACTTCTCACTAAACTCCCTATATGACCGTAGTAAGTCATGTCTCTGTGTGATAAGCCCATGGTGCCACCAATCATATGCCACTCCCTCCAAGTGTAGAGTAGCAAACTGAATAGCCTCCTGTTCCTGCATAGGTTTGAGAGTGAGGTATGTATCAAGCTTGTGAATCCATGCCCTGGCACTAATCTTTCCACTGCCATCGAAGGTGGAAAGGGTCACCTTATTGGTAACCTGCTTCAATTCTCTGTTTTGTTGGGTCCTAGGCCTCTGTGCTTGCCTAGCTCTCAAGCTCTCCCTTTTCTGCATACAATACTGGTGGAGGGGAAAGGCGTTCCGTACCTCTTCCGGTAATGCTCTCCACTCATCATGAGCTACCATTACATTATCCTGAAAGGCTATGTCTTCAAGTGGGTCCTCAACTAATGGCGGCTCCTCCCTTTGTAGGAATCTAGGCTGCATAGGTCGATCCGCAGTCCTCGTGGGTCTCCTTTCCTCTGTATATCTCCTATCTCGTGGAGGGGAACCCCTCACGCTACCCACCTCTGTAGGTACCCGGTTGTGCCTTCTGTGGCTGCTAGCTATGGATGCAGATCTTTCCCTTCTATCATGCCGATTTCTTGCCCTATCCATAGTCAAATTCTCCATCAGCTGTCTCATGGTCTGAATCATTTCCTGATGGGAATCGATCATTCCGCTGAAAAGAACATCTGGGTCAGGTCGCTCACGTCGTGGAGGAGTGTGTGCTCCCTCTCCTCTATCCATGATTCCGGGACTACTTTCAGTATTCAGATCTGTTCGAATACGTGCCTGACTCCTTGTATAATATCGGTGTGGCCCAACTTCTGTAGGCTGCATAAAACAAACCAAAACAAACCCTCCAGGTGGGAGGATTGATGCTCTGATACCACTGAAAGATCCCCAGATGGATCCTCCTTAAATTCCAATGAATTTTTAATTCAAACAAAACAACAAATACAGATTTACATATATTATGGCAATTTCCTAATGCAGATCTGGAAAATGCGACTAGGGTTTAATAGAGATATCAATATAAATAACACCCAATGGCAATATTTCTGATTTCTAATGATTGCCCAGATAATTAGAGACTGAATTATACAGAAAACTGACTTTATTACAGCCGATACAACCCAGAAAATCAGATCTGAAGTCTGATAAAAATCTGCCTGAAAACCCTCAAAACTCACTTCAGAATATGATGCAAATACAACGATTTATTTCACAAAAGTACAGAGAATATTTGTCAAGTATTTTTGTGGATAAATACCTCTGAAATCGCTGTCAAACTGTCCACAATGGATCGGCCCAGCTGCTGGTCAAAACACACTGAAAATACCTTCAAACTGTCACCTTTACTGCTGTAATGAATCCAGAAAATCTGATTTACCACACTGGAAATTTCTGAGTGAAATCCCCTCTCAATCCCTTGGGGTTTTCGTCCGCAAGAGATAAATCCGCAAGGGTTTTCGTCCTTGGAATTTTTGATAAAAGCTAGAGCTCTTAACAATGCAAAAAGATGATAATAAAAATCTGGATGCCTCTATACAAGTCGACTTGTTCATTTAAAGGGAAATCAGCCCAACTACCGCCTCCAACCCAGCCAATCAAATTATTTCACTCCCCTATGCTGGTCGCATTTTCTTTTTTGGGCTTAGTGGCACGATTTCCCAAAAATCCCTCCCAAGCCAAGTCGCACTTTCCCTTTCTAATACAATTACTTTTAATTGTATTTTGATGTTGACATTTTAATTTATTATTAAACTTTATCATTTATTATATGTGCTTTTCATAATATTATTATTTTTTTAAAAACAATAGCACAATATAATAAAATAATAAAGCTTAGTCACCCTAGAAACTCCCCCCTTGGCCGTCGGGTAGACAAAAAGGGCCAAAGGTCTTCGTCCAAGCTTATTTGGAAAGAGGGGACATTACAATACGAAACAAAAATTTATGGATGGAATAGAGTATTTTCACTTTGCCCCAATGTACGCGTCTTTTTGACATGTGTTGCCGAGGAGAATTCTTGACTGTAGACTCATCTCTTGCATTGGCTTTGAGTTTGGACATTTGCTCTTATCAATGGCCCAGAGAAAGTATTAAATATGCCTCCCGAAGAAGCGGCATTATGGACACAGGGCACATTATTTGGTAGCCAAGTGATTATTGATTCTCTTTAGCTTTAAGCTATGTCACAAGGTTCGGCGAATTTTATCGAAAAAGTTCGAATTTCGCCGAACTTTATTCTCATCGAACATGAACTCGAACTTTATCCATTACTTTTACATGGGAAGTTTTTGACGCGATTTTGCATTATTTTACAAATATATATATATATATATATATATATATATATATATATATATATATATATATATATATATATACCTACTGAAAGTAGTGGATAGAAAGCTCTCTCCACTCTATCCTTTTGACATATTTATGCATTTTTTCAAAAAATAAAAAATGATAGAAAACAAAATTGTTCGAACTTAAAGACGTTTTTTCCTCGAACTTTATCCCTTGGCGAACTTGAACCGAACTTTATCCTCGTCGAACATGAACGTGAACTCGAACCTTGTGACTTAGGCCTTAAGCTAAGAATTGCTTGCTTTCGTTAGCTTGATGGGTTTTTAAAATAGGACAGCTATATTTATCTTACAGAAAAGGACAGGTTAAGTTTTTGTCCGATTATTGGTGACTTCCCACTGCTGACCAATTTTGGTTTCTATATACTGTTTTAGCCTTATGCTTGTTCGAGAAGTATTTAGAGTGATATTTGATATGTTTTTCCCTCTTCAATCATGCATTGAACTGCTTGTGAATTTCCAGGAGCTATCTCGATCATTCTATTTGAAAATGAATGGAAAGATGCTGCAATTGTTCACTATGAAATAGCAACTGCTGAAGGAGAAGATTGAGTTGAAGAAGCAAAAGAAAAGCTTCATAATGCACAACTTGGTGATCGAACATTGCATGATGAAGAATTTCGATATGATTTATTGCTTTTTATTGGGAAACCTTCCAACAGACATTGATGATGAATTGCTGACAAAAATGTTTGAACAACATGGCATAATTGAGAGCTTTTGTAAGTCCTTCATTTCTCTGTGCTTATATTCTTTGTTGGTTTTCTTGCCATTGTACTTACTGACTGGTGGTGTTACCGAGAATTGTGAAAACTAAATTTGTAATGTTTGCTATCTGTTTATAGTGTAATGGGATGCATTATATTTTACAACATAATTGGCTTCTTTTAGGTACTGCAGAATGCGGTAGGTCGGAGTAACCAATATAGTTTTGTGGAATACAATGTAAAATCTCAGGTCAGATTGGCCTGAGCTAGAGCTGTTGTGAAAATGATTTGTTTAATGTGGATTAGTTGTGTAGTACCTTTGCGCCAATTTCTAGTGCTCTCATCCTTTCAGGCATTGAAAGCTAAGATGGCCATGGGAAACATAAACATGGACAGGCAATTCTTGGTGGTGTTACTGAGAATTGTGAAAACTACAGGCAATTCTTGGTGGTGTTACTGAGAATGGTGAAAACTAAATTTGTAATGTTTGCTATCTGTTTATAGTGTAATGGGATGCATTATATTTTACAACATAATTGGCTCCTTTTAGGTACTGCAGAATGCGGTAGGTCGGAGTAACCGATATAGTTTTGTGGAATACAATGTAAAATCTCAGGTCAGATTGGCCTGAGCTAGAGCTGTTGTGAAAATGATTTGTTTAATGTGGATTAGTTGTGTAGTACCTTTGCGCCAATTTCTAGTGGCATTGAAAGCTAAGATGGCCATGGGAAACATAAACATGGACAGGCAATTCTTATGTGTAGAATGGTCAGACTGTGAGAAAATTGCAATTATGTTCTCAAGTGTTCTCTTTGTTGACCGTATACCAAAGGAAAATCCAAATGTAAGAAACTTTATACATAGTTCTTGCATTCTCTTTTTTGGTTCTTTTTCTTTTCAAAGTATGAGGGAATTTAGCTTGAGTAACTCTGATTAAATAAATTAAATTTTGATTATGGGTTTCGTTCTCCCCACATTTACGTTGTTTTGATCTTCTGCAAAATAGGGAGATTGAAATCGCACCCATGTCCAGAAGAACACTGTGCATTATTCTTCTTTCAACCATTTATTTTTAAGGTAAGAATCGCTTACTTTCATTATCTTGATGGGTTTTAGAACCAAGGGTCTAGGTTCATAAGTAATCACGGAAATAAGTAGATGTATTTCAGTTTCACACATGCTTGCTTACCCTAGTCATTTTCAACTTTTCAAGACATATTGCTAAGCTGTAACTGTAAATCAAAGTCTGCAGGGCACATTTCTAGGTTTTTTTGAAGTTACTTGGAAATCACAAATATCAGGATTTAATTCTTTCAACTTTTGTTTCTCTGCCCTTATTCCAACTCTTTGTTAATGTAAATCATAAATGTCTTTTCATTAAGGTTGGAGTCATCATTTGATGTTACCATTTTATTACAACTGTGCCCGGAATGGAATTAATGGATGGAACAAGTGTTTTCATTTTGCCACAATGTACATCTGTTTGACATGCAGTGCAAGGGAGAATGACCTATTGACTCGTCTCTTGCACTTGCTTTGAGTTTGGACATTTGCTCTTATCAATAGCAGGGAGAAAAGTTCTAAGTATGCCTCCCGAAGAAGCGACATTATGGACGGTGCATTATGCTGGGAGCCAGATAATTATTGAACCTTTAGCTTTAAGCTAGGAATTGATTGGTTTTATTAGCCGGATGGGTTTTTAAAATTATGAAAACTCTGTTTATCTTACAGAAAAGTACAGGTTAAGTTTTTTGTCCGATTATCAGTGAGGTCCCACTGATGACCAATTTTGGTTGGTTTCTATGAACTGTTTCAGTCGTATACTTGTTTGAGAAGTATTTAGAATGATATTTGATATGATTTTCCCTCATCAATCATGCATTGAACTGCTTGTTAATTTCCAGGATCTATCAAATATGTTTTCTGAGTTTGGAAAAATCTCGAGCATTGTATTTGAAAATTAAAGGAAACATGCTGCAATCATTCGTTATGAAATAGCAACTGCCAAAGGAGAAGATCTAGTTGCCAAAGCAAAAGAAAAGCTTCACAACGCACAACTTGGTGATCAAACATTGCGTATTGAAGAATTTTGTTCTGATTTATTTCTTTTTATTGGGAACCTTACACCAGACATTGATGATGAATTGCTGAGAAAAATGTTTGAACATGGCACAATTGAGAGAGCTTTTGTAAGTTCTTCATTTCTTCGAGCTTATATTTTTTGTCATTTTTCTTGTCATTGTACTTACTGCATGGTGTTACTGAGAATTGTGAAAATTAAATTTGTAATGTTTGCTATCTGTTTATATTGCAATGGAATGCATTATAATTTACAACATAATTGGCTTCTTTTAGGTGCCTGCAGGTCGGAGTATAACTGATATGGTTTTGTGGAATACAATATAAAATCTCAGGTCAGATTGGCCTGAGCTAGAGCTGTTGTGAAAATGATTTGTTTGATGTGGATTAGTTGTGTAGTACCTTTGCGCCAATTTCTAGTGCTCTCATCCTTTCAGGCATTGAAAGCTAAGATGGCCATGGGAAACGTAAACATGGACAAACGATTCTTACGTGTAGAATGGTAAGACTGTAAGAAAATTGCAAATATGTTTTCAAGTGTTGTCTGTGTCGACCACATACCAAAAGAAAATCCGAATGTAAGAAATTTTATAGACGGTGTTTACATTTTCTTTTTTTGTTTCTTTTTCTCTTTTTGAAGTCTGAGGGAATTTTGCTTGCTGATTAAATAAATTAAATTTTGATTAAAGGTTACGAGCAATTATGGTGACAATTGTCCAATGGATAAGAGGTAGAGGCTTATCTAAGATCATTGTTCGGGCGATTTCAAGTGTTGTCTGTGTCGACCACATACCAAAAGAAAATCCGAATGTAAGAAATTTTATAGACGGTGTTTACATTTTCTTTTTTGTTTCTTTTTCTTTTTGAAGTCTGCGGGAATTTAACTGGAGTAACTCTGATTATATAAATTAAATTTTGATTAAAAGTTCCGAGCTATTATGGTGACAATTGTCCAATGGATAAGAGGTAGAGGCTTATCTAAAATCATTGTTCAGGCGATATGGAAAAGTTAGGGATTGCCACTCAGCTATTGGTACAAGTAACCAATTCTGTGGTTTTGAATTTATTTTCTATTTTTCTTTATATGCAGGCATGAGTGAATATCTATAAAGGATTTTGTAAGTTTGACAAGTTTTGCTTCCTAACTGTCAAAGGGATAGCTCTTTCGGCTTGTTCTGTTTCTACTGCATTTTTTTTTTTGAGAAATTCAAAATTGAAAGGTTTTTAATGTCTCAGCACATCAAGCTTTGGACTGCCACGAGCAGGAAGGACATAATATACATGTCAGTTTTGCAAATCTCACAAAGGCAGCTCAGGTGACAATTTTTTTTTCCGTACATGATATTGTAAATCTTTCAAGGTACTTTTCATCTAAAGTTGTACATGCTCTACTTGGCTTATAATCTCTATTGTGTTCTAATTAATTCGTCTTTACTTATCATTGGAAAAGGGACAGCTCTTTTGGCTTGTTCTGTTTCTACTGCATTATTTCTTTTGAGAAATTCAAAATTGAAAGGTTTTTAATGTCTTAGCACATCAAGCTTTGGACTGCCATGAGCAGGAAGGACATAATATACATGTCAGTTTTGCAAATCTCACAAAGGCAGCTCAGGTGACAATTTTTTTCGTACATGATATATTTTGTAAATCTTTCAAGGTACTTTTCATCTAAAGTTGCACATGCTCTACTTGGCTTATAATCTCCATTGTGTTCTAATTAACTCGTCTTTACTTATCATTGGAAAAGGGACAGCTCTTTTGGCTTGTTCTGTTTCTACTGCATTGTTTTTTTGAGAAATTCAAAATTGAAAGGTTTTTAATGTCTCAGCACATCAAGCTTTGGACTGCCACGAGCAGGAAGGACATAATATACATGTCAGTTTTGCAAATCTCACAAAGGCAGCTCAGGTGACAATTTTTTTTCCGTACATGATATTGTAAATCTTTCAAGGTACTTTTCATCTAAAGTTGCACATGCTCTACTTGGCTTATAATCTCTATTGTGTTCTAATTAACTCGTCTTTACTTATCATCGGGAAAGGGACAGCTCTTTCGGCTTGTTCTGTTTCTACGGCATTGTTTTTTTTTGAGAAATTCAAAATTGAAAGGTTTTTAATGTCTCAGCACATCAAGCTTTGGACTGCCATGAGCAGGAAGGACATAATATACATGTCAGTTTTGCAAATCTCACAAAGGCAGCTCAGGTGACAAATTTTTTTCCGTACATGATATATTTTGTAAATCTTTCAAGGTACTTTTCATCTAGAGTTGCACATGCTCTACTTGGCTTATAATCTCTATTGTGTTCTAATTAACTCGTCTTTACTTATCATCGGAAAAGGGACAGCTCTTTCGGCTTGTTCTGTTTCTACTGCATTGTTTTTTTTTGAGAAATTCAATATTGAAAGGTTTTTCTAATATCTCAGCACATCAAGCTTTGGACTGCCATGAGCAGGAAGGACATATAATATACATGTCAGTTTTGCAAATCTCACAAAGGCAGCTCAGGTGACATTTTTTTCCGTACATGATATATTTTGTAAATCTTTCAAGGTACTTTTCATCTAAAGTTGCACATACTCTACTTGGCTTATAATCTCTATTGTGTTCTAATTAACTCGTCTTTACTTATCATCGGAATTTGCATTCTCTACTAGGCTTATAATCTCTATCCTAACTAACTAGTCCTCAAAAGGAATTTTTGGTTTGATATAAATAAAATCATGTACATATGAAGCATAGTTACATGGGTTCGCTTCCCCCATTTTTGACACGTCCGGGACGTGGGGAAGCTTTCCCCACGTTTCCCACTGTGCATGCTTGATGGGAAACGTCCCGGGGACGTCTAAAGAGGCTGGGAAACGTCCTGGGGACGTGGGGGACGACTGTGTCCACTGTTCTGAAAAACACTGTCATTTTCTTGCATTTCCAGAACTGTATGGTGGCACTTGTGACAAATGCAAGTTGGTTGAATCGTGGCTCGTTTTGTCCTGGTTTGTGGCTCGCTTTTGTTGTTCGTGGCTTGAGTTTGTGACTACAGTTTTTGGTCAAGCGTTTTGCTTCACGGTTTTTGCTGGTTCGTGGCCCACGATCTTCACAGGGCTTTCTCTGTTGAAGGAGCTCTCGATTCCTACAGTCGAGGCCCTAAAATTCGTGATCTACAGTCGAAATCGTGGCTCGTATTCATCTGACCACGTCTTTCACAGGTTTAGCTCAGTAACCTCCACGAATTCGTGGGCTCCTGTTTCGTGGTTCACGTAAACTCGTGTCTGGTCGTGGTCGTGGCCTTGTACTGTGGTCGTGGTCCAGACTGCACTGTACTGTACTGTACCGTGGTCGTGGCTCCCTGGGAGTGATTCGTGGCTCTGCACCTTACACAGAACACGTCTTCCGACTGTATTTCCCTTCATTTCGTGAATGCCCTTCATGGAATTTTTCGTGTTTCCTTCTGGTTCGTTGCATAGACTCCTTGCTCGTGTTTCCTTCTGGTTAATTTGCAAAGGCTTTGTAGCTTCGTGGCTCTACTCTGCTGAACACTAGAGGGCACAGTCAAACACCACCTGCTAAAAAATCGTGGCTCCTCCTCTCACTCTTGGGCTCGAAGTTTGCCTCGATCTCTCATCGTGACTCTGTTAAATAACTTGCTAAGAGACTTGTTAAATAAGGGCAACACATGGATATATTTCAGCTTATTTATATAATTTAGTCACTATATCTTTATATTTTAAATATTTATATATTTTTTAATTAGCCGTCCCCCAGCCGTCCCCAAAATTTAGAATTTTTTTGCCGTCCGGAAACCTTGTACCCCGTCCCCCGTCTCAGGTGACTATGATATGAAGTCTTACAAAACACATTTGGAAGTTAATTTGCATCTGCTCCTAATGGCCATGATGGCAGAGGAGCATTTCCAGGAATGTACCTTCTGTTAAATTTGCTGATGGAATAACTTATTATGAAAAAGTTTGACCCGCTTTTGTGCTTTGTGCGGTGCAGGTATGATGGGAAATGCTCATGCGAGAGGACACATACCAATGGCTACGCTAGGACACTCTTTTGTGGGACCTGGTTGTACATGAATGATAGTATTAAATTTTGTTCTAGTCACTTAAATCAAGCTCTTTTTCCAGTTTAACTGCAATTCACGTTGGGCTATTGGATTATTCCTGACGAACCATTTTATGTGTTGCAACAAGTCGAATGAGATCTAATGGTGGCCAAGCATTGCATGATCAAGGTCTTCCAAGTGGTGGTGCTGGTATTCTAGCCTTCTAGGGATAGGTGTATTACCAGCAGGAATGATGGGTCAGTGTGGAATGGCTTCCGGAGCAAAACATTGGCTCTGATTCCTCATTGATTTTCCTGGTTTCCTGGTCAAGGTTTTATAACCTATCATCCCCATGTCCCAAAGTATATTATGATTGTTTTTATGGATCATTTAACATTTATTTTTGTTTTCTTGCCCTGGTAGGACACAACTCTATAAATCCTGCAATAATCGGTCCTTTAAATCTTCTTGTTTTGATTTAATTGTGTAGAGAAATTAAGAATGCTTCATTTGTGTTGTAGGTAGCTACTACACAAGTTAAAAACGTGAGAGGAAAAGGTAAGATAGGTACTTGTTAATCTATTATAGCATGAAACATTTATGCTTTTACTTGAATGGAAAGTTGATTTAGTGGCCATTATCAATTGTGTTGAAGTGCCAATGTGACCTGCGAGGAAGTGTTCATGCTTTTTACTTGAATGGAACGTTACTTGTACAGAGCAACATGTGATTTCCAGATTCATGCATTATAGACTCCACACCTGACTGGCTATGTCTATTTTGGAATAATGTAACGGCAATTTGTTACTAAGATTATTACATTGATTGGGAAGGTCTTTTGAAAACCTGTACCTGAATGTTGATCACACCCTTAATTCTTTTGAACCGAATTGTTTGATAGTAAATTAGAGCAAGCTATTAAACGTGCAAATATTTTGTATGGTGCCTTGTATGTATATGGAGCCTATTCTAATTGTGACATTCATATATGTTGCATTTTTAGTCTTATTATTACACTCTAATTATGTTGGATTGATATAAAATTCATGACTGTCGTTTCCATATGTGACGTGTCAACATTTTGTTCACACTTACCGCAATTCTCAAGCAGTTAAATGATTCTTGTTGAGCTTAGAGTTGAACGCTTGCTTGGCATAGACATGTCATTTCCCAATGGGATTTGATCTTGGTCTAATTATAACCTCTCTAAGACGAAGGTTTAAGCTTGCTTGGCATAGACATGCCATTTTCCAATGGGATTTGATCTTGGTTCAATTAACTTGCAAATGTAAGTTCACACCAAAACACCAAACTAGGGTGGCATGCTCGGCTAGGTACTTACAAATTTCTAACCAATTATAACCTCTCTCAAGTGGAGGTTTAAGGTTACTTGGCATAGACATGCCATTTTCCAATGGGATTTGATCTTGGTTCAATTGACTTGCAAATGTAAGTTCACACCAAAACACCAAACTAGGGTGGTGTGCTTGGCAAGGTACTTACAAATTTCTAACTAATTATAACCTCTCTCAAGCGGAGGTTTATGCTTACTTGTCATAGACATGCCATTTCCCAATGGGATTTAATCTTGGTCTAATTATATCCTCTCTAAAATGAAAGTTTAAGCTTGCTTGGCATAGACATGCCATTTCCCAATGGGATTTGATCTTGGGTCAATTAACTTGTAAATGTAAGTCCACACCAAAACACCAAACCAGGGTGCTTGGCAAGGCACTTACAAATTTCTAACTAATTATAACCTCTCTCAAGTAAAGTCTAAGCTTGCTTGGTGTAAATATGCCATTTCCTAGTGGGATTTGATCTCGACTCAATTAACTTGTAAGTCCACACCAAAACACCAAACTAGGGTGCTTGGCAAGGCACTTAAATTTTTTTAACTAATTACAACCTCTCTCAAGGGAGGTGAAAGATCCCCAAATGGATCCTTGGAGCAAAATATAAATTTTTCCCACTCAACACAATAACAAAATATAAATTTGAAAGCTAGGGCAAATGGGATTGATTTCAGCTAAATCGACTAGGGTTTCATATGCAAACACACCCAAAATTAGCCTGCAATAATTATTGACTCCCAAACCCTTGGAATAACTCTGGAGAAGTTATGGCGAAAATCATATTTTACAATAGCTGGAAAATAATTTAAATCTGAAATCCTAACTACTGCAATCTTCAAGATAGCATAACTCTCTACACAATTCCGATATAGGAAAATGATATATGTCCGAACTTGGAAAAATACAAGGATGTAAACCAAATTATAACAACTACCAAACATGTAGATTTGACCCCTCCTATTTCGGTCCACATATTTAGGGCATCAAATGAGCTCCAAAATTAATTTCTCTATCTCGGATGCTTGCCTATATTTTTAGGAACTCATTTATATAAGAATCAGAATTTTGGATGCCAAATCAATTCAGAAATCAGATCTGAAATCTCATTATAAAATTGGTAAAAACCCTTTGAAAAAATTATGAAACTAATTGGCTTATTTCCCAAAAATATGTAGATGATTTAGCAATTAAAATCAGATCTAAATACCTCCAAAAACAAAGCCAAATCTGCCCCAATTGGGTCGATTCAATAGAAGATGAACTACTGCAATTTTATTCCTCAAATGCCTTCAAATACACTGCTGGAAATGACTGAAAATAACACTGAAAATCTGATTACAATCAATGGGAATTTCTGAGTGAAAAACCCTCACAACTCTTGGGGTTTTCGTCCACAAGAGAATAAATTACTAAGGGGTTTCGTCCTTAGAATTTATTTGCAAAAGTTGAAGCTCAATGCAAAGGAAAATGACATAAAATATTTCTGGATGATGGAAGAGGCAAGTCGACTTCCCTTTTAAAGGAAAAGGGCCAACAACCAACCTCCAAACCAGCCAATGAAATTACATGCTCATTCCTAGACCAAGTCGACTTGTCCTAGGAATATTTTGTCACATTCTTCTATTTTTCCCACCCCTAGAGCTAGTCGCATTTCCTTGGGAGGAAATACATAACTAATAATATTTTTATCCTTCCTAAATGTCATTATTCACTTTTGGCCCAAGTCGCCATTATCCCCTCTAGGAAGAATAAAATACAATAAATCCCTTTACAATGATATTTGCCCCTCAAGGCAAATCGTATTTACCATAGGGATTATAATTTATTTATATTAAGCCAAATAAATTAATATAAGTGCTTTAATTATTTTATTTTATTTTTTATAGCACTTTATAATAATTTATTGTGACTTAAGTCACCCTTATATTTTTCTTTTGGCTGTTGGGTTGACAAAATGGGCCAAAGGTCTTCAAATGGAAAAAGGGGACATTACAGTCCTCCCTACCCAAAAATTGCTTGCCCTCAAGCAATTTTGATCTTGTTTTGTCCAAGTGTTATGCATAAGAGACAAAACATCTTTGAAATGATTTGCAAGCCCTGGCACCGAACCTATCAAGTGGGCTAAAACTTGCCACCATATATCATCCTCAAGATGCTCATATACATATATTTGGAGCAATGGTTCAACAAACTCCAAAATGAAGACTTCATCTTCTACCATATCATGCATCTCATGATGAAAATAGATTGGAATAGGCAAGCAATAAATAAGATGCATTATTATGTTCATCATACCTTGGAGTATCACCAACATCCACGTCAATCTTGGACTTCACAATGGCTTGACTTTGCTGCACCAATTCCCCTTCATTCTTGTCCGGAATGGGATGAATATTGTTGTGAACCAATTGCGCGATAAATGAGATGGCATATCTTCTTCCACACATTCTTCAATCCTTTTTTGCCTTGCTATGTTGATGAGATTGACCTTTTCTTTGACTTCTTGAAGATGTTGTCTTGCATTGGCAGCCACTAATCTAGCCTCTTTGGCTTTTGCAACCATTCCTCATTCATCTTCTCGGACCTTGTTACCTCTTCGATGCCAAAATATACAAAATCAGTCCTCCTATGCTTGATATTTTCATGTCTAGCTAGTGGTGAAGGGCTGCCATCAATGGTTGATATCATCTCATATGTTTTCTCATCTCACTTAAGCTTGCTTGGCATAGACATGCCATTTCCCAATGGGATGTGATCTCGGGTCAATTAGCTTGTAAATGTAAGTCCACACCAAAATGGGGTGCTTGGCAAGGCACTTAAACTTTTTAACTAATTATAACCTTTCAAGTGGAGGTTTAAGCTTGCTTGGCATAGACATGCCATTTCCCAATGGTGTTTGATCTCGGGTTACGACTGATTTGTACTTGCACTGAGTTAGTTTGTTACGCTGTAATTGTTTATCATATATATTCATTTCTGCAGCAAAAGGTTGGACAAAATACTCAATAGTCATATACAAAGTACAATTCACAACCAACACAATCACGGCAGCAACCTCAACATATGCGGGGTTGTTTAGTAGTCATTATTTCCTTCAAGTGCCCTCTAACCAATGGACAAGAATCACGGCAAAGCAACCTCAACATAGACTGGTTTGTTTAGTAGTCATTATTTCCTTGATTGCCCTTTAACCGATGGACAAAAATCTTGTTCATATCCTCTCTCTTTTGTTTTGCAGTATCCTCAAGCTACTGACTTATTACGAACATCATCCCGCACACCTAGAACAGGTATGCCAATGCTTTGAATATATTTAGTTGGTTTTGTTGTCTGCCTTATATACTCTTAAATAATTGAACATATTTTGTTGGTTTTACTTGGCAAGGCACTTAAAGTTTTTAACTAATTATAATCTCTCTCAAGCGGAGGTTTACGCTTGCTTAGCATAGGCATGCCATTTCCCAATGGTATTTGATCTCGGGTTATGTGGCCGATTTGAAATGAATTAGTCTCGTTATGCTTATATATATTCATTTCTACAAAGACAGCAGTGGACAACATACTCAACATGATTATATACAAAGTACTATTCACAACCAAAGACAAGACTATTTTCGATCACGCACACAATCACACAATCACAAAGAACAACCTTAATATAGGCAAGTTTGTCAGAGGCGTTTCATACCCTAGGTAACCTAGGCGATTGCATAGGGCGCGAGACTAGGGAGGGCGCCACAGTCTAAAAAAATAAGCGAGTCGACTTTACAGACGAGTCGGATATTTTTCATAATTTTTAAAAAATTTAAAATAAATAACCGCATATATAAACGAGTTAAGTTAAAGAATTTAATTGAAGGAAAAATATTGCCACGTCTCCCATGTGAAGACAACCAGAAGCGAAGACCACTACGGCGACGGAATAGTTTACTGGGAAACAATGTAATTAACATCAATTCCCATATGGTTGTCATCCTCATCAAAAGGATCATTCTTGAATGTTTGAACTCACTATGCAACTATCTGATTGGATAAATTCCTGTTAGTAGTTTCGTTAAAAGGGCAAGCCATTTCCTGTAGCATCAATTGGTGGTTCCCAATCAAAGGGTGCCATAAAAAAAGTAAGTCCATCCCCATCATTACTAGTAGCATTTTGTGATTCTGTAACTGAAAATGTGAAGTGACAAGTGAAATTGGCGAGAGCGTGATTAGAAGAGTTTGAGTATTTCCACAAAGGAATTGATTTGTTGTAAGTTGCCAAGACGAAGCTCCGATTGGGCGGCATTTGTATATAATGGACTCAGTTCCATAACATCACAGTCATATTTGGTAGCGGTCTCGAGAAGCTCATTGTACAAATTGAGGGAGGGACAATGAAGCTAAGGCTTCCCTCATGCACTCCCAAATTGAGACCACCGAAATAATAATACAAAACAATGAGGCCGCCATAAAGAAGTTTTCCATCTTTTGGCAGGAGGAATGTGAATGCAATCGTTAGTGTAAGTAGAGCGTTGTCCCTAGGCGAGAAAAGTGAGGAGTTTTCAATGAGGTGTAGGTTGTCATTATACAATTACTAAACAAAGATAGAACACAAACCTCAGGCCGAATTAAGGTTTAACGGTGCCCTCTAACCTATGGACAAGAATCTTGTTCATATCCTCTCTCTTTTGTTTTGCATAAAGTATCCTCAAAGCTGCAACATATTACCAACATCATCCGCACACCTAGAAGCAGGTATGCCAATGCATTGAACTTATTTAGTGGGTTTTGTTGTCTCAACTCTTTGGAAGAATTTTAATTGTGTATTCTTTGTTCTCATAAATGGTTACAACAAAGAGCATTCTATATTCATAGATTCCACTAGACAAGACTTTACTTTTATATTACGACTAAAAGTATGGTAGAAGGGATTTCGGAAAATTTTCTATTTCAATCTATTCTTGTTCCAATGGAAGTAGAAGGTTCTAACTTATTTAATTTTTTATCTCTCTACGTGAGTGAGTTATCCTTATTTTAAGGCTTTTTGGTTTCAAATAAGGCTTTTTTGATTTATTTTGAATTTATCATGTACAACATTTAATCACTAATAAGCAATTTAATACCATTTTTTCCAACCAATAAAAATCAACTATTTTAATTTCATGTGGTCTAGATAATAGTTTCGACTATATATATATATATATATATATATATATATATATATAATTTGTCAAATGATTTAGTTTGTATATGATAGCTTTTTTCCTTATTCCCAACTTTAATACTAGTACGAGGCCATGCTCTCAAATTTGTTGCATTTTACAAATGAATTAACTTTACTTAATGTTTAGGAAGGAAAAGAGGATTGGAAATACTGAGAATTGGAGATGAGGTTCAAGACAGGGGATGAGGATGTTAACCAGAGAAACTAAAGTTACTAAATTCATGTTCTCCGATTCATGCCTATACACATCCCAAGCCGCTGCTCCATATTCATGTACGAATGGCTGTTGGTCTCTCATTGCCCCTCTTGGACAAGAAAGATCACCAACTCATTGATAAGATCTCTTTGATGTTGGTCTCTCATTGACCCCCTCATTGATATGATTTCATTGACGTTTCCTTGATAGGAAAAAGATCATTGGCCTCTCATTGATAAGAAATAATTGTTGATCATTTGCATTTGCCCCACCCATCACTCTGCTATATAAATAGGGGATATGAATAAGCATTGCCCCTCTCTTGGACAAGAAAGATCACCGCCTCATTGATAAGATCTCTTCGATGTTGGTCTCTCATTGACCCCCTCATTGATATGATCTCATCGATGTTTCCCCGATAGGAGAAAGATCATTGGTCTCTCATTAATAAGAAATAATTGCTGATCATTTGCATTTGTCCCGCCCCTCACTCGCCATATAAATAGGGGATATGGATAAGCATGTGTCGGCCATTTATATAGGGGTCACAAACTAGGAGCTAAATTGAACCAATCTATACGGACTAGGAACTAAACTTTAATACTAGCCAACCCCAAAATCTATTGACTATATTGATTACACAAAATAAGAACTAAACTAAACCTCACTAGGAATGGCACTTAATAGAATTGTGTTGATTAGGTTAACGAGAATAGTACTAGATTATGTGGGTCACAAACTAGGAACTAAATTGAACTAATCTATATGGAGTAGGAACTAAACTTTAAGACCAGCCAACCCCCAAATCTATTGACTATACCAATTGCACAAAATAGGAACTAAACTAAACCTAACTAGGAATGGCGCTTACTAGAATTGTGTTGATTAGGCTAACTAGAATAGTGCTAGATTACGTGGGCTAGAATATTATGGATAAGCTAAGTGGGAAACTAGATTGGATAGGTGGGGCAATATAGGATAAAATAGGCTATTGTGTTAAAATGGGATCGTAGAACAAAACTATACCGACGACACGAACTAAAAATTGAGCTCTCTTTTGTGTTGGAATGATGATTCTAAGCTACTCGAGAACCCCTACGAATGCGGTAAGTGGAGGCTAGTGGGGGGATGTATATGTATAGAGAGCCCAATGAACATGTTGGCCCATATATAGAGAGGGGCCATATATAGAGAGGCTTATTCCCCATCTATATAGCTTTGGTAGGAAGAACATACACATACACATACACATACACATACACATACACATACGAGCTTTCTCTCCCCTCTTCCAACAACCTGGGGGACCTCTATTTATATAGATTGCTTTCTTTGGTAGAAAGAACTAAGAATTGGGAACTATACTCTAGGAAAATAGACTATTTATTTGAGACCAACCAAGTGGTGCCTTGAAGGATGCTCTATCTTAGCTACTTATTGTATTGTATCGAATTGGGAGATAATATGTATCGATGACGTAAATTGTGAACCTGCACACTAAGGCACATTAAAATATCTAGTCAAAAGCAAAGATAATGATATGGGTCAAAAAGATTTGTGACATATGTTTTCAAACAATGTGTCCATGAATTGTCTATTTGTTAGCATATGGATTCGCACACATGCAAATTACATGCAATAGCGTGGGAACGAAGTCCCTTAATGAAGGTGAGGTTGCCTTTATTGAAAACTAAAAGCTGTATTTACATCTGTGCATTCAAAATTGTATGTGGGGGTGTTTTCGAACATCAATGGAAAGAAAAGTGAATGAGGGAGATGGAATGTAATGAAAGAAATGAATGGATGGAAGAAACATGCAATAATTAGGTAAAACAGAGCCTAATATTGCATGAAGAAGAACAAAAAATAACTAACAACTAACACAAATAAAACGGAGTTTGCATCAACTAAACGAGAATGAGTAAAAGGGAACACACGTGAGCAAATAGATAATCGAGATCTTGATTATGTGAACTAGAACAACATATTATTAGCATTGACAATAAAGTCCAAGATAATATTTACATGCAAGATTCAAACAATAACATCTAATGAACATAAGAACATCAAATGCTATAAGAGACAATGAATGAGACACAAAGTTCATATTTCATTAACTCCAAAATGTCTTCTTAAAAGAACACAATTTTATGCGTGGAAATAAAACTTGCACACAAGACTATTTTCTTCTCCTCTCTCAAAGTCACCCTTTACAAATGAGCCCTCGACTTCCTTTTGTAACCCAAAAGTTGGTTACAAAGTAGTTAGGGCTTTATATGAACATTAAATAGAGAATCTTAAATGACTTTGCCTTTTTCAACTAACTTATAAACAACTAAAAATAAAAAGCACTTAAGTTATCCAAAGTTTGTCAAAAGTGAGTTAAATAATAACACCACTTTATAAATAAAAGCAATGGGTACATGTGGCCCCCACTTAAATGACTTAGACACACACATAGACATCCTAGTCAGCAACGTGCCACCTAGATCAAGACACCGAAGATTAGTGCCTTATCCATTAGGCCAAGAGTCTGCCTATCCCGATCGTACGAGAATGAACTCATTAACCGTGCTCTGTAATCCTCTAGATGACAAGAGAGTTGAGCTTGAAACTTGAGTAATTCATCCACCTCTCCATTTGAGCAACATCTTGGTGTGAGCAATTTTGTCTTTATTTGCATTCGCATTCACAATTACACACAATTCTCCACATGCTCGAATACCTTTCCATGGTGAATTCTTCATTTGTCGCAAGATCGTAGTCGTTACGCCACCTTGGCTTATCAGAATCCAACTCCTGATCTTTTGCCATTGAGAAGCTCTTCCAAGAGTCGAGATTGCAATCCACTTCCTAGGAAGTTATGTCTTTCGTCTTTATCACCATCCCGAAGTGTTTCCATTCTGATTTGCTCACGATCATCCAATTCGAGAACACTCCAACTTTAAGATCGAGTCGATGAAGTATTGCGCCACCGCTGCTGGCGAGAGCCGTGGAGGACACACTTGAATGATGTGGCCTTACTTGATGATCCGCACAACCGCACTTATCATTGGTATCGGTTTGTCGATGAATAGATCTGCCACAATGATCAAGTGAAGACAGTTTATGTAGACAAGCTTCTCCCATTATCAATCTGTCTTGATAACCATGGCTTTCGACTCGAAGAGACCTTTGCCAATAGTTATGATTTTATCGCATAATGAGAAAGTCGAGAGGTGACCTATTGGTGCCATCAAAAGCGCCCGACGCCGCGTGAGCGAGACCGGGAGCTTATAAGTCCATCGGTTGATATGGGATTGTGGAACCGACTTATGTCGGCGTGTCCCAAGTTGGTATTGGTGATGTTCTTATACTCACGAATGGAGCGTCAAGGTGAGTAAATGATTTGGAACTCATACCGCAACATCGCTTTGTTTGAAGATGACATGATTGTGACAAAAGCATGATTTCGGGCTATTACTTCCTTCAAAACTGCACAAATTGCCTCTGAAACTACCCTGGGAAAAATAACAAATCTTGTTCTAAGAAACTCTCATTGGATGAGGGAGTCTATTAAGGTACCACAAGTTTGCGTGTCGAGGATTTTTTCCCAATCAAATTATTCAGTCAAATATTAAAGGTCAAAGTTGACTCTTATGAAACTGCTAGGAAAATGTAAGTGTAAAATTGCGAAAATCCCGTTTGATTTTAGTGTGGGAAAAATTACCAAACGTCACCCTGGAAATCTACAACTTGGCAAGGGAGCATATGAATATGGGGAGAATTCAAATAACTAATACTTTTCTCTTGATGATTATCCGAGTTAAAAATATTGACCCTCAAAGTCAGTCTCCTTGACAGATTGAAAATTGTGCGCGCAGCGAAATCAAACAAACTGCATTTTATTTGGCTTCGTGAAAAATATCAAACGAGGTGCTGTGCATTTGAAAATTTTCAAAGGAGTACATGAAGTTGGGGAGAATTCAACGAACCAAACCTTTTTTCTTGACGATCATCCGGGCCTGAAATATGGATTCTCAAAGTAGGCCTTCCGACAAGCTGAAATTGTGCGCGCGGCAAAATTGAGCAAACTGTGTTTTATTTGACTCCGTGAAAAATATCAAACGAAGTGCTATACAAAAATTTGGCAAAGAAGCACTAAACCATTTTCAACGAACTAAACCATTTTTCTCAACAATCACTCAGGCGCGAAATACGGGTTCTCAAAGTTGATTACTTCGACAGATACAAACCACGACTAAAATAATAATTTAAAAAAGAATAAAAATAAAAATATCCGGTTGCAATGGCTCTGTGCAAGATCAAATTTTGATTTTTTAATTAATTTTCTACTTCTCCGCCTTGCCTAATTCAAGTTACTTGGCGTGGAAATTACTCTAATCTTCTGACAAATCCTTTGAACTTGCAATTTTCTTGCATTGACGTTTGAATACGGGATATTATTTAATAGCCCGAATTGCCTGGAGAGCTCCTGCATGAATATTTGAAACTTCTTTATTTTTGCATGAATTCACTCTTATGCTGTATTCTTTCTCCGGATGCGTTGGAAATGATTTATTTTTATTACCTTCTGGCAAATGCGGGTGAAGCTGTTTGGTTGAGTTTGGTGTTTTATTCTCTCTTGCCAACGTTGGACTGTAATTTTATTGTTGCATGGAACGTGAATTCCTCCTTCTATTCCTGGGTTGCGTGGGCTTGGTAAACTTCTTGTGTGGCTATTTTGCCTGGTGAATGGCTCTGCATGCTTGGAAATGCGTGGATTTGCTTTTGAATTTTTCCTCAGCTTGTGTGGGAACCTCTCAGCTGAAACGTGGCACTTTGGACTGCAATTTTATTTGTCTTCTTTGGTAGCTTTACTACCTCCCATGCGTGGACTATTCTTTTGGACTGTTTTTTTAACTTCTTTTCTCCAACGTGGATTATTGTCTTGTGCAATGCATGGTGGACTTTTTTTTTTTTGTCTTCTTCCCTCTGCAATGTATGGAATTTGGTCTGTTAAAGCCTTTAGCCGGCGTGGGAAATTTTTTTCTCTTGCATGCGTTGAGAATTGCTCTTTGGCTCTTGTGAAAGAAGAAAAACTCCTGCTTGGTATCTCCCTTCCCACGTTGGTTTACTTTTTCAACGTGAAAATTCTTCTTTATCTTGGGTAACGTGTGTTTTGATGTTTCCTCTTGGGCATGGAATGTAGAGCTCCTTCAATGTGGGCTGCAACCTGAATGCCTTTCTTTGATTCTTCTTTGTATTGAAATGCAAAAAAACAGTTTAGCAATAGCACGAACAAATTAATTAAATCGAGTATGGAAACTTCCTTCATTGAAAACTCAATTACTCCCGTTCCCCTAAAAGAAATAAGAGGCAAAACTTCTTCCAACTAGTTTCACGGGGAAATGGTTACGGGAATTAAAGAAGCTTCCTCTGTAACCGTTTCCCCCTTCCCATTGAAATAATTGACTCCTCTTCCTTCGGGTAGTGGCATTAATTGTCAAGAAAAAGAGAAAAATATCAATCATTTGTCAACGAAAATGGTAAGGTAGGCTGGCAATCCCCATCCTATTTCCCCATGTGGGAGATCTGGGAGATTTTTTTCCTGTTTGCCAATCGGTTGGATTGGCAATCAGTAGAAGAAATCCCACAAGTGGGAAAATAAGAAGAATTTGCTAGGAAAGGGGAAATCCAGGTGCGGAGAGCCAATTTGGCATCCCGACAATAAAAAAATAAAACTTGTCGATTGATTTTTAATTATATTAATATTTATTTAATTAAAAACCCCAAAAATTAATAAAATTGATTTTATGAAATAAAGGGTAATAAATTAATTAAATATTAATTAATTAATTATTAAGTTATTAACGCAGTTTATGACGTGGTGAAAGGAATTCTCGCCTGAAATGAACGAAACGAAGACCGAAACGATCACAAGAACGAGACAATCGCGATGAGGGTGATAAAACACACAAGAATACTTTTGAAAAATTTCAAAATTTTCATGTTTATTAATTTTGCGAAGTCAAAATTAGCTGATAACACTATTAGACTTAAAAATTGATAGTGAGAAAATAGGTAAAAGGAGAAATTAATATCTTTCAATGTATGGAGGAAAATTCTTTCCCTTACTAGCCTCACTTATATGGGTTAGAAAATGTCTAGATAATGAACAAAATCATGGTAAGAATCCATTCTTATATTGAATTTGGTGTGCCCTAAACATAAAACACAACACTACACCCATGTCCATAAATAATCCTATATAAGGTGTCACTAGACATAAACATAATGACACATACCACTCTCGGGAAACGTGAATGCATGGATATTATAGTGTTTTATTCTAGGTTAATAATGATTACTATAATGCTATAACTAAAAGATCACTATAGAACTTCATTTCTTAGTAGACTCAAAATAAAAAAATAAAGAATTGGGTATTATTTTGTAGTAGCTAGGGTATGCTACAAGTTTTCAATTGTATACAAGGTCGCTTTTGATATCATATGATATTGTCTAATATGTCAGTACAAATAATTATGTAAACCAAAAATATATAGCCCTTCTTGTTTGAATCCGTGGTTATTAGCAGTGGCCAATGAAGGAATATTATGTCAGAAGATAGCATAAGACTTTAGAAGTTTCAATTGCTACTATAAAATTCTATATGACCTTCCAGGAGTTGGTCTACATGATTAATGAGTGTTCTCGAATCCTTCCATTAGGGATTAATGAGTATCCTTGAAGGTTCTTGAATTTTGTCTTTCAAATCCGTGTCTTTATGTTAGTGATGGGCAAAGGGACTTGCATTAGAGGGACCAATGAGCAACAATATGATTAGCTAGATTCTTCACAATCTTCTTGATGGCATAACCTCGAAATGTACAATGAGTAATTGGAATGTGTTAAGTGTTTCGATAAATTGTATGTAAGAGTGCTTATAATGCGGGTTAAATTGTCTTAAAATTGAAAAACATTAGACCCATTTTATGATTGCCTAGGAGGGAAATTCTTTGTGAACACCCAATTTCGACTATGGAAGGAAAAAAGTTATCCTCATGATTGTAAAATGAAGCTACTATTGTTAGGTTCTCTATTATTTATCTAGTTTTGTGTATTGAATTGTAAGAGGCCATAAATATCGATAAGATGAGTTATTAGGGACACAATGATCTTAGTTGCTACAAAAATATGACTGGTATGCAAGGATGTGAGGTAAGAACACGAGCAATATCGGTGAGATGGTCATAGGTTTGAAAAACATTGGACCTCTTTTAAGGTTGCCTAAGATGGTAAAGTATTGTTAACACCCAATTTCCAACCATGGGAGGAGAAAAGTTGTTATCTTCACAATTGTGAAATAAAGATATTATTGGTAAGTTCTCTATTATTTACTCAGCTATGTGGACTAAATTGTAGGATGCCAAAAACAATAAGGCAAGTTCTCTATTATTGGCAAGTTCTCTATTATGTAGTCATCAATAAGATAAGTTATTAGGGACACAATGAACTTAGCTTCTAAAAAATATGAATAGGCATAAAAATACCCTCGTAGTGAACTATGCTACCGTTGTGCTAGCGAGATGACCAAGTAGAGTGGGACACAATTTCCAAACAAGTTTCTTGGTGCACCTCAACTTAGGACCTACAAAATTGGGTTTTATAAGTTTGGTATGTTGTAGACACCCAATTTTTGTAGGGGACTATTTTATTGCTATGGTGCTAGTGTATTTATGTGTTAATTGATTATTGATTCAATTTGGATCATATTATCTCCCTTTCCTTTTCTTGTCTCGCTTCCCCTTGTGGTGTTTCCCCTTTTCAGTCTTGTTTCTCAATGTTTTTGTTGTTCCATGTTTCCCTTCTCTCTTCTCTCTTTTGGTACATGTTTCTCACTTAGGTCCTTGTTTCCCTTCTCTCTCTTGGTCTTCGCTCTCCTATGTTTTTGGCATGATATGGGGTAGTGACCGGTTTCATAGCATTTACCGAAACATAGCCTCTACGCTTTTGGTCATTGCTTTTTGCAATCTCCTTTGACTCTTTAGTTTTGGTTTCTCTATGTCTCTTGGTTTCCTTTGCCAACTTTTCCATTTGATGTCTATTAGCCTGCGCTCCAATAAGGTCCTATTTTTTTGATTGAATATGAAGCCGCACAAAATTCTTTGGCTTATTTGCCAAGGTCCGATGCGTATCCATTCCGCCAAATTTCCCTGGGCATGATCCCGACCTCATCCCTTATTACTTGGTATCTCCCGGGATTTGTACCTCGGTGAATGACTAGGAAATACCTTTTACACCATCATATGCACTATTAGACAACAACATTTTCAATAACATGGTCTTAATTTGAATCAATAAGTCTATAAAATACAAAGGTGCATTAATTCATTTAGAAGAATGAACAAGAGGATAATTTCTTTTGGACTAGAGTGATATTGAAGTTATAAGAGTAAAATTTATTATTTTTTTGAAGCATACCTTGTTAAAAGATGAATTCATACCTTGAAGCATTTAAAAATTCATTCTAGCCTTTATAAGTTGGTGTTGCATGCATTGAAAGAAGGATTTTGACGCCTACTGGACACAAGATTTATCGTCGACTTTTATTGAGTCGCTGCTTACATTTTTGTTAAATCACAAGGGCCTTGATAATAATGGAGAAATAACACTTATCCCCATTAACATCCCCCATTTATATTAGGTTTGGGTTATGAGGTAGGAAAGATGATTCTTGATAATTCACGATAGAGCTAGAGAAAGTGAGGGAAGCACGTAGATTAGGGCACATAGATCACATTCACACAATTAGATTTTCCTCTACGTAGATATTTCCGGTTTCGTAGTTTCTTGCCAAAAACACGACCTCTACATTTGGAAGTCTTCATGTTTATAGTCATTGCTATTTTTGGGTCTTGTTCCCCGGGGTTGTCATTTTCCTAACTTGACTTTTGCTACTTGTCATCGATGACCGACTCTAGATTCATGTGAAATTGATTATCATCCAACAAACCCTAATTTTCTTGTATTCTCTAGCAATTTAATTATTCCACGTACTAATTTCCAATGCTATAGATTAGACCCTTACTTTTTGTAATTAGGTTTGATTTATTCTTTTATTTGAGTTAAACTTGATTACAATCTTAGGTGTAGTTGGTTTAGTGTATTTGTATATGTAAAATTACTTTCCACACATACATATTGGCAAAACCTATATAAAGTTTCCCTATTGGCAAAACCTACATAAAGTTTCCCTTTTGGCAAGTGGGAGCTACATTGAATACCCATTTTACACCCACATGTTGGGTTTCCTTTTTGGTGAACTTGTGCGTATATTTTACACCCATCCTTAAGGTTTCCCTTTTGGTGAACTTGTAATTTGTTGGAGAGAAATTTTTTGATAGGACAAATTGGTGGATTTCCGCCAATGCTTTGGGACTAGGTCCCTCTGCTTGAATGGGGCAGCTCCATTATTGTGTGCAGACAAAAATAAAACTCTGTTGTTGGCCTAGGGGTCGGGGATCTAACAGGCACACTCCACTACACATGTTGAAAATGCTTGCAATCTTTAGCAAGGGAGAAATTTGCTAGATATGTGTGAAAATGGGAGTGAGAAATTAGGAGGGGGATTAATATTGCAAGTAGGGAAACTCAGATTCTTGCAAGGATTAATCGAAATATACACACACAATTTGAGAGGAATCACAATTTTGCTAATAATATCAAGACAAGGTAAAACCATGAACACCAAATTTCACTTATTCACTCATCCAGAAAAGTAGAAACTCCTTTATTTATTGATGTTCTCACAAAGTTGTACAATGAGGAAGATAGAGGAAACTTGATCACTTGTTTCTAGAGAGAGTATGGGAGCTAGTAAACAAGATTAACCATCCTTTGAAATGAGGAGGTTCTCTCAATTTATAGCTTTACATTGCAACTCTTCATCTACTCCTCATTCATTCCCATTACAAGTGACTTTTCACATAACCTTAGGAAACACAAAATAAGTCCCTTTTTTATAATTGTAAAGGGACTTTTACATTGCACAAATATTTTATAGTCACCTTAATGAATAAGACAAAAATTCATGATTGCTTACAACGAAGAATTAGAAAGGGGGTAGAGAAGAGGAGAAAGAATGAAGAGAGAAGAGAAGGAATGCTCCAAAGCATGGATGAGGATGCCTCCGCCTTCGATGAAGATCAACTCGAAGAAGTTGAAGATGACAATTTGACCCCTGATAACCCTCCACAATGATGTACTGCTAAAAAGCTCCGATGAAGACAATTTTGAACACCTTGCCCCCTTTTGAAAACTCTTGAAATGATGCACTTCTACACACTACCTGGATACACCGAGAAGAGGGATGATGAACACTTGAGAAGAAGACCATTGAGAACATCGGAAGATGACTCCCCTCATCGAGAAAATCCTTTTGATATTTGAGACTCTGTTACATCTTCACAACCATCCATTCATGTGAGAGACATTGGATGTACTTTGTTCACCTAGCCATAATCATTGATTCTGCCACTGCATGGGAGCATTGATGATGAGTGAAGCATGAGACAAAATCCTTTTGATTCCAAAGTGGGGAAAGAAGAATGAGACTAAAATCAATTTCATCGCCGATTGACCCCTATATTCCATGTGAAATGAACTCGAAACGACCTTTGAGAAAATCCTTCTAATGTTTGAGACAACTTTGTTACATCTTCACAACCATCCATTCATGTGAGAGACATTGGATGTACTTTGTTCACCCAACCATGATCATTAATTTTGCCAATTTACCCCTGCATTCCATTTGAAATGAACTGAAACGACCTTTGAGAAAATCCTTTTGATCTTTGAGACTTTGTTACATCTTCACAACCATCCATTCATGTGAGAGACATTGGATGTACTTTGTTCATCCAGCCATGATCATTGATTCTATCACTGCAGGAGCATTGATGATGAGTGAAGCATGAGACAAAATCCTTTTGATTCTAAAGTGGGGAAAGAAGAATGAAACCAAAATCTATTTCATCTTCCAATCGACTCCCTGCATTCCATGTGAAATGAATTGAAATGGCATTTGGTACAAAATTGGCAATTTTCTTGTTTTGACACTCTTTGCTCACCGCATCGGGGAATGTGAGAATTGACTTGAAAACAAAGAGAGGAGCTCCCATGAGTGCAAGACCATCGTAGGATGAGTGAAGAACTGAAATGTGACCGCTTTTAGTTCATTTCACCCATTTGCTATTTTAGAATATTCACCATTATGGTCCTATTTAGCCAATTTTTGTCATTTTTGTCAATCTTACTAATTTTTGAGTGTCTGGATCATGAGGGAATGGAATAAGGGGTGTGAATGCACATTTTTCTCAGACTTACTATTTTTAGTAATTGCACTCATAGAGACTTACTAAAAATAGAAAGTGGTTTTCCGATGTCGGATTCAAATGAAACCACTTGCAGAAGTTTACATAATTCATTTCGAAGCTCTGCTCCAATTTTCAGGGGATTTTGTCCACTGGAACCTCAGGAAGTGAAGAGGTACATCGCTGCCCTTTTGCTGCCGTGTCGTGGCAGCCATTAATAGAGTTATCGAGCCTTTTAGAAAGCGTTCTTTCCCACCTCGCATTACAGACGAAATCAACGTCATCAGAATAGGTTTTTCTTTTAGATTATGTGTTCAATTTTTTAGCTCGATCCGTTCACCAAAATGATGGGAAATTGAAGAAACGAAAGCTAGGGCACAAAATGACGGTTTTTTCGTTGTTAAAAATCCAGGGCATGCATGTGTTTGTTTTTATATGTATCTTGAAGGCACCTGGAAAAGAGGAAGATTGCAAAAAATCTCACTTCGATTCGTTTACTGGATTGTGAGATATGAATTTTTCACTATCTCGGGTACATAGTCACTTAGCCAAACACGAGCATGAAATTTTGAAAAATGTAGATTTTGTGAATATTTTGTCATGTTGCGATCATGAGAACATGGAGGAAAAATGGAAGGAAGAAAAATGGAGGAAAGATTTTTGGAGAAATTTGGTAGTATTTATGGGGCTTTTCGTGCATATGGAGGAAGGGCTTTGAAAAAACTAACTTTTGGTTTTTAATCTTTGTGAAAAAACTAAGCAAGTGGTTTGTATAGGTTTTAGGGGTCTTGGTCCCACAACATTATTCACCCCATCCACAAATCGGGTCCCACCTTTGATCCCAACTACAAAATGATCATGGTGGGTCACACATTTGCCAAGTTATATGCCATAATCTTTTGTGTATGCGACTTTTAGAGTTTCGTACGAGTCACTACAAAGTTAGGGGACAGGGGGTTCGACCAACTTACTGGACCATTGACCACATTCTCACTCTTTGGGCCATAATCGAGGAAGCACGCCATTGTTTTGCCAAGGTTTTTGTTGCTTTGTTGACTTTCGAAAGCCTTTGACTCTGTTCGCAGAAACTCTCTTAGAGGCTCAGAGAGATCGACATTTCCGAGACCCTTTTAGCTGCCATAATGCACCTTTATGAGGAGGTTTTGGGCCGTCTTCGTATTATTCTTGGGTTCTCGACTTCATCATGAGTACTATTGGGGTCAAGCAGGGTTGCTCTTTATCTCCTACCTCGTTCAATGCACTGAATTGATGAGTTGGAGGAGTTTCACATGGACCACATCTAGGAGGGGGACAATTACCTTGTCCACCGGGTTTTGATCTATATTCTCCTTTTTACAGATGATGTGGTCCTTCTTGCCTCCTTTACGGAGGGTTAACAGAGACAGTTGGATGCTTTAACTCTCTTTTGTGACTACAAACAACTGATAGCTAACCTGGTTAAGACCATAGCACACTTTTGTGACCACAACCGGTGATAGTTAACTGGGTAAGACCAAAGTTATGATCTTCAATGGCCTAAAGACATTTTGATTGTCACTTCTTCTACTGGGGGATGAACTTGAGATCACCATCTCTTATACTTGTGAGTGCTATTTTTTGGACCTCGCTTCAGTTTATGACCGACACTTCAGCCTCGGATTAATAAGGGCTTTGGCTCCTTGGTGATCTTGGAGAGACAATGCTTCCGCCATCACTTCCAGGACATCCTTTCCAAGATGTCCCTCTCAGACTCTCTTGTTAGGCCCACAGTTCTTTATGGATTTGAGGTTTGGGGGCCCTCCTTTCTTGAGTCTGATTGGGCTGTAGTGGAGAGAGTTTAGATCCTTCTTCTCAGACGTATCATCGGATGCACGAGAGACGGTTCCTCACAATATCATCGTGGCGGGGTTTGGGGCTCGTCCCTTTAGGTTGGAGGCAATTTTCAGCATTCTTTCCCTCTTGCATTCCATTCAGAGACTTACTAATTCTTCTGTGGGAAGGTACTAGTATCCCCTACCTTGCTTACACTTGCTCCTCTCGAGGCCATTGCTTCGGTCGATTGTTTTGGTTGATCTCGTTGTTGGTATGCCGGAGTCTCACAACTACTCAAGTCTATTGGGATTCAGATGGATCACCCTGTCACCATACAATAACTCCTTTGATGCTCCCGCCCATCTTCTTCTAGATATGCAGGATTTGAATAAAATCATCAGAGAGATATCTACAGGTAGTTCATTCAGTGCACTTGGACTAACCCCCATGGTGGGTTACGTCCGAAGATGGCCTTCTATGCTGCGCATTTCCTTGAGGTCAATAATGGCCTTATTTCTCGGCCCTAGTATATTTCTTGACATTGGATGCACGCCCTTTGCTTTCCCCAGCTCGGTTCAGATTGGCTCTCACAAGCTTCGGGTTGAACGTGATCATCAAATTGACCATTCCGAGCGGATTTGTGAGCTCTGTTCCCACTAGGAGATTGAGACGGAAGAACAATTCATCTTTCGGTGCCCCATCTACTACGAGATTAGAGGGAGATTTCATTTCCTATTCGAGAGAACACCCAACAATCATAGACTTGTTAAGATATAATAATAAAAGATGCCTTGTTCTCTTTCTACAGGAGGCTCTTAAGCTTCGAGAAAAGACCCTTCAACCTCCCTCACAGACAACGACTACTCGGATCACTTCCTTTTCTACATTGCTCTCTCCTAGTAGGGGAACTAAGTGGCATGGTGATACCAATCTTGATTCTTATATGAGATCGGTTCGGACCTGATACAAGATTTCACACAGCAGGGATGTTCAAACACATAAGAGTCCAAGGCCCTCTTCTCATAGACGGTCTTTGAGTTCCAGTAGACGAGCAAGGAGAGCTCATCCCTCCTCGAGGAAGTGGCACATGAGATCTTCCACAGCCTCAAATATCGGGCTTCAACACATTACTAGCTTCTTTCAGTCGGCTTTGGATGTTAGATGAGGGGGTCTCCTCTTTTGCCCCTTCTTCCTTTACTTCCTTCACACGTTTTGGGTTTTGCTGGCTTTCTCCAGAGCCTCTCTTTTTGCCTGTTCTTCTCCCTCTTCCCTTTTTTGGTTGTTTTCGGGGACCTTTTGGTCCTCTTCATGGACTCTTGTTTTTCTTTGTATGGGTGTAGTCCCATTAACCTACTTTTGTGATCATTCGTTGGACATTTAATATATTTATCTTATCTTATCTATTGGCGAGGGCACATTTTTTTCCCCCATTGTCCACTTGGAAAAGGAGCGAAAAGGACGAGAAAAATGCACCTTAGACCTATGAGGACAAGTGGCGATCATGCGTTCGTTGGCGAGATGAGAGGAAAGAGCTTGTTTTTAGCATCGATGGGTTGAGTTTGGGTCACGTGAAGGACCATTTGGAAGCAACAGGTAGGGGCACATTTTTGTCCCCATTATCCCCTTGGAAAAGGGACGAAAGGGAATGTGCCTTTGCCTCATGATGAGAAGTGGTGGGTTGTGGTTGCGTATGTGGCGGGGCTAGAAAATTGGCGAAAAGAACTTATTGAGGCTTCCTAGGGTCATGTGATAGGTCCAGGAGTTCAATTGGGGGTGGGGCACATTTTTGTGTCCCTATTGTCCCCCGTGGATGGGACGGAGGGGACCAAAAAGTGCCTCAACGTCGTATTGACATGTGTCGACTGAAAAAAATTTCTAACTACGAGAGCGTACCTTGAGAGAGAGTTTAAAGATGAAGTTGCCGGAGCTCCGAGAGGACTTTTTGATGAACCCTTATATGATTTTGACTCCCAAGAGCCTTCTGAAGAGAATGGGATGGGTCTCAAGGTCTCGATTCTAACACATGGGCACACTTCCACATCCAACGTAGGAAACAATAACATGGTGGGTTATAAAATGCCCTTCGTTAAGATGCCACGTAGAGTTAGATTAGAACATGAAAATGTGGAACAACCTCCACGCAACGAAGAAGAAGAAGAACCTCTTGAGGAAGAAGTCACTATTCAACAACAAATCCAAAACCTTAGTCGAAAATTAGCTTTACTAACATCTCATGTACAAAAGGAAACAAACAAAAATGTACATAAGGCGAAGCCTAAGGTCAAAACTAGTGAACTTCACATGGAAAACCAAGAAGGAGAAAATACGGAATACAATCGTGTATATATTCTTGCTTCTCCTACTAAAGAGCAATTACTTACACAAGAAATACAATCCATGAAAGCAACATTTACAAGCCTTCAAGAAAGTAATGTTGGGCATAACAAAAAGTACCAATACGAAGAGCTATGCCCCCATCCATTCGATAAAGCTATGACGCTTCAACCCTTTCCTAAGAAGTTTGACATGCCAAAATTTGACAAGTATATAGGGAAAGGTGACCCGCAAGATCATGTGAAATATTTTTACATGGCATGCCAAGAAGTGGCATATAGCGACAATTACCTCATATGACTCTTTCCAAAGAGTCTAGGGGGACAAGCCTTAGAATGGTTCACTCGCTTACCTCATGGGTCTATCTTCACATGGCCTGAACTAGCAGAAAGGTTTGTTCGACATTTCTCATACAACATAGAAAGCGACATAACTATGGCAAGACTTGTGTAGTACTAAACAAAGTCCTAATGAAACATTCGCAAGCTTCTTACAAAGATGACGAGGGATAGTCAGCCACTCCCCTTGCACATTTCCCTTTTCCTAAGGTACAAAATTATGATCTTTATAAAGATCCTCCAATTGATTACATTGTATGCAAACCATTAGGCAAACAGAGAATCACCTCTCTCTAAGTGGTAATGGTATTTGTCTTGTTTTTCTTCCAGTACTTTCTATTTAAAACATAAAAAATGCACCAAAAATGGCCATATAGTAGTTCACTCGTCGGAATTCAACATTATTGTCCATCCCCATTTTGATTATTGGCTCAATGCTGAGTACGTAGTAACCCTCCTTGATGTTAGGCACACTACATGGGTCGATGATGTTGTAGCACAATTCCATGACACTCTTGACAAAGACCGTCTTTGCAAAATACGTCTTGGTTTTTCCATGGCATTAGAAGACCGACGTTTGGAAAAAGTGTGGGTACTCCGTATACAAGTTCTAGGAATTGACATGCTCCTAGATCAGTATATGCATCAATAGGCAGTCGCTCCATCTAATGCTACGTAAACACTATGGACGGATGCTTACGTTTTCTAGAAGGTTCAAAACATCTCTTCCAAGTCAGCTAGTACGTAGAAGACTTGTGAAATCAATGGATCAATGATTACACTTCCATCAAGAATATGGTAGAAGGAGTCCCTTATCGAAAAGACATGACTTTGCACACACTAGCCAACGTGAAACCTTCATCATTACCCTCAAACTACCAACCCGCCATACAAAAATGCCCAACTCCTCCACCAAGCTCTGCAAGCAGCTCCTGTTCCAGCAATTCTGTAAATCAGATTATCAAAGCCCAACCTCGACAATATGTTTCCATTGAATTCAGAAAGGACAAAGCAAAACAAGTCCCGTACCATTTCAAAAACAAAACAAGTTTATTTTCCAACATAGTGCTCCAAAACATAAATGCCGCCAATTCCTGTCCAAGAATTGCCTTAGGATCCGAACCAAAGGAAACCCCTATCATTTCGTAGCCCCTTTAAATTACCCACGCCAACCAAGAACCATCTACCCAACAACTCAATTTGCAATCCTATTGGATGAATCAACAATAGCCAAAACATGACCATATTGCTACCCAAGTCACCACACTGGAGTCCCAAGTCCATGACACACAATAACAATTAAAATCCTTGCATGGTACTATTATCCACTTTGCCACCCATACCGTTGATAAAATCCACAAAACCGCTAATTCTATCTACACAATGTCTCACCTTATATCCTCACATAAACATGACCACGACTACCCAAGAAGAAAGATTAGTAGCGTTAAAAGAAAAATGGAAGCCCTAGTGAAGAAATAAAAATGGCACGATAAACCTCACCAAAAATCCAAGTCCGGGTTGATTTGTGCACATAAAAACCCAAGCATCCCGGGATCTATGAAGGGGAAACAAAAGAGAAACCAACAATAAAGCCGAGTACCAATGGACATTGGATCCCTAGACATACCAATAAAATTTACTTCTTAGTCCCCAACACCCTTAGATACTATATTTAAAGGACCCAAAATAGTTGGCCAATACCATGTAGAAGATCCCGAACCAAAGGTTGAAGGCCTAGTTGAAGCTATGCAAGATGACCCCAGAGTCCCATTCACAACCCATGCTAACCTTATAAAATAGTTTTCAATATCGATAAAATGGATGGAGCTACTAAAAGAAGAAAACTAGAAGAATTGTCAAACCATGTCCGAAACATAATGGACCATAAAGAGAAACCCACAATAAAGCCAATACCAATGGACATTGGATCCCTAGACATACCAATAAAATTTACTTCTTAGTCCCTAACACCCTTAGATACTATATTTGAAGGACCCAAAATAGTTGGCCAATACCATGTAGAAGATCCCAAACTAGAGGTTGAAGGCCGGTTGAAGGCTAGTTGAAGCTATGTAAGATGACTCTAGAGTCCCATTGCCAACCTATGCTAACCTTATAAAATAGTTTTCAATATCGATAAAATGGATGGAGCTACTAAAATAAGAAAACTAGGAGAATTGTCAAACCAACCAACTCGAAACATAATGGACCATAAAGGATGGGACCCAACCGCTACCATCACCTTTGTTACCATGTAGAAGATCCCGAACCAAAGGTTGAAGACCCGATTGAAGCTATACAAGATGACCCCGAGTCCCATTCACAACCCATGCTAACCTTTTAAAATAGTTTTCAATATCGATAAAATGGATGGAGCTACCAAACCAGCTTGAAACATAATGGACCATAAAGGATGGGACCCACCGCTACCATTACCTTTGTTACAAGAAATTTCCAAGGCATTGTCCATGGTGATGGACTAGGCTACCGTAGAAAGACCAGTTGGATTCTTTGGAGAAATATTTGAAAGTGATTGCTACACCCTAGAAACCATGATTCAAAGCTAAGTCCAAAAGATTATGGTAAATATATATTTAGTATGGAACAATGCTAGCCCATATATATTTAGTAAGGAACATTTTTGCAACTCACCCATCTATCTACTAATCCATTTCTCGTGTTGAGTTTTCTTAAATCAAAGATCTAGCACACTACGAAGGATGATTTCTCACCATCTAAAACACTAACACACTATGAAGGATGATTTCATAGCCATCTAAAACACTAGAGGTAACTTAAACCCTATCATATGACATTTCTTGATTTTTTACAATTATGTTTAATTTATTTTTATATTTGCAAAATGCTTTGATATATTTTTTAAACTTTGTGGGATAAAATCACACAATCGAATTTTACAAAGAGGAAGATTTTTCCATATTATACAATTCATAATCCACGATCCATTATACAATTCATCATCCACGATCGTGCTTGAAGCTAAATATATGTCCACATAAAATTCATCATCATCCATATATATCATATCATAATCCTGACACTCCAATTATTATTAAATTCATCATATCATTATCATAATCCTGACACTCCAATTATTATTAAAACAATTATTTATCTATTTTAAATGTGTAGAAACGTCTTTGTCCTAACACATTCCATTTTTTAAAAACAATTATCCATTATCATCATTCATCATCATCTATATCCATTCTAATGTCATCATATCATTACAAGTATAGAGAAGAAGATTTTGAGAACGTTTAAATGTCTTTGTCGTACTACATTCCAAATTTTCTTAAAACAATTATCCATTATCATCATCTAGATTCCATGATCGTGCTTGAAGCTAAATCTACGTCCACATACAATTCATGATAATCCATATCTATGAGACTATGATTCTATTGTAATGTCATCATCCACATCTAATGCAATCATCATTACAAGTAGAGAAGAAACATAAACACCATATACAATCTAGAAATTCTATACATAATATATAGGAAGTTATAAAATTAAAGATTATATAGTATTTCAAATTTTCAAATATAGATTTTATTTTTCAAGTTTCCACACTCAATAATGAAAATTTTCAACCCTCAATTTTCTGTACCCCTTTCCACTCCTGTACTCCTTTCCCCAATGGCTTCTCCACCTATACCCCTTTCCCCAATGGCAGAAATAATCCCAGAACTTATGAGATCTTCCACAACACTGTCTAGATTCTTTAAAATTCTTTCTTCTTGCTTTGTCGCATCTCCATGGGATAGCAAATTTGGATCAACAACTGCCTTGGTTTTGAATAAAATTTCAGGGTCGAAGCCATGCTCTTTAATTATCCGCTTCAGTGTATTGTTTTGTTTGTTAACCAAAACAATATTTTCCTTCAAATTCTTCACTGCGGATAAATTGTTCTTTGCGGTTTCCAAGTGAACTTGGAAAACCTTTGCTTGACTCTTCAAATTTTCATATTTCAACTGCACAAAAAAAGTGATGTCAATTCAACATATTACTAAAATAAGAAAACTTCAAATTAACAAAAATATTGTTTGAAAGTGATAATACTTACGACCGCTCTATCTCTCTCGGCATTTGCAACTGCTACCAGATCCTTGTCCTTAGACCATTTGTTAAAATATGCCTGGGCCTCAACACTAATATTTTCCAATTTGTTTAATGTCTTATCCAAAATGTCATCTTTATAGTTGTTATACGTGACAGTCCCACTTCTTACTTGGGTAAGTAAGGAATCCATCTTCGCAGGTTGATTCTAGACTGCAGTGTATAAACTATCCCTTTGCCAATAATTTTCATAACGACTTATTATCTCATTGATAAGTACTTTAGCCCTTCTCTCCCATTCTATGAGCTGACTGATATGAGGTAGAATAAACTCATCGACATGGGATTGACAATCATAACCAATTAAGTTCTCTAAAGGAAAAGGTAGCAACTATTCACCATCTGAATCTTAAGAAGATGATCTCGTTGGAGAGGTATGGGGGCTTTCGAGGTTGATCGAATGCTACTTGTTTCTGCCTTTGGGTGGCCTAATCTGTTTGTGATAAAATAAATCAATATTCAAACAAATAAATCTAAAGTGAAATGTAGTGAAAGTTGAATAAATTATGTTGAAATAGAAGTATACCTGTTGGCCTTGAATCATCTCACGTGTATTGAAAAATCTTGTTGGGTCATTGCTATCAATGCCCAAGTAATCTTCATCTAAATTTATATTATTTAAAACCGATATGCCCATTGTCGTTGGGCAAGCCACCAAGTGAGAGGGTTGGAATTCAAAACGAGGAGGCAATGTTTAGTGTCCCACTAGGGGCCGAAGGAATTGGCATGCGTTTACCAATGTTCTTTTTCCTGATCCTCTGGTTGGCATTTTGAATATTATTGGTGGAGGAGGGTGGTGCCGCATTATTTGTACAGAAGGCGGAGGATTGCAATGTGCTAAAAAGTTCAAGAAAAATCATATGAAAAACTAGAAAACTATGCAAAAACTACGAAATTAAACGAAGTACTATTCAAAACTTGTACCTTGTTGTTGAGGGGTAGCTTGTCGCGGTGCTTGAGGTGGCCGTGTTGGAGTAGTAATTGGTGGTTTTGAGTTGTCTATTGTTGGGATTGCTGAGGTGGTTGTTGAGAAGACACAAATGCATGTGACTGAACTGAGTGAGTTGGGGAAGACGGTTGACTTTGAGAAGCACGCGTATGGTCCAAAGTCCTGATGTCATCAACATACGATTGTATGTCAATTCAATATGGTAAAATTTAAATGGGAAAATGAAAATACAAATTTGGAATTTGTAAATAATACATGTAAGGGTATTACTTCTCTAGCATTTAACGAATTGAAACAGTTGGCGGTTCAGAGATGAGTGAGCTTCCATTTCAGATTATAAATTTCCGATGCCTCAGTGTGTTGTTGGCCTCTTCCTCTTGATGCCACCTTTTTTTAGGGAAGGGCCTCCAAAAATCTTCTCTGCAAATAGTAAATAGTTAATACTGTTGTCAGTCTAATGTCGAAATACAAACTTTATAGTTTATACTGTTCTTGAAATGGAATTGACAAATTCATCAACGCCTCGTCCGTGCAAGTGGGAATTGGTTTGTCTTTTAAATTTAAAAGAGCCTCGTAATAAAGGCCAAGGAGATAGTTTGTGGTGTGAATGACTGGTTTTTTTGAAAGCTTTGCATTTGTAATGTCAGTTTTTTATTTTTTTGATAAAAAGGTGCACCAATCAAATTTTTGCTTTGCGATAGTTGCAAGAATGTATGCAATGGCCTAGTTTGGTATATCTGTTTGTCGACCCTGCAAAACTATTCTGGATTGAAAGAAGGAAATCATAACAGCAAGAAAGTGGTGTGCAATTCCTTGCGTATCCACACCATGTCTGGATTTATTGACATGAGCTACAAATGCCAAAAAACCGTTGGAATTAATATAAATTTGAATTGTATCAAAATCAAAAATGAATACAAAATGATGAATGAAAATAGTTTACACTTACAATCAACATGGAAACCGAAAGTCGATTTGAGGTATTTCTTATCGTCTTCGACGAGTGTTGCCTTCATTGTAACAATGGGTAAATTTTTGAATGGGAGGCCTATAAACCGATGAATATCAGCTGGGTCAATACCAAATTGAAACAATCGACCGTCGTCCATAGTAACATTAAACAAGCCGTCCTCTATATTATACGAGGAGAGAAGGTAGTTCAAAATATCATGGTTCTGTTTGAAATGGGGCATCTTAACGAGCCCACCAAACTCACATGCATCGATCAAATCCTTGTATTTTGAATTCATTTGTAAAACAGTTTGGATGTGGGGGCACAAAGGGTTCTGAGAGTATCTTGCCCATGGATAGGGCTTGTGGGTTGACTAGATTTTCCTCTTGATTTTTGTCTTGAGCTTGGGATGCACTTGTAGTCGCCATTGTAGTTGTCCTTGAGCTTGATTGTACCTGACCTAGATAATGGATTCTGTATACAAGAAAATTCGAGAGCCGAAAAGTGTAAACGTGAAAATGACCGGTGGGAGGGTATTTATAGGACAAAACCAGGGTTTCGAAGGTTCGTTGATGCACGTCAACGAGCCTTGTTGACATGCGTTAGTGTCTGTAACTCTGTAATCTCTCTAACTCAAAAAAAAAGTGGGTGAAAATTCAGTTATGAAAAATTGGTAAATTCTCCTTTTAGTGAAACTGGTTTTGGGGATATTCGCTAGGTATTTTCCACCTCTAATTTCCAAGAGGTCTCTTAAAATGAACCTGCTAGATATTGTATAAATTTTGCATCAACTACGCCCATATAATAGTCCCCAACTAAAATGCATACCAAAATCTTATGTTGTAATGAAATTACTTAGATTTGTATTTTTGTAACAATATAACAACAAATAACACCAAAATATAAAGAAATGATCATAATATGCAAGTAGAATGACTTAGCCACTTCGAGAGGCCAACCTCCAAATGATAAAATAAAACTCAAGTGCTCAATATGATGATAATATCCTACACTTTGACTCTTATATGTACCCTACTACACTATGCAAAGCACTAAGGCCGGATCACTAAGCATATGAAAGCATAAATAAATATGATATGACATGATAAGAGATTATGTTAGCCACATGTCGGCTATCCATATCACGACATATGACCTAGGGTTAAGAATGTATCATGCCCCTCCCCTTAAAATAAAAATTTTCCCCAATGTTGGTAATCTTTGGATGCTAATGTTAGAATTTTCCTCTTCCCATGTTGCATTTTAAAGGTCCAAATTCTTCCATTTAATCAAATACTTAGTGATGACCCCGTGTTTAATTTATTATTGCATTCCTTTAGGATTCCTTCAAGTTCCAAGATGTATTGTCCCTCCTCATCAATCTTTAGTTACATTGATTGATAAGACGCTTTCTCCCCAATGACCTTATTCAAGCAAGAAACATGGAAAATTGGATATATTTTAGTTGACGAGGAAGCTCCAATTTATATGCCACATTATTGATTTTTTGGAACACTTGATAGGGGCCATAATATTTGGGTGAAATCTTGTTATATTTTTTATGTTATTTCAAAGATAATAAGTTATATGGCTGCAATCGTACAAAAAATGTCTCCAAATTCAAAGCTTCTCTCATCATGCGGTGTTGATTAGCTTGTTGCTTCATGTTGGTGGTGAATGTGATATTCAAATACTCTTACTTTAGGTTGGACCCGTAAGGTGGAACCGAGGGATGGTGGATGGTAACAATATAATGCCAAGAATGGGGACATTTTGGATGAAATTTGAAATAAAGTGATATACAACCATTCTGCGGGCAGTGAGACACTTGACCCATCTCTTTGTCTTATCTAAATCAAAGCATCATAGATACCCCTCAAAACATTTGTTGACTACCTCGCTCTGAGCATCATATCGAGGATGATATGATGAACTCGTGAGCTAATTGAGTGCCCAAACATGAGAATAAATAAGTTCAAATATTGCTAGTATATATAGGATCACGATCAATGACTATAAGTTTGGTGAGTCTATCCACAACCACCATAATTAAACTTTTCCCTTCATATTTTTGTAATCTTGTGATGAAATCCATGGAAAACCTTTCCCATTGTTCACTAGGAATATATAGAGACCGCAAAAGACCTAGACACATAATAGTTTTACCTTTATTACAAAGTAGCACACCTCAAGATTTCGGTAAACATTATTGGACATATCCTTTGAAACCTTACCATCATAAATCTTTCTTAATTATGTGATATTTTTCAAGAATCTGAATGGCTGCCCACCTGGAGAAGCATTGAGTTATGAGAGGACCAAACTTTCAAGGGTAGGGTTTTTCATAAGTACACCTAGTCCTTGTGCCATAATACATCCCCTTCCATACAATTTTTCCTGAAATTCTTGGATCATGTTGGAGATTTTGAATGAGAGTGTGGGTCTCTGTGTCATTTTTCCATTTTGATCTTTCTTAATCTACCCAATTTTCCTATAATATGGATATGGCATATAACAATGCCTCTGTGGACTCATCTCTCCTAGATAGTGCATCAACTACCACATTTTATTTTCCTTTTTGTAAATGATCTCAAAGTCATATCCTAACATCTTAGTGACCCTTTTTTATTGTTCTTTAGCTGATATTATTTTCTCTAAGAACTATTACAGCTATCATAATATGTCTTTACCTTGAAGTGATGGTCCATGAGATACAATATCCACTATTTGATTGCATGAAGAATAGCCATCATTTACTTCTCATAATTTTGTTTTGATAGGTTCTTACCTTTAAGTTGACGAATCTCAAATGTAATAGGGTGGCCCACTTGCATAATTACTACACTGTGCCATTCCCTAAAGCATTAAATTCAACAATAAAGGTTTTGGAGAAATCCAGTGGTATCCAGAATTGGAGTAGTACACATGGCCTTGTTCACCGATTAAAATGCCTATGTTGCTTCCTCATTCCAATTAATAGACTCGTTCTTTAATAATGTTGTGAGTGATGCTACAATTATACCATATTTTTCACAATATGCGATAGTAACATGTAATACCTAAGAATTCCTTGAGATTCTTCAGTGGTTTTAAGAATATGCCAATCCACCATTGCTTAGATCTTATGAGGATTCACTTTTACCCCCTCATGAGACACAATACGACCCAAGTATTCTACGTCACTTACTCCAAAAGTAAACTTGGAGGGCTCAACATATAGGTGTTGTTGTTCAAGAATCTCCAATACTTTATGGACATGATGCAAATATTCCTCAGAAGTCTTATTATAGATTAACATATCATCAAAGATACCGAGAAAAACTTCCATAAAAATGGCCAAAGATTGAATTTATCAAACTTTGGAAAACATATGGTGCATTTGTAAGGTCAAAAGGCATTACTAGACATTCATAGTGTCCTTCATGTGTCCTAAATGTTGTTTTATGAATATATTCATCACAATTTTTGATTTGATGTATCCCGATCGAATATCTAATTTTGTAAAATAAATAACACCATGTAATTCATCCGACCAATCTTCAATTATAGGAATACGATACTCATCTTTCATTGTGTATTTGTTGAGATCTCTGTATTCTTGAGAGATGTGCCAACCTTCATCCTTATTTCTTACCATCACCATTGGAAAAAATTAAGTTTTTTGACTATGGAGAATAAAAACTCGCTTCCAACATCTCTTTTATCATCTTTTCAATCTCACATTTTTACGAGATAATGGTACTATACACACCCAAAAATTACATGATACAACATGGAAAACACAATGTCTCCAATGATGATAAAAACTTCTTCCAAGTTGAAAATGAGGTCCATATCCTTCCCACTCTCCTTTACATCCCTCGTTTGACTCAAACAAACCTTTTTGCTTTGTCTCCAAACTTTAATTTTGCTTGCAAGACCACCTTTTAAGCTTTTGGCAAGAAAGTGCAGAGGCGGTTATGCAACCGCCCGTGGTTACATAACCGCCAATCTGTTTACACCGGTGGTTGCTAAGCACCGCTTGTCTACATTGGTAGTTTTGTAACCGCCAATCTATGTACACCAATGGTCATGTCAGTTAAAATCATAGAGTTAAAGCACATGTTTTTCAATGCGTGTTTGGATTTCGGGAGTGATTTTCTCACTTGTTTCTCAACCGTTTTGCCTATTTTTGGACTCATTGGAATTGTATTGATTTTATCTTCTTGTTTAGCTATGTTTAGAATGTTGACTACCTCTCCTTTTGATGATTTTTCACTTCTTGATCGACACATGTAATTGAATTCTTCTTTCCCATATTTTTATAAAAGCCAAACTTTTACCCATATGATGGGTTGGATTTTTCACATTCTTGAGGTAAAGTTATGTTGCTAAATTTTTGAGAGGAACCACACAGACAACCAATTCTTTGCTCTATTCTTTCCTACCATTTGATTTCAATCATTTCTTACACCAAGCCAACCATAACTAGTATTTTGTTTTATTTTCTACCAGCCAACATCTGTACATTCCTAGATCAATTGGACTTCATCTTTGGAAGAAGATACAAAGTTGAGGAGACAACAAGCACATCTCACCTTTGGGAAGCTACCACAATACAATAGTAACTAGGTTGGGGTTGTATTTAAATTCTTTGAAGCTTTAATTAATTTGTATTTGTTAGAATAGAAAGAATGCATTTTTAAGTTGGTAGAATTGTAGAAGCGGAATATTTCATCACTTCTCGAATGTATTTATTTTATTTCTAGTATTTATTTTAAAAATATTTCTTATATCTTCCCTTGATAACTTCTTCCCAACTTATCCCTGTGGATCTGCTTTCGGGAAATTAGTTGGAGGAAGAAGTGAAGAAATCATTGCACATCTTTTATTTCTTTTAATTAGTTTAGATTTACTTCTGTTGGGGAAAGTTCATACGACAAAGAGGAAATTGCTTCTAAGAAGCTTTTCCCTTTCTAGAAAAATTAAGGCAAAAGCTTTATCAGAAGAAGTTTTATTTTATTTTATTTAGATTAACAATTATTGAATACATTCTTGTAGAATAGCATTGTCAGACAACCCTACAACAGAGGAATAACCACATTTGGATATTCTCTATTTTTAGTTTATTTTATTAGAAGTAGTATTTTATTTTGAATTAATTTCCTGTGTCTGTAGATTAGTTTATTTATTTATTTTATTTAAATTTTGAAAAATACAAAAAGATGTTAGCTGTTTAATTAGTTTCATTTGATTAATTTTTTTCTCGACAAATAGAATAGATTAGTTTGTTATTTTTTTGGTTAATTAATCGGGAATGAATTTAGCTAATTAAAAGATTAAACATACTTGTCTTTTATTTAAGCTAGATTTACTTTTCTTAATTATTTAAAACAAACTTTCAACATAGTTTAGAAAATAAACCAAATCAAACAATCAAACAATAGGGAACTTACGCTACCCGTACATAGCCTCTAATTCCCCTTTGGTCAACTTAGCTTGTAGGAACTCACACTACCCATTCTTAGTCCTTGATTCTCCTATAGCTACCTATCAATATTACCCCAATTTTACACATCCCAGCTGTCCCGGCATGACCTCGGGAGGTCATGTGCGCCTTGAGTCGCGTGTTGGATTTTAGGTATACAGGTACCTATAAGGTCGAATGTTGGGTGGTTGGCTTCCTGGTACTTGTTGAATAACACGATCATGATATCTTATAGGAGATAACCCTTTTGACATATCACCAAAAATATCATAGTGCTTATTGATTATTTCTTGTAGATCTGATGGTATAGTTCCTTTTGATGGTTGAGATTTTAGTGAAAATAGTTGTGCCATAAACCCATCGTCAACCTTCCTACGTAGCTTTTGCATTTTATGTGAACTTACCAATAGTAGAGATTTTTCCCGTATCCCTCACAACTCAAAAGTCTTCCCTTTATAATGGAACAACATGAACAATTTCTAGAATTTCATCTCCACGGTTCCCAATGTATTAAGGCATTGGACCCCTAACACAATGTATGTGCCCCCATTCAAAATACATACATGGGACAATTTAACGAGGTAATCTCCCATGGATAGCTTAATATTATGGCATTTTATTGAAAAACTAACTATACCACCATCTCATTACCATGAAATTCTAGTGTTGGATAAATAAAGCAATTTAAGCACAAAGCCAACTTATGATTGATGAAATTGTGAGTACTTCCAGAGTCAATTAATACCTTCACCCTTTGTTTCTTCGCGAACCCAACTACCTTCAAGGTTTATGGGGTAGTAATTTTAGAAATTGCTTGGAAAGATATATAGCTGGTTGAGATTCCTTAGTGACCATATCAGGAACCCCTTACTCATCATCATTAGGTCCTCAATGTCGAATTATTTCTTCTCAAAGCACATTTATGTCCTTTACTCCATTTACTATCACAACTATAACATATCCCTTTTACTTGTTTCTCTTCAATTTATTGTGGAGTCAACTGGGTAAGTTGAGGGAATGATGGTATTGATGTGCTCCAATATCTAATTTTAGTGAAGTTATACCTTTTTATGACCGGGAATGTTTCCTCTTCCTTTTGTGCCTTGATAATATATTAAAAAACAATGAGGGGATAAAACGAAAATACCTCATGTTGGATATGATCCTTAATACCACCCATGAACAATTCCTTCAAAATTTTGTATGAAATTGTATCCACTTGCAATGGAAAGCTTTGGAATTGTTAAGTATAATCCTTAACTAACCTTGTTTTCCATAACTTTTCCAATTGGCTAAAGTAGTTCTTGACCACATAACTATTGTAGTTCATTTGCATCTCCTCCATAAAAACTGAACAAGTGACACTAAGAGACTTCTTATTTTGAGTGCAAAACTAACGATACCAAGTGAATTTCTCTGGTTCTATTCTCATGCAAATTTGCAACATGCAAATTTCAAATTTTCAAGCATGACAATGGACCTCAGTGTCAAAATTTTGGTTGTAAACCCTCCCAAACACTTCCCAGATCAATTTTTCCCTTGTGTCAATCCTATCCCTATCCTTCAAGTGCTCATGTGTGTTGTCCCAACCTTTCCCATGTGTTGAAGAGATGAAAACAAGCTCACAAGATTCTTTTGAGACAATGTCTTTCAAGGCGGATCTTTCAGCAGGCTTAGGAATGGCTATTTTTAGCCTTTCTAAGACTAGTACATATTCTTTAGAGTGTATTTGAACACCCAAAATCATCAGGGAGTTGTATTCATGAGCATAGATCATTGTACAAGTGATTTAGGAATATTTTGGTTAGATCCAGAGGTTTAGGAGCAAGTTTAGTGAAAGTAGATTTTTGAGGCCGAAGGAGCTTGCATTGCGAAAAAGCACCTAAGCTTTGGAAGATGATTTCGGGAGCTCCGAAATGAGTTGGAGGTAAAAAAATATCAATAGAAATCTGATTGAATTATCTAAATGGAGGTACTTTCATATTTTTTTCTCAAGACCCATGTATTTCTTTCCACAACTCATTCTTTACAGGCACAAATGGAAATCCGATAGAAAATTCCATTTTGGGAATGCTTCAAGTTGATTCAGCCCTCTACACCCATCCCATTATTATCAAAATGCATTTTTCAGTCAAAATAATATAAGGTAGTGCTCAAAAAGTCCTCCGGGAGCTCCGACAACGTCATTTTCAAGCTCCTCTCCAAGGTACACGCTCCGTCCTTCGCCAAACTTTTCAGTGACACGTGTCACCATAAGGCTAATGTGCACTTTTGGTGTTCCTCCATCCTTTCCATTTCCAAGTGGATGAGTGGGCATAAAAATGTGCCCATCCACCTTAAGCCTTATGGACGCACCACATGACCTTGGGAGGCTCCGGAAGCACCTTTTGCCAAATTTCTACCCCTCCAACTCATGTTTTCTTGACACTTGTCATCACAGAATAATGCTCACTTTTGGTATCCATCCATCCCATTCCAAGGGGAAAATGGGGATAAAAATGTGCCCCCTTCCCTCTCTCTCTCATGCCTATAAAATCTAACACTTAGCCCTTTTTCACTCCCCCACATTGCCTCGTTTCTACCGGAACTCGCAAAAATTTTCTAGAATTACTCCATCCTCATTCTTCCTCTTGCATACATACCTTCATTTTATCGTGATTTTAGCAGAATAAATTTCATGAAAAATTACAATTTTCAAAGGCTCGGGCACATTTTTTTGCAGATTGACTTCGTGGCCTATGAAGAGAAAATATTCATAACTTAGAAAGCTGATGCACGTATTGACATGAGGTTTTTTTGTATTCTTATTCATTTTCATATGTCTTCAAGGAGAAATTTGCAGCATATTGAATAATTCCCTATATTTTTAATGGTGAAAAACCCTCATTTTGTGCCCTAGCTTTCGTTTCTTCAATTTCCCACCATTTTGGAGGACGAATCAAGCTGAAAATGTGAATGCAAAGTCTAGAAGAAAAACCTATTCCGTTGAAACCAATTTCATCAAAATACGAGGTGGGAAAAGAACATTTTCCAAAAATCTCAGGGACTTCATTAATGGCTGCCATGGCACAACAATGAAAGGGCAGTGAGGCACCTCGTCATTTCTCAAGATTACATTGGGCGAAATCATGCAAAAATTTGAACAGAGATTTAAAATGAATTATGTAAACTTTTGCAAGTGGTTTTGTTTGAATTTGACATCGGGAAGACCACTTTATATTTTTAGTATCTATAGGAACACCTACTATAAATAGTAAGTTTGAGAAGAATAGGCATTCCCACTCCCTACTTCATTCCCTCATGATCAAGACACTCGAAAATTGACAAGATTGATTTGAAAATGACAAAAATTAGCTAAATGAGATCATAATGGTAAATATTCTAAAAATAGTAAATGGGTGAAATGAGCTAAAAATGGTCACATTTTAGTCCTTCACACATTATAATATGGTTTTGATACACACGAGATCTCCCTCCCTATTTTCAAGTCATTTCCTGCATTTCCCAATATGATGAGCAAAAAGTGTCAAGATGAGAAATGCCAATTTTGTACCGAAGGTCAATCCGATTCACTTCACAAAATGCATGATCAAAAGGTGGACAAAACTAGTTTCAATTTCATTCTTATTTCCTTCCTCTGTGATCGAAAGATTTTGTCTCATACTTCACTCATCGCCAACACTCCCGTGATGGCAAAATTAAGATCATGGCATGATGAACAAAGTGCATTTGATCTTTCCCCTATGAATGGTTAATCATAAAAATATGGCAAAGTGTCTTGAGGATCGAGGTATTTTATCAATAATATTATTCATCTTCTAGTATCCTTAGTGGTCTACTTCTAAGGTGTTAATCACTCCTTTTCTCACCGTGTTCAAGCAGTGTGGTGAAGGATCGTCATTTCAAGGGTTTTCAAAAGGGAAAGTTGTTTAAAATTACCTTAATTAGAGTTTCTCATTAGTACATCGGTTTGGAGGGTCATCATTGGTGAGAGTTTCATCTTGAACGCCCTCAAGGTGGAAGAAATCATCATAGATTGCATTGTGCAAGAAAGTATTTTCAAGTCTTCATTCATATGCATGATTGGTCAAAAAGGGGTGGAAAATTTTTGTGGTTTGTTCAAGAGGAGGTTTCTTAGGGTCTAAAAGAGTTTAAAGGACCAAAGTTCATCATTGCATTGGATCATTTCACCGGTTCATCAGTGGAGCTGATCTTCATTGAAGGCGGAGGCATCTTCATTCGTGCTTGGAGCTTCTCATCCCCTCCCTCCTTTCTTTCTCCCTCTTCTTTAGCTCTACTTTCTTATTATTCATTGAACTTAATCATTATATTTTGTCCTATTCACTTAAGTGACATATTTCAAAATTGTAAAAGTATTTTCTCAAAATTATAAGAGAAATACTTAATTTGTCTCTTCTAATGAAAAATGAAAGGTAACAAGTGGAATATGAATAAAAAGAGTTATGTGAGGGGAGATGAGAGGTCAATTCACATTCTTTATGAATTGGAATGGCTTCTCCATTTCGAAGGATCCTGAAAGTTAATATTTTTGGTAACAATTGTGAATTGTTGTAGATTGATTAAAGCTTTGTACTCATCACTACACAAGAAATGAAAGCTATTTTTCTTCCATTTCCCTTTCTCATGTTTCCTCTTTTCCCTCTTATATGCACTTTGTAAGCATAGTGATCAAGAAAGAGCTTTGTATCTTTGATAGATGAATTTAAGAACTTTGTGTTTAAGTTTTTTTATCTCACTAATAGCTTCATTGTTTCTTTCCTCTATATTGAATGATTAACTACTCCAATTATTGGGTGTGAAATATGTAGTTGGCCTACTCACAACAATAACCTTCCTCTCCTAATTTCTCTCCTTCACCCCGCATCATTGTAATTTCCTCCCTTGTACCCCATACAAGCATTTTTCCATAGGTTCAGTGGAGTGTTCTGTGTGAGCCTCAACCTTTTTTATAACCCACAACAATAGATAGGATTAGATAATTTTTCATTCAATAATGGGAGTTGTACCATTCAATGCAGAGGGGCGCTACCCCGGGAACTTTGGTGGAGACACCTAATTTTTGTAACTAACAAATTTTCTCACCAACATGTTCTAGAAATAATGAATCCATTTCCACATTCCTCCCACTTGGGAATTGATGCAAATCAAAAACATTTCTCCATTTTGTTGATCCAAGTGATTAGATCGTTCTCATTGAACTTGCACATTTCCACTTTTGGAATAATGTTACGCCACTTTCAAAAAATCCAATATATTGTGTAGAGGGTCCTCCTTGGTTGGTGTGATTTGGCTATGAATGTGAATTTCTCAAGGAAACCATGTGACTTGAATGGGAATTCATGCCATCTTCATGCTTAAAAGAGTGCTCATTATCTCCTTTCTCATTGATTCTAACCCCAACTACATTTCACTCTCCATTTCTTGAAGACCTCGGTCAAGGTTACCTTATAGTTCTTAAATGTTACCTAATAATGCTTTAAGGTCATCTTCCATTTTATCTTTCAATTTTTAAAAATATTATGTATGTCCTATTTAGTCAGTATATTGTTATACCTTTACTAAATTTGGTTAAATACCTTTGACACTTGAGAAGCTAAATATTCCAAATCTATATCTTCCTTATTTAGAGTCATTCCTAGAGTGGTTTGACCCTTCCCTTGGCCTCTAGTTGATCTCCCTATCATGATGTAGGGTTTGGGTCTTGGGATATAAGGATTAGGGTAGGAATTTAGGTTTTGGGGTTTCATGTGGTTATTGGAAAAACATAGAAACACCAAGAAAAACCCTAACTAATTTTTGGAAATATTTTAAAAATATATAAAAACTTAAAATTCCCAAAATAGTGGCCTAGAGAGAAATTTTATGAAAAAACAATAAAATGGCTATAACTTGTGCAAAATAATTCAATAACTCTAGAATTTGGGGAGCAACTTAAATGAATGCCTTTTCGCTTGATAAAAAAACCTGAAAAAAATTTAGCCAATGTTTTGGAGATATATCGAGAATCTTTGAAAGTAGGGTTTTGACACAATTATGGCCATATCAACATTCTTATACTACTTGTAATGATATTACTTAGATAGATCTATTTTTAGTAACAATATAACTCCAAATAACACCAAAATATAGAGAAATGATTACAATATGCAAGTAGAATGAATTAGCCACTTTGAGGAGGAAACGTCCAAACCATATAATAAAACTCTAGTGCTCAATATGATGATACTATCCTACTCTCTAACTCCTATATATACCCTACTACACTATGCAAAGCATAAAGGCCAACCCACTAAGCATATGAAAGCATAAATTAATATGATATGAGATGATAAGATATTATGTTAGCTATAGGTTGGCTATCAATATCCTGATGTATGACCTAGGGTTAAGGGCATAGAAAATGTATCCCTACATGTCACTATAAAAAAAGGTAGTACTCCATCTGATTTGTGACACGAGTTATGTGTTATACCCATCCCTATCTTCGAAATTCGAATATCTAGAATCGAATAGTAAAAATATCACTCGGTCATAATATCAATGTGGTAGAATGGTAATCATTACCACCTTTCACCCACTGATCTATGGCTCTCCTCTCCACTAAATTGGACAGAACATCAAAAACATTATAACTCCCCTAAAAGGTAGCCTAATTATCACATGAACATCATGTAGGGTAATGGTGGCCTCCAAATTCCATCCTACTAGCCTCCTCCCGAAGGTTTTATACCTATACTCTCAACTCTCCAAGAAGATATAAATAATATTAGGATGTATTAGGATTCAAACCATCTACATAATACCCCAAAACCAAGGGACTTTAACTATGTAACATCCTATGCCACCAACCCTCTCAATAAATTTGGCAACCAACACATATCTAAAATGACTTCCATAACTCGATATGCCTTTGGAAAGTAAATATAAATAGTCACCCATCAAATCTTATTCACTCAAAAAGTAAAAACATAAACAAAATCATTAAATATATTACAAAAACATCTTCCCTAGACAATTGACCATGCTAGTGTTGACATTGTGTTTTCATTGATGTCAAAGTGTGATGTTGTTAGTAGTTTCTAAGATGTCATTGATGTTAAAAGAGGTAAGAGACATGAAGGTTGATTGGTAGTGTCTTAACAAGTTGAGTTCTTTGATGATATAGTGGCTTGCATGGGTCTTGAGTCATTATGATGGCTTGTAGAGGTGATGAAGTGTTTTGGTGATGTTTTGAGGTGTCATGAAGTGTGATGAAGGTTCTTGCAGGTTGTCATGAGTGGCAAAGTGATGAGGAGGTCATCTTTGGTGAAGCAAACATGTTCAAGGTGTTTGTTTTTGAGGCCTAGTCAAAAGAATAAGATATGGCATGATTGTACATAATGTGTAGCAACTATATATGCATGGTGAGAGCATGGGGAACATAAGTATGAGGTGTAGAGACACTCACAAGTGTCTCAAAGTGCAGGTATAAGGCTAAGTCATGCTTTCTAGGTCTACACTAGACCTATTCTCAAGCCCTAGGTGAACTAGTGAGGTGAGTTGGAATGTATTCAGCGTGGTGATGTAAATTTTATCATTGAAAAATGTGTAACAAGATGATATTGAGATGTGGTCCAAATTTTAGGTGTTATTTTGCAAGATTAAGAAAGATATGTCATTTTTACTCCTACCGAGTTTGTGGAAGTGAGAATTTGAGCTCGAATTGGAATTTCTTGTGCTCGTTGGCATGTTGGAACTCTCCATGGTGCTCCAAGATCTTCATGGTAGTTGGGAAATGGTCATGAGATGTTATTATAAGCATTATTTTGGGAGTTAAGGGGCAAAGATTTATGAACAATTGTTAAGAAGCTAAAGAGGTTTTAAACCCTTCTAAAACCCTAGGTATGAAGCAATAGAGAAGATCTTGATTGTAGTGGCCCTAAATTGATTTTTTTGTCTACGTTTTATGATTTGAGGTTGTAGAGGACTCCTCCATATTTCTCTAGGAGCAAGTTGTGTGTCATGATTGCATGTGGACCCCACTTAAAAAGGATTTTTTTGAAGAATTTGATATTTCTCTCAAGTTTTTATTTTTACCGTTGAATAAATTAATGTTTGAAGAGTATGGGAATATTTTATACATGTTTGGAGTGGTTTTAGATTAATTTTGAGCCCTTAGAAGATTTGTTGAATTCCATTTTGTAAGACCGGTTTGGGGTAATTTTGGGCGTTTCAGTGCCACTGGTTATAAAGGCATTTTGAAGGTGTATCGGTTTGATTTGTGGCATAGTTTGAATTTTATGATGATCCCGAGGTCATGATATTTCTATTAGTATATCACATTTTTATATTTGAGGATTTTTGACGAGTTTCTAGCTTCAATCTCTCGAAGACCAGTTTTGTAGGTCTTAGACCCAGTGAAGAAAGTTGCTCCTTTTGGTGGTGTCATTGCATGAGATGATGGTGCAAGGTGATTCAATATTCTCGGAGGTTTCTATTGGACTTATAAAACATGTCTAAGTGGTTTTTACGTTTTGGTGAACATCCTATTAGCTCAAGTCAAATTATTTTGGTAAGAGGGTTGTTTTGGTGTACTAGGCCTATTTAAGACCTAATGGAGGATTAGATGCTTCTAGAGGTTATTATTGAACTATATGGTCCTTTTAAGGATGTTTTGGGGACGTTATTATGTTTTTATAATGTAATTTTCCATATGATGTGTTAACCTTTAAAAATTACATCTACAACAAGGTGCTTTCAAAAATTTGTCAAATTCCTTGAACCTGCAGTAGAGTTTTCTTGCTTGAAGGTGTTTTCAAAATTTTGAAGTTTTCTAAGCTTCAAAGTCTCAAGTTTTCAGACTTGAAGTCTTCTTATTTTAGATTTTTATGTCGATTACAAAACAAAATTCTTTGTTTAGAGTTCAAGTCCGAAAACCCGAAGTTCAAATTTTGAAACTTAGGACTTTGCGTTTGAAGTTCTCCTTGGCATTTTCATTATTTTTCACTATCACTCTCCAAAGTTCCGAAATTTTAGAACTTTGAACTTTCAAGTTTCGGAGTCTCACGTTATCTTCATTGATATTTTTGTTCCCGAAGTTCTAAAGTTTGAAACTCCAAAGTTCTAAAATTTTGAAACTCTAGCCTTCAAAGTTTTAGACTTCGGGTTTCACATTGTAATGGTCGCTTCTACCTTTCAGAGTTTCGGGGTTACAATTTCGGAGCTTGCAAAAACATTTAATTTCCAGCTACCCCCACATGTGTTGGCTTCCGAGCATTAATTCGAGGGTTCCTTATATAAAATAAAAATTTTACCTGTCATTTTCACTTGGTTTTTGCTCGACACCTTGATTTTATCGCATTTTGTACTTTCAAGACATTGCTTTCAAGGTAATTTTTAATATCATCGTGGAAAAGCTATTTCCTTTCTATTACAAAGTTGCATTATTATTTATAGTCATGGATGGAGGAAGATTGCAAGACATGTGCATATAATATATTGTTGTGAGGAGTTAATTGTGCATTTAAGTGGGTCTATCTGTTCAATATACTTGGTGGATCACATTAATTTTATTTTGTTCATCTCGATTTTAAGCCCATAAATTGAGTAGATTAGAGTTATGTTTAAATGTTTTAGCCTTGCTTATTGATCTTAAATCAAGTACTCCAAATCTCAAAGGAAGCCAACTTTCTCTGGAGGTTCATCCCAAGGTGACAAGGTCCCACACCTTGGGGACGTTAAAACATTACACGAGATCACTCGAGAGATTCAATGAGTGCTCGATCCGCGCGACGAAATTTTTTAGCATGCCGGTAGGACCAAAGTGTTGGTACTTGTCTTCATACTTGCAGGAATCAAAGAACTTGACGACTCCATATCTCCGAATTTTTATTTCAAAGTGTGTTAACATATGTGAAGAATTCAGACAAGAGCTTTTGTGAGATGAGAAGGAAATTATCATCATATTGAGTTATCCTTATCTCCTCCAAGAAGAAGAAGAGGCATTTCAACATCACTAGTTACAACGTCACCATGTAGAGGTCATTCAACTCCCCTTACGAGAAGGTTCCCTCCACCTAGGAACAATCAACCTCTCAGTAGAATGGAAAGGAACCAAGTGTTTCCTGCATTCAATGCAGAAACCCTCTTCTATTATCCCAACAGATCCTATACTTGTTGTTACACTCAAAAGTTTACCCTTTTACACAAGGGAAACTCATATTACTCTGTGGAACATATTCTTGATGTGGCCAACATTTGTGCAGTACATAATGTTATAGAAGACAATGTTGTGATCAAACTCTGGCTACTTCCTTTAAGGGAAAATCACTTTAGTGGTTTCGTGGGTTAGAGGCTGGAACTATTACCACTTGGGATGAGTTGGGGGAGAAGCTCTACAAATAGTTTGAAGACAAGAGCAACCACCTGTCACTCTTGGAATAGCTCACTACCATAAAGAGAGCTCCCCAAGAATACATGAGTGATTTCAACTTTTGATTCCAAAGGACTTGGAATAGGATTCCGACACTCATAAATCCTTCTCCAAATAATGCATTCTTGTACTATTTGTGAGCCTTGAACAATGATGTAGCTAGTTATGATCCAGTCCATGGGAGGGAATACACTACCTAATGCCTATGAAGTTTCCATAAGAGCAGAGAATTCCTTGATTCAGGATGGAAAGATAGCTCCACGACTACCAATGTTGTTGTCTCCAAATCTTACAAACACTCAGCCTACCATTGCTCCTATTCCAAAGAGCTTCCAAGCAACCAGTTCAGTCTACCCCCACCCCTTCAAACAATCTATTTGAAGTCAAGTCACTGTTGCAAACTTTTGGGAACGAGCTTGTTACACTCAAGAGGAAAAAATTCAATATAATCGTCCATACCAGCCACAAAATCAGTAGTATCAAGCTAACCATCCTCCTTTTCAAGGGAACAATCAGCCTCAAAATCAAACTGCAGGTCAAGCTACGAATGTCAGGCCTCTAAACTTTAGGAATCCTCTTGCTGCTAGCTCTTCCAGAGCCCTTGTATCTATTCGAATAATCTAGTTCAAGACTATGAATGGTGTTATCCTTGTTCTCAACCCCAAAATCAAAATCTTTTCCCAATGGAGTTCTTATCCAGGCCCTTATGGTTCAAAGTGTATCTTCCCCTCCAGAGCCAATAGAAAATTCATCTACGTAGGAAATAACAGATCAACCGCAAGCACCTGAAGAAACCACTTTGCTAAATTGGCAAGCAAAATATTTTTGTGGGTTGAATACAGATTCCTCATCAGTGGTGGAAAACACTCATTCCAAAAAGAGAGCAATGGAATCTCAACCTTCCAAATCTGATCAAGCATCCACTTCATAGCCTCAACCACAAGCAACAGTTGATAAAGATTTGGGAAACAAACCGCTAGAAACACATGCTAGCCAAAATACAAGGAAAGAAGGTTCTTCAGGCATCACAGTACCCAAAAATCACTTTCCAAAAGAGGATTCTAATGCCCAAATAAATTTCAGAAAAGTAGGATCAATTCCCTTCAGTATTGTAGAACAAATGAAGAATACCAACCGAGTGTTACTTCTCAAAGAAACTTGTTGCAAGAGGCTCGAACAATTTTGGAACAACCGATAGGTCATCGGGTGGTGGAGCAGCAAAGAATCGCTACGAGTTTGTGTCAACTGGAAGGGAAAATTATTCCTAAGGCGAAAAAACCACCACCATTCTATATTTCCCTAATTATTGGCAATCATTTGGTACATAATTTAATGGTCGATTCTGCATCGTAGCTCGGTTGTGCCCAATGAAATTGCAAACGTGTTAGGAATACAATATATACCGGCCTCTACAGAGGAGTTGTTCATTGCATGGTATAGAAGTTCAGACTTTGAGTCATCAAACGACTCCAACTTACTATCCATGCATGTCCCAGTTTTTCGTTTACACAATACATATCGGTCATCAATCTTCCTCCTCTCTTCACCATTTGCCTATCAAGAGATTTCACTTTGCCAAGATGGGTGGTTACTGTCGATGATTTGTTACATATGATCCTTAGGACTTGATACGAAATAAAGTGACTATAAGGATGGAATTTTTTTGTCATAACCATTTGAAGCCTTATACCGCTAGTCCTATAAATGGGAATTATACCATTCATGATCGAGAGGAAGAATTTGTTGATCACGAACCAACCACTCTTGTGTAAGAAGTCTCTGATATTGTGTTGGATGAGGTAAGTGTAGATCATTATTATGATCCCTATGTTGAGGCATTAACGAGAAGAACAAGTTAGTTTTTGTTTTTAAAAGAGACGGGATTGGGTACATATTGCATTCATGAAGAAGGTGCAATCATACCATAACTTGTCAAAACACAAAACAATTCTGAAGGTCTGTGGAAATTGTTCGTGATGGCGCAAGGAGTAAGAATGGATCTAGTTCGGTGTCATGTTAATTTCTCCGTAAAGAGATAATTACTTCTATTCAATTGACTAACAATGTTGTTGAATACAAGGCCCTTGTGCAAGGAATTCAGCTAGCTCAAAAGAAAGGAATCAAAGCCCTAACTTTTTTGAGACAAGAAGTTGTTTATCAAGTGACGACATGCAGTGCATCCAAAAATGATCTTTTAAGATCATACAAGAACCGAGTCTGGGATTTGATTGAATATTTTGAAGCTTTTGGGATCCACGTGGTTCCTAGAAATCAAAATCAAGATGTTGATAGGCTTACTACAATTGGCTTGCAATACGACATACTGTTGATATCATGAAAGAGGGGTGACAATTTGTCAAAATGGTGGTTTCCCCGTAGTACATGATAATGTGAGTAGCTGGCAAGTGTTTGATAGTGACAAATAAATTGTTTTATTTCTACAAGAGGAGGCAGATTTTGCTACGAATTGTCAAGCAAAGTTGTAGGAAACATACGGTGATCAAATCATACAATTGAAAAGAAACAAGCTACCAAAAGGCTTAGTTACTTTGGAATCCATCTTCAATTTAGACGATCAATCCAAAAGAAAAAGCTCTAATATGGTGGTCAAAGAAGAAGATTTTGAGGAAGTCGAGGTAGCAAATGAAAAGTTTCTAAAGATCGGAAAAGTATGCACTCTTGAAGAAAAATAAGCTTTCATCAAACTTTTTAAGAGTATCACGACATTTTTGCATGGAGCTACAAAGACTGCGTGGATTTGTTTCAGTCTAAGCACAACATACCATCGAATCAGATCTTAATGACAAACCGGTTTGTCGAAACAAAGGCCAATTAATCCCAAAATTGAGCCACTAATGAGAAAGGAGCTAACCAAACTCATCGAGGCTTGTATAATTTTTCCTATCAAGCATTCCTCTTGGGTAGCCAATCTAGTCCCTGTAAGGAAGAAGAACAGAGAAATTTGGCTATGCGTGGATTTCAGGGATTTGAACCGTGCCTCGTTGAAAGATAATTATCCTCTTCCATCAATGGAGAAAATCCTTCAAATGGTTGAAGGAGCTCAAAGTTTTTCTTTCCTCAATGGTTATTCAGTTACAATCTAATTTTGGTCCAAGAATCGATCAATTCAAAATGGCCCACTACCAAGTGGGGCACGTATGCTTACAACAAAATGCCATTCGGATTGTCAATGCCGGTGGTTACTTTCCAAATAGCCATGGACATGGCATTTAAAGGACTAATCAATGATATCATCTTGGTTTACCTTGATGATATAAATGTATACTCTAAGCATGCAGAAGACCAAATTATGCACCTAAGGAAGGTTTTCCGAAGGTGTAGGGAATTTAGGGTTTCTCTCAATCCTAAGAAATGTATTTTTGTAGTGCACCTGGGAATTTTTTGGGGAATAATGTTTCAGCAGAAGGATTGTCAATCGATCTAGCCAAGATTCATTCGATTATGTCCTTATCTCTCCCAAGTCACAAGAAGGGTCTCCAAAGTTTTTGGGAACCATAAATTTCATGCAGAGATTCATCCCTCAATTTACAACATTGGCTAAACCACTGACAATCATGTTGAAGAAAAGTATACCATTCTCATGGAAAAAGGAAGGGAGCGATTTGAAGCCATCAAACCAGCCATTTCTCAAGCTCCCACATTGGTGAACCCCAGGTTTGATAAAGAATTTGTTCTTTATTCTTTTTGCAGGTCAAGAGAGCATTTCCTGTATCCTCACCTAAATAATTGTCAATCTGATGGAGCAACCAATTGCTTTCTTCAGTCAATCCCTCAAAGAATATGAGCTCAAGTATTCGTTTGTTGAAAAACAATTCTTTTCTATTATTCGAGATTTGAAGAAGTCTAGACATATGTTATCCAATAAAAAAATTCATTTGATGGTGTCTCATCCGGAGTTAAATACTTTTTGCTAAATAAAGACATGAATGAGAAACGTGTCAGATGGGTTACTAAAGTTATGGAATACGATGTACACATTAAGGTCACTAAGCTCATTAGGGGTAAAGGCCTATGTTAACAGTTGGCTACATATTTGGAGACAAAGGCTGAAAAAGATATAGTGCTCTTGAATGAACCTTAGGAAAATGACCAGGTTGATTGGTTGTCAAAGATGATTTTTTAATCCTTTCAGGAGTATATCCCATTTGACATGGATAAAACTCAAAGACATAGCTTACGTCTTCATTCCATTCCTTATGTTTTGGTAGATAATGTTCTCTTTCATAGAGATTTAAATGGTGTTCTACTTCGATGTATAGGACCAGGGTAGACGAATAGGATTTTGCAAGAATTTCACAATGGTTTGTCTGGAGGGCATTACTTTGCAAGGACTACTATGGTAAAGATCATGAGGTTTGGTTACTATTGGCCAGATTTATTCAAGGATACTCATTTCTGGGTAAGGAAATGCAAGGAATGTGCTTTTTTCACAAGAAAACAGAGATTGGCAACCCTTCCTCTCCAGCCAATTCAAGTTGACCAACCTTTTGTCCAGTGGGGATTGGATTTCATCGAGAATGCTTAATCCTCCATCTAGTGATGGACATAAATGGGTTCTCACTACGCAACAGACTATTTCACTCTACTTTGAAGAGAAGCTGTGGCACTTAAAAAAGGAAATGAAAAGGTCGTTCTTGATTTTCTGGAGGGAATAATGACACGTTTTAGTGTTCCATTTATAGTAATTTCAAAAAATGCAATGGCATTTCTTGGTTTGAAATTAACTAAATGGGTTGTCAAGAATGGGGTTTATCTCAAAACTTCATCAAATTACTACCCACAGGAAATGGATTAGTCAAGTCTAGTAACAAAAATCTCATACGGATCATCAAGCGTACAATGGAAACCAATAGAAGAACTTGGCACACTCAGCTTAAAACCACCCTGTGGGCAGACCGGATCACACCCAAAAGGGCTATTGGGAATTCACCTTTTATGCTAGTATATGGAAGGGAAGAAAAGCTCCCACTATCTCTAGAGTGTCTTCTTTGGAATTAGCACATCAACTGGAACTCATGGAAAATTATTCAATGACAATCAGGTACTCGAACTAATGGAGCTAGAAGAAACAAGGAACAAAGCAATGAAGACCCTAGAACAACATCAATCTCAAGTTAAAAGATCTTTCAAAAAAAAGGCATCCAAAAAGGAGTTCCATGAAGGAGATTTGGTTCTCAAATGGGATGCTGACAGAGCCAAGCCGGGTATGCATGCTAAATTTGATTCCCTCTGGAGCGGACCATATATCATCACAAGTTACAAAGAAGCAAATTCATTTTGCTTATCAAGACTCAATGGAGAAGAATTTCCCATCCATGTGAATGGGATTCATCTCAAATATTTCTTTTGACAAACAAAGATATTTGCATTTGTACAATGTTTTTTTGTCATTTCCTCCAAGTGCTTCACACATTGTGTTGTTTTTTTTTGTTTCTTTTCATTTGGTGTGCTTTGAATATATTTTCTTTTTAGGACTCTTTTTCCCAATGGTTTGTATAAGGCTACTGGCCTAATGCTTAGTAAGAAAGCATTCCCTGGATGTCACCAAAAATGTTAACCTTTAAAAATTACCTCTACAGGAAGGTGCTTTCAAAAAATTGTCAAATTCCTTGAACTCAGTAGAGTTTTCTTACGTTAAGGTTCAAAATTTTGAAGTTTTATAAACTCTAAAGTTCAGACTTCGGAGGTCTTCTTATTTCGGAATTTTCTGTCGATTACAAATAGAAATTTTTGTTTAGAGTTCGAACTCTAAAAACCCGAAGTTCTGAAATTTCAGAACTTCAGAATTTCAGTTTCAGAGTTCTCCTTGGCATTTTTCATTATTTTTTTTTGCCGGTTTGCAAAATTCGAAACTCTGAAGTTTCAAAATTTCAAAACTTTAGAATTTCAGGTTTTAGAGTCTTATGTTATCTTCATGTATATTTTTGTTCTTGAAGTTCAAGTCCGAAACTTGAAGTTTTGAAAATTTGAAACTTTGTCCTTTCGAAGTTTCAGACTTTGGGTTTCACATTGTAATGGTCGCTTCGACATTTGAGTTTTGGGGATTGTGATTTTGGAGCTTCGCAAAACATTTAATTCCCAACTACCCCCACACATGTCGGCTTCTGAGCATTAATTCCAAGGTTTCCTATATAAATTTGACATTTTACTTGTCATTTTCACTTGGTTTTTTCTCTGACACCCTGATTTTACCACACCATTTTGTACTTTCAAGGTAAATTTTTAGGTTATTTCTTCCTTTTGGTTTATGATTAATCAAGGATTTTTTGTTTGTTTCTTTTTTATCTGTTCTTCTTTTCTTTTCTTACTTGGCATAAAATCTGTTATCATCCATTGCTTGTATTTAACCATGTCATCCAATTATTTTCACAACACTGCAAGCTTTAACTCATGTAGGCATCTAGTCTCCTCAAATCCAAGAATTTTGCAACAAGTTCCTTTTAGATCTTGAATATTTAACTTTCATACTTTTGGGCTGTGAGGCTTTGTGAGTTTTTGAGGTTGGAGCAAAGCGAGTGCTTTTGGATTTTCGGAGGTTCATTTGGGCCGGGGTTTTGGAATTGTGAAGTTCAGAGTTTTGAAGGTTTTCAAAGTTTCAAAGCTCGGAGTTTTGGAGGTCGGTGTTTCAGAGGTCCACTTTTCGGAGGTTCACTTTTTGAGATTTTGGAACTCGCAAAGTTTTTAGACTTTTAGAGGTTTTTACTTGAGTTTTAATTTTCGGACTTCGGTATTTTGGAACCTTTAAGGTTTCTTATAAAGTTTTCAAAGATAAATCGGATTCCAAATTTTGAATTCATGTCAACATCCTCATAAAAGGCAAGTTAGGAGTTGCTCCTCACTCATGCCTATCTTCGGATTTGGGGAATATTGGAGATATCGATCTTGGACAAGTGGATATGCTAGACTTCTGGGAAAGATTAAAGGCCCCTAATAAGAAACCTTGGATGAAGGCCATATTCGATAGTAGACTTTCTCTCACTATGGGTTTTCCTTCATCCATGCATTTCCCTGAGTTTGTCTTGGCTGTAACAACTCACTTTGATAAGGATTCTGAATCGGTAAAAGACGATGACAACAAGGTCGTGATTAGGCTGGACACCAATTTCTTGAAGATTTATTTAAACTTCTAGATGTTGAAGGATATGCAACAATTTCACTAGAAGCTGCAATTGAACATTGGGATAAAGACACTGAATTGTGTACAAAGGTCATGATGAAGAGTTACTTGGCCAAGAATGTCATCAAGCTTCCTAAAACATTGTTCGCTTAGACTTCATCCAAGAAGTAAATGATCTTATTGTATTGTTGAGTAGAGTTTTGGGTCTCACTTTGCAAGGAATTTTAGGAATGGATGTTCCTTTATATTGCTACTATCAAGAATAAGGAATTCATACGATGGGGGGAACATATCAACAGTTCAATTTGTTTTCAGTTGAGCAATGTCTTGACTTCTAAAAACTTCTTCATGACTTCCTTCCTCATTTATGTTGCAACTACCATGGGGAATTTAATGGTTTGAATACAAAAGGTGTTAGAAGTGTGTCGCAAATTTATCAATTTTATCCTCAAATTACAATGGAAGAAGGAAACAAACATGGTCAATGATGCCTTTTTTGTTGTCCTCCTTTATCATTTTAGTAAAATTTTGTATAATTGAATAATTTATGATGAAGCTTTTAAAGAGGTAAGCAAATGGGGAGCCATCCATCTTTAATTCCTGACATTCACATACATTATGATTCCAGGATTTCTAGGTGCCCCTAGAAAATTACCAAGATGTCCTACCGATAAACGGGTCTTGTTAGAATTGGTTCAACAATTGTTAGATTTCCATAAAATTCAAAATAAACAACATAAGGCGGGAGTCCAGTTTCCTATTTCAATAGGAAGATATACATGTGCCAATCATTACAAGGCAAAGAATGTGAATGGAGAAATGTCTAAAATAACCTTGGAAACTTTCCATCCCAGAACTAACTTTGATTACTGGGGTAAGTTTAGTGAAAATAGATTGGCCAGTTCTCACATTCCTCAATTGGAGGATATTTGGATTCACTTTCGGGATGATATTATTATCAGACAACAAGAATATGAGAGGTTGACCTTGAATGAAGTTAAACAATTTGGTATTGCAGATATTTTAGAAGGAATAGAGGATGATGATGAAGTATTGGATCCAATTTACAGGAATAATAATGTTGTTAATCAACCTTTGCCATGGATTGATTTGTACCAAGAAGAATGTTCCAATACTAAGGAAAGGACGTGGCCCATTCTATAAAGGACATATGATTTGTTGGCTACCTTGGGAATTTCACCCAAAGGATTAGATAAATATATAATAATGGAAGCTCAACCAACATTGAGTCTCCCTACACCCACGAAAGGTCGAGTTCTACCCAAAAGGCCAATATAGGTCCAAGGAAGATCTCATTTGTTCATGGAATTTCCTCTTTTTCAAAATTTCCCATTTCCAAGGTTGTGTCCTCTACAACACAAGTATCAGAAGTTGTTGAAGTTAGTGATTCTCCAGTTGTATCACAAGATTTTCCACCCCTCCTTCACTACCATTGTCACCATCTTCAACTCCACTTTCCCCATCATTATCCATTGCTCCTCTACTCATCTCTTCTTTTCCATCCCCATCCATGGCCCAAGTGTTTTCATCCCTTCTTGTTCTCTCAGTAGGGGAAATGATTGGGTCTCTAATTTCCACTCCATTTTCTTAGTAGTTTTCATTTCCTTCCATTTCCACTTCCAATCTTGTTGCATCCACTCCCGAGGCTATTCTCACTTCCACCCCATCTATCATAACCACCTCCATTTCATTTTCAACTGATATTACCAGTGCCATTGTTTTATCCAATGCTCCAAGTTCGAACCAACCAAGCCACTTTCATCTCGCATCTACTATACCAAAATGGCTATATCACCAAACCCCAAAGCAGAAGAAAAAGGTGCCCTTATATATGTGATAGATCTGAGCATGTTGGAACCTACTCCGAAGAGTCAGGCCAAATGACCAAGGATCATCTCTAATTTATGAATAAACCATTCAAGATAAATGTTCATGGAGGTAGCTACACTTGTTGAAGGGAAAGAAAAAGAAACCATCACGACAATGATTATCAAATCTCTAGGTTTTCACTAGGGAAGGCAACACATGAAGGTGCCAAATAGGATGTTCAAGTGGCCCTTGGAATTTTTTTGAGAAGTATGACAAAGATAAAGCTTCCAAAGATGAATTGAAGTCAAAGGTTGAACAACTTACTGCTCTTTTAAGGAAAGTAACACAACCCACTCCAACTACTGATCCTTTAACTACAACTGCTCTGACAATTTCTTCCATTTTGGATGATATTTCATATCATGAAATTGAGAAGATATGTCAGAAGGGAATATCAGTAGACATATGGATAGAATGCATGCTTCAGGAAGCTAATCCTTTGATCAAAATAGTTTTTGAATTGTATAATGATTTACAAACTGAAAGAACTTCTATTCGCATGATAGATGAAGTCCTCTCTGAGGACAATAATAATTTGAATTTGAATTTGACTACATGGGGAGAGATTAGAGATGTGGACCCAGATTTAATCCTTCAAGGAGCAATTAATGACACTTCTAATTTGTTTGAGTTTCAAAAGCTATGGAATTTAGATTCCAGGTATTACAAGATTTGATCAAGAAATTAGACGATAAACGTGTGGAAATAATGGATGGTCTAAATAATATTTCAGAAAAATTTGATAATATAGAATGCAATTTTTCATGAGAATATTGATGATCTTTCGATTGACCAAATTAAATCAAATTTCAAAAATTTTGTGGAGAAGGATGATGAAGTGACTAAAAATTTCAATATCAATTCAATTTATAGGTTAGTCTCGTGCCAAATTTTCATAAGTCAAGCTGAATAAAGTAGTGAATAAGTTGAAAAGGTTTCTAGACAAAGTTATGAGGGAGATTGATACAATGGATGTGGTAAATCATTATGCATTGACCAGAGGAGAAGGAGGTACAAGGAATCATCAAATGTTTCATTGATTACAAACACCGAATGGCTATGTGGGAAGAAGATCAGGGGAAAACCAAACAAGAGAGAGATGTTGTAGGTCCAAGCTAAGCCAGCGGCCATGATTGGGACGGTTCCAAGCTCTGAATCAGTCAAAGTTACAGGGTTTACTTAGTCAAACCTTTGCAACAACTTTACTATTTTTATGGGAGCCTGTTCCTTGAACTTATTATACTCTATTTTTAGTAACTTGTTAATTAAGGTTCAGTTGTAATGGCTCAACCTCTAGAACTTATAAATAGTTAAATGCATTAAGTTTATGTAGAACTTTTAGATCATTTGAAAAGTTACTCTTCAAGCTTGGAAGAGTGCTTCATATACTTTGAGCCTTTCAGTTATATTCAAAACAATATTTTTTCATGAAAAGTCTGGTTTATTGTGTTAATCATTGATCAATTTATAGCTTGTGAATGTTTAATTCCTTGATGTGATTGGTTAATCTTCCTTTATCCCAGTTATCTTATTTCAATCTATGTGAAAAGTGATATAGTTACTTTGAATATCAGTTGTGGAAAAGCTATTTCCTTTCTATTACAAAGTTGCATTATTATTTATAGTCATGGATGGAGGAAGATTGCAAGACACATGCATATCATATATTGTTGTGAGGAGTTGATTGTGCATTTAAGTGGGTTTATTTGTTCAATATACTTGGTGCATCACCTTATTTTTATTTTGTTTATCTTTGACTTTAAGTCCATAAGTTGAGTAGATTAGAGTTATTTTCAAATGTTTTAGCCTTGCATATTGATCTTAAATCAAGTGCTCCAAGTCTCAAAGGAATTCGGCCTTCTCTCGGAGGTTTTGTCAACACCAATCCAACACTATGATAATTCTCCACCGGGAACTCCTCGTGCTATGATTATTTACTAATGCACAAATTTTAGTTTGGTGGATGTAATCTGAAACACAACAACAAACATAACACAAGAATACCATAGACTATGATACGAAGGAATGATGAAAAATCTGAAATATAAGTGTAAATTATAATATCAACATGAAATTGTTACAATCTCACCCATGAGGTTCTTCAAGTGTTATTAACTTCACTTGCCTTCCAACAATAACTATGGGAGAAACTTCACAATTACACCTCTTAATGGCTTCTTTAACACACTTACTCATACAATATTTCTCACTACTTCCTTCTATGCTAAATGAGGGGGGTGGCCTCTTTATTTATAGGAATTCAGGCTTATCCACCCTATCTCTAAGATAGGATAGGAAATATCTTCCGGCCAATCATATTCCATGCCTAAACTCTTACCTTTACATGTAGGCTTATCTTTTAAGATAAGATAAACCTTATCATCTCACATGGGTTCCACCTTTTTAGACTTTTCCACAAATAAAATACACAAAATATTTATGACATCACTCTTTGTCTTTATTACAAATATAATATTTCTAATTCCTAATCATGTAGACCCTACTTCTCTACTTACCCCAACTTTGACATTTTAACATTACCGGACCACTTACGACAAATATTTACTTTTTACCACAACATTCCTATTGTACTTTGATTGTTACCATACTCTACTTTATTGGCGAACTGTATTGATGGCGCCGTTATCTTCTATCAGATGCCACTACTAATCATACTTAACAACATCCTATTCCTAATACATACATAATAAAATAGAAATTACGGAGGAAAATTTTAATGTCGCAGTTCATCCCTACGTAACAAGGTCCCACACCTGGGGATGTTCCATGTTGCACGATATCACTTAGAGATTCAATGGGTGCTCAATCCGCGTGATAACATGATGGATAAATTAGATGTATTAGGATCATAAGTCATGTATAAAATCAAGTTGTGTGGCTCATTTGAGTTGTTGAGAGGAGGAGAGAAAGTGCGAGCTAGATGGTGATTGAAGAGGTGTAAGAGGTATTGGTGACCATGAAGAGAAGTCAAAGATGATGATATAATGTTCTAGAAGATGTTTTTTTGGAAAGATAGTGTTATTACTAAATCATAACACCCCCGAATGGCTTGGTTTGAGATGGGGCATTCGGTGTGATTGGGTAACATTGGGTTACCTCTCAAGCTATGGGACTTGCAGCTTGAGATAACCCTCCAGCAGAAGGCTAGTTCTTGCTCCTAAACTACCCGCCATAATCTATTCTTAATGTAGGTAAATAAAATACCTAATCATATCCTAATATTCCAAGGGACCAGGAGAGAGAGTGCATAAAAATAAACCTACACTAAAAGCGGTGATACACTGTAAAAGGAGGTTCTTAGTTGCTAAGGATCAAGCGCTGAAATGGAGAGAGGTGAGGAAAGAGAGGGTGGACAAGATGCACCACAAACCAGAGGTAGATTCAACCATAAAACCACTTCAACCCTTTAAACAAGGCTATCAAAACCTGCATAGACATTGAGAAATATGAACAGTGTACCTTTGCAATGAAGAGACGCAAGTAGAGACAACACAATATGTGAAGGATGGACAAAATACATCACAAAAACATAGTTTATTGCTCCATGAATTTACAAAGTAAATCATTAGTGGCCAAGAGGCAAGAAAATTCCATTACAAAGCTTGGAAATGAGGCTTAAGCTCCAAATTCAACCCTAGTAGAGAAGAAAGAGAGAGGGGGCGGGAGAAAAATGACTAACTCTCTTACAAATGAGCCCAAGATTACAATTTATAGAATGAGAAAGAGAGAGAGAATTGCAATCTTGAAATTTCTTTTTCAACCACTTGTAAGATGCAATAAATGAGTGAAATTAATGGTATTTTTCTTGCAAAAGGATCCCCATGTTGTTCCATAGCTTGCAACAAAGAAAGAATGATGCACATGTCTATTAAATGCACTTACAGGCACCATCCAACAACCAAACCGAACCGGGTTCATTCTCTACAAAATTCTTCCTGACATCTTTATCAATTTATATACTTAACTATTTTGTGAAGGTCTCAGAATCCCGATTCCAACAAGACCAATTTTGTAAAAATTCGTTGAGGGATGAAAAAGTTATGGCTTCCTGAGTACATGTAACTATTTTGATTTGCACATGCTTGCTTCAACTCCATGGGACTAACAATTAAAGTTTTTGGTTGAAAAATACAATTTAATAATTTTCTCTCTTTCTCCAATGTTTTACATCATTAAAAGGATTTTTCATTTAAAATTTATGGGGCCCACCTTTGGTTTTGTTGGTTTGCAATGAAGAAAGGGGGGGGGGTGTGTGTTATTGCTCATGAACATAGCCAACTCGACATATAGCTCGCCAAGCTAGCTTTCCTTTCTGTCCCGCCGAGTACTTCCATTGATTATGTGTCGAGCTATTTTTTTTTGCATATGCCACAGTGGTTTTTACATTAACGGGCTTACCTTGGATGTTGAATCATATTTTGAATGTCAAGCTCTTCATTTGATTTGCACTAGACCTTCCCATATATGCCTCATTTCTTGCCCAATGTAGTTCAATACTCACTGTCCACCACAGCCACGTCGACCACCAACCTCCTACCTTTTTCATGGGCTCAACTCCTTCGTGGCGAACTTGGCTCTCCACGGCCTTGGCTGCTCGTACCTCACAACTCGAGTCACTTGCTGCAACTCGGGCTCCATACATCCTTACGGCTCCACGATGAATCCTCGGCCAAATGTTGATTGGGACATGTATGTTGTTGACCTCCGCTCCACTCACCTTCTTTGTGCAACTTGGTGAGGTTGGTTTCATTTGTCCCACTTGTTCCGTGACCATCCGGGTTAATTTTTTCCACACTTGCCGCATAACTCCTTGTATGTGGCGAGATCGGCTTTCTTGTGTACAAGTGTCTGTGGGACATCCGAACTTCTCAACCCCACCATACCCGCATTACATTGTTGTGGTGAATGCGGGTTTCATTCGCCCATACAACCCAACCTACATTGTGTCATTTGGGCTATGTGTTTCCATTTTTCCCACATTGGCCTATCTTTGAGGCCTTTGCAAATCTGCCAAACTAAATCTTCATGCCAACTTTGAGCTCATCATTCGCATCTCCTTGTTGAGCTTGGCCATTGACAAAGATAACTTAGTTCCCTCATAGTTCAATGCAATATGCTTGATATAAAGGCTCGAGTTCTCTCCCCAAGCTTGTCCTTTTAAAGAACACGACCACCATTTAAATTTTGCCACTTAATTGCTCAACAAATATGGAGATCGGAATTCACTACACACAACTTGGCTCCTTGCTCTCTGCACGGTTCATTTGAAATGCATATTGTGGGCGATGATTAGCTCCATGGTGGCATATGGGGAAACTTGATGAAACCACTCGGTATGTATGCCTAGTCTAAATGGCTCGATGAGCAATCCTCAATAGCTCGGTTCCTCATTCTTACAAGTCATAGAGTCCCCTTTATCTAGAGCCACTCGCTCCCCTGAAACAACTTGGTGGGCAATATTAGTGACTTGGTTGTGCATGGTCATTGAAATAGGCAGCTTGGTGGAGTTATGGAAAGAGCTCGAGTCATGAGCTCACTCATAGTGCATTGTCATCAGTTAGTTGAGATCACAAGACATCTCTTAAAACCCATTTTCCAATTATCTCATCAGATTCTTTCCATTTTAACACTTAAATTGGGAAGCTAAATATCAGTACTAAGAAATGTCTTGGAGCCACAATGCTAAATTTTCGCCATTAGGTGCATATGGACCCTCATACATGCTAATCCCTTTTTAGAAAAACTTTGAACTTAATAAAGACCAAGAAGAGGAAAACTTCTTCTTGTGACGTTCAATATTGACCGTATCCTCGAGTTGATTTTGTAGGCCCCTTTGATGCAAACTTTCTTTGTTGTCAAATTTCACCTTGTGATTAAATTGGACAATAGATAGGTCATTAGACCTAATCTACTTAATGAAGAATATCTTGAGCAAGTTGGCCTAGAGGGTTGTTTAAAGAATGATAAAAGAAAAGTGAGCTTTATGGTGTAATCTTCACTTGTTGGTGCAACATTTCGGAGGTTAAAAACACATTCGGGTGGCTTTAGTTGGTGTCGAGTCATCTAGGGGTCGTTTCCTCCTTGTATGGATGGTTCTCTACTAAATCTAGGGGTTGGTGCTCCTTTTGGGGTTAGTGTTTCACTAAACCTAGAGGTTGGTACTCCTTGTGGGGTTAGTGTCTCACTAAACCTAGAGGTTGATGCTCCTTTTTGAGTTGGTTCTCAACTAAATTTGAATCGATGTTATAATAAAGCTTTGTTTTATTGGGTTTTCTTCCCTATAAGGGTTTCCCACTTAAATCTAGCATATTTATGTTCTTGTGTTCTCATGGTACATGCTCATGTGTTTGGTTAATCATTGCTTAATCTATATGTTGATGAATGCATTGAATGGTTGATGGATGTTGATGTTTAAGAAAATTAAAGTTTTAATGTTCCGCTAATTCACCCCCTCTCAGTGGTTGTGTTTCCAACAATTGGCATCATGATAGGTCCTCTGAAGTAAGATAAAAAAGTGTGAGGTGATCCTTGAAGCAAAAAATGGGCAAATTGGAGAAATATCATGAGAAGTCATCTAAGGTAGACTTACAAGCAGAATTGGTGTTTCAAAGAAGGAATAATATCAATCTAGAATCCTTGGTCAAGGGATATGAAGAACAAATCAATTGCATGAAGAAATCATCAAAGAGTATGAAACTCAAGTTGAGTTAGTGACAACAACTCTAAAATTAAAAATAAGAATGTGTCGAGCTCAAGATAGAGGTAGAAGCCCTAAAAGTTATATAGAATGAATATATCAAATATGATTTAGAAATAACGTCTTTGAAGGAAGAGTTGGATCAACTATCTAGCAATTTTAAGTCCTATGAGAGGTTTGAAAAGAGTTCCAAGGATATATGTGATATTTTAAGTAGCTAGAAGGTTTAAGGTGATAGAATAAGCCTAGGTTTCAAGGGAGATGTAAAGGATGATCCCATTCAAAGCAAAGAGGATGCTAACATGGACAACATGAGATCTAAACCTATTAGACAGCCTAATGCAATGAGGTATGAGAAGTATTTCAATGGATATTTTTATGCTTGTAATGAATTTGGTCATAGGGAAAGAGAATGCGGCAGAAGGTTCTTCAAGAGTGAATACCCATGAAGCAAATGAAAGAAATCCTGGTCAAAATCGATCAAGAGGAATAAGGTATGTTGTTTGTTATAAGTTCCATCAAGAAGGTCATATTTCTAGGTTTAAGTCATCAAGGAAGATCAAAAAGTTTGATAATCCCAAGGTCAAAAATGTATGGTTTCAAAAATCTATTCCATATAATGAGGTCAAGAAGGATGGACCCAAATTAGTCAAACATGGGAAATTATCTAATTCTTTTGATATGGTTAAGAAGGAACCTGTGAAGAATGAGCTGAAGATAATCAAGTCTATTTATGATTTGTATTCAAGTCAAGTAGGAATTTTTTCCATGGTTGTGAAATGGAAAGATGTTGAAGAGAGTAATGTGTGTTTGAAAAAAATTCAGGAAAAGGAGTAGGATGATTCCATGATTATGCATGCTAAGGAGGAATCCAAGACAGTCAAGACCATCTTCAAATCAGATCATGAGGATAAGTTGAAGGAGAAGTTAGATCCAGCTAAGGGGGATAACCAAAATCCAATCAAGAAGAGCAAGAGGATCTTAAGGATTTAATATAAGTTAGATGAGAAGAAGATGAAGATTTGGGAATCTCTTGAGTTTTTGTTGTTTTAAAGCCCAAAAAAGCATGGGGTGGCTCCATTAGGCTTCATGGAGACATTAATCATTCATGAGAAGCAAAAGAAGGTTGATGAGGTATGTTTGTCTCTTAATTTTCTCGGTATCATTCATGAGGTTATGTCATAGTTTTGAAGTCTAGAAGAACAATTAGACATGATATAGGAGTATAATATGCATGGTTAAATCTAAAAATTTGTGTCTTGAAGTCTTGTTCTAATCATGAAGTCATGGTTCAAATAAAGTTCCGCTAGAAGGTCCGTGTTGTGAAAGTTAGATTGGAGAATATGGTGTCTTGACTAGTCTGTTATAGTCATGAAATTTATGTTATATTTCATCAAGAAGATCTTTGGATATTTCTATAAAGTATGATCTAATTTCTCACTATTATGATATGAGAAGACCTAGAAGGTGAGTTTGATAGTTTGAATTATAAAGTGTGTTGTTGATAGGAGATGTGCTTCAAAAGGGATTTTTGAAATACTCAATTGAAAGATATATAGGTTGGAGAGTGTAATAAGTAAGGTTTAAGTATGAAATGGCATCTCAAGGTCAATAGGACAAATAACAAGGTTTGGAATGTTGTGCAAAGAAGCCATTATGGTTATGAAAACAATTTGATCACTGAAATATGGGCAATATGTTTTAAGCACCATGTTAGCATAAAAAAGTACTATGTTGCTCTGTTGCCTTTAATGAAGCATGGAAGATCCAAGGTATGTATCGTACAATCCTATCTAGCATATCAATATAAAGTAGCGTTTGACATATCTCTCGAAAGTGGAGTTCTAGGTCTGTCACAATGGAGCAAGGCATATAAGAAGGCTGCAAGCTTGTTTGAAGCATTTGAAGTGTTAAAAGGAAATATAGGTGCATTAAGTAGGTTTTTGTTCTTTGAGAAAGAGTATCATGAGCTTCTAGATGGTGTTTTAAGCCTAGTAGTTTAGGGAGACAACTTGATGGTTCTTTTAGACCTGATTTAGGTCTTGATGACTATGGAGATTTAATCTGCTATGAGATAGTCGAGAGATATGTTGCAAGTATCAAAGGTGTCTTGGATGCCCGATGGTATCATAATGTCTCATAAGGAGGTTGGCAAGAGGTCCTAATGCTTTTTGTTGGTATGAATCATATTGAAGGGATTCAAGAAGGTTATGACCGGGAGCAAGATAACATGACATCATTAAGTCAAATTTTGGTATGATTAGTCACTTGAAGAAATAAGGTAAGTTTGTTGTTGCTTAAGATTGTGTTTAGAGACCTTATATAGGTATGTATCACTCTCGAGGTCATTAAATTTCTCTACTAGACCAATATGACCTTTGGGAAAAAGCCTTTTTGGCTATGAAAGTTATGTAGATCTTAAGTAATGATTAAAGATATGAAAAATGTATGTGTTAAGTAATGTTTAGAAATATTTTGAAATATATGCAAGGTATGTCTTTGATGAGTTTTGTAATTTTTGTTATCACTTAAAGGATGAAGAATCAGGTCTAAAAGATTCATGGACATAAGGGATCCTATCAGGATCCCAGGACAGGTTGGCATGATGAAGTGAAAGTTTAAAGATTAGAGTTATGAGTATGAAGGATATTTAAGAATAATTAGATATGCTTCTAGACTTATAAGTTACATGATAGATCTATGTAAAGACCTAACAAGGTTGTGAGACACTTTAGAAGTGTGTTTCTTGAAAAGGAATTTTCATGCTTTAAGAAGATTCGGAAGGCGAGAAAGACAACTTGAAGGAAAGGGTATACTTGTTTGCATTTAGGTCGTTGTTTATGAAGACTTGGAAGTATATTAAGGTATGAATCGTGTAGAAGCAATAGTGAGATGTGTTAGGCTTGATAGAAGATAGTTTATATGACAGTTAAGAAAATCTCAATGATTGCATTAAAAGTAAGTGCTTATTGTTTTAATTTGATTCATGGAGCCAAGTTGCTAAGAGATAAGCATTAAGAGGATATTGTATATAAAATGAAGTTACATTGTTTCTCATTAAGGTATCATCATGAAAATAGGTGGAGATTGGTCTGCTAAATACCAATATGTTCTTGTGTTATATATCTTATATGGTTATAAAGGGCATGGAGGTCTAAATGAGTATAGATTTGTTATTTGGATATGATTAGGAAAGTTGACAAAAATTTGGGTACATGTAGTGCTGGTACAATCATGTTGGAGACTTGAAAGTATATCAAAGTGAAACAAGGTTGTTAAACATGTTTGTTTGCTTGGAACAAGTATGCTTGTGTTGCTTTAGGATTTCTTAATGCATGAAGGTTAAAGTGGTAAGTATGGTCATCAAAGATGCTTGTTAAGGACTGTGAGCATGATGACGACCATATAAAAGAGTAAGAACAAGAATATGTGTTTGCAATTGGTTCAAGGTGTGAAGATTATCTGTTTGAGGTCTATATGCATTGAAGATATTTGCAAGTGTCCTAGTCTTGCTAAAAGAAGACATATATTTGTTGCATCTTGTGGGAAAGTTGGTGAAGTCGTATAGTTTGTTTCTAGCATTTTGTGAAGGGGTATTGGACTAAGGGGGATCTTAGTAAATTGATTCTTGAGCACCATGAGCTAATTAGAGAATTATATTGTGTCAAGAGGTAATCAAGATCTTAAGGAGATGAGAAAAATGATTTTCATGAGCAAGTGTGTTGCCCCTAGTAGGTTTGTAGTGTCATGAAGGATTGATGAGTCTAATAAACTAGTTGTAGACATTTTTACAGATGAATAGTTTTTTTGGCATCAGAAAAGATGGTTCATGTAAGAAATAATCTTCATTCCTTCTATTTTTGGGTGTTGTGCTCTTTTTTTTAAGTGTTTGATCAAAATTTTGAAGGTGTGCTTAAGTCAAGGGGAGGCGAGAAGAGCTCCATGAGCTTTTCAGATAGTATCAAGTTTCAAGGAGTCGGGGAGCTGCAAAGATGTTTTTGAGATTCATAATCAAGAATGTTGTATCATGAAGCCATAGAGGTCATAAAAACAAGCAAAGAATGTTGACAAATGTAGTAGTACAGTTTGGACCATGAAAGGTGTGTATTTGATAAGGGGGAGTTGCTCAAAGAGTCAAAATCAAAGTTGAAGATGAGTAATGGTCCTTATATTGTTTGGTTGATGTTTTCAACCAAGTATTGAGACTAATGTGATGAGATAATAATTGGAATGAGGTGTTACATGTATGTTTCTTTGTCATTAATTTCAAAAGGGGGAGAATGAGATAATGGCGTGTGTGTACCTTAGGGGGAGTTTGTGCTTCGTGTGTTTTTCCATCAATGATAAGGGAAGATTGTTGGAAATTTTTGTCATTGATGTCATAGTGTGATGTTTTCAGTACTTTCTAAGGTGTCATCAATGTCAAAAGAGGTAAGAGGCATGAAGGTTGATTGGTAGTGTCTTGATAAGTTGAGTTCCTTGATGATATGGTGGCTTGCATGGGTTCTTGAGTCATTATGATGGCTTGTAGATGTGATGAAGTGTTTTGGTGATGTTTTCTAGGTGTCATTAAGTGTGATTAAGGTTATTTCAGGTTGGCATGAGTTTTAGAGTGATGAGGAGGTCAACTTTGGTGACGCAAGCATGTTCAAGGTGTTTTTTTGAGGCTTAGTCAAGTAAAATGAGGTATGGCATGATGGTTCATGATGTGTAGTAGTTGTATATACATTGTGAGATCATGGGGAGCATTATTATGAGTTTTAAAGACACTGTCAAGAGTCCCATAGTGCAAGTATAGAGCTAAGTAATGCTTTCAGGTCTACACTAAACCTATTGTCAATCCTTAGGTGACCTAGTAAGGTGATTTGGACTATTTTCAGCATGGTGATGAAAAATTTTATTATTGGAAAATGTGTAGTATATTTATATTGAGGTTTGGTCCAAATTTAAGGTGTTAGTTTACAAGATTAAGCAAAATATGTCATTTTTTACTCTTGCCAGGTTTGTGGAAGTGAGAATTTGAGCTCGACCCGGACTTTCTTGTGCTTGTTAGCATGTTATAACTCTACATGGTGGTCTAATATGTTCATGGTTGTTAGGTAAGGGTCATGAGATTTCATTCCAATCATTATTTTGAGATTTAAGTGGCAAAGATTTGTGAACTATCGTTAAGAAGCTAAAGAGCTTCTAAACCTTTCTAAAACCCTAGGTGTGAATCAATGGAGAAGATATTGATTGTAGTGGCAAAAAAATTATTTTTCGTATAATTTTTATGATTGGAATTTTTAGAGGACTCCTCCATCTTTCTCTAAGTGTAAGTTAGGTGTCATTAATGTATGTGGACCCCATTCAAAAGGAAAGTTTATGAAGAATTTTATATTGATCTCAAGTTTTTCATTGGACCTATTGACTAAATTGGTGTTTGATGAATATGGGAAGCTTCTATACATGTTTAGAGTGGGTTCAAATCAATTTTTAGCCCTTAGAAGGTTTTTGAAGTCCATTTTGTAAGACTAGTTTTGGGCGGTTTGTGTGACTTGGTTGCGTAGACATTTTGGAGGTGTCTCACTCATATTTGTGGCATGGTTTGCATTTTGTGATGAAATTGAGGTCATGATATTTCCATTGGTATATCATGCTTTAATATTTGAAGATTTTTTATGAAGTTTTGGCTTCAATCTCTGAAGACCAATTTTGTAGGTCTTAGACCTAATGAAGAAGGTTACACCTTTTGGTGGTGTCATTGCATGAGATGATGGGTTCAGGGTGATTTAAGATTGATGGAGGTTGTTAGTGGACTTAAATATAATTTCTAAGTGGTTTCTAAGTTTTGGTGGAGGTCTTATCAACTCAAGTGATCTGATTTTGGCAAGAGGGTTGTTTTGGTCTATTTGAACTATTTGAGACCTAATGGAGGATTAGATGCTTTTAAAGGATATTTCCAACCTATATGGTCCTTTATAAGATGTCTTTAGGATTTTTTTCATAATTTAATTTTCCATATGGTGGCCTTCCTAGATGTATTAGGATCATAAGTCATGTATAAAAGCATGTTGTGTGGCTCATTTAAGTTGTTGGGGATAAGAAAAAGTTCTCGGTAAAGGACTGATCAAGAGGTGTAAGAGGTATTTGTGACCATGAAGAGGGGGCAAAGATGATGATGATCTGATGTTCTATATGGTGGTTTTCTATTGGAAAGATAGGTCATTAGACCTAATATGCTTGATGAAGAAGATCTAGTGTGAGTTGGCCAGAGAGGTGTTTTGAGAAGGATACAAGAAAAGTGAGCTTCATGGTGTCATCATCAGTTTTTGGTGTAACATTTCAAAGGTGAAAAACAAATTCATGTGGCTTTATTTTGTTTTGAATCATCTAGGGGTTGGTGCCTCCTTGTAGGGTTGGTGTTCTATTAAATCTAGGGGTTGGTGCTCCTTGTGGGGTTGGTGCCTCACTAAACCTAGGGGTTGGTGCTCCTTGTTGAGTTGGTGCTCAACTAAATTTGAATAATTTCTATAATAAAGCTTTATTTCAGTGGTTTTTCTTCCCTATAATGGTTTCCCACTTAAATCTAGTGTATTTTTGTTCTTTTTTCTCATGGTGCATGCTCATGTGTTTGATTAATCATTGCTTAATCTATATGTTGATGAATTTTTGATGAATGCATTGAATGGTTTATGGATGTTGATGTTTAAGAGAATGAAATTTTTAATGGCCCACTGATTCACCCCCTCAATGGTTATGCTTCTAACAACTAGCCTATGACATCAACCCCTACATATGTTTTTGGCCTCCCTATGAGGTAATACAAACTAGCCTATAATGTCATCTCATTTATCATTTTTATAGCCTCCACTATGGCATCAACCATGTTATACGAGACAACATTGTCAGTGTAGATTTTCCCCACCTTGCTACACAATTGAACATACGTGCTCAAATGTTATTAGCCATGATAGCTATTTCCTAATGCCATCAACCATTATGCAATATGGCCGCTCTAGCATTGTCAATCCCATCCAAATAATACACAAATTACTTCATGATTCATATCAATGTGTGCTCCATCTTGTCTACCTCAATCACCTCCTTGTAATCTTGCCATCGTCACTAAAATTGATCCAGGTTAAACGATTTTAAAGCTTAGAATCCATAAATTTTTAAATAAAAAATTACAAATGACTTATCATTCTTACTACTTATGGATTTTATACTTTCGATTTCAACACATCTTTCCTTGATTTTTAAACCTTCACATCTTTAAAAAAAAACCTAAAAGTATTTTGTATTTTATGCAATGATTGTGGTAGAAGTTGATCATTCTAAAATCCTCATTTCTCACATTTACCCTATTACATTCTAACAATCCGCTCCATCCTTCCCATGGCCTCCTAGCGAGGTGATTTATTTCTTATTCTACTAATAATTTTTTCTTGTCTCTTTAGCATTATAAACAACAAAAATTTCCACCAAAGGAAATACGAGAGACATTGGATGGTAAGTATGAGGTAGGTATATCTCATTTGGTAGAATACATTATTATTTACTACGATTAACTATTGACTTCACTTTTAGCATTTACTTTCAATTTCGTGTATTACATTGGTCTTTTTATGAAGATCATGTGGTGCTTCACTATTGTGAAACAAAATAATCTTCATTGTGGTATATGTATACACCTCATTTTTTATGCTTGTTATCATTTTATCTATTACAAGTGTTGATGATGATAGGATTTGATCCATAATGCATGGAGGAGCTGAAGCTTAAAGTGCATACAACACAGTTTGGGGGTCGATTCAACAACATATTATTAAAGAAAATATGATTACATTATATAGTAAGTTTATTTCATATAAATGGGGATTCTTTGATCTCGATAATAACTCACTCTATTAACCATGTAGGCTAATAATAAGATGAAATATATTGTTTTCTATTAACAATATATCTAACAAACAAACAAACTACCCAATAATAACTTTACAATATTAACCATACGATAACTAACAACTAATAGTAAATCAATGTTTACCACCATGCAAATATTAATCCTAACATTCCCTCCCTTAGTGTTTACATGGTAAGAGAAAGGAAAACTACACATCACTATATTTACCTCCTAGAATGCAGACGTTGGGTTCACTGAAAATGTGTTTGTTACATTGAATGATACTTTTACATTTGAGAGGAGATTCAAGAAAAATGTCTCTCAAGGCTTATTTGAAGCTCACATTTTTTTTATTTTTAAAAAAGGACTTGACTCTCAAACAAATCTTGAAAATGAATTTATTGAATTTGACGACCAAAAGAGCTCAAAGACTAAACCTTTTGACATAAAAATGAATCTTGACATACGACTCTTATATCTAACAAAATTTTAAACTATAATTGTACCAATCAAATTCAATTGAATATTGAATTATTAAAAATCAACACACTTTGAAATATAAATCTATCCTAGACGTAAACTTTATATAGAATTAAATATAACAAAATAAAAATAAAATAGCATGAGACTTAAAAAAATACCACTCATGCTATAAAATCAACACTTATGATTTTATAAACCTAAAGACTCAAAATAAAACCTATCAACTTAAACTCGAATCTAATCGGTTTAATCATAAAACAAAATTTCAAAATCTTAGAGGACTCTTATGATAAAAAATAATAATTGAATATCGTACACCTAAAACTTAACAAGAATCCCAAAATAGAAAAAAAGAACTAAAAGGATAAATGAACACAAAAAATGATTTCTCCCCATCGTCATTGAAGAGAGGGGTTTCCAATGTTGGTGCATTGGAGTGGAGGATGGACTACACATTGAGAATGGAGGGTTCACCAAAGGAGTGGCCCTGGTGAATGAAATCCATGGGCTGAGTAGCTGAGCTAAGGGTGATCAAGGTACCAGTAGAGTTGTAGACAAGATGCTACCACCGCCTTAAATGTTCTCAAATTTGAACAGGGGGGCTCTTAGATCCGAGACAATATCTTGGAGTTTGTGGGAAATGCATAAAGGAAATCAGTAATAGGGGTCAAGCTTCAGGATCTAGCTAAACACCATAGATATCTTGGTTACAATGCAAATTAGGAAAAGCGAAATTGTCAAACCCTAATTGTAAATGTAAGGCCACATATGATATATATATATATAGTTCTATTTTTATTTTTTTCAGACACATATCATTTTTTCTTTTTCAGATATGGAGAAAACAACTCCAAACAAATAAAACATAGGAAAATAAAAACCAAAAGCTAATATATACATTTTACTTTCTAATTTTTCAAGTGCAAACATAGTCTGTAAGTGCAGTAAGAGCAACAACGGATTTACATTGAAAACTAACACACAATAATAATTCTCCAATTCATTTTCATGCGGAGCAGGTTACACATATATAGGAATATGTATTCCTAAAAACAAGGAGGTTGTTCAACAACACTCCCACAAATCTCTCTACAAACTACTATGTACGTGAGTTGTTAAAACAACTCACAACAATAATATTCTCCAGATATTATTTTCCACCTGTCACAAATAAACTTAATGGAGCACTAATATTATAATTTCCTAACATTCCCCCCCTTAGTGTGAACATGGGGAAAACCTGCCTTATACTTGCACCTGCTCATGATCTGGTGATTTTCACAGGATGATCACAAACCTCAGGGATGGTTTTGCAAACGGTTGACCACAAACCGAGAATGGTGGTTTTGCAATTGGTTTACCACAAACCACAAAGTGATGGTTTTGCAAATGGATTACCAACAACCAAGAATGGTGGTTTTTCTATTGGTTTACCACAAACCACAAATGAAGGTTTTCAAGTGGTTTACCTACAACCACATCATGATATGCCAAGTACTATTCTCAGCCCTTGTCACATCTCACTGCAGGGAATAACATAGGAAATTCTGCTGACATCTGTTGCTCATACATACATAGAAAAAACTGACATACTGGAAATGGAACATTGAGATCATGTTCCCCCTTCAATGTGAAATTTCCACTTATTGAAATCAGGAAACAGGAACACCGATATCTTGGTACTCTGAAAAATATGACAAGAAGCACATGACACAAGCTGAAAGCAAATACACCACAAAAATGTCACCAAACCATCTGTGCGGCCCTGTCGTTGGCGACTGACGAGAGGTCGCTGATTGACCTCCAACCTCCGATGCCTCCTACCTCCGGTTTATGGATGCTTAACTCATCTGAATCTGAACATGAGACTACATGGTTTCCACATTGTATTTAATTTTGTCTCCCTCCCGCAATGTGAACCACAAAATTTATTAGGACGTCGGTCACGCCGAAAATGCATCCACAAGATGTTTTTTTTTTTTTATTTTTTACAAATATTTGACTTCGACTCTTTACAAAATGACTTAACAACTTTTAACTCTTTTTGACGATAGATACTACTTTGACACTTTGGACTAAAATTTTAACAACCTTTGACCACAATGATGATATGTATAAACAACTCTTTTGACGTGGACAATGATATTTGTCACTAATGTGTTGACAATTACAAACATTGACGACTCTAATTGACTTGAAACAAAAGACAATATTGACGTTAAACTATTTTTTCAAATAGTGACTATTGTAATGACCAATTTTATAAAATATCCCAAATTCTAATTTTGAGATCTTTAAACATTGAGCTTATAGCATTCAATCAAATGCATGGCATTAAACCAACACTATAAAGACTTGAACTATAATAATAAATAAATTTAAAAAGAATAGAGACTAAAATACTAATGGACAAAGACCATACAATTTATCTAAAGAAGACTTGCCTTTATCGACCCCCTAGTGACACAATTGTATGGAGACTTTACTTTCAATGTCTTAACAGACCACTATAAAATTACAACATAACGACTAAACAATCTATCAACTCTGAAGACCAATATCAATATGAAATCAAAAGCTAGAATACCAATGTTATCTGACCATTCTTTTGCATACGCGTGTATGGCAAGAAGAGTGAGACTTTGCCACCCGTTCGAGAAAACCTCTGACAGCAATACCAGCGATAAATCTTGGGCATTTTAACACGTCACAGTTGATTCTAAACTTGTGTAATGACGTTGCCTTCAGATATATAGATCTTGCGCACAGGATGCACTATGAAAAAATAACTGATTCCAAATGATGATTTTGTCTGCTCCTTCAGTGGTTCCAAGCAAAAACGTGGACCAGATGCAACCCGTTGCCTCTGTAATGACAGCTATATATCTGCAATCAATTCCATGTTGGAGGCGAGTGAATGACTGTCTTTAAGCGTGAAGCTAAGATAAATTCTTGGATCTAATCCCAAATGATGGAGAAAAATACTGCTCGAAATGGAAGTTGATATATAATATATCTCTCATCGAAAGATCCAACTAATAGTTTGAGCCGCCAGTTTTGACTTTGATAAGAGGGATGTGGCTAGTGATCCTCCCACCAATCACGAATGAAGCCGAGCAGTCAGATGAGCATTGGATGCTTCAGTTTGTCTTTCCTATATAAACTGTACTGTCAATAATCCTTAGCTCAATATAGATGCGCACGCAGAGACTAAAAAATTGAAAGGATTACCATCACTTTAACACAGAAGCATACAAATTCTTGAAGGGACTCTCATTTTATCCCACTCTGACACCAAATGTAAGTGCAGGTAAGTGCAGCAATGGATTTACATTGAAAACTAATACACAATAATAATTCTCCAATTCATTTTCATGCGGAGCAGGTTACACATATATAGGAATATGTATTCCTAAAAACAAGGAGGTTGTTCAACAACACTCCCACAAATCTCTCTACAAACTACTATGTACGTGAGTTGTTAAAACAAATCACAACAATAATATTCTCGAGATATTATTTTCCCCCTGTCACAAATAAACTTAATGGAGCACTAATATTATAATTTCCTAACAAGTACACTATGGGTGTTCAGACTATAAATATGATGAACAAAGTGGAAAGGAAAGATGAAAAATGTAGGTGAATGATGGAGCCATCAAATGTGCACATGGTCTTCACTGAAATTTGTTGGCAATTTGTAAGCAGGGTGAATGAAAAAATGAACAATAGTTGCACGTGGTCAACTTTGCTATGTTATTAAATACTCATTTCAATGTAAAAGCAAATGAATGTTGTACAAAGAGGTCTCTCATGTTCCCTTATCTGATACCACTGATAGGATTTAATCCATAATGTATGGAGGATCCGAAGCTCAAAGTGCATACAACACAATTAGGGGTCATTCTCACCAACATATTATTAAACAAAATACAATTACATTATACATGAAGTTTATTTATTATAAATGGGGATGCTTAGATCTTGATAATAACTCAATCTATTAGGATAATAACAAGACAAGATATAATGTTTTCTATTAACAATATATCTAACAAACAAACTACCCAATAATAACTTTACCATATTAACCATACAATAACTAAAAACTAATAGTAAATAGATATTTACCACCATATAAATACTAATCCTAGTAGATGATGCATTATTCTCCGAGTGGATGCCTCAAGTGGCTTGCTAGGATTGAGGGTGATCGACTTGGTAAAATGGGCTAAATCGCAAATCTTTGGAGATATATCACTATGTCTTCCTTTATGCCATAATTACCCTATGTTATTTTGTCTTATATCTTGTTCACATGTTACTATCATTATGTCCACTTGACTCAAACTGATTTGCACTCATTTCTAGTAATAACTTTTCTTCCATTCATTGTGGACTATTCTCATGTCTCTCTTATGTCTCTTCCCTCCATTCCTGTTTGATTTTCATCCTTGACCTTAGTGTTTCCCCTAATCCAATGAGATCGACCATGGTCAATCCTATCAAGATTTGTGATTTTACCGCAAATACGGTTGACCACATTCGATCATGTTAGAAAATTTTAAACATCCAAATATATATACACATCATGTCTTTTCATTTCATTATCAAATCATTACATGACATAAGTACATCCTATATTGTTGCATATATTGCCCCTAATTATTAGGTTGAGGTCCTGGAGTTTTCCTTCTTGTATTTTGGTCATCATAGCGAGCTAGGACTAGAGGTTTTCTTCTTTTCTATCCACCCATTGTGATTATCTCTCAATGTTTTTGCCTTTGGGGAGGATCAATACATCAATATTCACACAACAGGTAAGTATTTCTAACCATTCTTTTTAATTTTATCTTATGTTTATATTATGCATATGGTTAATGATTGCTTTCTTTAAAATAGAGTAGACACATGTTTGTTTTACTCGATTGCTTTATATTATTTATATTATGCCCCTTCGCTTTATCTTGCCTATGACACGTAGCTTTATCAATCTATCTATGTTTTGAATCCTCGTAGGATACCTATATTTAATTTAGTCACGAGGCCTTAGAAACCCATAACTATCTTAGGGTTAGGGTTGTTATCCTTTATTATTTCAATATTTACACTCCTTAAGCACTTTTGCTATCTAAATATTGTGTGTTAGTCTATATTTAATTTTCTTTATTACTTTCCCTATTTATATTATTTGAGAACAAGAGGGAAACTATAAGGATCTATATTAGTGTGTCGTACATGAACCACTATGCATTAAACAAGATGGAACTCATGTGAAGCGAGATAAAATTCTTTATAATCAAATTATACACAACCCCACTCTCTAGCATATCCCATAAAATATCCTTCAAAGAAAATATGTTCTTCTATTTAAACTCAAGAATGTAAATTTCCTTTAGAAATGCCTCTTTTATTTAATCGTTATCGAAAACCTGCTGCGTAAGTCATACTTGTGATACCAAGTATGTGCCCAATCAAAAAGGATCATGTCAAACTCATTTTCCTTATGCTCAAGAAAAGTGATCCCCTTCACATACTATGTAAATTCACACTTGTGAACATGTTTAGCTACATTTTCCACCCCACGATGCTCTTAGAGATTAAAATACATCTCATAAAATATCCATGATTTAGGATCCCTAGCAGCTTTTGTGGTGGAAACGAATCTCCCTGCACTAGTGCTCTCAATGTCTAGCCTACTATTAATGTTCTTGCTCCAACACTACTACCAAGTGTGATGGGTGTAATGATAGTTACTATGATGTTTGGTATATTTGTAGCAGCCCTCCGATGGGTGACTGTAAAAACACATTGGAAATTATTTTTCAACCATAATTTTGAATCACCCATACACAATTGAGCACAAAAATCTATGCATCTAAATTTCCTATTCTCGTGCTTAAAAACAAAAACATGCATGAATAAACACATTTTAATAAAATTATTCAAAATTTATCCAACATAGTAGATTAAATTGTGTCATTAATTTTAACTCGTATAATTTTCTTCCATTCATAATCATAAGTGAATTAACAATGTGTATAACATTAATTATAACTTCTTAAACGATTTCACATATAATTGTTCATCCAATTAGAATAAGGAATTTACAATTAATCCATTAACATGTGCATTCATTTCCATATATTCTAATAAACATTTAAAAAGAGTATGACAAGCAATGGATTCATTTATTACTTCAATCATAATAGATCTGCAATGTCATATCTAAGTTATGACACGATTTACAATTCCATAATAATAACTAAAAAGATAGTTTTTACAATAATTCCAAAAACCATGTGCAATATATCTATGTTTCAATTTCATAGATCATGTTATAATTAATTACGGTGAATAAATATTTCAATTTTTATATAGATTGCAATATACAATTTATAATTTTTCTTGTCTCAATAAATTTCATGAATACAACACATCACCACTACATTGTGACACACTTGTAGTATTTCACCGAGATCCATCCCGATGTCAAACTACATAATGGGAGGAAGAGTACGATCGAGCACTTTACCTTCAACCATGAGTGTTATAGATCATCGCGCACCTCCCACAAAGTGAGAATGGATCACCCCTTCATGAGAAGGAAGATGCGAGTAATCAATAAGGTAAGAGAGAGAACCATGTGTAGTGAAATCACCAAAAAAACATTGGTGCTATGAACAAGGTAGGAAGATAATATCCTAGAAATAGTAGTAGTAATGAATATGCTTTTAGCCAAAATACATAGGACACCACTAGGTTCACATTCTTGATGAAATATGATAATGTACTAGGGCATGAAGTAATCGTACCAAACTAATCATGATGGAATACATTGATTTTATTTGCAATCAACCCCTAACACTTACCATATGTGAAAACCACATTAGGTAAGTTAACCAATTCATACTGAGATCACTCCCTAGTCCATATACACATGTCTAAAAATTCCCAACAAAACATCTCTATCTCTAAAATCATCCAAAACATAGACAAATTAGAATCATGACTCAAACAATAATAACCTTCCCAAATGTCCCATACCACCCATTCACATTCTTATCATAATGACCATTATCCTAATTTGTTTATCCAATTCAAGATAAGGAAATCCCATATATAGGAATCAAGTAATGACACTGTCTTGAATGTCCCATACCATCCAAAAATGTTATAATTATGAGAATCTTAAACATGGTTTTTTGATACCTACATGGGAGATATAAATGGTATGTAATAGGTTTCAAGTACATATATTCAATTCTACATATTTAAGGTTTGATAATACCTCCAAAATGATAGATTATTAAAAACATAGTTTTATTCATATACCTCATCATTGCTTTATCCATACATGTTTTACAAAAATTCACCTATCTATGCCTAGAGTAAGGACATAATGTTTCTCCTTTGTTTTAACCACCTTGACAACATTCATTATGCATTTATGATATAGTATGGTTGTTTTCCACATGTCATGTTTTCTCAAATAATACATGGTAAATGATGAGTAAACTCCTAAGCTTTTTTCTTATGTGGCTTAAAATTTATGATTCTCACATTTGCCTCTTGATATTCCTATAATTGCATCTTGAATAATAAAGCTTTATTTGTTAAACTCCTAGTCAATCATTGAGTAATACCTCTTGGTTCATTATTAAACCCGTCCTTTTAGAGACTATAGTTAAGTATATATTTGTTCAACTTAGGTCCGAATCCTTATGCCCTTAAATACATATCTCTTATTAAATATAACCCATAATGGTTTATAAATTAACTATAACAATTTAAGGTTTTTAATTTCCCATATAAGATAAAATTCTTTCTTTATCTCTTAGGTTGTATTCATGTTTTCTTGAAGTTTTTATAGAACTAGATATAGTTACCATATAAATTTACATTTATTCTTTATGTTTTAAAATGATTATACAAAATGAGAGCTTATGGTCGAATCTATTACCTCCTATTTACCATCTATTTCCCTTGTCCATTTGGCCATCCTATTTACACTAACATAAAATTGTGTATGTTTTGTTTGGAATACCCCTAGCTTGGGTTTTCCATATTAAATTTTAGCAAAAGAATTTTGGGTGCATGGTTTTGAACCCTGTGAGATAGGAATGAAAACACTCAATATTTACTAATGAGATCTATCTGTTTCATTTTTGCATTGTGGTCTTAAAGGTTTTATACATAGTTTCCTAGTCTATAAGTCGTTAAAAAATGATTGACAATGTATGGGCTCAAACCTGTGGCATCAGTAAAAATTATTGTTATCACTTGAAGTTGCACCCTTGCTAAAACTAGGTTCCAATGACTTGAGTGAAACATGAAAAAACCTCAAAAGTATGGGACAATATCACCTTTCGAGGTCAATATCCTAAGAAGGCCAACTTTATTCTATCCTAGTTCACTTCTACTAACTAAATTACACTACACTACCGCTAACCGATCCTATCCTAGTAATTCCAAGGAACCGGGGTTGAAAGAGAAAATGTTGAAAATAAATAAAGGTGATGCACCAGACTAGAATAGGGTTCGATTATGGCTCCAGGAGCACATGTATGAAAACATATGCAAAGATCCAAGACAATGCACATAGAACTTTGGCGAAATAAACAGAATGTTGGATCTCAAAATTGCACCCTTCTCGAATCATGGGACATTCATAATTTTGAGGAAACATGAGGCGCTCCAAGTGTGGGACTTACGGCTTGAGATAGAGCTCCAAAGAAGGTTGGATTCCTCGTTCGTAGATTTGGAAGACTCGTTGAACACAACCTACTTATAGTACTACAACTATTCCTACAACTAATCCTACATTAACATTTCTAAGGGACCAGGAGAGAGATATGTAATGAATAAGAAAACTAAGCTAGAAGGATGGTGATAACACTAAAAGAAGGTGGAACTTTCCCAACTCCGAATGACACGGATGTAAGTTCATGGAACTTGTATTATGAAGATGTACGTGATTCCAAAAATATGCATGTGATTCTAGAGAAAACAAGTGAAAGAATACAAAAGACACAATAAGGAAAGGTATTCACACCAAACATAGAGTATTTAAAGGAAAGAAATAAATCAAACTTGTATTAGTTGATACTTTATGATTTACATACAAAGTTGAGGCAAGAAAACCCCATTCGCAAGTTATAGAGGTTAAGGCATAAAGTTTTTGAGTTTCAAAGAGAAGATCTAGAAAATATGCTAAGGAGGAAAAGGGATACAAACCACTACAAAGTGCAAAATCATTTGCATCTATACAAATCATGAAAAGGAGAAAGAGAGGGGAGAGAAAGAAGAAAGGACCACCGAGCTGGAATTTGTCCCTTGAAAACGTGTTGAATGAGCATGGGCGTCATAATTTCTTGTAGAGTTTTATTGTAGTATAGGCGTGAAACTCATGGTAAAATCCACCAACCAAAACACGACCCCTTGATTATATCGCATGCCATCAGAATTCGTAGGATGGTTCCAAACTTCATTAAATTTTGGTGGTTGGGGTGGTTGGCCTTCTAGTTTAGACTATGGTGTGGATCGAGACCTTTTTGCGGATTTTTTCTAGTTTAAGACCACGGATTTTCAAATTTATTTGATGCACGGAAATTTGTATCTCCTTCCCCACATGCCATGGAAGTATTAACTCCTTGTTACGTGGCATTTTTCTTAACGACCATTTTCCTTTATCCCACGACCTTTAAACTTAGCCAATTTCTCTAACTCCCCTTGCAGATATGTAACTCCGTGGTGCTCTGTTTGACTTGACTGTGAGGGACTAATTTCCTTAATTTTGTAATGCTAAAGAGATGTTACGCAACACTAATTTTTACCAATTTTCTTGAAGTCCATGACTACTCATTTCCTTGTTCGAAGGTTTAGAAAACCCACAAAACACTACATTTTGGCAATCTACGGAAGACTAAATTAGTGTCCCATGAGATTTTTTAGAGTACACAAATGGTTAAATCATTTTGATAAGTTGTTCAAAATTACATATGGTGTAATTTTGGAAAGCACAAAATAAGACTGAAAACCAACAAGAGGATAGAAATATTCACAATAAACACCAAAACATTCAAAAGAAATAAATTACACTTGCATTCAACATCAAGAATTTATCCATTTACAGCCTAAAATAGACGAGGTGAGTGAAATATTCACGGGTGCATCACCGAGATTTGAGAACAAAAGATTTGAACTCAAAAGGAAATAACTCTCGGACTTAGTAGAAATGTGAACCATTTACATGTGCTTTCACACTTACATTTATATAAATTTTTAGAGAAAGGGATAAGGGATCGATCACATTTGGTGATCACTGAATTCAACCACTCCACCATCACTAAGTACCGATCACCATTGATTTCATCGGAAAGGTATGGGAACCATGGTTGTATGCCATTGATTTCACATGCTAGGTATGGGTGTCATTCATCATTAAATTCAGCTTGTTGGAGAGGTTGAGTGTCTGGTTTGAACAAGGTGCATTTTTGTTGTGCTTCGCAAAATTTTTATATTCTCGCCACCTTGATCCTATCTTATATGACTTTCTATCATTTTGAAAAACTCTTGGTAACACGCGGCTTTATTTTTGACCTCGCGCCTTGATCTGCGAACAATGTACTAACTCCATAATTATTTTTACCACTCACGACCTTCTACACTTTCCCCGTGGACTATACTTCATTCGAATAGTCTTATGTGTTTCACAACATTTTCTTTGTATAACGGACTTTTTGTTTTGCGCCTTTTGTTTTTTTCCTTTTTGTAGATGATTTTTACTTCATTCAATGGGTTCTCTTTATTATGTGATTTGTTTTTGCACCATTTTATAAATGTTGTGTGGCTTTTACCCCCGCACTTAACTTTTATCACATACTCATTTTATCACTCTGTAATTCCTCATAGCCTTTTTCTTTTATGATGTGGGATATTTCGCCATGACTATGTTCCTTTGTTCTACGGATTTACCAACTTTGTGGAACACTAAGTTTCAAAAACCCGTGAAATACTAAGTATTCCACTTCTATGGTGTTATCATGAGTTTTCGTAAGGGAAAAATTCACACCAAAGCATGACAACCATACCCTATTGTGAATTTTTTTGCTTAAAGGTCATCCCGAGCCCTCCTCTAGATCATTCTAACCCATGTATCAGTCCTATCCCATCCTTCTAAGTAGTAAAATGTCTTGTGTCATCATGTTCATCGGTGATTTATAGATATCCATCCCATTTAAGCACTTTCAATAAAATATTCTCCAAGACAAGCTCTTCGAGAAGCTTAAGGAAAGGTTATTTTATGGTCTTCCTGAGGTTGGTGCACACCCATCGAAACGAAATGAAAGACTCAAAATCAAAAAGGAATTGTATTGGAGATATAAAAATTTTTACAACTATTTTTTGAATAATCTGGGAAGTTTCGGAGGTTTTGGAGCAGTTTTAGCAAAAGTGGGTCCTACAGGGTGAAGCAATGTACGGTGCAAAAACAACCCCTGAGCTTCGAGAAGTGATTCTGAGAGCTCCGTGAAGAGTTGGAGGACAAATGCAATATATTTGGAAATATAATAAAAAGATATACAGGATGGTGTTCTCACTTCTTTACAAGATTTAAATAACTCTACCCATAACCTATTTTTAGCATGCACAACCTTTGAGCAAGAAGAAAAAACCTATTTTCAAGATGTTTGAGGAAGAATCAAGGCATGAGATACCCAAAATTGTGTTTGAAAATCATTGTTAGTGTGAAATCACATCACCCCCAGATGATTTCTAAATATTTTCTTTTCTAAGGAAGAATCATCTGGTGTGATTGCATAATATGGAACTTTTCCTAAGGTGTGGAACCTTTGGAATTGGAAAATCTCTCCAGATTAAAGGTTGGTTCCTTATTCCTCTGTTTAGGTGCATATGTGAGGATTTACAGAGGATCTATATCTATACCTAGTCTAAGACTTGCCAAGGAGACAGGATAAAAGAGTACAAAAATAAGAAATAACTAAACTACTAGGTGATGCACCAAAGGAATGATGAATACTTAGTTTGCCTTTGACACAAACCAATAAAATGCATACAATAAACAAACACAGATAGCCAAATCTGTAACGAGAGACCAGATAGAAGAAAAAGAAACAAGAAGGATCTGAGATCGATCACAAACATATCTTTTTGCTCTAATAGATGGATACAGTTCATTACAAAATAGCCAAAAGGCAGAAACGTATTACAATTTTAAAAGAAGGTCTCGAACCCCACAAATCCTTTGCTAAGAGAAGGAGCCCGCCAAACTAAGAATATCCAACCCTTTACAATGAATCCTATCCCCGTATTTATAGAATCGATCTGAGAGAAGAAAATGGGAGAGAGAAGTGGGAAAATGTGGATCGAAGCTCAACCACCATTGTTAATGTTTTTGTTGAAATCTGCCTTGAATCCATCTTTACTGCATTGATCCTCAATTCGGCGCCTTGAAGGAAGAGGAAACGGCGGAAATAGATTGAATCCGATTTGGTTGTTGAGACTAATGATCCTGCATTAAAAGCTTGAAGACATTTCTCCATTTTTCTTCCACCTACCCTCTCAAAAATTAAAGTTTCAGACTCCCATGGCGTAGACGAGGTCGAGATCTTTCCAATGATATCAGATTCGCAATCTCTCAAGCCCTAAGTCGAAAGATATTCCCTTTTGAAGTTTTGCATCGATTCTGTATAAATAGGTGGGAAAACAACTTGAAAATGGGTCCCTCTTTTGATTGGGATACGTGGCATTCTGGGATTGGGATAAAAATCAGTCTCGGGCTTAGAACTTAACTTTTCTCCTTTTTCGCGAAAAATCACAAAACCCAAAAAACTCCTGTGGCCCCAAAGCTCCGCATGGACACATGGCTCCTTTTGATTGGCTGGGAAATGCGCTTCCGTCTTTACTTTTATGCCTTTTAAACAAAAGGCAAACCTTCACTTTTTTCCCCGACTCCCCGCCTTGGCTTTGACTCAGTCCATATGTTGACTTTTTTCTCTTGGGTGGAGTTGCGGGTCTTTTTAAAATTTTTACCCCTTTTAAGGAAAAGGGAGAAAACTAACCTTTTCCCTGACTCCCCACTTTCCCCTGGGACATGTGTCACCCTGGCGCTTGCTTAGGAACCTTCTCTCCTTTTGACCCTTGAATCAGTGCCGTTGAGACACTTGGGACCTCCACCGGCCTGTTAATGTTTTGAATTTTCAACTAACTTTGTCCCCCTTTGAGGACACGTGGAGGCACCACGCATGTTTGTAAATCCAACCCAAAGTTTGCCTTTGGAGGAGCATTGGGTTGACACTTGTCTGCCTCCGCTGCTTTGTGGACTGTTCAATGGTCCTTCTTACTTTTTAGACTTTGAGCTACATGGCGGCCTCACGCTCATTTGGGTTTCCACCCGAGGACTGACTCTTGGAAATGTGCCAGGATGACACGCGACACTCTCCACTTGCACTTCTATACTTAACCAATTTGAAGCCTACCTTTTGACCCTGTTTGACCCTTGGCTACGTGGAGGGCTGGCGCAAGTTTGAGTCTCTCGCCCTGGGTTCCCTTTGTGAATTTGCGCCAAGTTGACACCTGGCATGCTTCGCTATCAGTCGAAGACTTTTCAATGCCCCACAACTTTTGGGGACTTCGGACACGTAGAATCTGGTGTGAGTTTGGACTTCTCCTTTGGGATTCACCCTTGAAACAACATCGTTAAGGCACGTGGCCCTTTATACTTCTTCCTCCATACATAGTCATTTTTTGCCCTTTTCCTGAACGAATTTGAGCCCGAGGACTTGAATCTTCACCGTTCTTCCTTCTTCTGGCTTCTTTGTAGCATTGATCCTTATTGTCTGATCCTGCTATTTTATATTTTTACCTGCCTGTAAATTGGAGGATGGATTTAAGATGTAGAAACGGCCCGACAGAGTCATTTTATTTATGTACAAGTTCCTTTGATCTTTCTTAGCCTCTGCTACTCCATTGTTGAATCTTATTGCAACCAATTTGCAGGATCTGGATGAGTTTTCTTGGGTTCCTTCAAGCGGGGTCATGATTTGATCCAATATTTCACTTGGGGTGAAATATGGATAACAATTTGGCAACTCACGAGGACATCTTCCTGCTTGATGAAAAGATCAGTTGTCTTGTTGTATCTATTGGGCATGGAGTCAAGAATAATAGTCTTATACTAGTTTTGCCTCTGGTTCATGAGCCCGACCGCTTGCATCCTCAGATTTTATAAGAAAATCATGAAATGAAGATTTCTGAGACTAGAAAATTGTTTCAACTGTGGCTTCATCTAGTTTTTGAATGAACTACAAAGAGAAACAAAACAACACCAAGACTATGTACAAAATTGAAATCATACATGCTCCAAATGGAACATGCAGAGCATGCAAAATCACTTAGGAGAAAAGAAATCTATGCTACAACAAGACAATGTGCAGAAGCACTTAGAGGAAAGAGAAACTAAACTAATATGTATAGAGTGGGACTTCCCTTTTAGTAGCAGTGCTTGAGATAGATCCCGTTCACTGGGATCTGCAGCTCTTCACCCTCCAATGAGGACAACTGGAAAGCATTTCTACTTTTGCATCTTGTTATCATATAAGGACCACTCCAGATGGCATCAAACTTAGAATGTCTCCCTGGTTTTGCTCGATTTGCATCTCAGTTCAAAACTAGGTGTCCTTCCTAGAAAGTCCTTGCTTTCGCTTTCTTGTCAAAGCACTTCTTGATTGAATCCCGCCTTCTCTCCAATGCTTGGAGAGCACTCTCTCTCGGCTTCTTCTAATTCTATCACTCCGCATACCGACCTCCATTGGTTTAAACTCGGACATTTCTAGTTGCCTTACAAGCTTTAATACCGGTAACTCAAGTGATATAGGAAACACTACCTCTTTCCCATAGACAAGCTTGAATGGAGAGCTGCGTGTGGATCTCTTGGGTGTTATTCTATCACCCCATAAGGCCGTTTTAAGCTTTGTGTGCCAGGTCCTTTGATTCTCATCCGAGTTATCTTGATGATCTTTAACATATTCTTGTTTGTAGACTCATCCTGGCCATTACCCTGAGGGTAATAATTTGATGAGGTGCTCAAATAAGTCCCATTCTTGACAGCCCATCGTGTGATTTTAGAACCTATAAATGCTAATGCATTGTTTTAGATGACGGTGGTTGGTACCCCAAATCTAGTCACTATTCCTTCATAGAAACCGGGATATTAAACTCATTTTCCTCCTTGAGTGCCACCGCCTCGATCCATTTGGTAAAATAGTACATCCTTTGTTAGGATCCATTTGTGACCCTGGCTTGAGTTTGGATTGATGACTCTAATGAATTCTAATCCCCACTGCATAAAAGGTTGGTCGACTAAGATTGGGTGCAATGGAAGTGCTACTAGCTTCTCCTTCCTCTTGAAGAAAGCACAATTCTTACATCTTTTAATCCATGTATAACGATCACTAAACACTCTGGGCCAATAATATCCTGCTTTCATGATTTTGAGTGTTGTCACTCTTGGGGAAAAATGGATTCCAGCTGCTTCAACATGGAAATTCGTGTAGCACTCTCTCCACTTGATCCATCCTAATGCATCTCGTGAGAATACCATTGATGTCCCTTTTAAACAAGACACCATCAATAAGAACATATGGAATGGCTTGTAACCTGAAATGCCTTCTTTTTGCTTTATTCATCCCATGAGGCCACATGCCGGTTTGAAGGAAATGCACCATGTCTTGGATCCAACAAGGAGAAGGTACATCATTTCTTTCTTTTTCTTGAACATCTTATAGAATCAGAACAACCTCATTCTCATTATTTGTTTCATCTTGTAGAGTAGAGGCTAGCTGCTCACACAAGCCCCTCCCACTGACCAACTTTGTGACCTTAATCTCAATGTCATATTGCATAAAATGAGTAATCCACCTTGCATTTTTCTCATTTAGGTCCTCACGAGGAGGAATTCTGTGACTCCTGCATGGGAGACCAATAGTTGGATTTTGTTGTTTTACTCCAAATGCTTAAACTTATTCAATCCTCCGATCACTTCCAAGACTTGCTTGTCACAATGAAGGAATACCTCACCTCATAGTCTTCTAGACTCTAAATCAAGAAAGCAACCGATGTTTCGAGTTTTCTTTGTTCTGCTAAACCAAGATTGCAGAGATAGTGTCATTGCCGTCAAAGGCATACAATATGAAGTCTTGGAAAATTCTTGATTTATAAGAGTTGGGGCTTGTGATATGACCTCTTTGATAGCTTTAAAGCTTTCCTTTCCTTCAGCTGTCCATCTGAAAGCTAAGCTCTTCTTCAACATCAATGTTATTGGCTTAACCAGAGCAATAAAGTTTGGGACAAACCTTTGAACAAAGTTGATCTTCCCCAAGAAGCTTTGAAGAGCCTTCTTCTGACTAGGCAATGGCAGTGCTTTTATTACTTCAACCCTTTCTAGATCAATTGTCATACCCTCCTTAGACACAATGTGGCCCAAAATATTTCCCTCATGGGCCAAGAATATGCATTTTTTGGGGTTTAAAGACACCCTAAATCTTCTGCATCTTTTAAACACCTACCTTAGATGGAAAAGGTGGTCTGCTGCGTTCTTGGAGAACACAGTGATACCATCCAAATATATCAACACTATCTGGCTGATTAACCCTTTAAATGCCATATCCATGGCTCTTTGGAAAGTAGCACCAACATTGGATAGTCCAATTGGCATTTTTTTGTATGCATAGGTGCCCCATTTGGTGGTGAAATCAGTTTTGAATTGATCATCTTCTTTCACCATGATCTGATTGTATCCTGAATAGCCATCTAAGAGAGAAAATATCTCTCCGGCCTAGACACTACTTGCAAAATATGTCCCATTAAAGGGAGTGGGTAGTGATCTTTGAGGGAGGCTCTGTTTAAATCCACGAAGTTAACACACAACCTAATTTCCCCATTTTTCTTTCGATCTGGGACCAAATTTGTAACCCAACTTGAATGCTTGATTGGGAATATGATACTTGCCTCTATTAGTTTGTTCAGCTTCTTCTTCATCAGAGGCTCAATATGTGGGTTGACTGGCCTCTACTTTTGTGTGATAGGTGAGCAAGCTGGGTCCAATTCATAACTCCAAGAAAACACATCAGAAATTCTTGGCAAAGTTGTATGAATTCATACCTTTCCTACTCGGTGGCCACCTTTCCAATTTGAAGTGTTTTGTCTTCTCCAACTGGGATTGACTTTGATCATCTCCTTTGATTTGCATGTTAGCCTTTTCTTTTCGAATCGATCATTAGGATTGAAAATGGATTCGGTGGTCACTAAGCCTTTGGGAATATTTTTTGTATGCAACTTTACCATCCGGTTTTGATACTACTTTGCTCTAGTTTGTTTTGATTATGGGCCGAGAATTCAGCCTCTTCTTGTAAAAAATTGATGATCTACTGATCATTCTCAAACACCTACTAGTATGTATTATTATCTAGCACTGCCAACCTCAACCACATGGATATGTGGTTGTTCTTTGTCTCTCTTGATGCTGTCCACCACATCAAATGTTGCTCCAACTACTACAAGTCTATCAACAACTTCATTCTCTTTTCTAGGTATGGACACAATGTTGAAAGCCTTGAAATCTTCCATGAGATCCCATACCCTACTCTTATAGTTCTTGAGCAGGTCATTTTTAACAACATTTAGTCCTCTTACTTGATTAACAACCAGCTCACTATCTCCAAACACTTGTAAATTCTTGATTCCTAGCTTTCTTGCCCAATGAAGACCTTGGACTAAAGCCTCATATTCAATAGTGTTATTTGAGAAAGCAAACTAAAATCTAAAGGTTGAATAATATTTCATACCTCTGGGGGACACAATCATAGCTCCTCCTCTAGCTCCTTGTCTACTCCTTGAGCCATCAAAGAATAATTTCCATACTTCATTGTCATCCTTGTACTCTGGCTTGATTAGGTCAGGAAGAGGATGATTCTCTTCATGTAGATAGTATACACCTAGCTCATATTCTTCCATCTCCTTGTAGGGGTCAAAAGCATGTTTTTTATTGGCCCACTCATCTAGAGTCAAATCAGGGATACATCCCAACTTGGTATTTGCTTCATTAGTGTTTAGGAGGTTTTCTTAATCAAAGGTTGAGCAGTTGACATTGATTGGGCTAGGTACATAGGGTTCAATATGATAGTCAGCAATAGGTTCAGATCTGATTGTGGCCTTTGTCCCACACCTTGTCCTGAAGAGCATGTGTGATCAATCAACAAATAGATAGCCTCCAATCTTGGTAGTGAAGTCCCTAGACATACACAAAGTAAAATGTGGTGGAAAATCTATGATGGACATGTTTTGCAAGACACTTACATTGGGGCAGGCATGTAGAGTGAGGCTCAGGTCTTGGATGATTCCTACAGTGGTCACGGTTGTCCCATCTAATTGAACTACTACTCTAGAGTTGACTTCATATTTGATACCCAATTGATCAGCTATTTGTTTGGGCATCACAAAACTACTAGCCCCAAAGTCAATCATACAATTGTGCACTAATTTGTCTCCAATAATCAATGAGACATAGAATGGAGGAGGCCTCAAGTTCTTACCTTGTTGTTCTCCTTGGTTCCTCTCAGGTTGAACTGCATTGGCAAGCACTCTCTCTTGTTGGTTAGGAGGTTGACTTGAACTTGACCAATTTTTCATGGTAGTTTACAACAGATCTCTCTGCCCTAGAATGGCCAATGACTCCCATAGTGAGATGTTCACACTTGTCTTCTTCATTTTCTCAATAATATTGAATGAGCTATCCTTTTGCTGCCCCTTCCTAGACACATTTATTTCTTGCACATGGGCTAGTACAACCGGTGCCTGACTAGGTCTGGAAGGTGACTTGGATTGGTTCTGCATGTTGGGAGTTGCTCTTGGAACACTAGGACCTTGTGGAGCGATGGAAGGTTGAGGGTCACCTAGTCTCAGTGGTTGGCCCTCTCCAATATTTCTCTTTTTGGACCATGTGTTGGTAGCCACACCTTGAGGAGGGGACTGATTCATCCACAGAATTCTTCGGCCTGCCAGTTGACAAGCATAGTCTCGTTTGGGGGACCACCTTGTTGTTGATCTTCCTCTTGGTCAGATTCTTGTGGCGCCATACTAGTTTGCACCATCAAGGCCTGATTTAGAGCACCATTAAAGCATGTTGCTTGGTTATGTGGTTGTTTGCATGGAAAACACCAATCATATTCATGTGCCATATTGTTTTGTGTAGGAACCAATGCCCTTGATGTTGAAGCTGTGTTAGGATCATACGGCTGAAAGGTCTAGCAGCTTGGGGTTGTCCTTGGTTCTGGCTCTAGTTTACGGTCTAAGGTGGTGGCCTATTCACTGTTGATATTGGGGTCTGGCTTGATATTGAGCCTAGGGCTGGTATGGCCTGAAACTCTGAGCTTGTTGTCTTTTGATGGTCACTAGCTCATTCCCAAAGTTCTGAAATTGCTTCATTACCACTTCCTGAAACTCTTTATCGGTATTAGATGATGAAGTGGAAGCTTCGCTGAGCTTTGACTCCTGGGGGTGGGTATAGGAGCTAATGTAGGCACTTGGCTAGTATCCGGACCTCCTAATTCGTGGTACAGAGGCATGAATGGCCTAGGAGTGATTTTTCCGGCTTGAATCAAACGGTTCTCAACCCCTATCGAGAGGCTATAGGCTGCAGGTAATGTAGTGCCCCCCATCGACTGAATCATAAGAGAAATATCATAATTTAAAGCCCTAAGAAAGTATAAGAAGGCACCTTCATTAGTGGGCTTTACTGTTATTGGAATCCTATCCTAGGTCCACTGGAATCTAAGGTTGAAATCTATCAGCTACTCGTTTGGGGCTCTCTTGATTTTTGTTAGTTGCTCTAACAGGATAAGTTATCACCCTTTTCCCAAAACCGATCGTGTTGAGCCATGCATAGCTGGTTCCAGTTCTGGATAAAGCCTACTGTAAGAATCCTGAACCATTGTGAAGCTTTCCCTTTGAATGAAGAGGCGAGGAGCTTGACTACAATGTCCATCTCATGGATCTCATGGATTATACAGACATTTGCAATATCTTGGACATGATCACCAGGGGAAGTTTGATTTTCCCCAGTGAAATATGGGATGCTCTTTAATGCTACAATCGGAACTGGGTTTTGTGAAATCAAGGCAAGTGGACTAATGCCGGTGAAGTTAACATATGGATTTGGTTGTGCCATTCTGATTGGCCTAAGAATCCTTGCAGACTAAAAGAAAGGCCTCGCAGGTGGAGGTGTTGACAAGGTTCTTCTTGGTGGAGATGGAGACCTCTGAATTCTTCTTGGTGGAGATGGAGACCTTTGAATTCTTCTTCCTTGTTAGGAAATAATAGATAAAATATGTGGAATAATCCCTTACAGTAATCGCAAGCAGAGAAACTATCTCAGAAAATATTACAAATCTCAAATAAAAGTGCAGAATAAATAACACAACATAGAGAGACAATATTTAACGTGGTGCACCCAATTTGGGCTACGTCCACCAAGAATCACTTGCTCAAATTTTATTACAAGCCTTCACTCTCTCAATAAAATACCCAGATCCGTTTGGAGCTATGCTTAACAAACTCTACAGAATTCACACCCGAATTCAAAGCACATATGCAATACATTTGCATGTCTATCTATCATAGGCATAAGACCATATAAATAGACAATTACTTAAGCAGTTTGATACAAAACTGTGGGTATCAAAACCATGGGCAAAAACCGTGGGTATCAAAACAATGGGCAAAAAACCGTGGGTATCAAAAAAATGGGTACTGAAAAAACCATGGGCCCAAAAACAGCCCATAACGGTTACCCATTACCCATGGGTTAATAAAACACCCATGAAAATTTGCTTCGGGGGCTTCACCCCTGAACTCCCATCAATCGGGGGGGCTTCACCCCTTGAACCCCCTGACCCACTCACCGGCGAGCGGGACCGCCGTAAAAATACCCGAGTGTAACACATAGAAGGTGTACCACACTCTAACATGAAAAAAGCTCCACAAACATAACAATCTCCCACTTGAGACCGATTTCCACCGAGCAAGATTCTCAACCCTTCACTGTCATCCGCAAAGGCCAACCAAAGTTGAACATAGCTTTAGTTTATCCCTTGTGATCACCTTGGTCATCATGTCTGCAGGATTTCGTGGTATGAATCCTCTCCAACTTCAACTTATCTTCTTCCAAAGTTGTCCCGATGAAGTGATATCTCAATCGTATATGCTTCGTCCCAGAGTGGAAAGCATAGTTCTTAAATAGGTGTATAGCACTCGAATATCACTATGCACCTTACATTCCTTCTCGCTTATGCCCCAACTCCTCAAGAAATTTTTGTAACCAAATCATATCTTTGCTTGCCTCTGTGGTAACAACATACTTAGCCTCTGTGGTTGATAAAGCCACCAGCTTCTGTAGTCATGAAATCCAACTCACGGTTGTCCCACCTATAGTGTAAATATAACATGTCGTGCTTCTCCTACTATCAACATCTCCACCATGTCTCGAATCTACATAACCACGTAAAGTGGTGTCTCGATCCATCAGTAGCAAAAACTATCCCCATGGTCCCTCTCAAACATGAAGGATCCACTTTCTTTGCTTGTCAATACTCTTTACTTGGATTACTCATAAATCTACTCATGGCTCCCACTACATGGGCAATATCAAGCCTAGTGCACACCATAGCATAAATCAAACTACCAACCGATGAGTAAGGTACCTTAGACATCTAGTTTCTTTCCTACTATGTCTTGGGAAAGCTGCTCCTTTGATAACTTAAAATGGCGCCAAAGGAGTCCCAATTGGCTTAGCATCTTGCATGTTAAACCTATCTCGATACCTTCTTAATGTACTCTTCTTGAGATAAAGTTAGCTTTCGTTCCTTCCTATCCTGAGTTATCCTCATACAAAGGATTTGTTTGGCTACCCCCAAATCCTTCATATCAAAGGATTCACTTAGCTGTTTCTTGAGTACTTTTATTTCCTGCATGTTTTTACCTGCAACCAACATGTCATTAACATACAAACATAGGATAATATAACTTCCATCCTCAAATTTATTTGTATACATACATGCAATGGTCAATGACATCTAATATAACCTTGCTCCATCATGAAGCTATCAAACTTCTTATATCATTGATGTGGAGCTTGTTTCAGGCCATACAAGCTCTTCTTCAGTTTGTACACCATCTCCTCTTTACCTTTGACTTCATATCCTTCTGGCTGCTGCATATATAGCTCCTCCTCCAAATCACCATGGAGAAACACAGTCTTTATATCTAATCTGTTCTAAGTGCAAGCCTTTCATCGCCACTATTCCAAGAATAGTTCTGATAGAAGTCATTTTTACTACAGGAGAAAAAATCTCATCAAAATCTATACCTTGTTTCTGTACAAACCCCTTGACCACTAACCGGGCCTTATATCTTTTCTTTCCTCCTTCATCTTTAACTCTGTACACCCACTTGTTCTGTAATGCTCTTTTACCTTTTGATAGCTTCACCAAATCCCAAGTCTGGTTCTCCATGAGAGACTTATTCTCCTCATCCATGGCTTGCTCCCACTTCTTACTGGCATCTACTTACATTGCTTCATCAAAGCTCTCTGGCTCTCCACTATCGGTGAGTAATAAATAATAAAGAGAAGGAGAAAACGTTCGTGTTCTTTCTTACCCTAGAAGACCTCCTCACTTTGTAGGAGATTGGGGTTCCCTGTTGAGTAGGTTCCGAACCGATTAATGGGTCACCGTCCCATCTCGGAAGGTCCTCTACCAATGCATATTCTTTCTTGGATTCTTCCATGTTTTCCTACAATGTTGCTTATACATGACTTTCTCATTAAAGACCACATCCCTAGATCGAATGATTTTCTTGTCCTTAATACTCCAACATTGAAATCCAAAGTCATTACCACCATAACCAATAAAAGTGCATTTTTCTTATTTATCCTCTAGCTTGGTCCTATCATCCTTGTCAATATGAACAAACACCTCACATCCAAAGACTCTAAGAAATGAGTAATTGAATTTCTTACCATACCAAGCCTCCTCAGGTATGCCTCCATCCAAGGCACTTGAGGGTCCTCTGTTTATCAAGTACACAACTGTGCTCACCACTTCTGCTAAAAAATGAAGAGGCAGTCCTGCATGTATCCTCATGCTCCTAACACGTTCCATTATTGTTTTGTTCATCCTTTCTGACACCCCATTCTGCTATGGGGTTCCTGGAACCATCTTTTGCCTACATATTCCATTCTTAGAACAATAATCATCAAATTCATTGCTGCAATAATCACCTCCATTATCTGATCTGAGACATTTTAACTTAAGACCTGTTTCATTCTCTACCAAGGCTTTCCATTTAACAAAAGTATCAAATACATCAGATTTGTTTCTAATACAATAAACCCAAACTTTCCTTGTTGCATCATCAATAAAAGTAACATAATAACTTGAGCCCCAAGAGATGATACCTGAGTTGGCCCCCACACATCAAAATGTACCAGCTCTAACTTACTCTCTTTCTTCGTAGGTCCAACCTTGAGAAACCTTACTTGCTTCTATTTCCCATATATGCAGTTCTCACATAAATCCAAACCTATTTCTGTATATCCAGGAAAATTATTCTTTATGATGTTCATGCCCTTATGGCTCATATGACCGAGCCTATAGTGCCATAATGTTGTATTTGCATCTGAAGCCATAAGATTACAATCATTAGTACTATCAGTGGTTAAATACAAGGTTCCAACCTTCTTACCTCTTGCCACCACAAGAGCACCCTTGGTAACCTTCCAAGAGTCAGCTATAAATATCACAGTACAACCATCACTTCCCAATTGCCCCACCAATATCAAATTTCTCCTTAATGTAGGCACATGTCTGACATCCTTCAATAGCCATGTATTCCCATTCTACATCTTAACCTGAATAGAACCTTTTCCAACTATACTGCAAGGCTCATCATCACCAAGAAAAACATGCCCAAAATCCCCTTGAACATAATCAACAAAATAATGCCTATGTGGAGTAGCATGAAAAGAAGCCCCTGAATGTAAAACCCAAGATTCAGTAATATTATGCAAAGAAAGAATCAAAGCATCTTGGCATACATTACCCGATGCCACATTTGCCTCCTTGTTTTCTTCATGTTGTTTCTTCTTGTCCCGAAGCTCCCAACAGTCCTTCTTTGCATGCCCAGACTTTCCACAATGCCAACATACTATCTTGCTTTTGGATTTTGACCTTGCCCGATCCTTTGATTTTCCACGATTTCCTCTATTCTTCTGTCTCCCTCTAGTTTCCATTTTCAAAGCATTCCCTGAAGTAGAAGATTCACCAGAGATTTTTCTTTACATTTCCTTGCTTAGAATCACCCCTACAACATCCTCAAACTTCAACTTTGAGTTAGCAGGAACCGAGTTGCTTACCACCATTACCAGGCTATTCCAACTCTCAGGTAAAGAGCACAGAACTAATAAAGCCCTAACTTCTTCATCAAATTCTATTGTAACTAAAGCTAGCATATTTACAACCAGTATTAAAATCATTTAGATGATCTACTACTGAACCATTCTCATAAATCTTCATATTAAACAACTTTTTCATTAAAAATATCTTATTAGAGGCAAAGAGGGTTTTTCATACAACTTCCCTAATGCATCCATCAATTCTTTTGTAGTCTTTTCCTTTGAAACATTAAATAATACCGAAGATGCAAGACACAACCAGATCGTTCCAAGTGCTTTCGATCTAACAAATCCCATTCCACATCTGTCATACTCAAGGGTTTATTCACCTTCTCAAACAACGGAGTATAAAGATCCTTTTGATAAAGGTAATCTTCCATCTGCATCTTCCAAAGACTGAAATTCTACCTGTTGAATTTATCAACCCTCGATCTTCCATCATCTGTCATAGCTCCCACTCAAGCTAAAAACTTTCCCTGCAATTCAACACTTTAGCAAACCAAACCAGGCTCTGATACCAATTGTTAGGAAATAAGAGATAAAATATGTGGAATAATCCCTTACAGAATCGCAACAATAGAAACTAATATGCAAAAAATATTACAGATCTCAAATAAAAGTGTAGAATAAATAACACAACATAGAGAGAAAAGATTTAACGTGGTTCACCCAATTTGGGTTACGTCCACCAAGAATCACTTGCTCAGATTTTATTACAAGCCTCCACTCTCTCAATATAATACCCAGATCCGTTTGGAGCTATGCTCAAGAAACTCTGCAAAAATTGCACCGAATTCAAAGCACATCTGCAATACATTTGCTTGTCTATCTATCATATGCATAAGACCATATAAATAGACAATTGCTTAAGTAGTTTGATACAAAACTGTGGGTATCAAAACCATGGGCAAAAAAACCGTGGGTATCAAAACAATGGGCAAAAACCGTGGGTATCAAAACAATGGGTACCGAAAAAACCATGGGCCCAAAATAGCCCATAAACGATTACTCATTACCCATGGGTTAATAAACCACCCATGAAAATTTGCTTGGGGCTTCGCCCGAACTCCCATCAATCATGGGGCTTCACCCCCGAACCCCTTGATCCACTCATCGGCAAGTGGAACCATTTGTAAAAATACCCGAGTGTAACACATAAAAGGTGTACCACACTCTAACATGAAAATAGGCTCCACAAACATAACATTATTCTCCTTTCTCTACTCAGGGATAGATGCAAGTATTCAAATATACCTTCTTTCCTTGCTCTATACTTGGGTTTTCTCATGAATCTTCCAAGCTTGGGCTCAATGAAACCAAGTAGATTTATTTCTTTTTAAGTCGTCGATGTACAATTTTAAGACTTCTTAAAAGCGTAATCACAAAGCAAGTGTACATCAATCCCTACTGTAATAAGATGGAGACTTCTTGGTCCCACCGGCATGCCAAAACTGTTAGTACGAAATCACAACACCCCCAGATGATTTCTAAAGATCTACTTTTCTAAGGCAGAATCATCTGGTGTGATTGCATAACATGGAACTTTTCCTAAGGTGTGGGACCTTTGGAATTGGAAAATCTCTCCAGATTAAAGGTTGGTTCCTTATTCCTCTGTTTAGGTGCATACGTGAGGATTTGCAGAGGATCTATATCTATACCTAGTCTAAGACTTACCAAGGAGACAAGGATAAAAGAGTACAAAAATAAGAAATAACTAAACTACTAGGTGATGCACCAAAGGAATGATGAATACTTAGTTTGCCTTCGACACAAACCAATAAAATGCATACAATAAACAAACACAGATAGCCAAATCTGTAACGAGAGACCAGATAGAAGAAAAAGAAACAAGAAGGATCTAAGATCGATCACAAACATATTTTATTGCTCTAATAGATTGATACAGTTCATTACAGAATAGCTGAAAGGTAGAAACGTATTACAATTTTAAAGGAAGGCCTGAACCCCACAAATCCTTTGCTAGAAGGAGAAGGGAGCCTGCAAAACTAAGAATATCCAACCCTTTACAATGAATCTTGTCCCCATATTTATAGAATCGATCTAAGAGAAGAAAAAGGGAGAGAAGCGGGAAAATGTGGGTCGAAGCTCAACCATTGCTGTTAATGTTTTCTATTGAAATCTTCCCGAATCCATCTTTACTACATCGATCCTCGATTTGGTGCCTTGAAGGAAGAGGAAATGGCGGAAATAGATCAAATCCGGTCTGGTTGTTCGACTGATGATCCTACATTGAAAGCTCGAAGATGTTTCTCCATTTTTGTCCACCTACCCTCTCAAAAATTAAAGTTTTAGACTCCCATGGCATAGATGAGGTCGAGATCTTCAGAGTGATATCAGATTCGCAATCTCTTGAGCCCTGAGTCGAAAGATATGGCCTTTTGAAGTTTTACATCGATTCTATACAAATAGGTGGGAAAACAACTTGAAAATGGGTCCCTCTTTTGATTGGGATACATGGTAACCAGATTGGGATAAAAATCAAGTCTGTGGGCTCATAACTTAACTTTTCTCCTTTTTCACGAAAATCACAAAACCCAGAAAACTCCGCGTCCCCGAAGCTCCACATGGACACATGGATCCTTTTGATTGGCTAGGAAATGCGCTTCGGTCTTTGCTTTTATGCCTTTTGGAAAAAAGGCAAACCTTCAATTTTTTCCCCGACTCCCACTTTGGGCTTTGACTTGGGTCTATATGTTGACTTTTTCCCTCTTGGGTAGAGTCGCAGTATTTTTAGAACTTTTACCCCTTTTGAGGCAAAGGGTGAAAAACTAACCTTTTCCCTAACTCCCGCTTTCCCCTGGGACACGTGTCACCCTAGCACTTGCTTGGGAACCTTCTCTCCTTTTGACCCTTGAATCAGCGTTGTTGAGACACTTGGCAGCCTCCGCTACCCTATTAATGTTTTTACTTTTCAACTAACTTTGTCCCCTTTGAAGACACGTGGAGGCACCGCGCATGTTTGCAAATCCAACCCAATGTTTGCCTTTAGAGGAGCATCGGGTTAACACTTGTTTTCCTCCACTGCTTTGTGGACTATTCAACGGTCCTTCTTACTTTTTAGACTTTGAGCTACATGGCGGCCTCGCGCTCATTTGGGTTTGCCCGGGGACTGACTCTTGGAAATGCGCCAGGCTGACACGCGACACTCTCTGCTTACACTTCTATACTCAACCAATTTTGAAGCCCACCTTTTGACCCTGTTTGACCCTTGGCTACATGGAGGGCTGGCGCAAGTTTGAGTCTCCCCTGGGTTCCCTTTGCGAATTTGCACCAAGCTGACACCTAGCACGCTTCGCTCTCAGCCAAAGACTTTTCAACGCCCGTAACTTTTGGGGACTTTGGACACGTGGAAGCCTGTACGAGTTTAGACTTCTCCTTTTAGATTCACCCTTGAAACAATGTTGTTAAGGCACGTGGCCCTTTCCACTTCTTCCTCCATACTTAGTCATTTTTTGCCCTTTTCTAAACCAATTCGAGCCCGAGGACTTCAAATCTTCGCCATTCTTCCTTCTTCTGGCTTCTTTGTAGCATTGATCCTTATTGTTTGACCCTGCTATTTTATAGTTTTGCCTGCCTATAACTTGGAGGATGGATTTAAGATGTAGAAATGGCCTGACAGAGTCATTTTCTTTCTGTACAGGGTCCTTTGATCTTTCTTGGCCTCCGCCACTCCATTGTTGAATCTTCTTGCAACCAATTTGCAGGATCTGGATGAGTTTTCGTTCCTTCAAGTGGGGTCATGATTTGATCCAATATTTCACCCGGGAGAAATATGGATAACAATCATTTTCTAAAAAAATCATATAAATAAGTGTGGGAAAAGTAATCCAAGAGCTCACGTTATGCCTCTGTCAAGTTGCTCCCCGAGGTATAGTTAAGGAGTTAGCCAATTTTCAAGCTGGAAAAATGGACCAATCAAAGAGTGGCACACTTTTGTGCACCAACCATCCTAAAAGTTTTGGATGTTTGGGACAAAAAATTGTGCCCCCTCCTATGTATCCCCTAGACCATGATGTGACCATATTTGAGCCGAACTTGTTCGGTTAAGCCCATATGCACCGATTTCTACAGCCCCCAACCTCAACTTATCATGAAGCGCCACATGGAACAATCAGAGAAGGGCACACTTCTTCACAAAAAAAATGCACTCCCTTCCATTTTAGCTCCTAGTCACTCACATGATCTAGGAAAAAAAAGTTCCCATACTCAAGTTTGTAAAATTTACAAATTTTTAAGTTTTGTTGTTGTGTCCACTTCTTCTTGCATGCACGCATGAGAAACCCTTGATGTTAGCATTTATTCCTTTCCTCCATTGTTGCCACTTTCATTCCTTAGCCATTGCATTCGATATTCATTTTTCACCCTCTGTTGTTGCTTCCATCCAAAAAACCTTTCTTTTCAAGTCATTACCATGCCCATTTTTTTACTAGAAACCCTCGTGAACCAAATCAAAGAAACACTCATATCTTACAAACCCCAAGGCGGAATCTGACAAAACTTGGAGAATATTTTCCTCTCCCAAGTTCCTTGATGTTGAAAAAAACCAATTTTGCAAATATGCCTCAAAATTTTTATGGCAGCCACCCTAAACTCTTTTTTTTGCAAATTGTCGTTGATCCTAAAAGCAGATTGATCCGAAATTTTGCATGGGGCATCCAAAAGAAAAACCCAAAACAAAGACATTTTTTTCATCAAACCATGGAGCAAAAGACCACATTCCTAAAATAGTAAGTGTCATTGGTTTTACATACTATTTTTAGTAACTTTCCTAAAACGGTAAAAACCTTCAGAAGAGAAAAACACTAAAAATCACAAAAATGGAAAACTAGGGTACACATGCCAAAAAGTAAAAACACAAAAAGCAAAAAATAAAAAATCAAATTTCTAAAAATAGAAAGTGCTTAAATATTTCCATGAAACATCTTTGAACATGCTTTGAACATGATAAGAACCTCTCACTGGTGACACTAAGGAAAAAAACAACCCTGCCCAAAATAGCAGCTCTTGGAACCCAAAATCTAAAAATAGCATTTTTCGGTTCGAATGCAAAAAGTTGCTATCACCTTTGTGGTAACTTATATTGTTACTTTTTCCCATCATGAAGTTCAAGCTCACCTGCCCAGATCCCATTTCCACTCTCACATCACAGTTCCTAAGTATGGTTGACAACAATGTTGCTCACATGGACGTAGAAGAGCTCAAGCACAAAATGTTCGGTGGGTTGAGAGAACCTGTCGAGGAAAAGATCTTTGCTAGTGGATTGTATGCAGCAGCTGGTCATCTCATGTCCTTGTAAAACATTTATTTGGTGTTGGCATGCTCCCAATACTATGAAACAGACACTAGGATAATCAAGGCCAATGATAACTTAGTCTTAGTTGTGCTCACTCCAAAGGTTGTATCTCAAGGAATGTAAATCACCACCGCAAAAGCTCAGCCCTAGTCAAGAATTATGGATCATGCTTAATTCAATTCTCAAAATTATCTTACATCGGGTGTCAGCCTTTGAGCTTGCTCCATGGAGGTTGCCTCGCTATCCATGTGACGAGATCTTGTTGATGGAACTATCTGCAAGCAATTGGTGCACGTGAACAACAAGTTGAAGAGTAGGAAGAAGAAGAAGCAAATTTCTTTCCCTATCTCACTAGGTATTTTCACATGCAAGAGTGCCCATGATGTCACTAATGTTGAAGTTATTATCCCCTATCAATATGCACTCATACACTACCAGGGTAGAATTTGATATCAGAGAAGATCCAGACTCATTCCATCTACCTGACTTGTGCCATATGCCTCAAATTGAAGATTTCTAGGAAAATTGTATTGATGAGTATGAGGTCTAGGAACATGAGCATAAGAGGATGATAGTGGATCAAATGAATAAATTCAGATTTAATTGGTATGAATATGGTGTATAGGAAGATGGCTCAGAAATTTTTGATTCGGAGTACCTGCGGTGAAGGTTTCTCCTCTTCCCTAGGTGGTTTGGAGTGTTCATGAATCTGGAGATGTCAAAGAGTGCACACAGGTGGTGATCAAAATGTCCAAAGAGTGGTCGAAGAGAAAGAGGGTTAATCTCATCTCATTGAGAATTTTTCCATCCCTCCATAGGTAAGTATCCTATCACTCCTCTTTGAAGGACAAGGACAAGGCTCCCAGTTTAACTCATTCAAGAGAAATATCGAAGAGGAAATCGAGGAAGAACATGAAGCCCCTCGCTACAAGAGATTGAATAAGAAAGCAATAATGTTAGAAGAACCTGTGGTGGATCTTGAACAAGGGGAAATTGACTTGGTCAACCTCTGTACGTCACAATAACCTCAAATTCCTTCATCTCCTATTGTTACACCAGCTCCACCTACACATGATGCACCTTCTTATGTGGAATAAGAATTTGCGATGTTGGCAAGCACCAAGCAAGAGACCAATGAGATATTCCCCTGGGTACAGGAGATGATCACATAAGAAACCCGCACGATGCAACATGTGACCATTCCCGAGTTCTTAGTTATTGCCTCAATGGTCAAGTCGAAGAAAGGAAAATTAGCTCAAGCATCATGTTTATTCTCGGTGGCACCTCAAGTAAACCAATATATAGAGGTAGTCAAGCTGAAGGTCATCAAGATCATTTAGGAAATGAACCCGATTCATTACGAGATGATCACAATTCTCCTTGGACCGGTAACACACAAGGGTGATGTGCATTTTTTTAAGATTCTTCCACTCACATTGTCACGAGAATTTAGGAATACAAGGGAAAACTAGATCAAGTGGAAGACCATATTTGAATTCTTACCTCACATGTCTAATCGATCCTGGATCAAAATGATTCCAATGCTTTTATGGGAAAAGAAGTCACTCTAGTGAGTAGCTTCGATCCTAAGTCTATCAGAAAATGTAAGGATTCACCATGCAAGGAAAGGCAAATTACAAATGGGTGAGTATGATTCTTGAGAAAGGGAAGGTATCTTGCTACTGAGATGTTGACACTGCACAATTACATGGATGTCATGGCTATGAAGATAATCACCACATGGGAAGAAATTGATGCAGAGAAATACCATTGGGAACAAGTATATCCATTGGTCATAGAAATGGGCAAAGTCAAGTCATCCCTTCTAGTAACCAAATGTTTGTTTTCTTCGGCATCAAAGGACTTGTCTCAAGTCTGGGCTTAGACTCTATTTTCTCAATATGGAGTGATAAAGCATGTCATTGATGAACTTGATTCATATGAAGATCAAGTTGAAAAAATGCAAAAGGATGTCGATGCTCAAGTGCAGAAGCTTGGGGTGTTAGCCGTGAACCTAGAAACTTAAATAGATGATCTGTTGAAGGATTTTGAAGATCGAGTCAAGAGGGATGTTGGAGGTCCATTCTCGTTCAACAAAAACATGTTGGAATATCTTGGAGAGATAAGGGAAATCATTTCCATCACTGTGGAGAATCATCAAGTTCGGTACTCAGAGTGCGGGAACATCAACTCTCAGACAGAGAACTAAATCAATCCACTAGGTTTCATTCACATCCATCAAGAGTGAAAAGTGCCATCGATGTAAGTAGCAAGATTTAATACATAATTCAAGGGCATTGAGATTTCACCCGCAGAGCTTTCTAGGAGTTTTCCAATGGTGGGATCTTCATTAGAATAGTTCTCTCTCTTCTTCCTTCTTTCTCTCTTTCCTTCCCCTCCCCCTCCTTCCTTCATTTTCTAATTCTTCGTTGGGGGTCAGTTGCTTTTATTTTTGTCTTATTCATTAATGTGAATATAGTCTAAAAATGTAATAAGTCACCCTTATTTTATAAAAGGGGACTTAATGTTCTTTCCTAGGAATACCAAAAGTCACATGTGGAAAAGGAAAGTGAAAATACACATGGGGGGTAGGTGAAGAGTCATTTCTTGTTTTATATAATATAATGACACCCTATTTCCTAAGGTTTTTCAATTTTGTTCACTCAAGAGAGAGATCGAGCAAGGCAAAAGAGATAGCGTTCTTCCACTTTCCTTATCTATTTTCTTCTATTTTCCATAGTTGTACAAATTTTGAAGATGTCAATAAAGAAATGATTTTCTTCTTTTCATGATGCATGAATGTGTACAACTTTTTGTGCAAGGTTTCCTCTCATCGTTGATGTTCCAAACATGGTTGTTTATTTCCTATAAGTTGTGAATGTGAAACTTCTAGTTAACTGTTGAGTTGTGGAGCTTAATTGCTTTACATTAGAATGCTTTATTAACTTGTTGGAATACACAATAACCGGTGTTGGTCGGCTGACTGACATTGGTCGCTTTGACGACGATCGATATCGGTCAAGGAAAGGAGGAACCAATATCGGTTAGAGTACCCGACATCGTTTTCCTGTGTGTGACTATTTTATTTAAATCATGGGAATTAGATCTAACCTTTGTTATAAAGTTGATCTAATGGTTGTAACAACATAGCTAAGTTGTCCTAAGTTTGTATATGGTTATATAAGCTAGAAAACTAGAGTTAGATGATAATAAAGGAGAATTGTAAGAAGGAATTATTGGAGAGAGAAAAAGAGAAGCTTGTGAGGAAAAAATTATTGTACATCCAGGAGGTGTGGAAGGTTACAAATCTTCATTGTATATTTCTACAAAGATTTGAATAATAATATTGGATGTTTCTTGATGGACGTAGCCCACACTGGGTGAACCATGTTATATATTGTGTATTTTTCTTCTGTTTATTTCCTTATTTATTACTTTTATGCTTAGATCTAAATAATATATATGTACAATTGGTGTGATTAACCCCAACAATTGGTATCAGATCTTTCTTGTTTTAGGGTTTTGTGTGTTGACAGATTTACTCACAGAGGGATTTCTGATTGAGTGGGAGCTACAACAATGGTAGAAGATGGTAAATACAGAGTTGAGAAATTTGATGGTCGTAATTATCAATTATGGAAGATGTAGGTGGAAGATTATCTGTATCAAAAGATTTATACTTATCATTGGATGAGAAGGCAAGACCTACAAAGATGACTGATGAAGAATGAAAATTCTTGATAGAAAGGCTCTAGGATCTATAAGATTGATCATGGCATCTATGACTTCGAATATTACTGAAGCATAACCATAGGAGAGTTGACAAAATATCTAGCTAATTTATATAAAAACCTAGTGCTTTAAATAAAATTTATTTGATGAAGAAATTATTTAATTCTAAGATGCAAGAAGGTGAATCTACATCAAGTCATTTGAATGATTTACGGTCTATAGTAAATCAATTAAAATTGGTGAATATTCCATTTGATGATGAAGTGAAATCACTTTTATTTCTATGCTCTTTGCTAGATAGTTGGGATAACTTGGTGGTGGTACATTAGTAATAAAACAATTGCTTCTAATATTTTAAAGTTTGATGATGTGGTTAGTATAATCCTGAATGAAGAAATACGCAGGAAAAGTACAAGAGAATTATCATATGGTAATGCTTTGAATGTAGAAAGTAGGGGAAGGTAGAAGGAGAGATCCAAGAGCAAGAGTAATGGGAAATCAAAGTCTAAGAATGAAAATCTAAATCCAGAGGTAAAGGAATAACCTGCTGAAATTGTGGAAAGAAAGGACATGCAAAGAAGGATTGTTGGTTCAAGGAAAACAAAGAGAATGTACCAAAGAAAGGTAAAGAGGAAAACATTGTTACATCTGAGGTAATGCAAGATGCCCTTATTCTCTCCTTGGATAATAAAATTGAATCATGGGTTTTAGATTCAGGAGCTTCTTTCCATGTTACCCCTAATAAGGGTTATTTCATAAATTATGTCTAGGGTAATTTTGGGCATGTTTATTTAGGAGATGATGAACCATGCAATATTATTGGTAAAGGAGAATTTCATCTTAAATTTACAGAATGGAAATACATGGATATTAAAATATGTGAGGCATGTTCCAAGCCTCGGGAGAAATCTAATTTCTATAAGACAACTAGGTGAATCTAGTTACATGGTTACATTCACAACCAACTCTTGGAAGGTTACCAAGGGATCTCTTGTTGTAGAAAGAGGAAAGAAGGTAGGAACATTGTATTTTTTACATGTATTACTGATTCCTTTTTTGTGCTATCTACTTCAGATTCATATGCAAGCATGTGGCATAATCAGCTAGGCCATATGAGTCAAAAAGGAATGTAGATCTTAAAGGCTAAGGGTAAGTTATTAGATTTGAAAGATGTAGATCTTGATTTCTATGAGCATTATATATTTGGAAAGCAAAAGAGAGTGAGATTTCTCAAAGTTGGGTCAACAAATAAGGAGAAAAAATTGGAGCTTGTGCACTCAAATGTGTGGGGACCGGCCAGGTAGCTTCTCATGGAGGATCCCAATATTATGTGACTTTCATTGATGATGCCACAAGAAAGGTATGAGTTTATTTTATTAAACGTAAATCTGATGTTTTTGAGACTTAAAAGATGGAAATCCTTGTGAAAAATGAATCAAGTTCAAAATTAAAATGCCTTAGATTTAACAATGGTGGTGAGTACTGCAATAAGGTTTTCAATGATTACTATTAAGTGAATGGAATATGGACACAAAGAATAATTTCGAGAACATCACAAGAGAATGGTGTTGTTGAAAGAATGAACAAGACAATCATGGAACGTGCAAGAAGCATGAGGATATATGTTGGATTACCCTTGTAGTTTTGGGAAGAAGCGTAGACATGGTGGTTTATTTAATTAACCATGGGCCTTCAAGTGCATTGGATGGTGGAATACCAGAAGAAGCTTGGACTAGAAAAGAGGTAGATCTTTCTTTTCTTAGAGTATTTGGTTTAGAAGCTTTTGTGCATGTTGATAAAGAAAATAGAAAAAGTTGGATGCTAAATCCAAGAGATGCACTTTTATTAGTTATGGCTCTGGTGATTTGATTCCATTTTTGGGATTTAGAATATTCTAATATTGTTAGGAGTCATGACATTGAATGGAATGAAAAGAGAATGTACATGGATCAAGTTTTGGTACCCAAAGATGAACCGGTTGAAAAGTTTGTGGATGAAAATGCATTCTTGGATTTAAAAGTGACACCTACATGTCTACATAGTAACTGGTGTCGGTTAACACCAAGCCGACATCGGTTTCTGAATTGACATCAGTTACAGAAGAGCCAAACCAACGTCGGCTATAGGAAATCAACATCTCTTATCCGAATCAAGCGCGTCGCCATAAGTGACCGGCGTCAATCACTATCTGAGATTGATACAAACTTACATAATGAGCAAAATGAGCCTCTGACACCCCAAATCTTAGTAAAAAGGTCACAAATCATAAGTAGAACTATAGAAATATTTTCACCTTCCTTATCCTATTTATTATTGACCGATAATGGTGAACCATAGAGTTTTGAAGAAGCAATGCATGATGAGACCCACATGAAGTGGGAGCATGGCATGGATGAGGAGATGAACTCCTTGAAATAGAACTAGACATGGGATTTGGTTAAGTTGCCAGTAGGTAGAAAGACATTGTAGAATAAATGGATTTAGGATTAAGGAAGAAGAGAGTGGACATAAAAGATACAAGGCAAGGCTTGTTGTAAAAGGATTTACATAGAAATCTGGTATTGATTTTGGTGAGATATTTTCTCTTGTAGTAAAAATGACTTCATTTGTATTGTATTGAGTTTAGTTGCAGTAGAAGATTTGCATTTAGAGAAATTTCATGTCAAAATGGATTTCCTTCAAAGTGATTTGGAGGAAGAGATATATATGCAACAACCGCTTGGGTATGAAGTCAAGGGTAAGGAGAAACTTATGTGCAGGTTGAAAAAGAGCTTGTATGGGCTCAAACAAGCTCTAAGGAAATGGTATATGATATTTGATAGCTTTATGCATGAGCATGGTTATATGAGATGTGAATCTGACCATTGTGTTTATTTAAAGAAGTTTGGAAATGGGAGATATATTATTTTGTTACTTGTATGTGGATGATATGCTTATTACAGGATCTAGTATGCAGAACATTGGTGAACTTAAAGAAAATTTTTGACACATTTGTAATGAAGGATTTAAGAGTCAGTAAAGAAATCCTTGACATGCAAATACATAAAAACATGAAGAACACAAAATTGTACTTATCTTAGAAATCTTATATCAATAAGGTGTTGAAAAGGTTTAATATGTAGAATTCAAAACATGTAAGTACACCTATGGTTGGACACTTCAAATTGAGTAAATATTAGTGTCCTACATCACATGAGGAGGTCGAGTACATGGCACGAGTTTTATATGCTTCAATAGTTGGAAGTATTATGTATGTTATGGTTTGTACCAGACCAAACATTACACAAGCAATGGGAGTTGTGAGTAGATTTATGGCCAATCTAGGTAAAGAGCATTGGAAAACAATCCAATGGATTCTCAGGTATTTGAGAGGGACATCCAACATGTAGTTATGCTATGGAGGGTCAGATATTTCTTTATGCAGCTATGTTGATTCAAATATGGCTAGTGATTTGGATGGTAGGAGAAGCACCATTGGATATGTATTCACAATAGGTGGGACGAAAGTTAGCTAGATTTCAAGATTACAAAAGTTGTGGCCTTGTCTACTACAAAGGTTGAGTATGTTGCAGCTATAGAGGCTAGCAAAGAGATGATATAGATGAGTAGGTTCATGAAAGAGTTGGGAAAGGAGCAAGAGGATTGTAGATTGTACAGAGTTATAGTCAAAGTTTGATTCATCGAAAAGAACTCAGCGTTTCATTCAAGAATGAAACACATTCAATTGAGATATCACTTCATACACGGTGGTGTTGGAGGATGGGCAACTGAAATTGGAGAAAATTCATACAAATAAGAACCCTATAGATATGCTAATGAAGCCGTTGGAAAAGGAGAAGTTGGAGCTACACTCCACTTCTATTGGTCTTCGAGTTTGAGACTTGAAGAGGGAGAAACAGGCCAAGGAAAGGATCCAAGAATGGATTTGTACGGTACAACACAATAATTTACCTCTAAGTGGGATATTGTTTAGTTGTGGAGCTTAATTGCTTCACATTAGCAAGATTTATTAACTTGCTGGAATACACAGGAATCGGCGTTAGTCAAATAACCGGCGTCAATCATCTGGAGACCGATATTGGTCAAGGCAAGGAGGAATTGACATCGGTTAGGGTAACCGACATCGGTTTTCTGTGTGTGATTGTTTTATTTAATTCACGAGAATTAGATCTAACCTTTGTTATAAAGTTGATCTAATGGTTGTAATAACATAACTAAGTTGCCCTAAGTTTGTATATGGTTATATAAGCTAGAAAACTAGGGTTAGATGATAATAAGGGAGAATTGTAAGAAGGAATTATTAGAGAGAGAAAAAGAGAAGCTTGTGAGGAAGAAATTATTGTACATCTAGGAGGTGTGGAAGATTGCGTAGATCTTCATTGTATATTCTCTACAAAGCTTTGAATAATAAGATTGGTTGTTTCTTGGTGGACGTAGCCCACATTGGGTGAACCACGTTATATCTTGTGTATTTTTCTGCTATTTTGTTTTCCTATGTATTGCTTGTATGCTTAAATCTAAATAATATATCTGTACAATTGGTGTGATTAACCTCAACATTAAATTTGGCAAGAATATGATTTTCTTCTTGCAAAGTTAATTTCTCCTACCTAACTTATCACTTCCTTTCCCCATCTTTAAGAAAATTCCACCCTTGTAATTCATTGTAAGCATTTTCCGTGGGTATAGTGGAGTGTGTCTTTTAGATCCCCAACCTCTACGCCATTAACAAATTTTCCTTTTCATTCATTCACAATAAAGTGGAGCTACAACACACAAGTAGAGGGACATAGAGTCTCAGAGCGTTGGCAAGATATCAACCAATTTTTCCAAGCGATAAATTTTCTCGCCAAATGTTGTTTGCGACCACCATTGGGCAGATTCGGCAGCAATCTACACCCAACATACGACCATAAAAATAAAATAAAAATCAAATATTCAAAAATAAAATTATGGAATTTGAAAAGTCTCCAAGCCTTATGTCTCTAACCAATGGCTATACCCAGTAACCCTCCTATCGAAAGACCTGAACCGTTGTTCCACATTGAAGAAGACATCACTTTTCAATTGAGGGAAGCTATCGACACAATAGAAAAGGCTTTACACAATGCTTCATTGCCCCGAGAGTGTTAGATTTGGAAGAACATCATGCTATAGATTTGGAAAGAGAAAGGCAAGCAAAAGATCAATAAAGAAGAGTTTAAATCTACAAGCTAGCAGATAGAAGGTATACATGTTCACAAAGGCAAGGAGGAAATAATGACCTGATTTTTGAAGAACTTCAGTGAAAACTAGAACTAATAAGAAATTCAAGGCCTCCCCTTTGTCCACAAACTAATATCACCAGTAGTTCAAGTGTTGTTAATCCATTGGACATTGAGTTCCCATATATAAACAAAAACATTGAAGAATTCATCGACGTAGAAACCAAAGAAGAAGATCAAGCAAGAGAAGAAGTTGAAGCAAGAGTTGAAGCTGAAATAAGGGCTGAAATTGAAGAGATAGAAAGAGCTCAAGCAAGAGAAGACATAATAGCTACAACTAGGGTTGAAGAAAGAGCAATAATCAAAGTAGAGGTGAAGCAGAGATGATAGACGAGGAAAGACCACAACTTGTTGTACCATGGGGCGAAATATAGGCCCGCTTACACTTCCACAACCTCTTCATGAACTACCAAGAGGTTAAAGGAAATTTTTTCTGAAATTTAGGGGAGATGGTTCACATCTCCCGAATGAGCATGCAATAACTTTCATCACCGCCTGTGGTGTGTTGGGTGTTGAGCACAAAAATGTATATATCAGGTTATTTGTGGATTCCTTGCAAGACAAAGCGGCAGAGTGGTTCTACCTTCTACCAGCAAGGTCTATTACTTTTTGGGATGACATAAGAATATGTTTTGAAGATAAATTCAATTCTACCAAGGATTGTCAAGATATTTTGGTACAAGTAGTACACATAAAGAAAGACCCTAGCAAAGACATGAGGGATTTGATACCAAAATAAAACAGAGTGCTCAAGAGGATTCATGTGGATGTCATTCCATTAGATAACAATTTGAAAAAAATTCATAAGCTCTCACTACCTAAATTCGGTTTCATCCTAAGGAGGTCGCAACCGTAAATTTGAAAGAAGTGAAAGATTATGCCATAGAGATAGAAGATGATCTGATTCTGTCTAGAAAGGTCAAAAATCCAAATAGTAAAAAAGGTCAAAGATCTAGTTCTACCTCCATAGACCCCCTACTCCATAAGTTAGCAAATGGTATGATTTCACTTAAGAAGTAGTTAGCACAAAGCACTTTGTTGGATGTTCCAAAGAAAAAGAGCAATTTTCCAAATAGACAAAGGATTACTCCTCACAGACTTGCACTTGAGGCACCGCCAATAAATGTAGCCTGTGAAGCAGAGGAAGAAGAAGGAGAAGAAGAGATCAAAGAACCGGAGGAAGAAGGAAAAGATGGCAAAATTCTCGAGATTGAATAAATTGAGAATGATACTCATGTTATTTTTATGAGTATGAATCAGGAGAAGACAATGATGATGATGATGAAGCACCAAGATTCTCATGTGCAGTGTTTACACACTCTCAAAAGGGAGCCTCGATTTTGTACTGCTTTGAGAAGATAAATAAGAAATATGAGATTCGAGGTGACAAATCCTCATAATAAGATAATCAAGAGTGGATCTCAGCTCCTACCCTCGATGGAATCAGAAAAGAAAAACCAGACTTAGTGGGGAATAAGAAAAAGGTTTCCAAAACAAGTAAGTCCGTAAGTACCTCTCCTAATTCTAAATCTAATTATGTATCAAAATCCATCCCTACAAAATATTCCATCCTTGCTCAAGAAAAACTAGTTGCTCCTTCCCAACCTGCTACTCCATCTATCAAGAATTCCCAAGCTTCTAAAGTAACATCACCTCTCGCACTCTAAAGGAACCTCTTCTCCGAAACATCGAGTCCATCTACTTCCACACCTTTTTATATCATTGAGCATGTGAATAAATCAAAGGTTCATATTTCCAAATCTAAACTCCTACAAACACACCCTGAGTAGTTTGAAAGGCTATTCAACTACATCAAGGGTGGTAACCCAAAGTCCAAAAATGCAAATTCCAATCCCAAAGGGTTACTACCAACACCACCCACTCCGTCGTCACAAAATATGCTTGCATTAAGCACATCAAAAACCAAAAAAGTAGAACCTTTCTACCTATCTCTCTTGATTAAAGGGCACCAACTGAATAACTACATAATAGACTACGCGCACAAAAATGTGATTCCCAATAAGGTGCTTAATTCCCTAGGCCTCACCTTGACCCGAGAAAATATCTCATGCTACTCTATGGAATAAAAGGAGGTACCACTGGTAGGAAGAATCAAGGATGCCCAAGTAGCTCTAGCAGATTACCAGATAAGAAAGTCTTGCTTACTATTCTAGTGGTGGATATCCCTGCATCATTTGGCATTTTATTGAGTTGGAGCTTCAGAGGGATTTGGGTGGTGATATTCAGATGGATTGGTCCTCCACGACCATTCCAGTAAGGGGTGAAATGAATAAATTGTTGCTAATGCGAAAATGAAATATATTGTTCAAAAAAGTCCAAGATCCCAAGGTTGATATCTTATTCCAAGATAGTGGACTTGGAAACTATTTCTTCACATCAGAAAAATATGAGAACCTACCTCTTCTCACTAAGAATGAGGAGGATCAACTGTGGATGATGGAATTTGATGGGAGCCACTTTAGTGTAGGATCCAGAGTAGACATTGTGCTAATATCTCCTTCAAGTGAGCTATATTTGTTTGCTTACAAATTGTAGTTTGATAATACAAACAACACTACATAATATGAGGCTCTCCTTATTGGGATGGATGTTCTTGAGTCTATGGGCATAAATAAACTCAAGTTCCAAAGTGAAAAATCCAAGGCTCAAGCATTACAAAAACCAGATATGGAGATGCATTGAATCTTTTGATGCTTTCTCAATCTCATATGTCCCCCGTGAGAAGAATGCAAAAGCTAACTCCATCGCGGTCTCAACTTCTTTGATGGCTCCTCACCCTTCCTTCAACAAGGACAAAGTTACTATCGAGATAGTGTTCATGCTTGAGTGTACCAAACAATTTAAATCATTGGAAATTATTCAATGACGACATTCAACTTCTTGCTTTCCTAGAAGAAAAGGATAATTTCAGAACCTTTTCTTTAAGGGAAGTGATAACCCAAATCAGGAGTCTACTACAGATGAAGGAAAAGAAGGCATTGAAGGAATTGATTCAGAAGGTGTGATCAGGATAAAAGGAAACAAGATCCCAAAATGTCTCCTATCTCTAGAAGATCTATATGATAAGCATGATAGGTTTGTCAAAGAAAATCCAAACAATATTCATGCAGCCTAGCTGATTTTGAAAAAGAGAATATTGGTACCACTGAGTAGCCGAGGATGGTTAACATTGGTAAGTGTTACTCATCCAAGGAGAAAGAGAGATTTGTTATGTTCTTTGAGAACGTATTCGATGTTCTTTCCTATTACTATGATGAACTAAAGTCCTTCCAGCCGAAAGAGATATACCACTGCATTCCACTCAAGCCTCGAAGTTAAGAATTTCAAGAAAAACAAAGGCCCCATAATCACAAGATTGCAGATACAATCAAAGAGGAAGTTTTGAAGATGTTGAATGCTAGAATCATCTTCCCTATCCACCATTCCACGTGGGTAGAAAATATTATTTTAGTGTGGAAGAAAAGTGGAGAGATAAGAATTTGTGTGGACTTCCACAATCTAAATCAAGCCTCATTGAAGGATAATTACCCATTTCCCATCATGAATCATATCTTAGAGGTAGTCACCGGATCAGAAATTTTTCCACTACTCGACGGTTTCTTCGGATACAACCAAATTAAAGTAGCTAAAGAAGATCGGTCCAAGACAACTTTCACCACTCCATGGGATACTTTTTCCTACATTCAGATGCCCTTTTGTCTCAAAGCAATACCAAAGAAACATTTTAGAGGGAAATGGATTTAACATTCAAGGACCTGAAGCATTGCATTGTTATCTACCTCAACGACCTCGTGGTTTTTTCAAAGAACCGAGGAGATCACCTTGAACATTTGGAGCAAGTGTTTATCAGGTGCCAAAAACATGGTGTATATCTTAATCCAAAAAAGCACATCTTTTAAGTAATCAAGGAAAACTTCTTGGACACATTGTGAACAATGATGGAGCTAGAATTTATCTCAAGAGGATAAGAACCATCCAGGCATTGTCCCTACCAACAAGAAAGAAAGGAGTTCACTCCTTCGACAAAGTCAACTTGCTCCAACGTTTTGTTCCACATTTTATGGAGTTGACCAAGCACATCACAAGCATGATGAAGCCATAGGAAATCTTCAAATGGGATGAAAATGGAAAATCAACATTTGAGGAAATCAAACAAGCCATAGCCAAAGCTCTGAACCCTGGTATGTCCCAATTTTGATAAATATTTCATCTTGTACTACTACGCTTCTAAGAACACACTCTCTGCCATCCTAGTTCAAAAGAATGAAGAAGGCATTGAGGCACCCATTTCCTTTATGAGTTTCCCATTGAAGAATCATGAGCTAAAGTATAACCAGATGGAGAAACATGCCTATGTTGTGGTAAAAGCAGTAAAGAATTTCAGATTTTACATCCTCAACTAATAAGTCTTTAAGTTGAATGAAGTTGTCAAAATAACATGGATGTTATTTTGGACAACAATTACCTACATGTATTTGACATCACATGCATAGATGATGATAAAGAAAATATAAATATTTAATGGGTTAGTAATGAACCTTATCTTGATGTTATTTTACTAATTCCTCTTCCTTGAAAAATATGTTCCCCACTTCTTACTATATTTCTATGTATCAATTATCTAGGGTGTGTGTAATCAATTTGTGTGTGTTATTGTTTCTTCTCTTCAAACATGTAAATAAATACTCATGTTCCTAATTTTGATTTCTCCTTTCACGAATTATGTCTCTGTGTGTTAAACTCTTCCTTTTCTTATATCTCCTTTTCAATTTTTTAATTGTCCTTTTTAATCCTATATTGGCCTTTGTCGAAATAGGAAAAATAAAAATCTTACTTACTATTTTAGGCATATCTTTTTTTTTTTTTGGCGGTGTTAAAGATCCCAACACTGTATATGGTTTTAAACTCCTTGTTAGGTTTAACATTGTTAGTTGATTTAGTCTTATTACTAAAGGGTCAAAATCATGGTTTTGAATTTTTTACGCCTAATTACTAACCATACAAGCCTACACACAAAATCCTTTCAATGTTTAAAGTAGGGATACTAATAGATTTCATGAGATGTGTGTCAAAAATTACCCAAAAACCTCCACTTGGTGGGATGTTGTCCATATTTTAGTGAGGAACTTGACATGCAATGTTCATCCGACTCAACTATTTACAAGCGAGATTGATTTTAGTTCAAATCTCGGTGGTGATTCGGTGGTGAGCTCAAGTGTTTAATATTTTTAATGTGGCCATTAAAATTCAATGCCCAACTCGTTCGTGTGAGCCCAAAATCCCCTATTGCTTTGGACTAAAATTTCAGTTCATATGGTAGGGGAAAGGTGTCGGTTGTTGAGCACCCTATGTTCAACAATGTCCCGAATAATTTCATGATGATGAGGGGCCCTAAATTTTTCCCTACACATCAAATTTTTTGTCTTAATGTCAAAAATTAGGGAATCCATCATGGCGCCACATCAATCGCCATGTGGTGGGCTTCTTATTCCAAAAATTAAAAAAAAATTTACATAGTGAACTGAAAAATCAATTTTTCCTACGCCAAAAATGGCTTGTACCCACTTGTCAAGTGTACAAATTAGCATATATTCACAAAAATGCATTCAATTCACTTCACATCATCCCCTACCACTCCACCAACCTCCGCTAACTAATTTTTCCCGCACGTCATTTCAGAATTCAATGTCATGATTATATACATGGAATTACATTTGGCGGTGTATGCAGAGGGGAAGCTAAACATTCCCACCCCTTCCAACCTCGCGATGAAGCCGAGCACCATTTCCTTTCCCGTAACTGAGCCAAACATCCTTTACGCCCTTCAATAGAGATGAAGACGAGGTGAGCCCATTTCCGTGTTTTATGTAACGAGCGCATTCACATGTAATGCCGGTTTAACAATCGTATATTCGTTATATATTAAGTTTTTTCATGTTATTGTTTAATCATTTATTACCGGTTTACAAACGTATATCCATTCATTATTTAGTTATTTCTATGCATGTTCATGTTTAATCTTTAATTTGGCACAAACTTTGTTGATTCATCACATTTTGGTGTTTTGTACACATTTCTATATAGTGTTATGTTATTATTTATTGGGTTTCATGATGACCGGTTGTTGTTTCAACCATGCACGTTGAACTATTATTTTTCAGGTATACTCTTTTATTTCAGTGTAGTTTTTAATTCATCCATTTGACATGAAATCTTCTACTACAGTGTAGTGATTTTGTAAAAAATAGGGGTTTTCACCCATGTGTCTTACAATTGCAAAATACATGGTTGTTATTGACCATACATAGTAATGGGTTTCATTTTAACCTATTATATTTTCAGCCATGCATGTTGAGTTACTATTTTTTCAGTGTATATTCCTTTATTTCAGTATTTTTTTTTATTCCCTGTGTTCGCCATGAACTCTTATAATACAACGTAGTGATAGGCCAAAAATAGTGTTTTTCACACACACATCTTATAGTTTCAAAATACAATGTTATTATTGACCATACACTGTTGTTATTGAGTAATGGGTTTCATTTTGACCTATTTTTTTACCATGCACGTTGAACTATTTTTTTAGTGTATATTCATTTATTTCAAAGTGCATTTTTTTATTCCTTCATTTGCCATGAACTCTTCTAATACATCATAGTGATTTTCACCCATGTATCTTACTGAGTTTCAAAATACATTGTTGTTATTGAGTAATGGTATTCAAGGTATTTAGATAATGTCCGGATATGTGAGGAATGTCGGAAAAAAAGACATGATGTTAAATACATCAAGAATGTTAGCATATGAAATGAATATGTGAATCACTTACCTTAACATTTGAGGAATATCTAAATATAAATAATTATTGTCTTTGTTTATGCAGTTAATATTTTACAACCCACCCTACCATAAACTAGTTCATAAAGATACTCCTATCGCCTTTGATTCCTCCATCATTTCTAACTACGTGCCAATTCCGCATTCAAAGCAACCATTACCTGCTAACATCTTTGCATAGCACTTGTTGATCCCTTCCAACCTACAATGTCATTTCATCTTTATGTTCTCCATGCACTGAGCACATTTGCATGTAGCACCAGGATTACATCCGTATTTTCAATGTGTATTCAATAATTTCAATTTGTTAATATGAAAAGAAAAACATAATCTGATATGCAAAGAAAAACATAAGGTGAACATAGTTCTTATTTTAGTATTTGTTTGAATATACATTGGAATTAATGAACATAGATTGAATATACAGGTGTTGATATTGGTGTTTCTTGCAAATGTGCTCATTTCTCCTGGGTCCATTTTTTGCAGATACCCTGTCAAAATTTGGTTCACAAAGGAATGTCGTATCGAGAATATCACAACTATGTCTTTTGACACCTTTAATCAATAAGAAATCATAATGCTTCATTCTACATGTAAGGTCATTAATGACCTTACTTAGGTAGTGGTTGTTTTCATGTTTTTACACATTACCAAAACTCCTTTTATATTGATATGATGGAATATACTACATATACTTATGTGTAATGATAGGATGGAAACAACTAAATACTACTTGCATGATTTCCCAAAAAAACTACAAAACTAAGTTCATATTTTCTGCATGAAGGTTATAACTTACACATAATAATATTATAATTATGCATACCAATCACATAATAAGGTAACATCTAAATTGTTCCAAAACTAAATTCTTCTTCAATTCCATCAATTGTGTCACTTCTTATGTTGTTTTGTATTGTTCCATTCTCCATTTGGGGTGTCATTGACATGTTGGTTGTGCTTGGTGATGGGAGTTGTTGATTTCTTGCATGACATGATTGCATTTGGATAATAGAATTGACATGCATGGGACTGGACATAGGAAATTACATGTGTGTTATACTTGTATAAAATTGTATATTACATGCATGAGTAAATTTCATTAATGTTGTGAAGGAAATTGCATTGTTGGTGTTAAAGGAAACTACATTTTATTTTAGAAGTAGATGTGTTTCTCACTTGGTAATTGGCCACATTTGGAAAATATGGAGTGTAAATGTTGTAGAAATCCATCATAATTGGATGTTGTGAAGGAATAGGATTTTTATGGACTGCTCAATCATCTTTGCCTTTGCATTTATTTTTCTATCCTCTCCTTCTCCCATTGTAGCTTCTCATGTTCCCTTTTTTCTCCTTTCATGTTGTTGTTTTATCTTGTCTTGTTCCCTCCTCTTCCTTTTAAGTTGTTGTTTTGAGTTTTTTTTCCTTTTTTTTCTTGTGCAATGATTTGTTTGCCTTCCTTTCCTCAAGTTTTTTTCTTCTTTCTTTCAACTCCTCTAATTTATTCTTTTTTTCTTCTTGTTCATCAATCAATTTCAAGTAGTCGGTTGATGTGAGAATTTTTGATTTCTACTCAACCTTATAGTCCCTCTATTTGCACGTTTTGATCTCTCATTAATCCTTTCAATTTGAAGCTTAAGAAATTTCTGCATCGAACCAACAACCTGGTTTTCTTTCTGCATTGCATGGTTGTTATGTTGTGTCTTGTACAAATGTTTGTGAAAACCCAAATCTATGCAACATCCAAAGAGTACTATCATCTTTATTTTCCCATGTGTTATAATTTGCATAGTAGTGGACTACTCCACTTGGCATGCTAGGAGGAGGGGATGGACATGGAAAGAGAAATATTCCTCATTGGAAAGGTCTATTAGAATCCCAAATTTCATAGCAAATTCTTTCAACCATTAGGATAGCTAACTAGTGTTGGCATACTCATCCCGTATTTGGTTGTGATGGGTTCTTGTGTCTGACTCACATGAGTTGGTGTGCTTTCTTCAACTTCAACACGGATTCCAACTTGACAACCTTTCCCAATATGACTTAAACATGTTGTCATGTCTTGCTGATTTAACTCTGTCACCTCCACCTTTGATTTTTGAATTATATCAGCTTGTTGTTGGTTGTCTACATCTTTTTTTTTGGATTTGATCAACATTTTTTGGATTTCTTCTCCATTATCTTTGATAAATTATTTAATTTCATCTCTATTATAACCAACCATCTCCATAATGCTCTCCATAGTTGTTTCCTCCTCTATTAGCTCAACCTTGAATGCATTACTAGGGCACATGTCATTGACCAATGCATCTTATTCAGAGGCCATATTCTAATCCTCATAAAACCATATTTTATATTCGATGGAGTTAATGCTCTCTTAAAATCCTTCCTAAAATCTTCCAATTTGAAGTTACATCTACTTTGTGATGCTTGACCATCCATTTGGATCTTTCATCCTTGAAGTAGGTTTTAAATGGAAAAACACACTAACATCTAAAGGTTGTAGCCGATGATGGTGTGCACATGCAAAGTGATTAGATCAATGCCCCAATTTTTTTGCCTTTGGATTGTCCCATATGCCACGTGGATGTCATGGCCATAAAAATGAGAAGATGTCTATTTGATGGTGAAACACCACTGGAACTGATCTAGAAAAGTGGTGTAGCCAATTCAAAAATAATTCCTTTGTCATCCATGTGTGTGGTTGGGATACCATACATGCACCAGGCTCACAATTGGAAATGTAGTTAGCTAATTTTTTTGTGCTTTAAAAAGATAGAAACATGGTATACTCTTCCCTATTGCATTAACACAACAAAGTATTGTGATCCACTCTCTACTCTTTAGGAGTATGTGGGGTACACTTCTACTGTCCGTCTTTGTAATCACCCTCATCCCATAATTCCTACCAACTTGCACACTAGTTTCATTGTAGTTCCATATCCTTTATGGTCCATATTGCTTCTATTTTATACATTTGATCCAAGTTGTCATAAAAATAACAACTATGTCAGGCCTAAGCATAACTTCCCTGTCATGATCAAGGCCTTCTATGGTCCTTAAAGAAAAATATTTTGTGCCTCTTTCTAAACCCTGCCCACCAAGATCTAATGGCATACCATCAATAAATGGAGTATTCCTTGTCTCACATATGTGTGCCACATGAGATTTTAATGAGTTATTTGTAGACCATGACCCATATCAGCCACATGTTTACAATATTGTATAATTTCATACTCTTCTTGAGATGTTAAAATGGTTGGGGTCCTTTACGTTTCGTAGTTGTGATACCATTCATCTAGTTAGATAATGAACCATTGAGACACCCCACTTTTTGTAACACCTCAAATAGAACACATTCTCTTCAACATCTCTTATTACTCCAATGATTTTCAGCATCCACTTAGTTCTAAAAAAAAATTTAGATGTTTTTGTGTGCTTCCACTAACATTAGTAGTTACCTCTAGTTGTGGTGTTGGTTTTAACTTTGTTTTGTGATTTGGACTAGTCTGAAATTGTTGTTTTTATTAGCTTTAAGCTAACTCTTCCTCTAAGTCAAGTATATAATCAATTTTAACACCCCTTTTTAGGGTCCATTCGTGACTTCCTCCTTCCATGCCTCCTCTTGAATACCATGTGGCCTACAATTATTTAGGACAAAGTAAAATAAATAACCTATGTAGAAATGTGTACAAAATGTCGAAATGTGATGAATCAATAGAGTTTGTGTCGAATGAAATATTAAACAAGAACATGCACAAAAATAACTCAATAATGAATGAATATATGTTTGTAAAACTGGTAATGCTTGATTAAACAAGAACATGCATAGAAACAACTCAATATAGAATGAATATACGATTGTAAAATTGGTATTACCTACAAATGCTCATTGCATGAAACCCGGGAGAAAATATCTTTAAAAACTATGGAAATGGGATCACCTCTTCTTCGGATCAGTTGCAAGGGTAGAAAGGGTGTTTGGTTTCGTCTTGCAAGGTTGGAAGGGGTGGGAATGTTCATCCCTCCCCGCATGCACACATACTTCCAAATGAAATGCCATACAATTAATCACATTAATGATTGTTGAAGTGGCATGTAGGAAAAAAGCATTCGGTGGAGGCTAGTGGAGTGGTAGGGATGATGTGAATTGAATTAAATGTGGATTTTTTGGGAATAAATGTTAATTTATCTGTTTTCCATGTGGGTACAAGTAATTTTTGGTGGGAAAATTATTTTCTTTTGTTCACTATGCAAATTTGATTTTTCAATGGGTATTTAGTGTTCACATCACCACAAACTCATATTGCATTCACATATTGCATATACCCTAAATTACTAAATATTATTGAATATATGGTTTGAAGGTTAGTGGTAATTACTTTGAATTGAGAGAGTTTGTGGTGATATGAACATTGAATACACATACTCTAAAATTAGTGAATATACATCGACTATACGCCTATAATTTTGTCATTTAATGCATTGTTTGAAATAAAAAAATTACCACCGTATATTCAATATATTCATTAATTCCTGTATAATCAATATATATATTCAATAACATAGTGTATAGTCAATAAAAACACTGTATTTTGAAATTGTAAGACACATTGGTGAAAAAAATATTTTTGGACAATCTCTACATTGTATTAGAAGAGTTCATGGTGAATGGAGGAATAAAAAAATGCATTGAAATAAATAATAATGAAAAAACAATATATACATAGTTGAAAAAACAATAGTTTAACGTGCATCAAAGTTGAAAAAATATGGCTTTATGGTCAATAAAACACTGTTTTTTTGGTAATAGGTCAAAATGAAACCCATTACTCAATAACAACAGTCTATGGTCAATAACAACATTGTTTTTGGTGAATGGGGAAGTAAAAAGATAATTGTCATTTACCTCTTGAATATGTGGCCTCCCTGGGAATATAAGTATTTATTCAATAATAGCAATGTAATAAGAGCATGCAATGAACTAACAACATATTCATTGTATATTCAATAATTTCAGTGCACATTAAAAATTTGAAATGAAAATGACAAATAGAAAATGAAAAGCATTTACAATGTATATTCAATGTATGTCAACAAAATCAATATAAATTTAACAGTGGATATTCAAATATTAACTGCATAAACAAAGACAACACTTATTTACATTCAAATATTCCTCATTAGTTAAGGTAAGTGATTCAAACATTCATTACAGATGTTGACATTCTTTATGTATTTAACATTCTGTCTATTTTCTGAAATTGGTCACGTTTTCATCTAGTCAATATAAAGTTAACAGTTGATATTCAAATATTAACTACATAAATAAAGACAACACTTATTTATCTTCAGATATTCCACATTTGTTAAGATAAGTGATTCACATATGCATTGCACATGTGCAGACATTCTTCTTGTATTTAACATTCTGTCTATTTTTGACATCCTTCACATATTCAATTAGTCAATATAAAGTTAACCATGGATATTCAAATATTAACTACATAAACAAAGACAACACTTATTTATATTCAGATAATCTGCATTTGTTAAGGTAAGTGATTCACATATGTATTACATATGCAAACATTCTTCTCGTATTTAACATTCTTATGTATTTTATGACATCATTCACATATTCAGTCATCAATATAAAGTTAACCATAGATATTCAAATATTAACTGCATAAACAAAGACAACACTTATTTATATTCAAATATTCCTCATATGTTAAGGTAAGTGATTATATAGTGATCATATATTCAATTGCATTTTCGACATTCTTCATGTATTCAACATTCTGTCTATTTTATGACATTCTTCACATATTTAGACATTCCTTGAATACATTGAATATTAAAAAGGTAGCAATCATTTACCTCTTGTATATGTGGCCTCCTGCAAATTTGAATTTGGTATACAACTCTACTAGTTATGTTCTCTCAATTGTTTCCACAAAAGAATTCTTAACCATATTCATCCAATATATAATACTACATCCCATTTGAATTTGAATTCTTAGATTTTGGAGGGATTATTCAAATTTTGGAGGGATATTTATTACTTGAATTAATTCTGATTTTTTTTGGGGAAAATAGTGAGTCTAATACAAATTTGTTTGCAAGTGCAACAATTAATGAGGTGAAGGTGGCAAAAGGAAGGACAATTATGATAAAAAAAGCTAGAGAAATTTGTTTGTTTTAAAATTAAAATGTGTTTTAATTTCATCTTGGAAACTTGAAAGGTTGTGCATTTAAGTACTTGAATATATGTGAAATGGGGTAAATGTGAACAAGTTTATTCCTATGCATAAACAAGTGAACTTTTGATTATGTACACAGATGTACTTATTTTATTTATGTTGACATTTTAATGTTGCAAGTTGGCTTTTAATTTCAAGTCTCAAACATGGGAGTCTAAATGTTAATGTTCCCAATGTGTCACTTCATACATGTTTTGTATTAAAGAGTGTACTAATTGTTCAAGTTTTATAAAGATTTTGTAAGATTTAAATTTTGTACAAATGTGCACATTTATTGGGTCCTTTCAAGTATATTAATTTGAAATTATTAGTCCACTTAGTGGACCCCACCCTCACAAAAAGGTGCACATCTATTGGTGTATGTCCACCAAATGGTGTCTTTCCCCTACGTGGAGTCAAAAATGTTTTTTCAAAGTTCACAACTTACAAGCTCGAGTGAGAACAAGGTGATTGGTGCAGACAATGTTTGCAAAGGCAAGCTTGGCAGGGTTAGTAGTTTCTTTGCAAGTTTAATTTGCGAATGAGCTTGATGAGATCACTTTATTTTATATTAGTCCCACATCATACAATGTATAGTAAATTAAAGTGACATTACCCCCACATCAAAGGTGTAAATCCTATAAAAAGGTGTATCAATAAAAATAGTTACAATGTATAGTAATAAGTCATGGTATAAACTATGTCCATTAGTTACAATGTATATTAGAAAGTCATGGTATATACTATGCCCACTAGTTACAATGTATAGTAGGAAGTCATGGTATTAGTTACAATGTATAGTAGAAATTTATGGTATAAACTACGCCCACATTAAGCCATAGGTTAGTAGGTGCATAGGCCAATTAGGATCCTCAAGCTAAGTATCCCCCAAAAAAACCTATTTGCTATAAGCCACAATCAATCATCTTCTTCCTCATTAATATAATTTTATCTATTTATCGCTTTATGAGAAAAAACATCAAAATATAATTACGTAAACTTAATAATGATTCAAATAATACAAGTGAGTGTTCCATTATCACAAAATGATAACGTGTCATGCAACAAGAGCTAGAAAGAGATATTACACTTCTCTACAAAACGAGAGCACACAATTGCTATCATTGTGGCAACATAAGTAAATGAACACATTGCCTTGATTGAGGTGACACTAGTAAAAGTACTAACCAACAAAGGGAAACCAATGACTAACAATTTGTACCTTTTTCCTCGTGACCGATAATAAATAGAAATATCTCTATCCTTACCTATTGTTGCATCATTCTACCTCTCCCCAATGATACCCTTTTTGAGCTAGAAAACATCTCGCACATAAATAGACATGAGTATTGAGTTCATTATCCATTTCACATAATCAAAACCAACTGAAATGAAGTATAAGAAACATGTGTGTGTGTGTGTGTGTGTGTATCTATATATATACATACATATATACATACATACATATATATATATATATATATACACATATATATACATATATATATATATATATACATATATATATATATATATATATATATATATATACATACACACACACACATACACATATATACATATATATATATATATGTGTGTGTGTGTGTGTATGTATGTATGTATGTACACATACATACATACATACATACATACATACATACATACATATATATATATATATATATATATATATATATATATATATATATATATATATATATATATATATATATATATATATATATATATATAAGGGATGTAGAAATAGTGGTGGTGGTCCTAACCACATGGAATGTCATGATCGTTGAAAGCACAATGACTGGGGTGAATTAGTCCTTTAAAATTTTCATTCAATTAACCATGCACAATTATAAACCTTTAAGAATTAAGATGATTAAACCATGCACATTCAAACATACACATGAGAAAATGACACAATGACACAAGATATATGTGGGAAACCCTCAAGGGGAAGAAAATCAACTCGAACCTCTACATATATTACTCAACACAAAGGACTCATGTGTATATTACAAAACACAAGAGATTTCTTTAGTGAGGCACCAACCCGTATTTAGTATATCACCCACTTTACAAGGAGGCTACAACCCCAAAAATGAAAAACCACTCACTTAGCCACCTAAATATTAAGATCACACAATGTCCTTGTTTGTCAACTAACTGATTGTGATCACTCTTTTAGCCCACTTCACTCTAAACTCTCTCAAACATATCTCTCTCCTTCGCTCATGAATACACCAAAGTGTGTTGATTAGGTCATACGACCTTTTACATTTCCTCCTCTTCTCATGCCTTTTCTCTTCTCTTCTCTAGATCCCTCTAACCTCTTCACACACTTCCTCTTGCTCACTCAAACCTCTATCCTCTCCACTAGCTCAAACGAGCTTTATACTTTTTTAATATACATGAGTCATGCCACACAGTACCATATAGTTCGGAAAAATACCATATGATCTTATAAGGTAGGTCATAAACAACATGAATACACATTACATGAATTTACAAATTACATTTCAAGACCCATTAGGTTAACATAAGCCTTACAAACACAAAAATGCTCAACTAGGCCTAAAACACTAGTTATCTCTTCCAACGGTCATGATTTGAACTTCAAACGAAGGCATCTCCACCAAGACACCATAAATTCCAGAAATATCAGCAACAACCTCTAGACTCCATCTTCATGCTTGAACAACTCTGCTCTATCCATCTTCAATGTAGACCACGTCATTTGGCAAGTACCACCTATTAGGTCTAAGCACCTAATTTACCAATTTTCAAGAGAATAACTTTGCCCACCAAAGCTCTTCTCTAAGGCACATAGGACATATGAATAGATAGATATTGACCTCAAGAAACTTGCAAGAATCATGGAAACCTTTAATTCATAGCATAACACTACAAAACACCTCCTTCTCTAACACTACTCAAGTCTACATATAGGACTTAAGAACTAGTCTTTAGCTTATCAAGGTCCAACACCTCCAGGGAAACTTCCAAGCAATTTCATCACTTGGAACACTTCAATGGAATCCTTACACTCCTCCTCAAGAACTTATATGCATATGTCACATGAAGAAATTCATACTTGCATACTTATTCTGCAATCCTTCTTGGCAAGGCCTAATTGGGATGATTTCGCCATTAGATGTTAAACCAAAACACACCACTTCTAATCAAACCATGAACACAAACACATCATGTAAGACCTCTACAAGCTATCCAAACTCATATTTAATTACTACACTATGCATTTATATCAATACCCTTTTAGACCTCCATGACTGGTTTTTGCCTCTTTAGGCCATTAGTGATAGGCACATTTGGGAGAAGGGTTTCACCAAATTCTTGCACATAACATATCCCAATATATTCATGTACATTTATCACACATCTTAAGCTAGCTCCCACAATTGGTATTTCACCATGATGCCTACAACACATGTATGTACATGCAAATCTTCACAAAACAGAGGTTTTGTTGTAGGTTAGCATCACACATGTAGTATGTTATTGCCACAAAAATGAGCTCGATGAATTGTATATGTGATTTAACCTTCATACTATCCTTCCCATGCCATTTGGATACCAAACCCTTCATATTTTTCCATCACTCTTAGACTAGGGTTTTACAAGGGTTTAAACCCACTTGGCTTCTTAAAAATGGTTCATAAAAGTATGATAACCAAATGAACCCATTCCAATTGGAAAATATTCTTAGCTCCATGCCCTAACATCCACAAAAATCTTGGGTCCCCATGCAGAGTACACACGTGTGGGTGAGTACTTGAAGTTGACCATCGAGCTAGGAAAGACAGTTTTGAGAGCTTGGTAGAGCTCAAAACAAATTTCATGCTTCCTCCTTTGACCTCTGACCTAAAAATTTGCACACACCTCTGGGATGACCTCCTCCATGATTTCCAATTCTCATTCATGCTTTCTCATCTCTAAAACTCATCATGTTATCTAGTTTTACATGCCTTACTTTCTTTGTCTTCTAGATCTACTTCTAAGAACCTTCAACATGAACTATATACTTGAACCATGACCTTGTACACCTTCCACACATGTTATAAAATGTTAAAAACTACTCACATTCTCAAATTATCCTACTCTACATCATACCTCAAGCTAACATACCATCTGCTTGCACTAGGTCTAGGACTAGGCATAAATTGGTTTGCTTTAACACATTCTTCATGGAACTTGACTTTTTCTCCATCTTTCGAATCAATAACACCTTTACCGCCTCACTCTACATCTTCTAGTACATATATCACCTTCATATAATCTCTAGAGCTCACTTACCATTCCATGCAAGTTGAACCATGTCCTAAACCATGCATATGTACCAATGCAACACCATATGACAACATCATGCTCTCTCCTATGCACACCAAGAGTCCCATTGACATCACCGATACTTGACATCAATGAAAACAACAATGAAACATGTCCAATAATAGTAGATTTCATTACAACAACATTTCTCATCCCTCAAATGTATGTATTATTGGGGGCCTTTTTGATGGAACCACTAGATTTATTGTTTAGAGGCCTAGATGGTCCTCTAATTGATTGGTTGAAAAGTGAAACTTATTATAACCCCCATTTGAAACTTACTTGTCTTTCCATTTTTCCAATTCCTCATCATTTTTAGTTTTGATACTTATTATTCCTTCAATATCGAAGATCCACTCACATGAGAAGTCGCATCAAATTGGGAAATGGGGCCATCATAATTGTATTGTGGTTCAACATTTTCTATAGATTTCTTCTCTCGGTGGTATGTGTATGTTCTTTTTCAAATCCTTATTCTTAATGGTGATCATCCTTGTGTAATTCCCACTCACTTTAGATCTTCGTTGTACTTCCAAAATTCAAATCACCCTCTTGTTGAAAATATCTCTTTACTAGAACCTTCTATCAAGATTCCTCATATCACCACCACCTATGCTTTCACTCGCCTAAGATGTTAATGTTGAACTCATATTCAATCACACCCCTCCTTTCTCTAACCTTTCATATTTATCACATGTATTGGGATTTTAGCAAGCCATAAGAATATTTTGAATCATAAGATCTATCACGAGCTTTTATATTTGAAGAGAAAACCACTTTGAGTAAGTTCTATAAGGCTCATAGAGGAACTTAAAATATGTTTCCTTAGAGCAAGATTATGTAGAAACAACATATTGTATGATGTAGCTAGAAAGTTCCCCTCTCCACAAGATGTTGACCACATGGTTCTATGTAACAACTATCTCCCCCTCTCCGAGAGGCATTCCTCGGTCCAAGTGTACTTCCACCCCAATTTAAATCCTCGATGTGTAGAATAGGCATGCAACAAGGCATGTAAATGTGTTGAGAGTTTGTTGATGAATGTATCATACAAATTTATCTCCACTGTTCTTGCATTTTGGATAGCATTATGTAAATTCTTCTTTAGCCCTTTCCATCCAACACTCAATGTTCTCTTGAGTAAGTTGAAACATCATTCTTCAAAAGATGATCATGACAATGTAATTCCACCATGTCCCTTATATATCCCCATGATAATAATTCATAAATGTTCCCGATACACCTTGATTTCCTTTAAAATTATTTTTAACACATCGACATGCTCTCAAACATCTCTTATCATCTACAAAATTGCTTCCTAACCAAAAGTCCGAGTTCTTTGTGATATTGAATGCCGCGATAAAATTTATTATCCTAATATTTAATTATGCATAGTTGGATTATTTAATTAATTTTAAATAGTTATATTGTTATATGGTTAATCAACCATGTTTGTCAAGATATGTATATTGTTATATTGTTTTAAACAATATATTTGTTTTTTATTTAATTGTTGCTTCCTGATGTGATTTGGAAGCTTGTTTATTCTCGGTTTGTGGTCGCACCTGTGCAACTCATTTTCCCGGATGTATTTGGCTGTGCAATATCTATAAATATTGCAGCCCATCCTCTGTAATTTTTACTGATTGAGATCAATAAAATCTACACAGGCTTCCGTCCCTGTTTCTCAATCAACATTTGGTACCAGAGCGAAATTCTGGCCCTGTGAAGGTGTGGAAGAGAGAGCAGCAGAGAGAGAGGAGATTGGAGACGTGTTTGCAGCATTTGAGAGCCTGTGCAGCCTCGTGCAAACTCCCAGCCCCATCCCTGCCTCCCCCACATCCGCCTGTTCCTTCCAGGTACTTGGAAGGCAAAATTTTTTTCAGACCGGTGCACTCAAAGCACTGTGCAAAATTAGCCATGTGTATTGGAAATAATATTTTTTTTCCAATAAAGAGTTTTTTATCTACTGTATGTGGAGGTTGTTTTGCTTGTTTTGGAGGTCTGTCTGTGCACCTGCAGTGAACAAACAAGCAAAAACAAAAATCAATACACAGAGCAAAGAAAAAAAAAAAGGAGGCGCCCTGCACAAAAAATATACAGTGGAAGAGGAAGAATAAGCAGCCAGGGAAGGAAGAACAGCAAAAATGCAGCCTGTACAATGCGTGGCATGATAAAAACACGCGCAGAGGTGAAAAAAAAGAGTTTTTTTGAGCATATGCGCCCATTCTCTGTCCCTGCGCGGCCTGCATCAAGGAAGCGTTTTTTTTTGAGTTAAAAACCCTCTTCTCCTCTCACCCGCGCCCTTTGTTGTCCCCCACGGCCTGTACATGCAATACAGTGTGTGCAAAGCTTAAATACGCGCCCAAGCAAGGAAAAACGTGCCATTTTTATCTCCCACGGCCTGTACAAAGGCATACAATGGCAAAAAACGTGCCAAAGCAGAAAAAAACGCGGCCTGTTCAAGCTCTTTCATTAAAAAACGTGACCTGCATTGTAGATGGAGCAAGAATCGAAGAAATAATAAAAAAGGAAGATACATACAGAAAATACGGCCTGTACAGTGCGTCCCAAGGGAAAAAACGCGCCCCAGGAGAAAAAAACGTGCCCAAACACTAAAACACGCGGCCAAAGGAAGGAGAAAATGCGGCCTGAGCAAGAAAATGCGGCCTGAACAAGGAGAAAATGCTTCAGATCCGTTTTTGGGCAATTACAACCCTAAAAACGCCCCTTCACCAGCATGCGCCACGTGGCATTCATTTTCCAAGAGGTAAGTCAATTTATTTGTCAATAAATACAAATTCCTTCCTTTCATAGTCCAAGCGCCCCAAGTGGCCAAGTTGGTTAGTGCATGTGCCTTAGGAGTGAGAGGTTTGAGGATCAAATCCCACTAAAAACACTCAAAAACTCTCCTTTTGCATCTGGCGGATTTTTTGGCGGAACTGCTAAATTTAGCAGGCTTTTTTGAATTTAGTTACAGCTAACTAAATTTAGCGGAGCAATCCCTAACTTAGGGTAATTTTTTTTTCTCCTATTTGGTCTGTTTTCTCATTCCAGACATTTTTTGCAAAAGGAGACCCACCTAAAAATTGCATTTTCAGCTATTTTTTTGCAATTTTTAGCATTTTGGGTCTGTGGAGGTCACCAGACCCCAAACCGTAATTTTTCGCCTGTCATTCAAATTGTATCAGTATATTGTACTAATTTGCAGGTTGCCATAGCCAATCGCAAAACTTTCAGAATCGCCGTAAACCGCAGTAATTGTAATCAAAAATAGTAAATTTGGTTCTCAGAACACTCACGAGATCCTAGATCTCATTCAGCAGCTCGGTAGAGTATATACAAAGGCCTCCGGGAAGCGCTTACGGGTAAAGCCGTCACGACTACTACCGCACTTAATGCCTAATATAGCTGCAACAACGTCGTCGGGCATCGTCCCTATAAATCGATTGGGAGTAATAAGGTCACAAAGGCACACACTATGAACCATCCCATCCGCTCGTGAACGATTGCAAGACATAAACCGACCGAGAAATTATCCGAGTATATATAGGTTACGCGCGCGTATGAGGATATTTCTTTGAGCCGGTGTCAATAATCACATGCACCCCATCAAGATCTGTCTTGGTACCACGTATTGAATTCTTTCACGTACATTAACGCCTCTTTCACGTACCGCCGGGTATATAGAAAGGGCGAGCTTCTTCCACGTACCGACGGGTATATCGGAAGGGCGCGTATATAGAAAGGTTCGGTATATCGGATTGACGGTATATAGATTGGGAGACCTTATACCTGGAGTGATAAGAGCCAAACCCTGTCAGTGATCTCTGCAAAATGGGCACCAATGCCCCCAAATTTTTTCTTCCGGATTCACAATTGCTCAGAGGAAGCAACTATGCTGCTTGGAAGACAAAAATCAAAACACAACTTGAGTTTGAAGAAATCTGGCCTGTTGTGACTGGTACTCTAACCAGATCACCAACGGATGCAACACAACAACGACAATTTGATAGAGCAGATCAGAAAGCAAAGCTCATCATCTTGTTTGGAGTATCCGACGATGTGCAAGCCCACATTCGAGATGCCACATCAGCAAAAGAAGCTTGGGATAAGCTGAGCACAATATATGAGGCCAAGAACAAGAATGTCATACTCAATTTGCAGAGTCAGTTACATACATTGAAATTCAAACAGAATGAGAAAATCAAGCCTTCCTAAGAAGAGTTGCAGAGTTGAGGGACTTCACTTCTAGCCCCAGGAGAAGAGGTCAAAGATGAGTCTCTCATTCCCATTGTTCTGAGAGCTCTCCCTTCTTCTTACCGAATTTTTGTCACAACTCTAAACTTGTCAGATACGACAATTAGTTTTGACAAGTTAGTAAACCTACTGCAACAAGAGGAAGCAATGCACAACAAGGATGATGAAGAGGAGCAGGCACTGTCTTCACATCAAAAATGGAAAGGAAAAGGTAAAGGTAAACCTAAATCCTATCAGAAGTCCCCACATCAAAATCAGTATCATGGGGACAATCAACAGAAGAAGCGATGTCCCATTTGCAAAAGAGGACATGACTTGCAAGAATGTTGGTTTAACACATATAAGAAAGGTTCATCAAGCAATTTCGACCACAACAACAACAAACTTACAAGGGACATTCAAACAATTATCATGGGCGAAAAAGGGGAATTGGAAAAGAAGACCCCACCAGCAAGGTAATATTGCTGAGCAACAAGATCAGTCAGACAATGAAGACTTCTTGTTCACCGCCTCGATCAAGTGAACCATCCACGTCATCTAGTGACGTCTGGTATGTTGATTCGGGAGCCACTCGACACATGACCGCCCACGAGATCGGTTTATTTCAATGAGGGACACGCCATCGAAAAATCATGTTTCGTTGGGAGATGATTCTTCATATACGATTCTGTGGGATTGGAAACATTTCTCTACCCTTGGTTCACGCAAATGCAAACTATCGATGTTCTATATGTCCCCCGGGTCGACAAAGAATCTTCTTTGGTCTACCAACTCCTAGATCACAACCCGAAAATTGACTTTGATAGTCAATCCGGCAAGAAAATGTGTCTCGATTCGAGATAAATCCTAGAGGCTCGAAAATAATTGCAAAGCCTCAAATGTGGGACGAATGTTTCAACTTGATTTCATTCACAAAAATGATCAAGCACTCGTGGTTAAAAACTCCACCTTAGCTCGGTTGTGGCATCGGAGATTTGGTCATGTAAGTTTCAAATATCTCGACACACTTCGCCGGTGTAATATGGTACATGGGCTACCATCTCTTCAGAAGGATACATACAAGTGTCCTCACTGCTTAGCAGGGAAACAACACAGAGTTTCATTCCAAACAAGTACGTTTCGAGCTCATGGTAAACTTGACTCGGTTCATACCGATCCAGGCGGTCCGATGCAGCCAAGTCATTTAGGTTCCAAGATTTCATGCTCTGTGTTGACGACTATTCACGCAAAATGTGGATTTTCTATCTTCGCAAGAAAAGTGAAGCCTTTGAAACGTTCAAAAAGTTCAAAGTGGCAGTTGAGAAAGAAACTGGTCGTCACATCAGAACTCTCCGCTCAGATCGAGGGGGGGAATTCACCAGTGATGAGTTCAGAGACTATCTACAAACTCACGGATTCGCCGACAAATGCCTCCTCCACACACACCGCAGCAAAATGGTGTGTCGAGAGAAGAAATCGTACTATCATGGAAATGGTGCAATGCATGATCGATGATTCGAACTTGCAAAGACATTTTGGGCGTAAAAAAAACAAAGTGTATTTGCTAAACAGAGCACCCACAATCGCTCTTGATGGAATTACACCACAAGAAGCATGGTCAAAGAGGAAACCATCCATTGCACACCTCGAGTATTCGGGTGCAAAGCCAGCATGCACATACCCAAAAGTAATGAAAGAAATTGGACATGAAGTCACAAAATCTCATCTTCACTGGATACAAGTGAAGAGACTCTTGGGCATGATCGATGGATCCTAAGACCGTAAAAGTCTACACAAGCAGAGATGTTGAGTTTTTCGAGAAGAAGGAAGAGACTCCTCCTCCTGACTCGCAAGATGTAGATTTTTCACCAGCTTGTAAAAACTGAAGCAAATGTTCCTCGTAAGATGAAAGTGATGATGGGGATGATGGTGTTGATCAGATAGAACCACAACCCATGGGAACAGCTCAACGTATGCCTAAATGGTGTACAAGTACATTACGAGATGCAAGATTGGATGCTCCACCGGATACATCCACCCTTGGACCACGGACTCGCAAAGAAAGCAAGAGAAGAAGTTAACTTTGCTTTGATGAGTAGAGTCATCAAATGACGAGCCCTCTACACCCAGAAGCCCTACACCAAAAGCTTGGAAAGATGCCATGGATTCTCGAATATCAATCAGTGATGAAGAATAACACTTGGCAGCTTGTCGATCTTCCACCAGGGAAGAAACCCATTGGATGCAGATGGATATTCAAAACTAAGTACAAAGCAGATGGGACAATGGACAAGTGTAAAGCAAGACTTGCAGCAAAGGGGTATGCACAGAAAGAAGGCATTGACTATGAGGAGACATTTGCTCCCACAGCTAAGATCAAAATGATCAGATGATCTTTGCTCTAGCTGCTCAGTTTGGTTGGAAAGTCCATCAAATGGACGTAAAAAGTGCCTTCCTGAATGGAGATTTGCAAGAAGAAGTCTACATGACTCAACCTGAGGGATATGTTGTACCTGGTCAAGAAGAAAAGGTATGCAGACTCATGAAATCTCTGTATGGCCTCAAACAGGCACCCCGGCATGGTACATCAAGATTGATGAGCATCTCGCACAACATGGATTCGCTGAATCCATACGATCCCAATCTCTACCTCAAAAGCAAGGGGGAGATGGTGATTGTTGTAGTTTATGTCGATGATCTAGTCATCACCGGCGCTCAAGTTGAAGATGATTGATGAAACAAAGAAAGATCTTAAGCGATCATTCAACATGACAGATCTCGGGCTTATGCACTCATCGTCTTGGACTCGAAGTATGGCAGTAAAGAGAATCACATCTTTGTTTCTCGATGAAATATACCAAGACAACGCCGAGAAGTTTAGGATGATGGATCGCACACCAATTGCTACACCTATGGAGAACAGACACGCTTATCTCGCTCGATCCATCTCCCGAGGTAAGTGCCACTCTATCGGCAAACTGATGGGAGTCTCATTTACCTAACCTACACTAGACCGATATCGCTTTGCAGTTGAGCTATCTATCCAGTTCATGCAAGAACCCAAAATTTGTCATCGAAAGCAGCAAAGCGCATTTTGAGATATCTCAAAGGATCAAGTAGATCTTGGTCTAGAATACAAGAAGAACGAAAACTTTTCTCGACTGGATATTCGGATTCGATCATGCAGTAACATTGATGATAGAAAATCCACTGGATTTGTATTCTTTATGGATCTCGACCAATATCATGGGGAAGTAAGAAACAACACTTTGTTTCTCGCTTCTTCCACGAAGCCGAGTATCGCTCTCGCAGAGAAGTCGTCTGCGTGAAGCGATTTGGCTACGTCGCATACTGGAAGGACTTGGAATACCACAGGACAAACCGACTACCATGTATGTTGACAACGAAGGTGTTCTCAAACTTGTTCGCAATCCAGTTTTTCACGAGAGAACAAAGCACATTGAAGTTCAAGTTCATTTCATACGCGAACATGTGTGAAGCACAACATCCAGCTTCAATTTTGTCCAACGGCTGAACAACGAGCAGATATTTTCACAAAGTCACTTGCACGTGACAAGTTCGAGTTGTTCAGAGCATTTCTCTCCTCATCTCTTCAGACAATGCACAATTAAGGGGGGGAATGTTAGGATAAAATTTATTATCCTAATATTTAATTATGCATAGTTGGATTATTTAATTAATTTTAAATAATTATATTGTTATATGGTTAATCAACCATATTTGTCTGTATTCAGATTGTTATATTGTTTTAAACAATATATTTGTCTTTATGTAATTTTGCTTCCCGGATGTTATTGGAAGCTTGTTTATTCTCGGGTTTGTGGTCGCACTCCGGCAACTCATTTTCCCTGATGTATTTGGTCGTGCAATATCTATAAATATTGCAGCCCATCCTCTCGTAATTTTTACCGATTGAGATCAATAAAATCTACACAAAGCTTCCGTCCCTGTTTCTCAATCAACAACTTAATCAAAATTCGGGATCGGCATAACCCCACACTAGTTAGGTTTCCCATTCTCGAGTAACCCTTTTCTTCTTTGTCTTCAAAAAGATGTAGCACCTCCTGTGTGTTTGGTCTTAAAAATTATACCATTTAGTTAGTGTGGTTTATGGTATATATTTAATACTATCAACTCACACATGTAATCCCTTCAAGCATTTGAAATCCTTCATCAAATCCCGGCCTCTATTTTAAATTCACCGAGCTTTTTGTCCATGTCATTGATTATATTTCAAATTAGCTTTCCACTTTAAGAGTCTTCTTCTAAAGGTTAACCAATCGTAGCTTGAATTATTCCTCATTTACACTTATTTCCTTTTCCATATCCTCCACATCCCGCAACATTTTATTCATGTTATCTTTGTATTTAGTGGTAAATACTTTTATGTCTAGGAAACTTTTCTCTTGTAGTTTATGGTGGATGCGCATGTAAACAATTAATTATTGTCATGTGAAGCTCAAAATATTTTTCTATGAAACGAAACTTTCTTGGTCAACTATTTTTCTAGTTCCTCACCTTCCTTTCTTATTTTCTAAACCTGGACCATGTCCTTGTCAACTTTGCTTTCTCTAGTTGCCTTTCCCACACACCATCCTCCTTGGGGTGATATTCATGAGTTCGTGAGGCCAAACCTTAAATGATTTTGAATCCAAAACACCATATGATTCCATTACGACCATTTTCAATACCCGATTCATATTTCATTTTAATTTTTAAGCTCATTCACCTTTTGGCATGAAGGAGCAACAACGGTGACCTAGAATATCACGAAAAGTGGTGAGGCCTAGGATCAAAAATGATATATTCAAAATGTTGGAATCCAAGGTCTTTCCATTGACTATTTTTGGTGTCCAACTCTTCTCGTAACTCCCAAAATATTCAATACAAGGTCACTTTCTTTGTTTAAGCTTGCATTCCATGTGCCCACTCTAACACGATTTTTCTTAGATGGATCCCAGTAATACTTGCCTCCAAACATCTCCTTGAAACTACCATGGATCACTCCATTTCTCTTCATCACAACCTTCAAATGGGTTGAGCCCTTACGATTATCTTCCGAAAGATATTATTTTGTTGCAACATGACTAAAAATAGCCATTATAGTGCTTCCAGAAACACTATTCCACCTTAGAGCTTAGTAGCTTCATAAATCAACTTAGATATACTTCCTGCACATGAAACACACTTAAAAAGTATGTTATCATGTTCCTCTCCGTGAGAATGAGGATGAAACCGAGTCAAAATTACCAAATGAGTCAAAGGTTGGCTAGAGGAAGGGTTCATAATGGCGAGAAAGAGGATTTCAAGTGGGGGGTTGGTTTTCATGGCCAAAATTTTAAATTTTCCATGTTAGACATTTATCATGACAAAACGTTGGAATCAAGATCATGAGCCACAAGAATCAAAGGCGTTCTACTAGAGTCGACATACTACATTTGAAAGTGTGAACATATTTCTACCATGTTCACACTAAGGAGGAATGTTAGAAAAATACATTGTTAGTGCTCACATATTTATGTGTTGGGTGAATATATTTGTAATAATCAAATGTAGGTAAATGTTTTGTTGAGAAAAAAACTCATATTGAGTGTGGGTACATTGAGTTGTAACAACAATTCAACTTAAGATAGAATGTGTGATATAATGTAGGGATTATGATAGATTCATGGAGGAGAGATGAGAGGGATTCAATATGAAGTTTGAATCCATAAAAATAGGAGAAAAACCATCTATAAATGTAATTCTCTCACAATGTTTTATTATCCTGAGTGAATTCAAGAAGCCTATTATTTTTTTAACACAAATTAACTAGTTTAAAGCAAGATCAACACCATAATGATCTAAAGTTAAATGCAAAGCTAAGGAATGAAACATCAATGATAAAAGCTTAATAGCATAACAATGGAGATTAAATGAAACTAACATCTAACATCTAAGCATGCCTACTAGTATGTTTGATTAACTAACATAGACCTAAATAGATCTAGGAGAAATCAAATTGGGAATGGTTGCTACTCCACAAATGGTGAGGAGATCTCTCTAACACAAGACTACAATGTCATGTTAGATACCCTCCTACTAACCATAATGAAGGCTTTAGGCAAAGATGAGCATGTGAATCCTTAAAGGAGTTTAGGCTCTTTAACATATATCTTATATGAGGCTACTAATAAAAGCATGGTGTAAAATATTAAGGTAAGAGGTGCACTCTTTTTATAGTTTTCCTTTTGGGAGAAACTTGTATTTTGGTGCATGTGGGACTAAAAGCCCCAAATTAGATTAGAATTTATAATCATGATTAGGCCTTTGCTAATCACAATTAGTGAATTACCAAGTGATTAAGAGGTGTGGAGCCTTAATCAACCGCTTAGGGTCAACTAGGAGGCTAAGATAAGCTTTTGAAGTTTTTGAGACGTTGTGGAGGAAAGTGGGGTGATTTTGAGTGGTTATAAGAGGGTTTTAAGCCAAATATTAGGGTATATTGACCAAAACAAGGGCAAAATAGGCTTAATTAGCTAATAAACGCTAATTGTCTATTTTGAAGAGGATTTTGACTTATGATTCATTGTAAAGTGGCATCTTGAATGCGAAAGAGGTTTGGTGATCAACAAAGTGTTGTTAATTGAAAAAGTGGTAAGAAACATTAGTTAATTAGAGTGAAAATCACTAATTATAATGGAATTGGTGAGAATGAGAGTGAGTTTGTGTGCGTTTTGGCAATAAGATTGCAAAAGTGGGAATTTAGGTGTCTACATTTTTGTTGTTTGAGGTGAAGTTAGTGAATTCACTTCAAATATAGTAGACAAACATAAACATGTAAATTTTTGAAGAAAAATTAGTGGAGATGAAGGATGCCCCCTCGAGTGTCGATGGGGTGATAGAAGAAGTCAATCAATGATCAAAAATATGATTGAAATGGATAGAAGAAATAGGATAAAATAGGTGCGAAACCCTTGGTTATGGAGAGGGGAAAAGAATAGGGATAAACATGGGTGTTTATTTCCCCAAGTGATTTGGAAGAGAAAATTAGTAATGATAATAATGATGGAGAAGAAATGATTAATGGAGAATATAGGAACATGCTCATCTTTGTATTTGGTCTTCAATACACAACTTATTTATATCATTTTCGCCCCTATGATTCTACATCATTGGTCTTTATTAAAAATAAAAAAAGTATAATATAACATGAAAAACTAAATTACTAACATTTTTTCCATTGCTAAAAATACATAACTCCATGCAACATACATTATGCAATGCAAAACGAGAAAGTAAAATGACACTTAACTCCATGCACACATACGATGTAATGCAATGCAATACGAGAAAGTAAACCAACTAACCTAATAGAGAAACAAACACAATCACATATACTCAAACAAACATCGTTTAAGACAGTTGTACCAATGTTTTTTTATCAAGCTACAATTCCCGAATGTTTGTGTTGTAATGACAAGGGTTAATAATGGTGCCCCAAGCAATAACACATGCGAGGGGAATAAGAGGACACAAGTAGTCCCATGGAAAAGAGAGGACACAAGTATTCCCATCAATGATCCACAAGTCAAAAGTTTTCATGCACTATGACATAGTCTATGAGCTGTTAAAAACCAGGCATGTTGCATGGGAGTATTGAGCATAGCATGCAACCTAGCTTTTGTTAATGGAGGTAGATCATGATGATCCGCAAGTCATTTGAGACCAGAACAAGCAAAAACCTTAGAAAGATGCTTTTGTAAGACATATTTTGATGTTCGAGGATAATGCAATTGACACAGGCTTTAGCTGCATATATGTTGTTTACCATTTTTGTAAAATTTTAAAAATTTTACAATTTTTTGAATTTTTAATGATTTTTTAAAAAAACAAATTTGGGTTTTGATTGTTTTCCAATTTGTGTGGGTTTTTGTTTTTTGAAACATATTTGATTTTTTTTAATATTTTGAAACATATTTGAATGTTTTTTATTTTTTATAATTTTTCTAAAGCTATGTATAGGAAATAAAGAAACGTGGATGCCCCAATGACAGATGGGATGTACAAGGGCAGAATGCCATGCATATGCAAGAAAGTGAAGATGTGAAAATTCCCCAATGTTAGCTGGGAATATTCAAAGGAAAACTCTTCACACGTAGAAGATGGATCAAGGCCAATATGGATAGGTTCAACATGATGATGAATGTAACCCAATGACATGCGTTAGGAAGGAGCAAGGATGCCCCCAACGTAAGCTAGCCAAGAAGCACATGATAGAAAGAAGTGGAAGATTATTTTTGTGAAGGGGACAAAGGTGTCCGCAAACATGGAAAAAAGGAAATATTATACACATGGATGTTTTGAACGAAGTAGAAGAACAATATGAATGTTGTGAATGTAGCTTATAAGCCTCATGATGAAGAAGTGATTAGCCAAAGACATGAATCGTGAGACAAGATACGGACTAGAGTAAGAGTTTGAACAAGGTCCAAAAAAAAGACACTTGGTAACATACTAATCATGTTTTCTCATAGAGATCCAGTGTGTGCATGTGGAAATTTATTACCTCTTGAAAGGAAGATTTGATAGACAACAAGTGAAGACACCATAGCCAATGTGTAGGAATGATTTATTTTTCAAAGTTGATTTTTTTTTTTTGTGAATGGATTTGTGGAAGGAGAGTTGTACATTGCTCCATTTCCAGCCAAGTGTCCATAGCCCCGATGGAGATGCATTTGATTCTAATCAACATTTCTCTATTACTCAATCAGGCATCCATAGCCCCGGTAGAGATTATTGGAAATACCCCAAGAGAGAGTTATATATCAATTTTCTTTTGCTTTTAGCTTTGGATTTTTGATTTGATTGATTTTTTTTGCTTTCTGAAAACTTATTTCAGCTCTCTTGTTTGACAAGGGGTTAAGAACCATTGATGGCTTGATGGAAGGAGGTGGAATAAGTGCTTGTGATGATGACATTGGCTAGTGTCAACAAATATGTCCAAAAGTTCTTCACAACAAGTTTTTAGATGTTGATTGTGATAGGATCTCTATGAGGTCAGTCATTCTTTAATTTACCAAGGTGATAAAAGACCAAGGCCAAATGGATACCATAGAGATAAATGTCACAAAATGCATGTGAAATAGGCTAACCAAAATATCATCGAAGGGATGAAAATGGTAGGAAGACTTGCAGAAGAAGAAAAGAAAGGGAAGAAAGAACATCCATGTGTATGCAATACCTGATTGCAATGTGTGTTCATTTACCTTTGATTTTTTTGAAATGTTTTTTTTTTCATTTTTTTGTATTTTGTCTTTTTTTTGAAAAGTGGGACCGACAAGGTCATTGGTGTGATAAGATCCAACAAAATGTTAGTAATTTCCTTGATAAGGAATATTAGGCATGTTTTCTTATCAAGAGTTCATATTATCCCCGATCTCGATGATCGTGGTGAGCTCATACTCAACAAATGACTACGATTTATCTTGAAACATGGATTTGCATGTGGGAGATTGAGGTCCCTATCCAGAGGTTTATACACTTTGTGCCATACTTGATGAGTGCGTTGATGTACATTTTTTAATCGTGTTTGATTTTGAACTTTAAGATCGTTTGAATTTTTGGGAGCTTTGGAGCTCTTGGAATTTTTAATCTTAGTTGGATGAAGGAACCATTTGGGTTTCCAATAAGCGTGACTTGTTTGATCTCGAGAAGTAGGAGAAGAAAGTGGAAGAATAGAATTGATGTGAGAAATGATGGTGGGTTTTGCCACAATCATTGATAGAAGAAAATGTGATGGATATGAAGGATATGGTCCAAGAATTGAAGAGGATGGGCTACAGGAGGTGTCCCATAGAATGAAGATAAAGGACTACAAGGATGTGGCCCTAAGATTGAAGATGAAGGACTTCCTAGAGGTGTCCCATAGATAGAAGATGAAGGGATACTAGGATGTGGCCCTAGGATTGAAGATGAAGGACTTCTGGAGGTGTCCCATAGATAGAAGATGATGGGCTACTTGGACGTGGCCCAAGAATCGAAGATGAGGGATTTCTAGGATGTTCCCCAATATAGACAAAGAGGGTCTATCCGGAGGTGAGCCACATATAGAAGAAAATGGGCTACTAGGAGGTGAGCCACACATAGATGATGAAGGGCTACTTGGAGGTGCTCCACATATAGAAGAAGATGATGGGCTACCAAGTGGTGACCCAAGGTGAGATTGTGATTGAGGAATCATGCTATGCAAAGAAGGATGTGAAGAAAAGATAGGATCTTCCTCAATGGTCTTAGGATCTTCCTTAGTATTCGAAAAAAGGAATCAATTTCTTCTTCCCAATACGCAAGCGTATCGAAGTCAAGATTAAATCCTTGATTGTAATCCTCTAGGGAATGTCGTCATGTGACCCCAGAATTCCATGATCATATCCTCATCTTGAGATGAATCGATCGATAGGGGTATTTTTTCTTTGACCATAGGAGGTTGACTAGAAGAAATGGGTCCAACTAGTGTGGAAGATTGAGAAGATGATGACTCAAGAGATGAAGTAGATTTGGATCTAGATGTCTCACGAGTAGAAGAAGACATGGCTTTGAGATAGTTGATTGGTATTGGCTTTCCTAGAAGATGGCATATTGTTGGGAAACAATGAGGATCATGTAGAAAATCAACATATGATTGTGACATAGGATTTCTCGAGTGTTTTTCGTCGACTTAGACGTTGCATGGATCGACTTAGAGATGATTGTGAAATGGGAGTTGACTTAGAAGATTGTGACATAGGTGTCAAATTTTGATTGCGATGAGATGGTCAACTGAGATGATTGTGACATGGAAGTCAACTTAGATGAATGCGACGTGGGTGTTGAATTTGATGATTGTGACATAGGAGTCGACTTAGATGAATTTGGAGTCACCCAGATCTTCAACGGAGGAAGAGGTTGTTGAGGTGGCGAATAAGGGAGGTCTTGCAAAGCAAGGGAGGACCATGACTCAAGAACCAAATTAGATGTTTGATTGATGGATCTTGGAGCCAACAAATCTTCAAAGGAGGAAGATATCATTTAGGTGACTGATAAGGGGAGTCCTGCGAAGAAAGGGAGGATTATGACTTAAGATTTGAATGAAGTGAATAGATTTGATGAGAATTTTCAGAAGATCAAGGTGAATCTAAAGAATCAAAATAATAGTTTGGATCGGAGTCAAAAGAAGAGTGGGAGGAACCTGAATAATAATTTGGATCAGAAGTGTCCAAACCATACCACCAACTATGAGATGAAGGTGGGGAACAAGGTACCCAAATGGGTTCTCTAGTGTGAAGAACCAAACGAGGCTTAGTCATGATAGGCATCCTTTGATGGGAATGTAGAAACTGGGTTCCCTATTGTCATATGTATAAGGAGCCATGTGATAGTCAGTCATTGTTGGAAAATTCCTAGACCTAGATAGCGTAGTTTTTCCAAAGAGAATCTAAGGAAAATAGGTATCACAAAGACACAATTTTGACAAATCAACAAGGTTTAGACAACAAGTTGTAGTTGTAAATGTCAAAATATTTGATCAAAATTGGGAAACACAAAGGACATAAAGGAAAACTCTTTTCCTATGTTCAATTCGATGCAAGAGTTGCTTGATAAGGGATGTTTTTGCTAAGGTTTGACAAATGTGTAGAAGTACTATAATGAACCTAGGAAAAAACAAAGGGATTGGACCCTAGGTAGATTTACGTAGCGTAACAACGCTTAAGTTGTCACAACAAAGAATGATGACTATAGAATAGCCACGAATCCAATTACTCAATGTGAACCCTAGGATAATGAATAAAGGATGATCTACCCTAACAAGGTAATATATATCAAGAAGCACTTAAGATATGACAATTAAGCACATGACTATAATCACAATCACAACAATAGTTTACTCCCTATGTTTTTTTAAGATAGGTTTAAGAACAAATAGTGACAATACAATATTACCACCTAGGTCAAGTTTAAAGATAAACAAGACCTAAATACTAAGAGAGTATTGATGCGATGATCTCCAACAAGGTGTACAAAAACTATTTTGGACACAAACAATGTCTAAGTCCCTAAAAATGGAAGTTACCAATGTGAGCAGTGTAACGACACTATTTGGGCACGTCAATCAAGCCTTGTAAGAAAATAAATATTCTAGTACCAAAATGATGCTATCATGATGCTAACAATGCAACGTCAACACCCTCAAAATCTCAAGACAATGTTGGAATAAAAACTAAGTCTAAGTATACCAAGGAATTATTACTCGTGCGAGCAGCATAACACTACAATATGGAGACTTAAACCAAGTTTCAAAATGGAAACAAGATGTAAGTATCATAATTGTAGGGCTATAATGTGAGAAACGTAACAACTCAAGGGAAGACAATGATAAGACCACCTAACTAGAATGATAATAAGTCTCAATATGGGTTTTGAGACACAAGGGGCTTCTAGAATGTGAGCACGTACCATTCACACTTTCAACTCTTGCATTCGACATTACAACCTAGTCATGCAAGAAGACTACAAAAGTGGTGGACATGTTATTTCTAGTGGTATCCGTGTATATTTGTTCTTCTTTTGTCTCAAAATGAGAAAAAAGAAAACAAAGGAGTAGACCAAATGGTGATGAAACAAACTAAGTATACTTTACCAAAGTTTTGCCTTGCCTTAGGGAAAATGAAAAACTAGAGAAAAGTAACACGTCGTAGGTTTCGTGATGAAATGTCACGCGGTTTCAACTTTAAGAGATTCTTTCCCTTGTTTAAAAAACAAGAGTTTGAATCCAACAAAATTTGTCACTTTGTGAGAGCTCTCAAGTATAATAGCTAAGACAAAATTGGCTCCAACCGTAAAGCTTCCTAGGTGGTTCTCTCTCTATGTGTCACAAGTTTACTTAGAGAGAGCTCGATTTACAAAAGGTTTCCCAAGGAGTATCTCATATTTACTTTACCCCTTATAATAATGAGCATACTAGTGTGTTCAGTTGTATTATCATTGGGGTCACAATGGAAGTAACTTTGACTCTAATCTCACCAAGGCGTACTAATCAAGTCGGTAGTGTGGAGCACTTTCCTATTTTGTTCACAAGGTTCCTCTTGTGTGAACTACTTTAGGATTCCTAGGACCACCCCCATTATTATAACTTAAGGCTTATGTCAAAGGAGTTATGTCCTAGTTAAAGTGGATGAGTCGTAGCTCTTAACCGAAACTTACAAATACAATGTGATGATTGTGGTGTATTTTTTATCTTTTAGACTTAATGTGGTTTTTGTTGTACTCCTTTTGGAAACCTACAATCACACATGAATGTTAGATTTTGGTTTGAAGAGAGCCCTTATTTCTTTGAAAAGCATTTTAGGTCCTTCACACAAATGGTTAGTAGTTCATAAAAATTTACAATATCATCAAAAGAGGATTAAATGTTGTTTTTTGTTCTCAAGATCGTCCAAGAACACGTGAAAAATATACACAACAAACAATCCAACTAGATAGCAATGAAAAAATTTGTAAATCAATAACTACTATAAAATTTGTAAAACAAGGTTTATTCCCAATTAATCCAAGTGCTTCTTAATGAAAGACTAAAATTACTTTTGGTTCCCAAGATCACACTAGGTGCAAGGGAAGAGCATACACAAATTTTAGCCTTTAGTTATTTACTAAGTGAAAAACTCTTAAACTAAAAGATTAAGCATATCAATGAATGATGATTTTTCTTACTTACTCTAAAATAGCAAAAAGTGGTTTAGAAGTGCTTTTGGTTCCCAAGATCACACTAAGTGCAAGGGAAGAGCATACACACCCTATTCCAAACTCAAATAAAGCATGAAAAATCACTTATCAAACCCTAAGCCAATTTAATCAAAAATCCTTTATCAAACCCTAAGGTAATTTTGTTAGAAATATTGCTCTTAAAATTAATAAATTGACAAAAATAACATCTAAAAACCCTTTAAAAATGATAACAGATCTTAAAAACACAAAAATGAATTTTTAAAGTTTGATGAAGTTTACCTGAGTGCATAGGCGCATGTTTTGATGCATAGGCACAAGCTTTAGTGCACAGGCACACTTCTATAAATTTTACATAGTTTAGTTATGTATAGGCGCATCCAGAGAGGCGCAGACGCATTTCTAGAGGCATAGGCATGCTATTTCCTGTAGGTGCTCAACCTATCTTCCGGAGGCCATAACTTTTGCTCTCGACCTCGAAACAACTTTGTTTTTTTTTGCGTTAGAAAGGTATTGAAGTGAACTATGCAATGGTAACATAAATTTGGGTTGTAGAATTACCAAGAATTTATGGTATTCATTTTTAGAAAACTAGTCCTTTTCTAACATATCTAAATGCTTTGATGAATGTTGTTTTGAGAAGATTTCTTGAAAAAGGTTAATCTTTGGTATTTTGAGGGAATTTTGATAAGGCTTCGCCTCCTTATATCCTACAAGGAACATGAAAACACAACTTCTACCACTAATCTATTTGAAACAACTATCAAAATGGAAATTGATCTACAAAAACTTTGAAAATTACTCTAAAAACTTGAAATTAATCTAAAAATCTTGAGAAACTAATTTACAAAAGCTTGAAAGTAATCTAGAAAGCTTTGAAAGTAATCTAGAAAGCTTGAAATTAATCTAAAAAAGCTTGAATTTAAACTAGAAAACTTGAAACTAATCTAGAAAACTTGAAATGAAAAACTTTGAAACTAAGTTTAAAAGCTTGAAAAATGAATGCAATGGGGTTTGTCCCACCAGGCATGCCAAATGATAACACCCCAAACTTTTAACACAAATTAACTAGTTTAAAGCAAGATCAACACCATAATGATCTAAAGTTAAATGCAAAGCTAAGGAATGAAACATCAATGATAAAAGCTTAATAGCATAACAATGGAGATTAAATGAAACTAACATCTAACATCTAAGCATGCCTACTAGTATGTTTGATTAACTAACATAAACCTAAATAGATCTAGGAGAAATCAAATTGGGAATGGTTGCTACTCCACAAATGGTGAGAAGATCTCTCTAACACAAGACTACAATGTCATGCTAAATACCCTTCTACTAACCAAAATGAAGGCTTTGGGCAAAGATGAGCATGTGAATCCTTAAAGGAGTTTAGGCTCTTTAACATATATCTTATATGAGGCTACTAATAAAAGCATGGTGTAAAATATTAAGGTAAGAGGTGCACTCTTTTTATAGTTTTCCTTTTGGGAGAAACTTGTATTTTGGTGCATGTGGGACTAAAAGCCCCAAATTAGATTAGAATTGCTAATCATGATTAGGCCTTGCTAATCACAATTAGTGAATTACCAAGTGATTAAGAGGTATGAAGCCTTAATCAACCGCTTAGGGTCAACTAGGAGGCTAGGATAAGATTTTGAAGCTTGCTGAGATGTTGTGGAGGAAAGTGGGGTGATTTTGAGTGGTTAGAAGAGGGGTTTAAGCCAATATTAGGGTATATTGACCAAAACAAGGGCAAAATAGGCTTAATTAGCTAATAAATGCTAATTGTCTATTTTGAAGAGGATTTTGACTTACGATTCATTGTAAAGTGGCATCCTGAATGCGAAAGAGGTTTGGTGATCAACAAAGTGCTTGTTAATTGACCAAAGTGGTAAGAAACATTAGTTAATTAGCAGAAATCACTAATTATAATAGAATTGGTGAGAATGAGAGTGATTTGCGTGCGTTTTGGGAATAAGATTACAAATGCGGAATTTATGTGTCTACAAGAAGAAAACCAAATAGGTATATTCCACTTGATTTTCTTTCCACATTAAACTAAGAATATGGGAGACACACTTGAGTTAAAGGAAATTAAACTATGGAATAAGCTCACAAATGAAAAAATGGATTCCTTAGATAAAAATATGACTTAAGACATGGTAAAATTCTTTGCTAGTAGAAAACCAACTAAATGCAAATGGGTGCTTAAGAAGAAGTTCAATATAGAAGGGAAAATGGAGAAGTATGAAGCTTTCTTGGTAAAAATGGATTCTCCTAGGTAGAGGTAATCAATTTGGTGATATTATTTCTCATGTTGTTAACTTCCATTAGATTTTTCAATTGTTGTTGCTTTCGATCTTGAAGTGGAACTAATGGATGTAAACACAACATTTCGCATGGGGAGTTTTATGAATAGATCGACATGATGTGGCTAGAATTTTTTTTTAAGTCAATGGAATGAGGACTTGGTTTATAAGTTCAAGGATCCTTTTTACAACTTGAAGCAATCATCGAGGATGTGAAATTCCAAAAGTTTGACAATTATGTGTTAGGACTTGGGTTCATATGAAGCAAAGTTGGTCACTTTTTATGTTTCAAATATGTTGGCAATACTTTTTTTTCATAATTTTATGTGGATGACATGTTAATTGATAACAACAAGGAAATATTCGAGTAAGATAAATCTTGGTGTCATCTCAATTTGATATGAAGGATCTATGTATTGCAAAATTAATTTTGGGTATAGAAATTCAAAGGAATCGACCACACAAGAAACTATGGCTAGATAAGAAGAAATATCAAAGACACTAGGTTTTCACATTCCATAAATATGATAATATAAATTCCTGGAAAACATTGTGTATGAAATTTTAAAAGTGATGTTTCATCATCAAGATGCAAAAGAAGAAATACGCCGAGTTAATGTAAGGTAGAAGGTTGTTGAGCTGATTTTTTTCTCAAAAGGATTGTCCAATGTGAGAATCTTGTGTAGTGTGCGTAGGGGTGTTTTGTGTGTGTATGTATGCCCCATTTTTATTTTTGATATCATTTAAAAATTGGTCGGCCTTGCTTCTCTTTTATAAATTTATCAATTCATTCTCTTCATGAACTCAATCATCGATTTAGTTCGAGTTTTTATCGCATATCAAAAGTACCCTCACACTCTCGACACTAAATCCTAATCAAATCTAATTTTTTGAATAAAATTACTAATAAAATAAAATAAATAAATTCAAGCTCAAATTTAAAGTGACAAGTAGACATTGACTTACCATATTAAATATAGATTCATTTGTTTAAACCATGGGTTAAATTTGATGTCCGTTTAGACATTTTTGATAACTTTAGACGTAAAACACTAACAAATCTTTGAAATAACCATCTCACACAACTTACATATTTAAAATGTGATAGCCATTATTAATACACACATATAAATTATTTATCCATTTTATTAATAATAGATAAATAACATTATTTTGTATTTTTGAAAATGATGGTAAAAAAACACACCCTTCCAAATTGTTTAAGAAACATAAGTGACTATCAAAGTTAACCCCTACATTTTCAACTACACACCCTTCCTTACATTCACACATCCATGGCTCAATTATAACCATATGTGAATCTCCCATATTACAACAACTTCCTTTTTCCCTATTCATGTCTCCTACTTTACACTTTTTACTATCCCAAAATCCAACAAGACACCATAAAATCATCACTCATGCCCTTTTACACTCCCAAAATCAAACACAATCAATTAATTTGGAACCAAAACATCCCTCTCTCCTTTTTATGGCACCCTTTCATGGCCCACGGTGCCCTCAACAAAACAATGGGTCCCTATCCCCTAGGGCCACATAACAAAGTCCCCATACAAAAGTGCCCTACTTAAACCCTATTTTTTTTTTTAGACCATTACAAAAAAACAAAGAAAACCAACTTGACTTAGGTATACAAAGAGCAATTAAAAATCACATCTCACCAATTAAAACTACCTTTTAAAAAAAAAAACATTAAAAAAATTGTTTAATCGTTGTAAAACATAAACAATTGAAAAATAATAATATTTTAAACAGGAATAATATATTTCCAAACCCATATAATAATGTAATTAAATTGAGGGTATCAATTAAATTTTTTATTAATAAAAAATTAAATATTAATTAATAATAAATTCATTTAATAGTGATAAAGAAATATATCAAGTCAGAAATGTTTTCTTTTTGAAAGATGAATTGTCCTGGTGCTAACTTTAGAAAGGACAATGTTGAATTAAAAATTTCCTTGACAGGTGTGATTGATCTGTCACTTACAATATTCTCACGTACAACGTGTAACATAAGTTGTGTTTTGCTGACCATTGAGAATCCAAAGACGCCAGCATTTAATTAAAATAAGGAAAAAGTCTGCGTGGGCCCCGCCGACACGGTTCGGTGACGTCAGGTCAAAGAAGATCGTGCTTTTACACTTGACAGCGATTTATGTCGTTATTTACGTGTGAAGTGGCGTCAAATGTCAACACTGGCGGGCCCCACGTCTAACAAAAACCAAAGACCCGTCGGGTACCGTCAACCTCTCCACCTCATACGACGTTAAATTTCGACGCTTTTCTTATTCTTTTGACGGCGGAAATGAATGAATCTGGTTTTTTAAATGGCCTTTTTTTGTTCCTAGTGCTTGTAAACGGCGGCTTTGAATTTATAATTTAATAAATTTAAATCTATATATACTTTACGAGTATTTGTCCACACACGTGAAAAATAGTTGACGAATATTTGTTCTGGTGGGTGGAAATCCCATGTAAATTAATATGAGGGTGGTTTCATTTACCATAGATTGCCCTCAGATTTGACGCTTGTCTCAGCATTTTTACCTCTATTTGAAGTTTATTACAAATTTACCCATTATTGATTGCCGGGTTTATTTGTCTGCGTTTTTATCTCAATATAAAGATGAAAATGTTTAGCTTTGTTTATTCATGAGACACTTCAACTTCGGCAAAGAACATTCAAATTGAAGTCATCAAATACAAATAATTACAGGCATATCAATTCTTACTTCCAAATAACTCTTTTCGTGTGGTTCTTAAGATATCTCATACGCAGACAAGTTGGTCCAGATCTGTCAAACAATGTACATTCTATTGGTTCCAATTCTTCAACCTTTTTGTAGTTGATTTGTTGTGTTTTTTTCTTTTTCTTTTTTGGAGACGTTTTTAGCACCCCCTTTATGCATTGGTCCTTGTCGCCATAAGCCATTCTTGACCTTTTGTGGACGTTAATATTTAAATTAAATTAAATTATCTAATCTTATTAATCTTTCATGGATTATAATTGGAAATATTAAATGAACTTGTTTTTAAATAAAAATATGTATATTTTGTAAATAAATTTTGATTATTTTTATAATTTGTATAAATTATATTATTCTATTTTCTTGAAGGATAATCGCTGAAATTATGTTAATGTCTTGAAAAAATCTATTAAAGAGTAAGGTCGCCTATTAAATCTCAACCCCGGCCATTTACCCACCAACACTATTGTTTAGTTTTTTGTATACATCTTATTTTCGCTCTTTCATGATTTTTTTGGTAGCACATATTAATCTCTAGTGTATATATTAAGGAGCACATTGTGATTGGGGTGGACCGATTTATAGCACATTGTGAGATATTATTGCAGCATTTCTATTCCTATCACCACCATATACCACTTTTTCATCAACTTCAATTTGTTTTCCATAAATTGTATGCTCCTTGCTCTTTCTCCATCTTCCTTCATATTACATACAATTGACGTAATTGTTCTTGCCATTGACATTTCAACATATATAGTTTCAATCAACATTATCACCAAGCCAATGATGTTGGTTGAAACTAAGTCATAACTCGAAGGGGTGTGTGTGTGTGTGTAGAGAGAGAGATCTTAAGGTTTATTGGAGGTTACATAAAGGAAGGCAACTTGGAGCATCATGGCATCAAGATATTCAAGAATAGGAGTTGAACTAGTAAGGTCTATCTTATTCTTTAGAGTCTACAATTAGAGGTTCACTTAGTTCTTCTTCATATCCATTCTAGACTCCATCCACAACAACCTCTCACAAGGTGGTACAAATCAATGGGTAAGATTAACACATTAACAATTTGACTCTACATAAGTTTATCTAACCCTATCTCTTTTCCTCTCTTTTCTTGAAGATTTTTCTTTGTATCATGTACTAGATAGCATGCTCTTGTCTCTTACATTATAGTTTTTTATTTTACAACTCTCCCTTTTTCCTAGAGACATCCTTACGAGTATTAGATTAGATACCTCTTGTTGACACCAAATGACACTTTCTTACTCCTCGACTCTTTCTTTTACCTGAGGCACACCTTCAAATCTAATAAGATCTTTCACCTCATATCCTTGATGATTAAGTTTAGATTCTCCTCAGTAGCTCCTTTACAACTTTTTATACACGTAACTCTTGTTCTATAACTCCGGATTGACATTGTGTATGTTGAACGTAAATAGTATTTGGCTTAGATACAACTTTTACCCAAAAACATTTACAAAATGCTTCACATTCTCCTCACATCACCAACAATTCAAATAAAAGTATTTAGTGTGGAGAAAGTCACTAACACCATGTAATAAAAAGAAATGCAAATTCTTTCCTTTTTATTTCTCCGATATCCATTCTAACTAATATTTACCCTAATAAAAAAATTAAATGTATAATAACCATGTTTATTTCTAATGATATTGTAACTCTAATTATACATGTATGGAATGCATAGTTATGTATAATATGCATAGTTATGTGTCCTTTCAGTAAATCTATATAAAAATTGACGGCCAAGTTTTAAATATACAAATCGCGTGTGACTGCTTAGATAAGATATTTACAAGTATTTTACGTCTAAAATCACTAAAAACATCTAAACGGCCGTCAAATTTAACCCATGCGTGTAAATTCTTTCCCCGTTTATTTCTCTTATTTCCATTCCAACTAATATTTACCCTAATGAAAAATTAAATGTATAATAACATTGTTTATTTCTAATGACATTGTAAGTCTAATTCTACATGTATGGAATGCATAGTTATGTGTCCTTTGAGATTTCAAATTGTTCCTAGGTGATAAACTCATAATTTGTTATAACGCATATGAAAGATTAATGACAATATGCTAAATGTCTTGGACTTAAAATTATATGCATAATTCTTTAAATCAGATATTGGAATTTTATTTTATATGAATGAATCTAGGAAGAATGCTAATTGTTAATGCGAAGATGGTTAAAATGAATATTTACTATGAGGAAAAATGAATATTTATGAGGAAAAATGAATATTTAATGTGAGGAAAAATGAACACCACCTAATCTGGAAATTATTTCCAAAGGCGGTAGAAACGAAGACAAAAGAAGATGCTTTTTTCTTATTATACACTCGATAAAACCCAGATATGACTTGTCGTTAAGAGGGTCAATAAGACATTGGCCAATGAAAAGTGGCACATTAAAATGAATCCCTAGGCAAAAGCACAAGCGTAGGTCAGCTAATTAAAATGATTGGTAAGGCAATTAGGTTATGTAATCTTATAATATATTTAACATATAAAATAAGATTAAAATTTTGACAATTTGAGTATCCACGTTGGTTCATTTGGCTAACTCACGATTGAGGTGAGGTGTTTGAGATTGTGGGTCCAATTTCTAATTTATTTGTGGGGAGTGGTGGGATCGACTTTTGATCTATTTGTGGAGGCGTAGAGTGGTCCACTATTATGTGCTTGAACGTTTAGGGAGCTCACCTTGTATTAGAGCTCCGCAACTCCATACTACTCGGATAAATCTTGATTTTCTCTAAATCAGCTCCCCCAAAAAGAGGAAAAAAACAACTTGAAAATAGAAATCATTTTTAGTCGCATTCACTTGTTTTTGTAAATAGAGTTATGAGAGATGTTATGGATGGCGCCACGATACACTATAGTAGCACAAGATGGGCGATTTCACCTTGTACTCCATACCTTTGGATTGTTAGACAAAACTTGATTTTCTCTAAGTTAACCCAAAAAAAGAAAAAAAAACTACTTGAAAATAGGAATCATTTTTATTTCTACTCACTTTTATTTCGTGAATAGAGTTATGAGAGATATTATGGATGGCACCATGATAAAATGTAGTAGTATAGGATGGAGAAAGTATAAGAAGCAATGACAATGGGTGAGTTGGCATAATTGGTAAGTATAATATTCATCATTTTTATATTTATTTATTTATTTAGGGAGGGAGGAAGGAAGGAATCGTAATAATTGGGAGGCCAAGGGTGTAATTTTGTCCATTTTGGGAAATGTATAGCATTGGCATGTATTATACCATTATGGTCAATGAGTGTATGATGTTTACACCCTTATTAGATTATGTGAAATCTAAGAATTAGTGAATTAGGTACACTAAAGGATGTAAGGGGAGCTATAGGGGGTTATTATGATTAATTAACTTCCAAAATTAATTATGTAATATCAGAATAATGCATTAATACTTGCAACTAATGTACGAAACAAGATATGAACTTGAAAACACAAGAGGATGAGTGCACTTAGTTGATTACAGATGGATCTGGGAGGTTCTGGGAGTGCACACGCTTGAAACAGAAGAATTGTGTATGATGATATTTTGTTCTAGAACTGTGACTTAAAACTCGATGTAGGGTACGACCATATAACTTTGTCATGACCATCTCATGTACGAGATGAACCTATTGTGCGCTTCTTAGAACTAGTTAGTTTCTAGTTCAGAACTCTCAAACCTGTCACCTTCCCGGAAATATTTTTTTGATGTCAAATCCTAGTAGTCACATCACCATGTTGTGAAGCCCTCTGAATATTTTGAACATGATCTCAAACCGCAAACATGGATGGGAAACCCTATAAAACAAATATTAGTTGGGTTGTAGGCACCCCCTTGCACTGCCAATATTGACACTACTTTGAAGAGGCCTTAAACAAATGTATGTTGTTCTATGTTGGAAATGTGTTATATATTTTCCATGAGTTGCACTCTTCTAGACTATTTAACTTGATGTGGCCGCAAGGGGTCTTAGAGTACATTATTGTAAAGTAAAATGGTTGAGTTAATACAATAATGAGATAAGTTACAACGTTGGGTTTTTTACCCAAAAAGGTTTCGCAACATATATATTGTGTATTATGTTCTTTTGCATTTTTCATTTTTATACTTCTATTTATCTTAAAGATTCTATGCAATATTTCTTCTCTCATATTTACTTATTGGATCAACTTCTCTTCATTCTTCACCTAACATGTGATATACAAATGAATGCAACTAGATTTGGTAACTTCTTTGACTATTCTTGAGTTGAGTTTGAATCTTGTTAAAATACTTGGAGAAGAGATGTTTGAGTTCTTGTGGATGACAAAGACTGATGTCTTGACTTGGTAAGAAGCTTTAGATTTGTAGAGATTGTTTCCCTAATGAATGTAAATGTGCCTTTGTGATATTTCAAAGTATCCTTAGGTTCCTTTTGTAAGTGTGGAAGTTAGTGTATCGAGTGTAGTGCCACGATTCCCGGTTAGAAAATGAGGTAGTGTTAGCTTGCTTATATAGGGTTTCAAGATGAATTATCAAAGAAAGGTTAACCTAGAGGGAGTAAAAGACCCATTGGAGAATTTGGAATTAAAATCAGAGATGGAGGATATGTTGGTGCAACATTGTACATATAGGTTTGGATTGGATATAAATTTGTGACCAAATTGTATGGCCTTGACCATGGATGAAAAACATGTTAAATGAAGTTTTCACCCTGTCATGTTGACTTACTATATGGGTTTTGTGCATTGTACTCTAAAAATGTGTCAATATATCGGTGTGCAAAGATAAACAAACTAGACAAAAGAACTTGGGATTTACTAAGCGGGAATAGAAAGGTTGTGTTTATATTAGCAAGATTGCATTGACAAAACTAGTAGTGTTAGAGCAAATTACCAAATTTGAGTGTCTACATACGATACTAGCTGAGATATGTATGGTTCTTGTAGGTAGCATATTAATATGACCCAAAACAATACATTTCTAGTTAGAGATTACATTTTTATAAACTTTTAATAGCAAATACTAGTTTAGTTGTTCATTTTTGTATGTTTTGGATCAAATCATTAACTAACTTGTCATTTAAGTCGTATGTGATACAAAATGATGTTCACATTCGTGAGTTTCAACATGATTGATCTATCGAGTTGATGTATGCTCTAGAGTTATTAGTTGTTGAGTGTGACCATTTGGAGGACATAGACCAACATTATGTGGGTTGTTTACGTGTAATGCATTATATCAACCATGGCTAACTTAAACGCATGCCAAGTGAAACAACGATACTTGCACTTTCTATCTCCCTATGGGAGGGATGGGAGTCACACTAGAAGATGTAATAGATTCTCCAAATTTCAATCGAGGTGGGATAGTAGTATTGGTGGATACCACATGTTGGTACAATATTCTATATATACTAATATTAAATTGACTTGAGTTAACTTAACTATATTTAGAGTGTTTTGTTCACATATTTACACTTATAATGTGGTAGATGTGTAATTAATGCCACAATAATTAATTGCCACTAGCATTAATAAATGTCACCTCTAAGTGGGTCATTCACACGTGCCTAATAAGTGGCCAGTATGGAAAGAAAATATTCTCTTGCACAAACTATTTACATCCCTTTGTATATTTATCACTAGAGCACCTATACATGGTGTACCACAATATTATATATACTATTATCATTTCTTGATTTGCACATCATTTAAAATTGGAGTAATTAATAATTACGAAGATATAATCTTGATGTTTAACCATTTCTTCATGGTACTAGAGCTTGATTCTCCCTATTTTGAGTTGTGGATGTTTATATTTTTCAAGCTCAACATTCCCTAACTACTTCCCAAGAACGTAAGCACATTTTTGAGCCAACCCACATTTTTTGTTTTGAAAATGACCCATTATGTATTTTTAATTTGGGCCAAAAGAGTTAAATGATTACTTTTTCAATTTTTAGAAAAATTTAGATTTTTTGGGTGGATAACACTTATTTTCCTAAACGTTACTAAAAATATTATTTAAAAAAATCATTATTGGAGATCTTGTTGATTTGTTATGAATTTTTAAAGTTTCATCTTTAAATGAGTGTAACACCTACTTTTCAATTCATCATAATTACATGATTTTTTTTAACTTCCCAAAACTAACATATGCCTTCAATGATTTAAATGTACAATCTAACATTTAAATCCAACAACTTTTAATTTCAAATCTTCATATAACAAATCAATAAAGCATGTGCATAGTTATGGGTCAACTGGATTCAATGATCCCCCATAAGATACTCTTTCAAGTTTGTATACAATGTATACCCTTTAGTGCCCTTCTCGGATTTGATTTTACAAGTGTTGCTCTAAGTGTCTACCTAGAATTCATTCAATCGAATCCCATCCGACATCTCACACTTTAGTTAGAACTAGGTGAACTTGACAGTGTAATGACTTACACTACTTCTGGCCAAATTTTATGAGTCATGCATTGCATGCTCTATTTCTAGATGACACATTCATCTCTCGAAACATGTCCCATCACCATGTCACTTGGTTCAATTATCAGAATTGAATCTATTAGTTGAGTTAGATTAATTTCAAGTAACACACAAGATATAAAACTTGTTCATCCCATGCAACAAAGCACAACTGTGCTAACTTAGGTTTTCTATGGGAGAGAAAGTGCTCACGTAACGACTTGTGTTGTCACATGACCAATTCCTACCCCATAGCCAACATAAGTTGGTACAAAGGTGACTAGACCGAAAAAACAAACAACCTTCACATCTTAGCATAACTCAATTCCTTATTGATTACGACAGGAATAATAAATGGAGATCGAGGGACAACTTAGGATAATTGTTGTATGGCAGTATTCATTGAATGACTTGCATCATTTGATGAACATTTCACAACAACAACCATCCGAAGTTGGCCTATCAAGTCCTATGCTTTAAGAGTTTCGTAATCCCAAACTTAAAAATTACATTGAATTAGTTTTATGACATGTTTAATTTTCATTTCGCAGCGATACATTATCACTTATGAATTCAATCCTAAGGTCCATAACTTAGTTTCAATAGTCACTCGCAATCATTTCCATAATTTTATTTGTGTACATTCATTAAGCATTATTATATAATTAGGGCAACATACTTCCTTTTAACGCAATCCATAATTTATTAAATCACAACAATGTTGTTTTATTGCTCAAGTACACATTCACTTGAACTCATCAATAAATAGATCACAATCATCCATAATAGTATCTACTACATGCAAAGGATTTATAATAAATTGTTTCATTTATTTAACATATTAGAATGGGTATTCAAGCATGCAACTATAAAATAATAAACTTCAACCATTTACTTTAATAGTTCATCACTCAATAACCCTTATGTAGCTTAAATTTAACTTAACTATTTTAAAGCTAATTCACATAAGTATATTATTCCCTAAATGCTCCACAATCTATGTCATATCTTATCAAATAGATTGTTTAAGTCACAAATAGTTTATACTATGTTTACTTCAATAACACATTCGATATTCATAAGAACAACCGAGATCGAAATTACAACAAATATACAATGTTGAATACAATATTTATATTTCCTTTCAAAATGAACAAAAATATTTATTCGATCAACTTGAAATCACTTTATTGATTTACAGTCAATAAATAAAACCAATTTAACATTCCTTTTTCCAAAGTAATACAAAGGTATTTAAGGCTAAGATGCCTTTCATCAAATTAGAACAACGAAGCATAAGCCCGCTCATACAACATGCCATGTAATATTCTCAACAATATAACATAATCAATCAAATAAAATCATCATAATATTTAAAATCATCCGCCCGCAAAGACTTACTTTCCGTCATCTGAAAAATGTTAGAAAACGATCAGTTTGAAGAAATGACATGAAAAGATCATTCACCTTATCTTTAATATTTATAACATTAAAACATCAATATGATCTTTCTTCATTCAAGGATATAATCAATGATATCATCATGGAAAGATAAACAATAAAGGAGTTATCATTTCATACCTATTTAATGTTTCTTTCACACAAAGGAAGTAAGGTGTTATACCTCAACAAATGCATGACTAAATGAATACCAATGCAGAATACAAACAAAATTTATTCATAATTTTATTGGTTCACAAATGATCATGAGTTGGATACCTTAACATTTTTACCCGAAAGTAAATTTCATATCACAACCAATGAGGGTACAAATGATAAATCTTTAGTAATTAATTCTCAATCATTCAAATATAAATATTTTGTTCACACTAACAAGGAATATTCTATATTCAAAAATTCCACACAGTCAACCATAATAGAATCTACATTGTTAATTTTCTATCCCTTATATAATAATATAAACTATTATTAACAGTCAAAAGAGAAAAGGTCAAATACCTCATGAAACAATGAAGTCCCTTATCAAATCAAAATGTATTACATTAAAGTTTATAAAGGTTCCTTAAATGAATCAAAACACAAACCATCTTCATTCATATTTCATAACCATACATTCATGATGACTGTAAATATATACTGAGGGACTCACCATAAAAATTGATTTAACTTAGAGCCCCACCATTCCCACTAAACTCCAAAAAATTTCACAAAGGTCAGTCATCTATTTAAGGATAGCAAAGGTTGCTCATACGATTGCTACATTACTTAACCTTACAAGCTACATACCACCCTTTCCCATCAAGTTTAGACATGTATACATGTGAACGAAAAGAAGTATATAGCCACATAAGATTAGGTAAAACCCAAATGCCCCTAACAAAAGATAACAAAATCCAATAATCATAGACCCGTGATGGGTATTTCCTTTATTAAGAAAAAACATATTATTATTCTACATAATAATGGTCATTTGACCTTGAAGAATTCACAGGACCTATTGTTTCACCAAATAATTTATGCGATAAAACAAATAAGGTAACGGTCAAGGAGGAATACCTATGATATGTAGGTCGAAGGTTGAATGCGCGTGTTACTAACTTTATCCAAGCTGATCGTAGAGAACTCCTTTTTGTCTAGGAAGGACTACCTGTAGATACAAAGCAAGACCACTAAAAGAGTATTAAATAACAAGAGTTAGAGGACTTCCTAGCAAGGCTAGATCCAGGAAGCGTGATGCTTCCTCGAATGGTCAATCCTATGTTTAATATAATTCAATGTGAATAAACAACTGAAATAAATAAGTCCTATTACAATATAATGATTTAGGTTTCTCATACACACAATACACTAGATTTTATGCTAAATATTAAAATAACACTAAATCTAATTAAAATAAGATTTTTTAAGGTCAAAAAGCTGTCAAAGGTCCAGTAAGGGTCTGGGGTTGATTGGTTGAAGTTTGGGTTGATTTTGGGTGAGTGGGAAGCTTTCTAGTCTGAGACTGTGAAATGACACAGAGACCAATGTCATTCGGTGACTGATGTCTTTGGTAGGGGCTAAACCAATGTCGGTTAGGGAACCGATGTCGGTAGGGGCAATAGGTAGTAAATTATAAAAAGAGGTTTTTAGGCTCTCTGTGATTGCACAAAGAGTGAGGGTAGTATGGTTTGGGTCATAATATGGTTGAGAAGACTCGGGGATACTAAGGAGGAGGTTTATAATGGTGAAAAGGCTTGGGATGGTTGAATAGTGGGTTGGTGGGAGGAAGGTGATGTACAGGAAACAGAGGAAATAAAATATTGAAAGAAGCAAGATATCTACAAAAGGAATAAGCAAAATGATTAGAATCACAATACTTACTTGATGTCTTGTAGATCTTGGGAGTTGGGATGGTTGATGGTTGATTGGAGAAGTGCTTGAGTCCAATGTAGTGACAATATGGCCTATGTTCTTCCATTAGTATTCCAACGCTCCTCGGAGAGGAGAACCGATTGCTTGTCTTACACTGTAGTTGTGTGTGTTCGTTGTCTAGATGCAGGAGGGCTTGAAGATTCATGCTTGAATGCAATCAGGCTCCAATAATTGAATGAACAACTGTAAAGAGTTTTGAAAGTGTATATAAGGTAATTGATGGTAGTTAGGTGACCGGTGTTGGTCGAGGGATAACTGGTGTCGGTTAAGGCGGGAAAGTCTAGGTTTACCAAAAATAGGTAGATCTTTACTATTTTTGGAGTGATTTTGATTGAGTCTGCTTAGGGAAGTGGAGTTCTCATTAGAAAAGGTAGGAAGGTCATAGAATAAGCCCAATTAGTTTTAGGAAGAAGTCTCAGTTAGTTAGGTCAAGTAGTGACTCAACACTGGGAGTGATGACTCAGTGTTGAGAGTGATGACTCGGTCATTGTGAGTTAAATGCCTCGAAATGGGTCCAGGTGAGGTGTAATGATGAGGTGGAGGTGTGAGGATGAAATTAACTTAATTAAAATAATTAAATTAATTAATAATGTGAGGATGAAATATTAATATGGGATGAAGGGGTCATGATGTGTTTAAATATATTACGTTAATTGATTGAAGGGGACCAAGGGGAGTGTGACCCAAATTTGGTGTCTACATTTGCCCCTTTTTGTCACGTAGCTTGTATTGGTAAGCGATGTTGACAAAAATAGGGAGTCGGTGTCCTAGGTATAAACGGAGATTAAGTTTCCCCAAGTAGGGTTGAAGGTGATCCCCTCAAACCACAAAACGAGGAGGTAGGAAAAGTAGTCAGGAGTGGTTTGATAAATAGGTTATTGAGGAAAGTGAGGGCCGGTAGGTAAGGGTATGGTCATTGTGGGTAATGGGTAAAGGTTGGGTTAGGTAATGGGTAATGGTAATCAAATGCACACACATGTATAGATTGTAATACGGTACTAGGTGGAAGAGATTGTGAGCCCTATGTTGTCGAAAGGACGATAGGTTTAGCCAAACAAGGTTGAAGTGATTCAAGTATCCAAGGCATAGGATATGGTTATAAAGCACAACGAGGTTAGGTGTAGGAATAGGTAATAGGTGTTTTTCCATTACACCAAGGTATGGTTGGGATAAACATCACATCATTAGGTAAGGTAAGGTCATTAAGCTAAAAAACATGGATAACAACATCGCAAGGTATAACGAGTACACAATTTCAAATGTTGCAAAAGGTGGTCCAGTCGTGGTATGTGGGTTAGGGTCGAGGCAAAGGTAAATAACATGTCCTTAAACACAATTAAGTAAATGCACAAGTAAGATAGGGTGTGTGGGTAAGGTGTAACTAGTTTTGGTAAGGGTAATAGTTGTTGGATTAATAATATTTTTAGGCAAAATGGGCATGAGGTGGTTCAAATGAATATGTCGGGGGACTGATGTCGGTTATAGTGTAACCAACATCAGTTTGTTAGGGTACGACATGACTGACATAGGTCATGTCGAGTTGCAGATAAAAAATGGAAAAATCCACATTTTACGGATTCATTTTAACCTTTCCACTTTTAGAAAATGACAGAGGAGAAGTGTAAGAGTAGAAAACGACAGTACGAGGTGTTGAGCTGAGTTGGCGAGCCACGTAGTAGGTGATTGGAATTTGATTGGCAGGTCCACGAGATTGAGTTGATTGATTCGATTGGTGGTGAGATGAGGATTTGATTTGTGGCATGGTGGAGGTGAGAGAGGGAGTGGGTGGACCACCGGCACAATGACCAAACATGCCACCAGAGACGGCGGCTCCGAGTAGAGGTAGGAGAGAATTAGAATCCTTCATTTGGTTGAAAGATTGAAATTGTTTTGTTTATTGCGTGTGAAATTTGGGTAGAAATTTAATTTTGAAAATGTGGTTAAAATGAATGAAACGAGGGGTGGGAAGGTCAAATGTAGCTTAAATAGGGTTGGTAATGAAGGTAGGATAGGTTTGGGTGGGTTGGGGTAGGTGTTTAGGTTATTTTTGGGTAATTTTTGTTAATGGGGGATGGGGGTTTCAATTTTTGGCCAAAATAGTGAGTGATGTCTATCAGAGTTGGTCGACGTCGTTAGCTTTAGCCAACATCGGTTAGGTAAAGGGGGACCGACATCGGTGAAAGTGAAGGTAGCGGTTGAGGCGACCGATGTCGACATAATCGTAAAAAGTGCTAGGGTAATGCAAAGGTAGTTGGGAAAGTTAAATAGGTGAGGAAGGGGTATGGTGAAGGTTAGTGTAGGTGGAAGAGTGTAAGGCACCATGTTGTAGGTGTGTTTTAGGTATGTAGGTGAAATGGTCTAGGGAATTGGGTAAGTATAAAAATGGAGACAGTAAGTTTTTAGGTGAATTAGGTAAAGGGATAAGTATGGGAAACTAGGTGAGGGGTAGGTATGAGTGATGGTTTTAGGTATGATGTGGAAAAAATGGCTAAGTATGAGGTCAATTGGGGTTTTAAGGAATAGGTAATTTGAGAGGGTCGCGACTTGACTAATGTTGGTTTGGATGAAGCAATGAGAGATAAATTGAGGATGAGAGACAAAGTACCACCCCTACTAGTATGGATGTGGCCTAGCATTACAACTAAGGAGTGGGAGCACATAACAGATGTGGGACTAAGTTCGATCAAGCGCTATAGACGATGTGCCTGAGATCATAGCTTGATGGTCACTCTCATCAATAGATGGGACTCAGTGACCAATACCTTTCATTTACCGACGAGCAAGATGACTGTCACACAAGAGGATGTGTATAGGTGTTTCACCTAATTCTTAGACATTTCTTTGAAATATTGACAAAACAGATAGGGTAACAGGCGTAGGAGGAATACTTGTTGAAATGTTGGTTGATGGGTTGTTGCGCGCGTGTTGACTCCTTGATCCACAACTAATTGTGAGAGCTTCCTTTTGGCTAGGAGGAACTACCTGTAATGGAAAGAAAGACCACCAAAAAGAGTTAAACAATATGTGCAGTGAACTGCCTAGTGTGTGCTAGATCCGGGAAGTGTGATACTTCCTAGATGGTCTGTCAGTCCACTGTTTAAAACAATTTAATGTGAGTAGTAAAATAAATCCTATTGTAATTTGAAATGATTTAGGTATCTCACTTGAAACACAATAACTGTGGAATTCTGGGAATGCCACATAATGAGTTTTGGGTCTCCTTTGTGATTGTACCAAGGAATTTGGTTGGTCGGAATGAGGTATTGGGTGGTTTGGGTGGGATTTGGCAAGGTTTTAATGGGGATATGGAGGGGTGAGTATTAATGGAGGTTTGTGGGTGGCTAAGAGAAAAAAGGATGAAAATATAATGATGAAATGAAATGAACCAGAGGAATACAACGTTCCACTTACTTGGATTTTGGTCCTGGATGCTTGTGAGTGAGGGATGAAGATGCTAGTAAGAGATTGAAGACTACAGATAATCACCAATTGTAGGAAAGCTTCTGCATGGGCTGCACGTGTATTCCTTTTTGGTTGGTTGGATCAAATCCTTGTTGGGGTGAGTGTTAGATGGTTGTGCAGGAGAAAAATGCTTGATCTCCTTCCTTGCATGCGTGTTCTCGCTGAAACTTGTTCTCAGAAGATGTGATATCTCTCAGGAATCTTCCCAATGTCTAGTAACCTCCAAAATAAGGTTATTTTGGGGATTAAAAGGTGATTGACGACAATTCAGGATTAACCGACGATGGTTAGGGGTAACCGACGTCGATCAAGGTGGGATTTCCTAGGTTTACTAAACTAGGGAGATCCTCTTGATTTTTTGGGATCTTGTGTCGTTAACCCATGGATTAGACTAGAAGCGTCTTGTATGCATGCGGGAATGTGGTTAGAGAGAATGTAGGCATTGATTTTTAGGGTTTGGGTAAGTCTTAGTTAGTTATGGCAACTTACTAAGAATAGGTCTTAGGGTGAGTTGGCTTGATGAGGTGTCTAGGTGAGGTGCATGTGTGGATATTATCTAAATTAAGATATTTAAATAATAAATATGGTGAGGATAATGAATTAATTTAATTAATATTAGTGGAGTGAAGGGGGCCATGGCTAGGTTAATGTGATGAAGGGTGTTTATTTGTTGAGGGACCAAAGGGGAGTGTGACCTAATTTTAGTGTCTACATTTTTCCCCTTTTGTTGCATAGCTTGTATTGGTAAGCAATGCTAACAAAAATAAGATGTGGTTGCCCCATGTGTGGGTGAAGGTGATCCCCCTCAAACCAGGAACTGACGAGGTAGAAGGAAGAATCGGTGAGTGGTTTGATAAAAGGTAAATGTGATAAAGGGAAGGTGGGGAATGGGGAAAAAGGGTTAAAGGTCTACTCGGGTAATCTAGGTTATGGGTCAGGGTCAAAGGTAGTAATAGTCAAACACACACACACACACACACACACACACGTATAAACTACAACACATTACCAGGTTGAAGAGCAGTCAAACTCTACATCGTCTAAGGTCGATAGGTTTATCCAAACAAGGTTGAAGTGATTCTAGTATCCAAGGTATAGGATATGGTCAGGAAACATGACGTAGGTTAGGTGCAAGAATGTTTAGGTATGTTCCGGTACACCAAAGGTTGGGTTAGGATAAATGGTCACGGTAATAGGCTAGGTAAGGTCATTAGGTCAACAACACAGGTAACAGTGCCGTAAGGTATAGCAAACACATGAGGTCAAAGGTCACTAGCGATGGTCCAGGGCCAAAATCTAGGTCACAACATAGGTAAGGCCGAGGAATGAGGAAAATAAAGAGTCCCCAAAGGAGGACAAAGGGAGGTAGTAAATGATGAGGTCAGGAAAGGTGAGGTAAATGGGTTGGGTAAAGGTGAGGTGGGGTAAAAAAAAGAGGGATAGGCGGGGTAATAGGGTAAAATGGTGGGTTTGTGCAAGACAGGGTGACCGATGCGGTCAAGGGTAACCGGCGTCGGTATAGGGCTATCGACCATGGTAAGGTAGGCATGAGACCGATGCCATCGAAGGTGAACCAGTGTCGGTTAGGTCAGGTTTGTTATAAAAGCAAAAAAACCATGTTTTTGTTATTCATTTTTCATATTGCGATTTGAGAAAATGAAAAAAGAGAGAGAAGAGAGGGAAAAGTGTCCAGACAAACGGAGTGTTGAGTTGGCGGTGTGAATGGCGGGTGATTGGTTGGTGAGAGGTGGGTCCACAAGATCGGTGCGTGTGATTTGATTGGTTGGAGACGCAGGTGGAGATTGAGTGATGGCAGAGGCCAGAAAGGGATTAGGCGGGCCACAGTGCGGCAGGCCGGTGGGCAGTGGCATCGCCAAATGTTCCATTGAGACAACGACAACACGATGAGGTAAGCATCCAACTCTAGGTGTATTCGGTTAGATAGATTATAGGATTTGTAAATTATTTTGTGGTTTTTATTTTGGGTGGGGAAAAAAATAAATTTGGGAAATGGGGGAACAATGGGTAAAATAGGAATGGGGAGGGCAATAAATGGGCAAGGAGGGGATGGGATGAGGTGTAAGGGAGGTTTAGGTAATTTTAGGTGGGTAAATGAGGCAAGGGGGAAGTTTTGTGAGAAAGGGGCGTTTTCGGGATCACGTGTTTTTACGCGACAGTGACCAATGTCGCGTCGGTCAAGTTTGGCTAGCGTTGGTAATAGCTAAATCGTATGTACATACCCAAAATTGTAAGGTATGTACCACCGAACAATGTTACACATGCCCCGATGATGATACAGTCACCTCACAAGGTGTACAGAATCTAGGAAAGCTCGCAAGTATATGTTAGCATCCCAAATGCTTTATCCAAGTTCCTTGTGCTTTGTTTTATTCCTTGTGCCCCTTTTTCTTGGCTTTTTGACCTTTAGTTACGAAACCGCCGCCCGCCTGTGGCGGCGCAGATCAGAATCGCCACCCGCTCAGTGGCGGCGGCGGTCTTGTCCCCACATTTTCCAAAGCATGTTCTTTTATCGCGACTTACGTAATTTTTCAACTTTCACTAGCTTTTCTCAACCACCTTGGCTCGTATTAATGTTTTATGTTCCCTGGAATAGTGTTTCTTCATTGTTTAATGGTAAAAGAGTTCTAATAGGAATTACCTTTGGGTGAATGTGAAATCTATAAATAGCCAGCTTGTTTTCAAGCAAATGGCCCCTCAACTTCTCATTTCCATTGTTTAGTCTTTCAATTTCTTGCTCAAAATTCATCTTGTTTTCATGTTTTGCATCCATGCTAGTTTCTCCTTTGCTATTGTTAGAAGCCATTCAATCTTCTTGCTTCATCTTGTTCATTGTTGTTCATACAAATTAGTTTAGAGCAGAGTAGTGTCATTTGTAGATTGAATCCATTAGAGTTACAGGTTGTGTTCTTCACAGAAGGTAGATTCTAGAATCTCTCGGTACACTTGTGTTGTATTCCCGCAATAAATCCTGCTAGGAATTACATACGCCAAGCTCTATCACTTGCATTGTCCCTCTCCTACTCGCATTATATTCGAGTCTATATCCAAAGCTGCCATTGTTCAAAATACCTTTTTATGTTGATGCTAGCATATACACGCTCTTCTGGACTCACATGAACACGAAGGAATGAGGAGATCATTTTGAGGGGACAAAATCATACACTACTGGATTCGCCACTATTCTGTAAATTCCAAGTTTTATCTGTCAAAGTTCTAGTTAAAACATATCAAATAGAGTAGTGAATTATTTCATTTCAATTAAGTTTCATTTTCGATATTGCCAGGGAAGCTGTGGGGATTGATAGTTTCTGAGAAACTATGATTCATTCCTCACTTCTGAGGTAGGATCAAGAATATTTCAATTAAGTTAATCAGCTATCTAGTTATTTAGGATAAACTCACAACTACACAGGTAAGTAGCTACACCAAGCTACCTTACTTGTTTTAATTTTGTTATTAGATTAGTTGCTCTTTCAATTCTATTCAAAATTCTATCAAATATAGAAAAATAGGGGAATATATACGAAGCACCCATATGTCATCTTCCATGTATTCCACAACCCATAGATCGGATCACGGTAGAGCTTGATATTGATTGGAGCCTTTGAGCAGCTATCCTCACCGAACGATCTATCACACCAGTTCAGGTTAGGAGGGCCTTCTTTTCCTTAGATTCATAGATCCCGCTACTACGTGTTGAAGATATAGGATTTCCTAAGCTAGCTTATCTCGCATCCCGCATGTATCCCATCCCCACCGGATGTCTCGGCACGACCTCGGGAGGTCAGGTGTGAGGAAGAGTTACTTGTAGATTCTCATGTTCGCATGTCACTTTTCCATCGTATAAAATTGGTGAACCCGATGTGAACGGAACAACTGCTTCACTTTCACATTTTTGTTTTCATTCAAGTGTTCCACTTTCTTTCTTCCACCTACGCTTCTTCCTATTATTCTGCGGGTATTTATATACCCCCGAATATGTCGGGATATGACACATATGGCAGACCTCTCCTAGGTCTCAAAGCATACTACGATCAATTAAATAGACAACCGTCACCCTCGCTTTCAGCATGGGGTGACAATTATTCAGCTAACCAATTGTCAACACAAACTCCACCTCAAAGGACTAGATTTAGTTCTTCTTTCCAAATAGAGGAGTTGGATCAGCTCACTCAAATGCAACAACCAGAGCCTTCAGGTTCAAACAACATGACACTCACTGGAGAATCTGGGTCATCTCCTCGAATGTTACTCAGACCACAAATCAGTAGACAGCCAGATCTATTTCTAGATGAGGAATATTTAGCACATTATGCTAGGAGTGAACAACACTCTCAAAATATGTATCCAACGATAGGAATTTACAAATACATCTTGATACCCCATTCCAGAGAACACCCCCATTCCTCCACCTATGGGAAATACCCTCGGTGAAGCTTGGCAGGTAACGACTAATTCATAGCAAGGTATCATACTCCTTTACAACCTCAAGCCATACAAAAATGCCACTAAGGAAAAATACCGTGTCTTCACCAAACGAGGTCATCTTAGCCTTAGTTGAGAAGGTTAGAGGGTTGGAACTTGCTCAAGAAAATCAAAATTCACAATTCATGCAAGCAGAATTTCTAATCCTCCCAGCGTCACAACCAAGTAGACCTCCTCACAGAATAGACATGTTTTGGTATGCCTCCTAAGTACTTACAATAAACGCCAACTAGAAACATGTTTTCAAACGCTACTCCAGTTGAGAATATGATACCTCCCGGCTTAGCACAAAACAACCCATTCCTGAGCAATGCTCCTCCATACTTAAACATGTATTCCAAATCACCACAGGGAGATATGTTCTCTTCTCCCGACATGTTCGCTCAACCACATGGATTTCCTTATGCCCCTACAAATACATATGCTACGCCATATCAACAACCCATTCCACCTCCACCCCCTCAGCAAACACCATCAATGGTCAAAACCTATGCGATAGGGACTTATTTAGAATATTTGAAAGAACCTTTAGACTTCACTATACGAAGCATCATGCTTCCAAGACCTCTCCCGATCTACCCAAGTACAAAGGGGAGGGAGACCCGAATGCACATATTAAGGCCTATGCCACAACCATTCGAGAACTGCTCCCTTGGGATGGAGTTGTTGCTAAAATATTCCCCAAACCTTTAGAGGGTATCACCCTCGATTGGTATTGCTGAGAATACACCAAGTTTCGATACATTCATTTAAATAACTCGCTTCAAGTTTTATCAAAGCGTTTGACATGATGAAATTGTTGAGAATCAGGGGAATTCTTGCATATTAAACAAGAACACAATGAATCTGTTGCTCATTTCATCCAAAGATGGCGTATAGTCCTCTATTCTTCAGTAAGCACTCCAAACATGGATCAGATGGAACTATGTGATTTATTCCTTCATTCTCTCAGCAGAGAGATAAAGGAAGAAGTCCAGAAGTTCCCACTAAGAACTTATGATGAGGTGCTCAAGAGCGCTCTCCGAATAGATCAAGTTGCAATAGATAGCAGTCGCAAGACATATGGAACAAATGGGAGGTTAATCATCCCCAACCAAAACACTACGACCTATCCTACTACCACAAACGCAATCAAGGACCTAAAATCCTTAACAAAAACCGTGGAGTGACAACAGATGGAGTGACTGACCAAACTAAAAGAGAAAACATTGTAAATGTTCCACCACCGATTAACAATCAATGAAACAACAATTTTACCCCAATAATCAACGCGGTGGATTTTAATCGTCCACAACAACAACAACAACAACAACAATGGTAGATCTAGACATAGGGTCCAAGTCAAAACTCAACTGGATATCAAAACCAAAACCAAAGACAACAAACGCAAAACTTTAATCCTAATAGTCAACAGTTTAATCAAAGTTTTGGACCACAACACGTGCCAAACCAACAACCTAGGAGTTATAATCCCAATTCGTATTGTGGTTTCCACAAAATTCGAGGCCATGACACTAGGACTTGCTGCGATTACAATAAGTTCATGCAATGTTTTCCAGAAGAACAAAGACAACTCTTCATAGATATGTTCTTAATAGATTCTGTGACACCTATGCCAAATACTTTCATAGGGGCAATTTCCCCTCAAAACGAACCTCTTAAGATATTCAATGATCCACTTCCAAATCACAATAAAAATAATAAATTAAATCCAAATGGGACGAACAAAGGTGTAATGACAAGAAATAATGATCATGAAGCCTCAACTTCACTAAATCCACCTGTCGCACCACAATTAGGAAATCAGCCACGAACCAAGATAGTTGGTCTAGTGGAGTTAGATCTTCGAAATGCACGTAGAAGCCATAACAAGAACATGAGAATAATCTTCTCAGCCAAATCCAATCCATCCACTAGAACCAGATAACATTCAACAAATGTTGGTAAAACCCGTGGGTGCTAATGATTTAATTAATGACTTAATAAAGACCTTCTCTCACATCTCCTTTTTGGATTTGTTGAAAAACTCTCTTGCCCATAGGGCTACTCTTTTAGAAGTGCTAGGTCTAGGTCATTTAATTAACATCACTCCACCTCACGAAACACAAGTAAACCATATAGACTTCAATATCCACCCTCCAGGGTAGCTAGATAGGGATACTAAGTTTATATTCGACATAAACAAAATGCCAACAGATGCTGAAATTACACATAGAGGTGATTTGGCCTTGCATTTACAGGTGTGGGTTTACAATAATTATGTTAAATGCGTAATGGTTGATGATGGGGCAGCAGTTAACATTGTCCCCTTCTCTTTCCTTCAAAAGCTAGGATATGGAGAAACAAATCTGTCCATGACATGAAATACACTAAGAGGTTATGATAGCCTCAAGGCTACTTCAATTGGGACTATAATATTACCAGTCACCTTAGGACCCAAGACAATCCTCACCGAGTTTTATATCATAGTTTTGGGAAACCAACTATAATATGATCCTCGAGCGACCATGGATACATCTCATGAAAGCAATCCCTTCTACGCTATTCCAGAAATAAGGTTCTTACACCTAGGAAAGATATTCGTAATAAAAGGTGACCCAAAACCATTCGACATACACCCAACAGCAGATCTAAAGAAAAGACCAGGTGTTCACACTCGAGTTTGAACTCCCAACAAACCAACTTAACAAACCAACCCACTCAAAGCGGAAGAAAAATTAATACCTACAACAAAATTAGAAATTACGAACCTATTCAAGGGCATCCCATCCCTCAAGGATGAAGCTAACATTGTAGAAATAGTGTCATTAGGAACTACTTCAAAAATTATCAAATTCTTTGGAACAAGATCTACCAATTTTCCTACCATTTGGTTCCATAGGCATGGGATGTACCCTAGGAGTTGGTTCTCTTCCAACAGAGGAACTTTGCATGGTAGAATTAACCAAAATAGAAGAAACAGACACAAAGAATGTCCCAACATCCATTTTTCCTAGTAAATATTGGACTCTCCACTTCGATGGAGCTAGATGTCACTATGGAGCCAGGGTAGGTGTGATCTTTACTTCTCCTGAGGGAAAGATCCTACCTTTTGCTTTTAAGTTAAACTTTGAATGTACAAACAATGGTGTTGAGTACGAAGCCCTCCTCCTTGGCCTCATCATAGCCAAAAGGATCGGTGTTAATGACATCAGAGTGTTAGGAGACTTGCAATTAGTTGCAAACCAAGTCTCTGAAGTATATGAGACTAGAGTTGAGCACTTACACTCTATAAAACAACGGTATTAGATCTAAGCAAAGGATTCAACTTCATATCCATTGAGGCAATCCCACAAGAACAGAACCTTCTCGCAGATTCAATAGCAACCTCAGCTTCACGTTTTACCCCAAGTAATGAGTTGGAAGATACAAGTTTCAAGGTATCACTTCATACTGAACCATTGGTGAAGAAAATGTCAACAAACCCTCTTCTAACACATACAACTGAGAATGAATCTTCTATCTTACATCATGTTGACAGTGATAAAGTCACTCTCGAATATCTAAACACCTATGCAGAGCTACACCTTGCTCACCCTATAGTTGATCTTTCCCTAATACCACACTCCTCTTCCTACTTTGGAAATCCCACGGTAGAGAGTCTCCTCCATAGAAGGATCTCGATATTTATGAGATAGAAAATGGAGAAGACTTGGAACTACCTCCAGCCCCACCTGAATTTGAAGAAGGTAATGCTTCTTTAATCGAAGGAACGATTGATATAAACATCGGAATGGAGGAAGAACCAAAGATCTTGAAACTAGGATCTTCGCTAACTCCAGAAGAAATAGAAATACACACTCAAATTCTCAAAGAACATCAAAAGGCTTTCACATTTAATTATAAATAAATGACAGGAGTTACACCACACATCGTAGTACATAATCTTGTCACCAAACCAGATGCAAAGCCAATTAAACAAAAATCAAGACCAATGAAACCAAAAGTAGCTCTCATGGTAAAAGAAGAGGTGATGAAGCTTCTCCAAGTAGGATTCATCAAACCAGTCGATTATTCACAATGGGTATCTAATATCATCCCCGTTCTCAAGAAGAATGGGAAAATACGCATTTGCATAGACTTCTGAGACATTAATAAAGCTTGCCCCAAGGACGATTTCCCATTACCATCCATTGACGTCATCGTTGACGCAACAGCTGGATTTGAGCTTTTGTCTCTCATGGATGGGTTCTCGGATATAATCAAATCAAAATATCTGAACAAGACCAGGCCAAAACCACATTTATAACTCCTTGGGGAACTTATTGCTACATTGTTATGCCATTCGGTCTCAAAAATGCCGGCACTACATACCAGCGGGCAATGACATACATATTTCATGATCTAATTCATAAGATTGTGGAGTCCTATGTGGATGACTTGTTGGCCAAAGCCAAGAAGTGTTGTGATCACCCGGAAGTGCTCCATATCATTCTCTCACGATTGATTGAATATGGAGTCACACTAAACCCAAAGAAGTGCATATTTGGCGTGACAGGAGGAAAAATCTTGGGTTACATCATATCATCATGAGGGATTGATGTTGACCCAGCCAAAATCGGGTTGTTCTTGAAATGATTCCACCATCAAGATGACTCTGGTATCAGATCATTTCTTAGAAAACTCGGTGCAATCCGAAGATTCATTCCGGACTTAAGTTTTGTTGTTCATCCGATCAATAATTTGTTAAAAAAATTGCTCCATTATTTGGACAAAAGAATGCCATGAGGCCTTCAAAGCAGTTAAACACTTCTTACTATCTCCTCCCACGCTAATGCCTCCTAGACCGGATCACCCTCTAATCTTGTATTCATGAGCTATGAATGTCTCATTAGCTTGCATGTTGGCTCAAGAAGATGATGACAGATGAGAACGCGCGTAATCAATTTCATTAGCCGAATGTTGCTCGATTATGAAACGTGTTATACGCAGGTAGAAAGAGAATGCCTTGCCATAGTCTTCGCCACAAAACATTTAAGACATTACATGTTAAATCAAGAAACAAGGGTCATTGTAAAAACGGACCATTTACAGACATTCCTCACACAAGGGTCCTTGTCTAAAAAGGTTGGACGTTTCATAACCTTAATGGGTGAATTTGAATTAACATTTATAAACCAAAAATCCATTAAGGGACAAATCATTGTAGATTGGTTAGCCAACAACCCGTTAGACGGAGGTGATCTAGTAGACCTCGACTTTCCCGATGAATGCATATATTACATCAAAACCAGACCTCCCATCTCTGTATGTCCTTGGTATACTGATATTATCAATTTTATCATGGACCATATGTATCCAGAAGGTGCCACGCCATAACAAAGAAGGTGGTTACGCATTATCGTAGCTAAATATGTTGTTTTAGACCAAGTACTCTATCGTAGAGCCTTTGACGGCATGCTTCTAAGATGCATTGACATAGAAGAATCTAAGAAGATTCTTCATGAATCCCATAGTGGGATATGCGGGGGCCACTTTGGTGGTCATGCCACCACTCGCAAAATACATCGGATGGGCTATTTTTGGCCCACTCTCAAGCATGGTGCATTGGAATTTGTACGTAAGTGCCATAAATGTCAAGAATTATCTCATGAGATTCACATGCCAACACAATCCCTGCAACCAATAGTGACTCCATGGCCCTTTTCTACGTGGGGTCTAGACTTGATAGGGAAATTCTCTCCCTTATCAACAGATGGCCATAGCTTTATAATCATGGCCACAAAATATTTTACCAAATGGGTAGAGGCCATGCCTCTTACCACTGTACCAAGCACCGTGATTGCCAAGTTCATCTTGAACCAGATCATTTGTAGGTATGGTGTCCCACAAGTCATTATCTCAGATAATGGCACATCCTTTAAAAATGATGAAGTATGTGAGTTATGTAATAAATTTAAAATAAACCATCACACGACCTATCTTTACTACCCTCAAGCCAATGGGCAGGTTAGGCTGGCGAACAAAATGTTGAAAGCTATTCTCCTCAAAACAGTCAAGGAGAATAAACAAGATTGGCATTTAAAACTATATCCGGCCTTGTGGGCCCATCAAACCTCAATAAGAACACCAACAAGAGAAACTCCTTTCTCATTGGTATTCGAAGTGAAGCGGTTCTCCCACTTGAGGTTGAAATACCCAGTCTCTGCATCTCATTACAAGGGATTTTGGACGAAGAAGCTTATAGGGAGGCACACCTCTCTCAACTAGAAAGCCTTGACAAGGCTAGGCTAAACACTAAACAATGGCATAGAGCCTATGCCGATTTGGATGTCTTGCGAGAATAATAAAAGGTGTACGAGCAAGAAATATATGAAGGAGATCTAGTTCTAAGACTGAAATGACCATATCGATAAGAAAACCTATGAAGGAAGAAAGTTCGGCCCAAATGGCTGGGCCCATATCGATTCATGAAAGACTACGGGAATGGTGCATATCTCTTATGCACACTAGAGGGTGAGGAATTCAATGAATTAGTCAATTCCTTGTATCTTAAACGGTTTTACGCATGAAGCATCAACGCTATTTGTATAATTATATCTACATTACATGTTCATTTTGTTCACTCGTTTCATAAAATTTGGTGATCAAGGGACTTATTCTTAAGAAATTCATTACAAACTTCTGATAGTATTGGCAGGAGCATTCAAATCATACTTCCTCATTCTCATAACGTCATCAACGGTTTTAGAATCATTTCATCAATTAAAGCAAGATATGACAAAGTCTTAACGGTAGCCATACCAAGGCTTGCATGCTTGTTCTCACTTTTTGTTTCTTCCTAGGATAGGTGTCTTGCATATGGTCATTCTAGAAGATTCATGGTGTCACATTTATCCCATATATATATCTCTTTGGAAATAAAAACATTCTGACATTTTTCTCAAATAGGTAAAGTCAAATACAAATTAAACAGAAAATTTTACTTTTACAAATTTCCTTGCCCTACCAACCTTCGGTGTTGAGATTGCATCTCTTACTAGTGATGTAGGGTTGGGAAAGGATGGAAATGCCCTTACTCGCCTTTGTGCCTTGTCCATGGTGATAGCTCCGTGCTTTCAACCAAGTGGCCATCTACAAATCTAAGTCCTGGATAAACTACAAAGAAAGTCGCATTCTAAACTATGGAGTCACTTGAGTAGGATAGGTTTGTAGCGTCCTAATTTGGTTCCACCAAATCTTTGTCTATCTCTCATCATTACCATTTCAACACACCTCATAGCTTGCACCCTTTCTAGCTCCCGGTGGTGAGCCCTTGCATCTTACTAGTTGTGTGGAGTTAGGAGTGGGGCAAGTTCATCTGCTCATTATACCACTCATCATCACATTTTGTCAAAACAATATGAAGTACCGGAAAATTGCTTATAGAAACTAAAGTTCAAGATCACATGGTGTCTACATCATCATACATCAGCATCACAAAATACAAAAAGAAAACATTTGTGACATTTGTTCTCCATTGCATACATTCTGAAAAGCACCATAAAAACAAAAATTCTAATAAACATCTAGTATACATGTGGAAATGAATCACAAAACTCTAGGTACAAAGAGATCTAGATCCAAAAAGAGGTATATATATATATATATATATATATATATATATAATCAGTTTCATATACAATGCCATCATGCACTTGGCATGGTCAAAACACTCAATGAGCCTATAAAGTACAAAAATACTACAAAAGGAGCCAAGTGGCCTCTCAATCCCTATGAGATCCCTTAGAAGGCACACGATCACGTCTAGGACTCCAGCCTACGCTGGTCCCTCGAGTGCACCGAGGGCTCACCATCCCGAATAGTAGCTGTAGTCTCACTATGAGAATGGCTCCTCCTCATCAAGTGCTCTGCAGCCCTATACCCAGCCTACCTCGGCACGAGAGGAAGTCACCATCTTAGCCACATGCGAAAGGGCAAAAACGCTTCGGTATGCCTAATGGATGTCAAGGATCCCTGCATCCATGGATAGCTCAGCATGAGTCTTCTCCATGGGGAGCAACAGGGTGTCAGTACATACGTAGTGAATCAAGTCTCACCACTCATCAGTAGTCTCTGCAAGCAAAGGAGAAAACAAATTAGAAAATAATCAAAAGGTGAAACCAAGGATGAACAAAAAGAGAGATAGCAACTAAGGCAATTCTAGCTAAAACAAATATCAAAAGAAGAGTGATAACTCACTCGGATCTCTAGGCCTCTAAGAAGGATCTCTGGGATCCGTGCCTACCACGGATGTCACCGGCCGACACTGGTGTCCCCCTCCTACGTCTGGGGCAACATGGCATCCTACCACGGACTCGTCCTCTCCACCTAGGTCCTGAGAAAGTAACTCCTCTGATACTAGAGAGTCACCCTCGCATGCTCGCTCTTCCCTCTCGCCTATATTATCTCCTGAGTGTCATGCCACTGGATCGCTATCCTCTTCCCCACCCGACTCACTGATCTCCATGTCCTTGGTCTCCTCCTCCATCTCTCCCCCTATGAACTCCTCATACTCAGAGTCTATATCAATGGGATCATCACTGCTATGGGTAGGACTGGTGGTAATCCAAAGTAAAGGTGCCTGAGGAGCACCGGCTCTCTCTCGAGCGCGTACCACCCTCCTGGCTGCAATAGGGATGCTAGGAGTAACAACAGTCCAACCTCGGCCTCTAGGACCTCCCCTAGCCTCCCAAACTAATCGAACACCGACACCACCTGGGGAATCATATCAATGTAAGCAAGGACGAACGCCGAGGCACTCGATCAAAGGGGTGTGTCTCTACCTTTCCCCGTCCCCGTCCACAAGCTGCCCTGTAGTAGAGCAGAAATCAAAGTAAAGGTATCCTCGCCCACAACCTCGCCATGGCACGGTAGGGTGTGGACTCCATATCCTCGGTAGTCGGGAAGAAATTGGCTAGTGGGGTGCCCTAAACACTATCATCTCGTCCATCTAGCTGCCCTCGGCCTCGGGATCCTCCACCTCTACGCCTCTCCCAAAAGGGATAATACACTCATAGACCCAGCTCATAACTAAGGTCAAATGGCTCAGTGATTGTCCCTATAATCGAACCACCCTGTATAAGTCGTGATAGGTGGTCCCAAGTATATCGGCTCCCCAAGCATAAATCGACCATGTGCCTCAATTTGTGCGATGATGGGGGCCCAATAGTAGAGCAAAGTATCCCCTCCCTTGTCCCCGATCAATCTCGAAGCAAGGATGCCCATAATGGCCTAACGGATCAGAGGGATGGGAAAGCCAGGAATAGAATGGACCTTCACCCCCTTCTTTGAACCAGTGGAGACAACTGCATCTCCCATATAGGTGGCCCACTGAGTCACCTGAGCTCTGGATACTGCTATATCAAATGAAAGTCTCCTCCCAATAATCGGGACTCCCAAAATGTGGTAGACATCCTCTAGGGTGATAGTCCACTCACCCCTAACACCTGGAAATCAGAAGGTGTTCGATCTACATCCTAGTAAGAAAATAAGTCACATAGTATGTGGACCTGGAGTCAACATGGGGGACCCGTGTGATCCTCAATATACCTACCCTCCGGAGAGTATCTGCTCGGCTGAGAGAGAGCATCTAACACTGCTGGAAGCCAATCACACTCCCTCTCTCGGCTCCATCTAATGTACTCTTCCTTCTTCTACAAAACACCCAAAAACACGCAAAAAGAAGCAAGTTAGTGTCAAGATTGCATTGGAAAATCATTAAAGCAAGTAGGAATACTAAAAATGCGAAAATAAGTTCAAATTAGTGTTGTTTTAGCACTCAGAGAGGATCGCTTCCCGAAGCAGGTGGTAGTTCCGTAACCGCTGCCTTGAAAGCGCAGAGCCTGTAACACGCCCTGCTTAGGGTGGTGGTCCTGTCCCGTGACTACAAACGGGTCGCATGCCCTAAAAATGCTTAAAAATGTAAAAAATTGACCATTTTAGCTAAAACGAAAGCCTACCCATTAGGTGTCCCCCCTAAGAGACACATTTAAAATTGACATTTCTAAAAATAACCCCCCACAACAAATATTTCATCATTTTAACATTTTGGGTGCAAAAACGTTAAATCGAGAAGAACTAACCTGGGATCTCGCGGGTCGAGGTTTTGCTCGCGGAGGCATGATTGCTATCTCGATACGAATGTTTCAACTATACTCTCATCGAAAACTATCACCGTGGGTCCCAGAGCTCAAAAACTATCAAATCAACACACACAAATGAATAGGAAAATAAGCCCGTTTTATGTATATATGGTGTTTTGATTCAATTTGAATGCCCCTTTCATTGGTTTAGAACGCGACAGAGGTAAGTTCTCATCCCCGCAAATGGTAAGTCCTCATTTCATACTAATTTAGTATTTATTTTTGATTTATTTTATCTTTCTCGCACTTGAGTCTCTTTCCATTTTATAGGTAGCAGGAACTCGAGATGGTGACATTTCAACACACGAGCGTGTCGGATAATTTCTAGCTTCCCATTTTGGGACCGCCATACTGACTCCACCATTTTACACCTCTTCATGGTTAAAACACTTCTCCAATGGGGGAAATATGTACTACCCAAAATTGTAGGGTACTGTACCACCAGAACGATGTTACACATGCCCCGATGATGATACAGGTCACCTCGCAAGGTGTTCGAATCCAGAAAGCTCACCAAGTATATGTTAGCATCCCAAATGCTTTATCCAAGTTCCTTGAGCTTTGTTTTATCCCTTGCGCCCCTTTTTCTTGGCTTTTTAACCTTAGTTATTTAAACCGCGCCATACTGACAGGCAGCATCCCAGTAACCACCACTCGCTCAAGGCGGCGGTCTTGTCCCGCATTTTCCAACACGTTCTTTTATCGCGACTTGCGTAATTTTTCAATAGTCACCAACTTTTCTCAACCATCTTGGCTCGTATTAATGTTTTATGTTCCCTAGAATAGTGTTTCTTCATTGGTTAATGGTAAAAGAGTTCTAATAGGAATTACCTTTGGGTGAATGGGAAATCTATAAATAGCCATCTTGTTTTCAAGCAAATGGCCCTTAACTTCTCATTTCCATTGTTTAGTCTTTCAATTTCTTGCTCAAAATTCATCTTGTTTTCATGTTTTACATCCATGCTAGTTTCTCCTTTCTTTGTTAGAATCCATTCAATCTTCTTGCTTCAAATCTTGTTCATTGTTGTTCATAAAAATTAGTTTAGAATAGAGTAGTGTCATTTGTAGATTGAATCTATTAGAATTTGTTATCTCTGTTTTGAGTTTACGACAAAACGATTAGATAACCCCTACGAAATTTTTGGAGTTGATTTTGCATTTTGGCCTCATTTTGAGAAATTCGGGTTTTCGGGTTTGTCCAACAGTTCGACATGAGTTTTAACATGCTTTATGTCACTCTGTTTTCCGAAACCCGAAACCCGCTTCATATTGAGTAAATCGGGTTTTCGGACCTCCGGCGCATCGGAACATGTCTTATTCAAAACATGTTTTGTGTCACCTGTTCCCCGATACCCGAAGTCCGATTAGGTCCTTTGTATCAGGTTTTCGGAGCTGTGAAGCATCTAAACATCTCATGCTTTATGTCTTGTGTTTTTCAAACCCGAAGCCTGAATTGCACTAAGCCTCCTTTGTGTCGGGTTTTCGGACCTCTCAAACATGCTGACATGGCATTCATGCCGAGTTGTCGGTGAGTTGGCACGTCTTGAAAGTGAAGTGTATTAATTACAATTTTCTTATAAATACGCGGATTTCCACGTCATTTTTACCGGACTTATTTTTAACTCGTGGATTTTTCGTACATGCTCTTCCAACCTCGAAGCCCGAAAGCTCGCCTGTGCCCGATCGATTCGCCATTTTTCGATCTTCCCTTTCTCTGGTTGAAGGTATTTCTCTCTCCATTCTTGGTTCCTAGTTTTTATGGATTGATTCCGCGTGAGTTCTTCCCATTTTCTTGCTGGGTTTTGAGGGATTTTTATTCTTCTTCTTTCTGGAGTTATTTTGAAAAAGGGGTTTAGGTTTTAGGGTTTATCTCTTCTAAATTACCATTTGGTGCTATTTCCTCAAAGTTTTATTATATGCCTGGTACATGAATGATTAAAAGGAGATTGCATGTTGGAAATTCAACACAAAAACCCTGTTTTTCTCTTCTGGGGTTTCAAAGGCTGTTTTGCAGTGTCGCAGACCCAAAGTATATTGAAGGTTTTCCGGACTTTCCAGTGTTCCCGACATCATCGGCAGTGCCGAGCTTTCCCAAAGTTCCGACATTATCAAACGTGTCGGGTTTTTCAGAAGTTCCGACATTATCAAACGTGTCGGGTTTTTCGGAAGTTCCGACACCTCCAGCGCATCGGGTTTTCAAGATTTCCCGACATCCTCCTCGCCAGTATCGGATTCTTCCGTTCTTCCGGCATATGCAGCAGGTCAGGATTCTCACAGTGAGCAGTGTCTTCTGAGCTTCGAAACTTTCTTCCTTCGATATCCTTCATGTCGGACCCTGGTCCATCTCAGGAAAAGACCGAGAAGTCAGGCAGAATGAAATATAAGTTTAAAAAGCTGGAATCTCCATCGTATATTGATTGCAACTACGACATCCGAGACACCGAACTCGGAAATATAGACATTGAAGATTTCTGGAGTAGGGTGAGGAGTTCTTCCCAAACTCCATGGATGAAAACTATAGCAGATAGTGGCTTGCCTCTCGCAGCGGGTCTTCCCATGTCTGCTCAGTGTCAGAATTCATCTTGGCTTGTGCATCCAGTTATGACTCGGCGTCTCGTTCTGTGAGAAGTCAATCAGGTGAAGTAGTGGTCAAATTGGATGGAGGTTATTTTGATGATCTCCTCAAATTGCCTAATTTTGATGAGTATGGAGAGTTGGACATCAAGTCAGCTTAGAAAGCCTGGGACAACGATCAGGAAGACTGCATCAAACATGTGAACAAGAAGTTCTGATCAAACCCAAACCAGCTATCTCCAGATTTCCAAGGATTATCCCCAGGAGTGATTTCATCCAAGAAATCAATGACATCATCACCCTGCTGAGTCGGGTTTTTGGTTTGCCGAATCAAATGTATTTCGAGGATGGATGTATCAATTTATGATCACCATCAAGAAGAATCAGCAGGATCGGAGGGTACTCTCATCGCAATGAGATTGATTCCCAAATGACAAATGGATCTTGTCAACGGGAAATTTTATATGTCTTCATATGTCACATCTGTGCAGCAAGGATGAGGAACTATCCCATTTGGATACCAAGGAAGGAAAGAGAGCGGCAAACCAGTGTATCAATACTTCCCTCAATTGACAAAGAAGGGGTCCAAAGACCATTTCAGGAGGGTGAATGATGCCTTCTTCTATGAAAATATCTGCAGGATAAACCCTGAGCTGAGGAAGACAAGAGTCTCAGATGAGGCTTGGGCTGAAGTTTCTAAATGGGGATGTATCTTCTTACAATTCAAGAAGTTTACATATCTTCGGGTGGTCATGTACTCGGGAGATCCTTTTCACTGCCTCGATATCCAGGGGATAGACTGATATTGATGGAGTTGGTTAGGCAGCTGTTGGATTTCCATAAATTCCAACAAAGCAAACATAAGGCTGCGTTGTATCCTTCCCAATTTCTATTGGGAGATATACTTGCTCAACAGTAGTGAAAGCCAAAAATGTTGTCCACGAACTTCAGGACAAATTGAAAAAGCATATGAAGCCTCGAGACGGTTTTGATATCCGAGGAGTGCTCAGAGCATATGGAACCCAGCATCTGCATAGGCCAAACATAGAGGATATTTGGGTAGATCTGCGTAATGAGGTTGCTGTTCACAGAAAGGATAATAACAGATTGACTATTGCTGAGATTCAAACACTTTGGAGCTTTCGATTTACCGAGAGTACGTGTGACAATGAAAGTGTTTTGGATCTTTCCTATGATGGACTAAAGGAGGATCAATATGTTTTCCCACCTATTGATTGGTCAGCCAGCGAAAAAGCCTCTATTACAGATAGGTCGGCTCTAATCCTTGCTCACACCAAAGCATGGCTCTCCTCTTGGGGAATGAATTTTAAAGATGATAAGTTTTCAAAGTTGGCTGCTTCAGAGGCGGGGCCCTCCAAAAAGGAAAAGGACAGAAAATCTTCTAGGGAGCCTATAAAGGTCAAGATTGTCAAAAAGAGAAAAGAAAGAGAAATCTCTTCAATTGTTTCTCCAGTAGAAATGGTGAATGTGCCAGAATCACCAACACCACCAGAAATAGGAGAAATTAATTTGGAAGGAGGAAGCCAGCTTCTGTCTTCACCATTTGCTGATTGCTCAACTGAAGAGACCTTATCTCTTGCATCCAAGTCTTTGGAGTCTGGATCTGTGCCTCTTTCCACACAACCACTCCTACCTCCTTATTCTCCAACAACTTCTTCAGTAATGGCCACTATTTTCTCTGGACTTTCACCCCTCTCTGCTGGTACCCAAGTGATCACCAACACGCCCCCTCCTGTGCCTCTTTTTATTGGATCTACTACCACGTTGGTAACTATTCCTCCACCACTAGTAGAATCTTCTCCCCTTGAGGGTATGATACCTGCTTCTGCAACCATGGCAACTCCCTCTGATACGCCGCAATGGCTACTCGAGAAAACTCGAGGAAGAGGAAGGTGATTGTGCCCCTACCAGCCTTTGATTTCAGCTCACTCAAGGCTCCTACTGCGAAATCAGCCAAGAAACCCAAAACAGTTTCAAGGGTTTTGGTGGATGCTTCAGGAGATAAGTTCACAGAGATTGCCACTCCCTCGGCTGACAAAACTAGAGAGGATATAACAGCCTCTGATTATCAGGTAACCAGGGTGGCTCTAGGGAAAGTGACAGCAGAAGGGGCGCAACAAGATGCACGGGATTCCATAAACGTGTTGTGCCAAAAGTTGAAAGAAACAAAGGACAGCAGAGATGAGCTTAAGGAAAAAGTGGAGCAGTTGACAGAGGTTTTGATTAAACTCTCGAAACCCCTTGAATCCATACCACCTTCTTCTGTTTCTGTTGGATTCGATTTCTCATCGGTGCCTACAATTGAAAAGATTGCTAAAAAAGGAAGGGTGGTTGATGAATGGATCCAAAGGTTGCTCCAACAGGGAAAGGAAGTAATTCAAGACGTGGTGCAAGTTCATCAGTCCTTGGGAGACATTCAGAAGGATGGAGAAAAGATGGATGAGGAGATTTCTCAAGAAATTGGACATCTTGATTTGACTTATGAAGCTCTCCAGGTGTTAAAGCAAATACCAGCACATCTCTTGGTAGAAGAAGGTATTCTCCCACATACAGATAAGCATTTCCAGCTGACCAAGGCCATCAGGTTCAGAATAAAGATTCTCAATGAAGCCTGCAGTAAGTTGAGAGAATCAAGGGATAAATTGATTGATGGGAAAAGTGATCTGGAAGAAGAATTGCTGAAGATTTGTCCAAAGGTGTCAGTTGGGAACTCAGGTATCCTATCAGCAGATGATCTCTTCAAGCAAATCCAAGAGTCTGTTCAGCATGAACCAATAAGCGGATTTGACCTTGAGATCATGGATCGGTTGGTAAGGGTTGAACATTCTTTGGAGGCCTTAAGAAAGCTCAGCAAAGGATTGAAAAAGCTTCCCGGCACTGCCAGCGATGTTCATGAAACCTGTGAAATTTGGAATGATCATTCCACTGCGCCTGATGAAAACGAAATGCAAGGCATAATTCGGAAGTTCCAGGAATTTCAGAGCAAACAGTCTCAGCTGGAGGAAGAAAAAGAGGAAGGAGCAAAGGATGATGATTCAGATTAAGTCTCAAAGCGTTTCATGTCATTTCAATCTTGAAATCGACATGTCTTTTTCATTTCTGTTTCGTCACATTTTTGAATCATATTTTGACTTGATCTCCTGCGTGAGAATCAAGCAAAACAGAACTCTTGTTAAAACGCTATTTTTTAGGATCTGCCCTATTTTATCTCTACTTCTTTTGTTATAAATAAGGAATGCTTATGCATTCCAAAGGGTCGAGATTTTTTGGAATATTTGGGGGCTATTGGAAAGAAGAAAAACTTTGTGTTTTCATTCAATCATTTTGAAGAATAGGAATCGATATTGTTTTACAGACTTTGTGTTGTGGAATATATCTTACTTAAGACAGTGTTCTTATGTTCATGATCTTAAGCTATTCTTTGCATAGCATCTTAGTGTTTCTGATTATTTCGGACATTATATTTGTGATCTAAAACTCGTATGATTATTTCGTGCTCTGTGTTTACTCGAAAGAAAATACGTTTCTCCCATTTCCTTTCTATTGTGCTTCTTTCATTGAATAGCTTTCTAACCCATTCATTTAAGGAAGAAATACCTTGAATCGTGTGAATGTGGATTTGGGATTCCATCCCAACCCCAATGGTTAGATTAGTGTGAATACGTATATATTGTTTACCGTGTTTTAGATTAGAAATAAGCGTAGCCTCACTGTCTTTGAGGAGGGATTTAATCCCATATCGTGGTTGAACCTCATATTTTGGTTTGACAAAATATCCAACCAACAGAATTGCAGGTTGTGTTCTTCATAGAAATTGTAGATTCTAGAATCTCTCGGTACACTTGTGTTGTATTCCCATAATAAATCCCGCTAGGAATTGCATACGCCAAGCTCGTCACTTGTGATGTCCCTCTCCTACTCGCATTATATTCGGTCTATATCCAAAGCTGCCATTGTTCAAAATACCTTTTCTATTGATGCTAGCGTATACATGCTCTTTTGGACTCACATGAACACGAAGGAACGAGGAGATCATTTTGAGGGGACAAAATCATACACACTCTGGATTCGCCAATTTCGTAATTTCAGGTTTTATCTGTCAAAGTTCTAGTTGAAACATATCAAATAGAGTAGTGAATTATTTCATTTCAGTTAAGTTTCATTTTCGATATTACTAGGGAAGCTGTGGGGATTGATAGTTTCTGAGAAACTATGATTCATTCCTCACTTTTGAGGTAGGATCAAGAATCTTTCAATTAAGTTAATCAGCTATCTAGTTATTTAGGATAAACTCACAACTACATAGGCAAGTAGCTACACCAAGCTACCTTGCTTGTTTTAATTTTGTTATTAGATTAGTTGTCATTTTCTGAATGTATTAGATTAGTTGCTCTTTCAATTCTATTCAAAATTCTATCAAAAATACAAAAATAGGGGAATATATATGAAGCACCCATAGGTCATCTTCCATGTATTCCACAACCCATCGATCGGATCACAGAGAGCTCGATATTGATTGGAGCCTTCGAGCGCCTATCCTCGCCAAACGATCTATCACACTGGTTCGAGTTAGGAGGGGCCTTCTTTGCCTTAGATTTGCAGATCCCACTATTACGTGTTGAAGACATAGGATTACCTAACTAGCTTATCTACATCCCGTGTGTATCCCATCCTCACATTTGTCCGGACGACCTCGGGAGGTCGGTGTGAGGAAGAGTTACTTGAGATTCTCATGCTCGCATGTCACTTTTCCATCGTACAAGAATCTTGGTATTGGTCACTAAATAGGTGACCGATGTCGGTTAAGGGGTGACCAGGGTCGGTGAAAGGGAAGGCTGGCACCGGTCGGGTTTTGGGGGATAAGGGGCCAAAAGTGCCATAGGTTGGGTGATTAAGATGGGTAGGGGTAAAATAAGTTGTTGGGAAATGATAGGGGCAAGTATGGGTGTGATAAATGTATTGTTTATATTGGATGTAGGGGAGAGATCAGCTACGCATGGGACACGATAAAGGTGGTTCCACCCCCTTGTGACAGTGTGCGGTGCAGCATGACCCTTAAGGAGCTGTAACATGTGGAGGTGGTGGGCTTGAGTGGAGTTTGATGCTATCGGCATGTAGTCCAGTAGCCTAGTTTGATGGTCACACTCATCGATAGATGGGATTCCACAACCAACACGTTCCACCTACCGATGGGTGAGATCACTGTCACCCTGGAGGACATGTTCAGGATTCTATGGCTACCCATATTGGGTACGTAGGTCTACTCTATCTCCTCGAGGCCTCGGAGGAGCTGATGCTGACGGTGTTTGGTGAGGGGATGGCTGAGCTGACATTCCATAGTGCCAACATTTGATATGGAGAGATGTACCTAGCCCATCCGGAGGAGATGAGGCTAGTGGTTCTTTTGATGGAGGCAGTGTGTTGCTTCGCACTGCCCGATGTAGAGGGTGGATGTTTTCCCGATCGTTGATGGGGGTACTCCATGACATGATGATAGAGGAGACCCACTTTTCCTGGGTGCCAACATTCCTGGTGTAGTTGTACAAAGAGTTATGGGCATATGGGTGGCTACGCAGGTTCAGCCTATGTTGTACCTTCTTACTACACTGTTGGGCTTATGAGCACATAGCTTGTGTGCAACCAGTAGGGATGCCCCGAGTGGATGCATTCCCATTGAGATTTGTGCGGGTAGGTATAGGCTATGGGTGTCGGCTATTGGAGAGCATATATCTGACAGGCCCACACATGATGTGGCCTATTTCTTGCGGTTATTGGAGGGGTTTCTCGTAGTGGACATTATATGGAGGCCATATGTGGGATTCCCCTCATATAGGCATATGCATGAAGAGCTAGCTAAGCTCCAACTTTTGAGATGAATATAGGGTCCCCATGCCGGTGAGCATGAGATGATCCCGTATATAGAGTCTTACGGAAGTTTAGGCTATTACAGGACGTACCTCCGCCCTTCCCATAATACCAGAGAGATGACGTGGAGAGGCCCTTACCTCTACCACAGCCTACAATTCCCACAGGGCAGGAGGAGTAGGTAGTGGACTGGCAGATTGATGATGTTGGGGTCACATACAGGTATAGACAGTGGTGGGTGGCTCATTTACGAGCCATACCACCCAGACCGGGGCAGCCAGATATAGCCACCATCACGGTGTAGAGAGACGCCCTATAGGGGCAAGTGGATACTCTGATTACCCAGATGTAGACCCAGATGTTTAGTGGTGGGGATGGAGATGGAGAGGAGGATGATGGTCGGTGTAGTGGCCTTACAGCACAAAAGTGGCGAGTTTGCGCAGGCCGGTTGGCCACAACCTGCATAGGTGGGGCCTTACGGAGATCATATATAGGCATAGAGTAGGGGCACCACCACAGCACCGAGACCGGGTCCTAGTTCACGAGCGGGAGGCGGGACAGGGTCCCGCAAGATAGGTATAGGGGCGAGACCTATGGGACCACCACATACCATGCCTATATCAAGGTTACGAGATGCCCTAGGTGAGGCCAGATACTACAGAACTAGGCGATGGTGACCGGGATAGACTTCCTATCTATGGAGAGTACTGTGAACCGTAGGCGTTGAGTGAGAGGACTAGATCCCGCACTCACAGTGTAGAGAGCATAGGGGCCATCAAGCTCCGAGGCTAGATCAAGGAGAGGCCACCAGTGCATGGAGACCAGCTCCAGGTGAGGCGCCAACAGGGACTCAGCCACCACCTATGATGGGTGGGGAGATGCTAGCAGGTCGCCAGACAGGGGCCGAGGAGGTAGAGGGTACAGAAGCGATACAAAGATGGAGGATATCTGCTGAGATGCCTGATATGGGGCTTTTGATATTTGATATATACTAGCCTACGTGCCGGGAGATAGTTGTATTTTTTATCACATACCGGCCTGCGTGCCGAAGAAAGCAAGGATGTATGAGAGGTTTGTATATTTTGAGCATATACCGGCTTTGTGCGTCGATGGGATTTTGTATTGGTTCATTATTTTATTGTATATGAGACCGGCTGCGTGCCGATGACATTTTGTATTGATGGACATGGTGGGACATCCATGTATGTTGTATTGAGATACACATTTATTTATATGATGAGATACATGAGATTCTTGATTTGTTGATGTTTTGATGAGCCGAAATTAGGTGAGTTAGGCATGATGGAGTCAGGTTGGTTTAGGCATGGATCGAGTCAGGTTTTAGGCATGGATCGAGCCTAGGTTTGTCAGGCATGGTTGTGTTCAAAGTAGGTGAAGCTGTGATTTATTATTTTGTGCAATGAATGATAATATGGGACATATGTGAGATGTGGTATAATCTATGCATAATGATGATAGTGAAATGGTAGGCGTAATAAATGTATGTTGTGATGAGGATTAAAATATGAAGCAACGTGTTATGTATGTGGTTTAATTTTCAATTGTTGATATAAAGAAGAAACTAGGTGGGGTATGATGTAATGTGAGGAAGATGAAAGATGAATTATTTAGGGTAGAGAGTGGCTAAGCTAACCTCCAAGGGCCCCATGCCCTCAGAGTGTTGCCTACATAGTCCCGGTGAAAAGGGACCTCAGGTCAATGTAGTTCTCCCATGAGCCAGGGAAGACTAAGATGAGGTATGAAAATGAGTTAGTAGGTTTTAGATATGTTGTTGTTTTAGGTTTTCTAGGCGTGGGTGGGTTATAGGAAAATTGGTATAGGTGATGTCGATTGTGGCAAAAGAAGAAGAGGATTACCCCAAAGGTAAGCGTTGAGAACCAAGTCCTGTATAAGGTAATCAAAACGTAAATAAAGATGGTCAAAAGATAAGAGGGTGAAATAAAGCCACCTGATTGGTTAGGATCATATCGAGTAGATCATACCTTGGATTAGGTGATGAACGTAAGACCCTAAAGACATTGCATGATTGATTGTTCTACGGTGAAAAGTAGTTGCATGATCACCAAATGTCTTGGTTTCAAAGAGGTCCCTTGAGGTGATAGGAAATGAAAATGTGAATGGTTAGAAGGGTGAAAGGTGGTTAATTTAATATGATATGAGGTATCATGCTCTTCGGGTAAGAGATCCAAGTCATAATGGGCAAGTCCATAACTAAAAGTTTTCTGTGTTGACTTGTATTTGAGATAGACTAATCGATGCGGGAAGTCTATATGGGATGAGGAATTTAACTCCTTGAGGTCTTCGTGAAGTTGATCAATGCGGGAAGCTTCAAATTCTCTCACTTGTTTTTTTAAGGGCTTTACATAGCTGTCCTTTGAGGGAGTAGTCTATTTATAGCAGCGGTTGTCGAGAGAAAGATGTCTTTTTGAGGGAGTCATCTTTTATATTAGAAGTTTGACTCAAGGATTTGGGTCCCATGTGAGGGCTTTGAAGTCATGGACAAGACCAAGGTGAAGAATAAGATTCTTATTCAAAAAGTAGGGTGAAACAACCATGGGATCTCATCTAAAGGTAGATGAAAAGTATCCATGAGAATCATGCTATCTCGCAAAGATCACTGCAGTACACATATACAAGAGAAGATAACTTGGTGTGGGTACTCACATGATTCTTGTTTAATTGTTGGTGAGGTGTATGAAGTGGATAGTGCTCAAGGGATGAGCATGGTAAGAGATAAAAAGTGATGTAGGACTAAAATTCAACAATAGAATGGTCGAAGATGCAAGGCGTTAAGGGGATTAGGTTTGGGTTTACCATCAAGTGAAGATAAATGATAAGCACCTAATCTATAAGTATGAGTCACGATGTATGGTCCAAGCCAATTAGGAGAAAATTTTCCCTGTTTACTTTTTTCTACTTTGGTTACATGTTGATTTTCTTTCAGGACGAGATCACCAACTTGGAAGGTTCGTTCATGGACACGTTTGTCATAGGCACGTTTGATACATTTTTGGTAAACTTGAAGGTGGTCAAGAGCATTAAGACAACGTTCATCTAATAAATCTAGTTGTGCTAAATGGTCTTGATGAAATTCATCATCATTGAGCATGTCATGGAGAGAAATGTGGAGTGAGGGAATCGGACTTCGAGAGGTAGAACAGCCTCTATACTATAGACCAGAGAAAATGGTGTGGTAGCAGTGGAAGTGTGAATACTAGTGCGGTATGCCCATAGGGCAAAAGGAATGTGCGTATGCCAATCCTTCCTAGTATTGTTAACCACTTTCATGAGAATTTTGTTTAAGGTTTTATTAGTGGATTTGGCTTGGCCATTAGTTTGTGGGTAATAAGGTGATGAGAAACTTAGCTGAATGCCGAAGGTGTCACAAAGTTTTTGCAATGTTTTGTTTTTGAATTGTTTTCCATTATCAGTGATGAGGTGATGAGGAACACCAAAATAGAAAATGATGTGATGATTGATGAAATCACATATTTTCTCGGCTTTTGTGGAGATGAGTGGTATGGCTTCCACCCATTTTGTATAGTATTTGGTAGTTGATGATCCATTAATGGCGTTGGGAAGAATGGGGATTGATTTCTCTGACAAGATCCAAACCCATTGAGAGAATGGCCAAAGGTCACGGGTGACCTGTAAGGCGTGACTGGGTGTATGATGAAGATTGGCATGTTGTTGGCATTTTACACAACGCTTGACATAATCGCAACAATCATAGTTAAGGGTCGGCCAGTAATAGCCTAGGTGAAGAATACGCTTAGCAATAGCAAGGCCACTAAAGTGACCTCCACATATGCCATCATGAACTTCCTTAATGGTATAAGGAATTTCAGAACTCATGAGGCATCGTAAGAGAATACCATCAAAGCCGTGCTTATAGAGGAGGCCCCCAAGATGATGTAATGAGAGAACTTTTTAAGGAAGGCGCGTTGTCCATTACGGGTGAGATCAGGAGGTAAGATGGAGAGAGAAAGATAGTCAGAGTATTATTTGTACCAAAGGTCACTTGGGTCCGGGGTAGTAGTTCCGATAGAGTAAACTTCACGTGGTAAATAAGAAGGTGATTGGAGTTGTTGTATGGTGACAAAGATTTTAGAATCGGCGGGTGAAGCAGGTATTTGGGAAGCCAAGTAGGCCATGGTATCTACAAATTTGTTGGTTGAACGTGGGACGGTTTGAAGGGTGTAACAGTCAAAGGTGGTCAAAAGTATGTCCACATGATGTTTATACTTTTGAAGTATCTCATTATGAAATTGGTATATACCATTGACTTGGTTTTACGACTTAATTGAGAGAATCACCAAAGATGTTGATTGATTTGACATCTAGGGCGTAGGTGGCTTGGAGACCTAGTACGAGCGCTTCGTATTCGGCAATATTGTTTGTAAAATCAAAATCGAGTTTGAAATACAAAGGCATGGGCTCACCATCAAGCAAAATGAGGATAATACCAGCCCCACACCCATGCTAACACTTAGAACGATCGAAGAAGAGTGTCATTTGGTAAGCGGGTTTGTCCAAGGAAAGGGTAGTAATTGATTCATCCTGGAAAGTCAAAATTATAGGCTTGATCCTCGGAAATAGGTGTGTCACCAATTTTTGGCGATATCTTGACCCTTGATGGAATTTTGATAAATTAATTTGAGGTCAAGGTCCGCTTAAAATCATAATCCATCGAGCGGCACGCTGATTTTGATAAGGTTTGGCATACATGAAGTGTAAGGGGTCGGTATTGGTCACAACATAGGTTTTGTGGTTTAGTAGGTAATGGCGGAGTTTAGTGGCAACGAAGACTAAGGCTAAGCAAAGTTTTTTGGGATGGTTGTATCAGGTTTCATAGTCTTAAAGAGTACGGCTTATGTAATAAACTGTCTGCTCCCTGTGTTGTTCATCACGATGAGTGAGCATGGCTCCCAAGGAGTGATCGGTAGCTAAGATGTATAGGTAGAAAGGTTGATCATCCTTAGGTGGAATGAGTACGGGTGGTTGGAGAAGGTACTATTTAAGGGCCTCAAAAGCTTTGTGACAGTCATCATCCCATTGAAAGGAGACATCCTTCTTGAGAAGATGATGAAATGGTTGGCACCGATAAGATAATTGTGAAATGAAACGGTGAATAAACTACAATTTACCTTGCAGGCTACGAAGATGTTTAAGGTTAGTGGGTGGAGGCATTTCTAGAATGGCCTTGAATTTAGTAGGGTCAACTTCTATACCACGTAAGGAAACAATAAATCCCAGGAGCTTTCCTGAGAGAACCGCGAAGACACACTTCTTTGGCTGAAGGTGAACGCAATATTTAATGAGGTAGTCAAAAATGGTTTTGAGGATGGCAAGGTGTTTGAGTGGCATTTAGATTTGGTGAGAAGGTCATCCACGTAATCTTCCAATATGCAATGCATGATGTCATGGAAGATGTAAGTCATAGCCCATTGATATGTGGCACCAGTGTTTTTAAGGCCAAAAGGCATGACTCGATAGCAGAAGGTCCCCCAAGGGGTGATGAATGAGGTCTTGTGTTGATCTTCTAGGGCAAGCAAGATTTTTTATAACCGAGAAGCCATCCATGAGTGATAGCATCTTGTGACCAGCAGTAAGGTCAACCAATTGATTAATATCGGGTAAGGGAAAGTCATCTTTTGGGTAGGCTAGGTTGAGGTCACGAAAGTTTGTGTAAATGTAGATTCCCCCCGTTGCTTTAGTGACATGGACAATGTTAGAAATCCAATGAGGATAATCAATGGGTAATATGGAGGAAATAGAAAGAAGGCATCAAGCTCTTTCTTTGACAAGAAGTGCAATGCGAAGGTGCATTCCTCGGCTTTTGTTTGATGGGTTTGGCATCGGGAACAGCTTATGATATTGTGGACCACTATGGTGGGGTCAATACCAGGCATGTCTACCTAAGACCAAGAAAAAACGTGGTTATGATCTTTGACAAAAGAAGTGATGGCTTCCTATTCAGTAGCATCTAAAGATTGACCGATCTTTAGGATGTGCGGGTCATCCTGAGTGTGAATGTTGATCTCGATAGTTGATTCATTCAACATGGTTTGTGTCTCAAAAGGTAATGACCGATGAATATATGAGTCTTATGCACCAAGGTAGGTGAGTATAGATTCATCATCTTGACATTGAACGATGTTAATTGAAGGTGTATCATCATCGATCATTTCAGGATATAGGAAGGGAAGAGAGGAAGGGGCCTCGCCCTTGCGTTGATAAGTCAAAGGCCCTAAGGAAACAATGTTTATGAAAAAAATTAGGAGGGATAGATTCAGATCCATCGACTCCGTCGGTGAAGGCGGTGATGAAGGCGGAGCGGGTGAAGAAAGCGGAGAAGGGCTGATGTCCTTGATGGGTTCAATGCGAGGCTTGTTTGGTAGGTGGTTCAGAAAGCCGATACCACTACAGTCGTTATGTTTGTGGGTGGTACATGGGATAATGGTATGGCGGCCTTGCTCGTAAAATCCAAAACTAAAACCCTTCCATGCACATTGGTGTAGGAAGGTGTGGGTAAAAACAATGATTGGTGAGAGACTAGAAGTCAATGGAAAATGGGTGGGTTTGTGACGGTGGTTCGGGTGTGTAAGTGGTAGTATCAAGTCCCCCATAGGTGAGACTGGTATGAAGGTGAGGAGGACCATAAAGGAGGCGTTCTCCTATGCGGTGATCATAGTGAGGTATTGGTGAAGACTTCTATACTCTTATGGAGTAAGAAATGTGTTGACACTATATAGGCGATATTCCCCAGTGAGGCGTTGAAAAATACCTCTAAGGGATCAATGATTGGTATGTTGGTAGTTGGAATGGATGATGTGTCAGAGGTTGATGCAGAGGTGGAGTTAACGGATTGGGAGGTTGATGGGTCAGCTATGGAGGTTGTGGCAGTGGTAGGAATGGAGGAGGTATGTGTGGTTGAGGTAGCGACTATACTGGTAAGTGGAGGTGTAGGTGAAGTGGTAGTGGTCGCGGAGGTAGATGCCTTAATAGGTATGAGCACATCATTGGGTCGGTAAAGCATGTTGCATGTTTTAAAAGGTGATGGATCAGTTGGGATAGTGTAGGTGTGTCCTTCATGCTCAAACTTTACACAACGATGCAAAGTGGAAGGAACGCAACCCATGACATGAATCTAGGGTCTACCGTGGAGGTTGTGGCAGTGGTAGGAATGGAGGAGGTATGTGTGGTTGAGGTAGTGACTGCACTAGTTGTGAATTAAAATCGATGAGGAATCAAACGTAGAATTCCATGGGAAGATTGTTATTTTCATGACAGCAGTCCCTAAGAAATAGAGAATGAAGAGAATACGGTCCATGCACACTCGTCCACAGTGAGAAGAGATGGAATACACCAACTATGATGAGGAGCATGTGAGGAAAAACAAAAAATAAATGAAGAACGTGACCTCTCACCTCAAAACACAAGCCAAGCAAAAACACTAAGAAAAATGTGATCCTAGGAGTGCCTTTTCTATTATATTTATTTAGCTTATGTTATTTAAGGACTCGATTCTTGAGCTGTAGAATATAATTTTTGATGAGGATGGCTTCCTACAAAGAAGGAGATCTAAAAGGTGAGGTTTTAGGTATGTTATGGAAGGCGGGCTTCGCTTTGAAGTATGACTCGAAAGCAGAGAAAGCGGTGAGGGAGTACTGCCAATCCTTAGATCAGTGCGATCGTTGATACCATTCCCAAGAAAGATGTTGTTTAAGAATATGTATTTGTTTTGAATTTTGTGCAATGTGGCAAGACTTAGAGAGAGAGAGAGATGTGCTTTCTATGATTCGTTTGTCAACCATCAGTTGGGAATGACTTCCAATATATAGGTTGCCCTTAATTAATGTGAGCTAATGTGGTAAATTAGACTATAATGCACTTATTTTATGCCCAAATCCAAATATGAAGTTTGATGACACAAATGGATGAAGATGAAGAGGGATGATCTTTCACTAAAATGTAAAAACAAGAAAAAATGATTCTTTTTAAGTACACCAAAAGAAAGGTTTCTTTTAGAGCAAATAGAAAGAAAAGGTAGGTTACCAAGGAAGAAAATTAATGTGTATGCTTTTCAGAAGGGAAACAAACACACAACTTTTCCTAGGAATGAATAAAATGCAAGGAACCCGGATGGGTCCCATTGGGCGTGCCAAAATGTTTCACTCTGATTCTTAGACGTTTCTTTGAAATATTGATGAAACAGATAGGGTAACGGGCATAGGAGGAATACTTGTTGAAATGTTGGTTGATGGGTTGTTGCGCACGTGTTGACTCCTTGATCCACAACTGATCGTGAGAGCTTCCTTTTGGCTAGGAGGAACTACTTGTAATGGAAAGCAAGACCACCAAAAAGAGTTAAACAATATGTGCAGTGAACTGCCTAGCGTGTGCTAGATCCGAGAAGTGTGATACTTCCTAGATGGTTGTCAGTCCACTATTTAAAACAATTTAATGCGAGTAGTAAAATAAATCCTATTGTAATTTGAAATGATTTAGGTATCTCACTTGAAACACAATAAGAAATATCTAATCTAACAGGCTAGGTTAAAATAAGATCCGAAGGTCAAACAACTGGTTCTGGGTCTCTGCAAGTCTGACAGAGGTCTCAGGCAGATCATAGGTGAATAAGGGTGATGTGGAATTAGGTGGATAGGCCACTGTTCTAGGTTGTATGGGCACATACAGAGACCAATGCCGATTAAAGGGGACCGATGATGACAATTGGGTGTAATCGAGTGTATTCAGAAATATCTTGTGGAATGCTCGGGAATGCCACAGAATGAGTTTTAGGTCTCCTTTGTGATTACACCAAGGACTTTGGTTGGTCGGAATGAGGTATTAGGTGGTTTGGGTGGGATTTGGTGAGGTTTTAATGGGGATATGGAGGGGTGAGTATTAATGGAGGTCTGTGGGTGGCTAAGAGAACAAAAGGATGACAATATAATGATGAAATGAAATGAACCAGAGGAATACAACATTCCACTTACTTGGATTCTGGTCCTAGATGCTTGTGAGTGAGGGATGAAGATGCTGGTAAGAGATTGAAGACTACAGATAATCACCAATCATAGGAAAGCTTCTGCATGGGCTGCATGTGTATTCCTTTTTGCTTGGTTGGATCAAATCCTTACTGGGGTGAGTGTTGGATGGTGTGTAGGAGAAAAATGCTTGATCTCCTTCCTTGCATGCGTGTTCTCACTGAAATTCATTCTCAGAAGATGTGATATCTCTCAGAATCTTCCCAATGTTTGCCAACCTCCAAAATAAGGTTGTTTTGGGATTAAAAGGTGACCGATGGCAATTCCAGCTTAACCGACGACGGTTAGGGGTAACCGGTGTCGGTCAAGGTGGGATTTCCTAGGTTTACTAAACTAGGGAGATCCTCTTGATTTTTGGGATCTCGTGTCGTTAACCCACAAATTAGACTGGAAGCTTCTTGTACGCATGTGGGAATGTGGTTAGAGAGAATGTAGGCATTGATTTTTAGGGTTTGGGTAAGTCTTAGTTAGTTATGGCAACTTACTAAGAATAGTTCTTAGGGTGAGTTGGCTTGATAAGGTGTTTAGGTGAGGTGCATGTGTGGATATTATCTAAAGTAAGATATTTAAATAATAAATATGGTGAGAATAATGAATTATTTTAATTATATTAATTAAATTAATATTAGTGGAGTGAGGGGGCCATGGCTAGGTTAATGTGATGAAGGGTGTTTATTTGTCGAGGGACCAAAGGAGAGTGTGACCTAATTTTAGTTTCTACAATAGGATCCTACGGCTACCTATTGTTGGGGAGCCAATGTATTCCATTTCATCCGAGGCATCACTAGAGCCAATAGTGGTGGTATTTGGTGAGGCAATGGGCCTGTTGAGCTATCACAATGTGAGTCTAAGCTATTTAGAAATGTATGCTCCTACCCACAAGAGACCATGCTATCTATATTGATGATGGTGACATGATGGGATGTTTTGCACTTATAGATTCTGAGGGTGGGAGATTCCCACAAGTGCTAATGGGGGTGTTACATGATATGATCGAGGAGCATATATTCTTTTCTTTAGCTTTGACTTTTTTGTTAAGCTATATATAGATCTATGGGCCTATGGTAGGTTGAGGAGGTTTGGTATGTGTTGCACATTCTTGTTACACTGCGTTGGGCATACGAGCACATTGTTTGTGTGCATCCAGTTGGGTTACCATGATAGGATTGGTTTGGGGGTAGTTTGTACAAAGTAGGATTCAAGAGATGGGTACCATCCAGGGCACAATCGAGAGTGGCCAGGGCCACATATGATGTTATATACTACATGCGGCTATTGGAGGGCCTATCAATGACGGATATTGTGTGGCAGCCATATGTTGATTATCTGTCATATAGAGGTATGGTTGAGGAGTTAGAAGAGCTTCAGTTACTGAGATGGATACAGGGGTGGCGTGTGGAGAGCATAAGATGATACCTATGAATAGGTTCAGACGGTAGTTTGGCTGCGGCAAAGCAGATGTGCCCCCACCTTTCCCACAATACCGTAGAGATGACGTGGAGAGACCTATGTCTCCACCACATTTAAGTGTTCCCATAGGGAAGGAGGAGAAGGTTCTAGATAGATGGATCGATGATGTGGGCATCACCGATGGATACAAGCAGTGGTGGGTAGCACAGTTATGAGAGGCACCTGCGAGACCAGGGAAACCTAATTTAATGACCGTTATAGTGTAGAGGATGCATTATAGGGTTAGGTGGTCACCCTACAAGCATAGATTACGAGGTTGCAGGAAAATTGATAGGGTTAAAGGTATAGATGACAACCTTCCAGCACAGGTGATGGCCCTACAGGCCTAGGTAGCATAGGCATCGGCTCCCACACAGGGTGGAGATGGGGATGGAGGGTAGGTAGCCACCCTACATGCACACAGTGGCTAGATTTCAAGGCCACTTAAACATAACACGTGAATAGGTAATGGCCATACAGCCTAGGTAGTGGCACAATTACCATCATAGGCTTGGGGACAAGGTCCCATAGTATAGGCACTTGCGTCAGGACAAGGTACACTTTTGGTCAAGCAGAGTTCACAAGGGGTAGTTAGCCGATGGCACCACCCAAGACCATATCTTTGGCAAGGTTTAGGGATACCATGAATGAGGCTCACTATTATCATGATCATCTAACCATTGCATGTATTGATGTTCCCTCATATCCGAGTACCAAGCCCAGTAGGAAGCCAATGAGTGGACAAGATCTAAGACTCACATTTTTGGTTGCACAGGGGCATTGACCCTAGAGATAGGGCCATGGTGAGGTTACTAGTTCTTAGAGACTGGGCCTAGTAGAGGGCCAGGAGGAGGAGACAGGTGATACTAGAGAGGAGGGCATCAGATGGGGGTGATTGGTCACTGTATGTGATAGTGTACCATTATTTTGATTTTTGATATATATACCGGCCTGTATGTGTCGAAGACGTGAGATTGTACATGAGAGTTTTGAGATACTAATATTTATTTATATTTGTGTATATATGTATTGATACACATACACTCCCATTATATAGTTGATGATGTTGACTGGATGGATGATGTACTCATTTTTAATTTCCATTGCTATTGTCTATTATGGAAACTAGTTGAATTAGGCATCATTAACTTGAGGTCGTGTAGGCATGATGGAGTCGGTATAGACATTATGGATTTTAGGTCATATAGGCATGGTGGAGTCAGGTATAGGCATTTTTGAGTTTAGGTGAGTTAGGCATGGTGGATTGGTATAGGCATGGTGGATTTTAGGTGATTTAGGCATGATGGAGTCAGGTATAGGCATGGTGGAGTTTAGGTGATTTAGGCGTGATGGAGTCCGGTTTAGCATTTGATTTAATTTCCAAGTTATTGGTAGTATGGAAAATAAATGATGATTTATATGTATGGTGTGGTGTAAATTTCCAAATATTTGATATCATGGAAATATGAAATGATTGATGTATGATATGGTTGATGTTCTAAAATGGTAGGTATGTATGTTTTTATGATTCTTTAATTCCGGTTTTGTGTAAAATGGAAACTAACTAGGGTAGAATGTGAATAAAAAGGGGGAAAATTGGTTAGGGGAAAAAGTGGTCGAGCTAACCTCCAAGGGCCCCATGCCCTCGGAGTGTTGCCTACATAGCCCCGATGAAAAGGGGCCTCATGCCGATGTAGTTCTCCCATAAGCTAGGGAAGAATAAGATGAGGATAGAAGAATGGGTTGGTAGGTTTTAGGCATGTTTGAGTCTAGGTCATTTAGGCATGGGTGAGTTTAGGTCATTTAGGCATGGTTGAGTGTAGGTCATATATGCATGGTTGAAATTAGGTCATTTAGGCATGGTTGAATTTAGGTTAAATAGGCATGGTTGTTGGCTATGATGAATAGATATGGGTGATTTTGTGGAAGAGGAATTCCCATAATGTAGGTGTTGAAGGTCTGGTCTTGTGAAGGAGGATCAATAAGGAAGAAAAGAGGGAAAAGGTAAGAGGAGATGAAAAGTCCGTCTAATTGGTAAGAACCATTACGAGTCTATCATACCAAAGATTGTCTTATGAACATAAAACCCTAAAGGTGTTGCATGATTGACTATTCTAAGGGTGAAGAAGGTCACATGATCATGAAATGTCACATTTGCGGCATGTCCCTTGAGTAGGTAGAAGATTAAAAAGGAAAATACGGTGAGGTGAAAGAGGTTGCTTTAACGTAACCTGGTGTGAGACAACATGCCTCTTTTGTAAGATACCCTAGATCAAAATAGGGGAGTCCATGACGAAAAAGAGTTATATTTTTATTTTTGCTTTTGTTTTATAGACTGGTCGATGTGGGAAGTCTAGGTGGGATGAGTATAATATCTCCTTGAGGTCTTCGTGAAGCTGATCAATGTGGGAAGCTTCAGAATATTTTTATTTTATTTTTGTAGGAATAGTCTTCTTTTTGTGATAGACTATGTACAATATGGCTAGCTTTGTATAGTTGTCCTTCGAGGGAGAAGTCTATTTATAGTAGCAAGATAGAAATATAAATGTAATTTTTAAGGGAGTTCTCTTTTTCTAGAAGTTTGACACAAGAATTTTGAATCGAAAAATCCCGTGTATTATTTTTGAATTGTTTTTTAGACTTTTAGGTCATGGACAAGACTATAGAGAAGTATAGGCTTATTTTATGAAGACAAAACCATAGCACACAGAGGTTAGCTATGAAAGAGAGGTTTTAAGTGATGAACAACCATGGGATTCCATCTTGAAAAGGATGAAAAGTATCCATGAGAATCATGCCATGAGTAGAGTCATGGTACTCATATTGAAGATAAGGTTGAAAGGTGACAGGTAATCACATGATTCTTGTTTAGTCATTGATCCTTAAAATAGGTAAGTGGAAGGTGAATGGTGCTCAAGGACAAGTGTTTAATAGGCAGAAGATGATCCAAAACTTGATTCAACAATAGAATGGTCGAAGATGAAAGGCATTTAGGGGCTCAGAGTTTGGGTTTACCTTCAAGTGAAGATAAATGATAAGCACCTAATCCATAGGCATGAGTAACGATATAGGGTCCAAGCCAATTAGGAGAAAAATTGCCCTGTTTACTTTTCTCTATTTTTTTACATGTCGGTTTTCCTTTAGGATGAGATTTCTAACCTAAAAGGTTCGTTCTTGGACATGTTTATCGAGGCACATTTGATATATTTTTGGTAGATTTGGAGGTGATCGAGAGCATTTAGATGATGTTCATCTAATAACTCGAGTTGTGCCAAATGGTCCTAGCAAAAATCATCATCGTTGAGCATATCTTTGAGTGAGATACGAAGCAATGGAATTTGGAATTTGAGAGGCAAGACAACCTTTGTACCATAGACCAAAGAGAAAGGTGTGGAAATAGTTGAGGTGTGAATACTAGTGTGATAAGCCCATAAGGCAAAAGGAATGTGCGTGTGCCATGTGTTACCATTATAAATCAACCAATTTCATTATAATTTTGTTTAAGGTTTTGTTGGTTGATTCATCTTGGCCATTTTTTAAGGATAATAAGGTGAAGAAAAGCGAGTTGAATACCGAAGGCATCACGAGTTTCGTAGGGTTTTGTTTTTGAATTTTTTTCCGTTATCAGTGATAAGGTAGTGAGGAACATCAAAGTGACAAATAATGTGATGATTAATGAATTCACAAATTTTCTCATATTTTGTAGAAATAAGAGGTATGAATTCCACCCATTTAGTGTAATACTCGGTAGTGGTAATAATCCATTGATGGCGTTGGGAAGAATGAGGGTTGATCTCTCCGACAAGATCTAAACCCCATTGAGAGAAAGGCCAAAGGTCTCATGTGACCTATAAGGTGTGACTAGGGGTGTGATGAAGATTAACATGTTGCTAACATTTGACACAACGCTTGACATAGTCACAACAATCATGGTTTAGGGTTGGCCAATAATAGTCCAAGCGTAGGATGCGCTTAGTTAGTAGGACAACTAAGCCACTAGGGTGACCCCCACAAATTCCATCATGAACTTCCTTGATGGTGTAGGGAATTTCAGAACTCGTAAGACATCGTAAGAGGATAGCGTCAAAACCACATTTATAAAGAATACCACCCATGATGACATAATGAGAGACACTTTTTAGAAAGGATCGTTGTCCATTGTGAGTAAGATCTAGAGGTAGAATGGAAAGGGAAAGGTAGTCAATAAACTTCTTATACCAAAGGTCATGTGGGTCAGTTTCAAAATTTGCTACAAGGTTGACATCTGGAAATAGATAAGAGGGTGATTGCAACCTTTGTACTATGACAAATATTTTCAAGTTAGAGGGTGAAGCGGGGATTTGAGAAGCAAGATAGGCCATGGTATCCACAAATTTATTAGTGGAATGTGGGGTGGTTTGAAGTTCATAATGGTCAAAGGTATTCAAAAGTATGTCAACATGATGCTTATACTTTTGAAGTATCTTATTATGACACTGGTATATACCATTAACTTGGTTCACAACTAGTTGAGATTTGCCAAATGTATTAATTGATTTAACATCTAAGGCTATGGTGGTTTGAAGACCTAACATGAGTACTCCATATTCGGTGATATTGTTAGTACAATAAAAATTTAGTTTGAAAGATAATGGCATAGGCTCAATGTCAAGAGGAATGAGGATAATTTCAACACCACCCCCACGCTAACATTTGGAAGCATCGAAGAATAAAGTCATCGATAAATGGTGTTGTCAAAAAGAGGGTAGTGATGGATTCATCAAGGAAATTGAAGTTAAAGGATTGATTTTCGAAGAGAGGTGCATCTGCAAATTGGTCAACAATTTTTTTTCATTTGATATATTTTTGATGGATAAATTCAAGATCTAGGTCTATAAGAAGCATGAGCCAATGTGCAACACGCTGATGTTGGTAAGGCTTAGTGTACATGTAATGTAAGGGGTCAATCTTGGTGAAAACAAAGGTTTTGTGGTTGAGTAGGTAATGGAAAAGTTTAGTGGTGACAAAAACTAAGGCTAAGAAGATTTTTTGGCATGATTATATCTAGTTTCATAGTCTAAAAGTGTATGGCTTATATAATAAACCGCTTGCTCCATGTGTTGCTTGTCACGATGAGCAAGCATGGCACCCAGGGAATGATTAGTAGCAGAAATGTAAAGGTAAAATGGTTGGTCATCCTTAGGGGGAATGAGCACAGGTGGTTGGAGGAGGTATTATTTTAAGGTGTTAAAGGCTTTGTGGTATTCATCATCCCATTTGAAGGAGACATCCTTTTTGAGAAGATGATGAAATTGGATAGCAATAGTTGGAAAGCTGAAAAATAAAGCGCGAATAGATTATAAATTTCCTTGCAAACTACAAATTTGAAGAAGGTTAGTAGGTGGAGACATCTTGAGAATAGCCTTGATTTTATTGGGATCAACTTCAATGCCAAGCAAAGAAATGATAAAACAAAAGAGCTTTCAGAGAGAACAATGAAGACACGCTTCTTAGGTTAAAGGACAACACAATATTTGATGAGATGATCAAAGATAACCTTAAGTATTATAAGGTGTTCAACCCGATGTTTATATTTAGCAAGGAAATTGTCAACGTAATCTTCCAATATGCAATGCATAATTTCATGAAAGATATAAGCCATAACCCATTGATATGTAGCACCAATGTTTTTAAGGCCAAAGGGCATGACATGATAATAGAAGGTACCCCAAGGAGTGATGAAGGTGGTTTTTTGTTGATCATTCAGGGTGAGTAATATTTGGTTATAACCCGAGAAACCATCCATAAGGGATAACATCTCATGGATGGTGGTGAGATCAACTAGTTGGTCAATACTAGGTAGATGAAATTTGTCTTTGGGGAAAACTAAGTTAAGGTTACGAAAATCCATGTAAATGCAGAGTCCCCATGTTGCTTTTGTGATAAGAACGATGTTAGATATCCATTGAAGATAATTAATGGGTAGGATGAAGGAAACCGAAAGAAGGCATTCAAGTTATTATTTGAAAAAAAGGGCAATCGAGGATGTATTTTTCGCAGCTTCCGTTTTACGGGTTTGTCATCAAGAATGGTTATGATATTGTGGACCACAATGTTTGGGTCAATACCAAACATATTAGCATAGGACCAAGCAAAAGCGTTATTATGATCCTGGAGGAAAGAAGTGAAAGCTTCCTGTTCAACAACCTCTAAATATTGGACTATTTTTAGAATGTGCGGGTCATCTTGATTGTGAATATAAATTTTTATGGTCGATTCATTCAACGTAGTTTGTGTCTCGAAGGTAACGACAATGAATATAAGAATATTTCACACTAAGGTAAGTGAGAATAGACTCATCATCCCGATATTTAATGAAGTTAATAGAAGATGTATTATCATCGATCATGTCCGAATATAGGAAGGGAAGAGAAGAGGAAGCCTTGCCATCACACTAATAAGTAAGAGGTCCCAAGAAAATGGTCTTTACAAAATTTTTTAGGAGGAATGGATTCTGGATCCATAGACTTTGTAGGTGAAGGTGGTGAAGTTGATGAATGGGGTGGGGAATGTTTATCATCCTCAATGAGCTCGACTCGGGCCTTCTTGGGAGATGGTTCAGTAAATCTAATACCATTGTGGTCTCTATGCTTACAAGTGGTGCATAGGATGACAATATGGTGACCTTGTTCATAGAAACCAAATCCAAAGTATTTCCAAGCATAGTGATGGAGGAAAGTGTAGGCGAAGCGGAAATTGGTGAGAGATTAAAGCTCAAATGAAAATGGTTGAGTTTGGGAAGGTGTCTCGAGTGAGTAGTAGAAGCATCAAGTCCCCATACGTTAAACCTGGTGTGAAGGTGGGTAGGAATGTAAGGGAAAACCTTGTCTATGTGGTGATCATAACGGGGATGTTGGTGAAGTTTACCATACTTTTGAGGAGTAAGGAATGTGTCAATGTTTTAAAGGCGGTACTCCCCTAGAGTGAGGCATTGAAAAACACCTTCCAAGGGATTAGTAGTTTATATGTGGGTAGCAAGAATGGATGAATTACTAGACAATTGTGAAGAAGAAGCATTGGTTGGTTTAGAAGTAGATGGGTTGGCTTATGGGTCAGCTGCGGAAGCACTGCGACAATGAGTGGGAATAGAGGAGTTAGTTGTGGAAGAGGTAGTGGCAGCATTGGTGGATGTGGAAATGGCTGAAGAAGAAGTGGTAGCGTTGGTAGATGCCTTAACGGGTATAACGACATCATTTGGTTGATCAACATATTACAAATATTGAATGGTGAAGGGTCCATTTGGAATGGTATAGTTTTTCCTTCATGTTCAAATTTTAAACAACGGTGTAAGGTTGAAGGAACACAACCCATGGTGTAGATCCAAGGTCGGCCAAGTAGCATGTTGTATTGGAATTCCCCCTTTAAGACATAGAATAATTTAGGAATGGTATGGGGACCTACATGAATGTGGAGAATTATTGTGCCAAGAGTGGAAATCATAGCATCATTGAATGAATGCAAGATAATGGGGTTATTATGCATGTAATTGGTAGGGATGTGTATTTGGTTCTACAAATGGGAGGAAATGATGTTGATATTAACACAACCATCGATCATAATGCATCGAATGCATATATTATCAATGTAGATGGAAATAAATACGACGGGATCGGAGATCATCGATTGGAGAGGTACAATCTCATCGTAAAAAAATGAGAATGACTATTTGATGATTGGTAGTGGGTGCAGAGGAAGGGGATGAAGTGGTGGGAGAGAACACATGGTGTGGAGTGATAATGTATGTGACAGGAGTAGGGTCATTAGGTAAAACCTCAATATATTGAGAACCTCAATGAGGGCACTGTCGATGAGACTCAAAATTTTGGACGAGTTGTACAAAGGCATTTTGAGAGGAGATTAGTGCAACTATTTAAACAATTAATGATGGAAACCCCATCATAAATAGTGTATGTGGGTCCACATATGGTGATTTTTGGTGCAGGTGTAGATGGAATATTGGGTAAAAAAAGTGGTGGATGAGCTAGTTGTTTTCTCCTTTCCTTTTTCCTTCTAGGCTCGAGTGGAAATTTGAACCATATTAATTTTTGTGAAGGAGAAAGTGAATCGTAATAAGTGTAGTGATAGGACGGGAAAAAATATGGTGAGTGCATATACTAGTTTTGTGAAAACAATGCAACACATTGAAATTTTGGTAGAGGTTTGGCTAGCTCTCTTATGTGGACCATATTGATCTCAAATGTTGGAGGAGGATAAAATGGTTGTGGAGGGGGAGATGAAGGTTGCTAAATAGGTAAGAGATGAGGATGTGTGGTGATAGGTATAGGTGGAATAGGTTCCTCATCTAAAAGATCATCATCATCAAAATTTTCTTCGGGAGGACATATTTGGAGAAGAACAATCTTAAGAGCCTTACAGTTTTCCACATCATGCCTTGACACATGATGGTAAGTGAAAATTTTTGTATATTCAAACCCTTTCGGTTTAGGTTTAAGTGGTTCATAAGGTCTAAGTGGTAGCAATAAGATGAAAAAGGTTTCCAAAAGGTTAGCTAAGTTGTTGGCGTAAGACCACTGCAATGGATCACAATGTGAAGTAAGTGTGGGTCTAAATGAAAGTGTGGGTGACTTTTGTGGGAGAGGTGCCATGGGAGGTGGAATCGAGAGGTTGAGTTATTTTGACCACATGTTTGGTAGGTATTATGGTATTAGGTTTGGATTGCACCTTCTCGGGTAAAGATGTAGCTAGTGAACTAGTGGTTGAAGGTGGTGTAGGTTTAACTACCTCTTTGGAGGGTAGTGGGTTTTGGACTTTGGTTACACCTTCTTGGGTAAAGGTGAAGAAGAAGTGCATGATGTAGAAGGAAGACAAATGACAGAAGGGGACGAGTTAGCTAAGGTGATAATGAAGATGCGGTGAAAGCTATGGGAAGAGGCAAGGTGGAAGGTATTGGTTGAAGAGAAGGCAATATCATAGGTAATAATGAGGATACTAGAAGTGGTGTAGGTATAGGAGGTAGAAATGATGCAGGTGATGGGGAAGGCATAAGCTGTGTAGGTAATTTTTGTGTAATAGAGGATCGTGACGAGGAGGTGAGGTTCGTGCTTTTGGTTTACCTTGGGTAGGAGGCTATTTGGCCAAGGTTGATGGGTGGGGTCCTAGGATAAATAGAAGGGGTGAAGGTAATGAGAGGTAGTAGGGGAAAATTGATGTATGTAGCCTAAGAGGTTGGGTCTTCCTCTTAGGTGGGGGAATAGTCTTTGCACTAGATTTTGAGGATGTGGCTAAATCAAGTTTGACATGGGGATGTTAGGCATGACTCCCAATGTGACAATGGGTTTGGATGCGAGAGGACAATATAGATGTAGGTAAGGCTTTAGGTATTGAAAAATGTTCATTTGATGGTAAATTTTTAGGTGTGGGTGAGGGTAATGAAGAAGAGGTCACTACAACTAGCATGGGCATGGTTGGTTTGGTTATCTGAAACACTTTTGGATAGATCGTGGAAGTATCGGCAAAAAATTTTTGAATCTGAGTTGAGAAAGGTAACTAAAAGCATCCCCAAAGCATGGAATTATCGACATAATCCAAGCGGTCAGCCAAACAATAAAATGGCACCATTGTAGGGGGGATGATGTTGATTCAGTAGTAATACTTGTAAAGAATGTCTACAAGACAAGGAAATGGTTTGATTTAGACTCTGTGGGTAAAAGAGCCAAGAGAAAATCGACAAGATCCTTGAAAGCCAATGGATAATTATCGCCAATAGGAAGGGGCGCTGCTAATGGATCCCTTATGGGTAGGGGAGATGACAAGTAGGTAGGTTCATCTTTTGGCGAAGAGGAAGGTAAGCATGACTCTCCCGTGTGTAGGAGAGTAAATATTGTGGGTTATTCGTCAAGTTGAGAGGTGAGTGGGAAAAGCGCATCGAGAGATATGGTAGACTCCTTATGGGTGAAGGGGAGATGAGGGAGACTCCTCTGTGGGTAAAGGAGTGGATGAAACAAAATATTACATGGATAAAAGGGATCGTACAAGAATATCCTTGATAGATGTAGTAGGAGGAAATTAAGGAAGGGTGGTATGATGTTGAAAACAACATGAACCTCCCGAACGTTACTTTCATTGGTGAGTTTTTGTTGGTTTGGTTAGATGACGGGGTGTGATTCGGGAATGACTTCTTGAAGATGTGAAGGTTCTTATTAGCCGAGTGTTAGGGTTAGCCAAAACAAGATTTCCACTATCTAACATTTCTTGGACGATATTTTAGAAATTTATACAATTATTGTTGTTATGACCTTTAACATGATGATAGTTGCAGTAATCATTTTCTTTGTACCATGCAAGCATTGGACGAGAGGGGTCAAAACTAGTATGTGGTTTGTTAAGTGGAAGAGTGATTGCTTCAGATTTTAGAATTTTTTCTAAAACCAAAGAGTAGGGTTCTCCTATGGGAGTGTATTTTCATTGCTCCCACTTAAACTAAAAATCCTGAACAAGGGAAAGATTGGAAAAAGGCTTTGATTGGTTGGATAGATGAGATAAACCAGCTTTCAAAACTACCACGTGGGTAGATCCTTTTCCTTTGGTGTAATTATTTTTTGGTTTGGAAGAAGAAGAGGTGTTGTTTGATTTAAACACACGTTCTTGTTACGCAATTATATCTTCATCTCTTCAATGGCATGAATTTCAAGTTTTCAGGCCATGGTGAATGCCTCGTCAAATGTGTGGAAGGTTTGAACTTGGAGATTTGGCGAGATGTGCCTAGTACAAATCTTGGTGAATAAATCTATTAACTCAGTTTGAGGTAGTTAAAACGTGAGTTGGTTGATTAGGTTTCGCCAACGAGTGACAAAATATGTGATAGATTCATCTTCATATTGGTGTGTCACGTACAAGTGAGTCATAGTGACCTTCGACATTATTGATAGAAAAATTGTCTAGGAAAGCTTGAGCTACTTGATTGAATGAGAAAATGGAGTGCCTAGGCAAAGCACTATACCAATCCAAAGTAGGTCATGTTAAGGACATTGGGAATGTTTGCAAGAGCAAAGTGTCATCATGAGCAATCGATAACACCCATACTTACAAGACCGCAAGTGTAGTTGTGGGTCTTCTTTACTTATTAAATTGGTTAAATTTAGGCATTTCCCAATGCGTAGGGTATGGATACATCATAATGGACATGTGAATGGGCTCATTGCAAATCTCATCATAAGTCGAGAGAGTTATGTGAGTCGAGACCAATTCTTCCAATGTTTACATCATGTCCATCATCATTTTGATAAGATCATTAGCGGGTTGTGATGATTGGGCACCCCGCGGTATACAAGGGTAGATGATGAAGGTATGACGTGGGCGTATCTCGGTATGTGGTGGTTATGAGTATGAAAATTGTGAGGGAGGAATAGATACATGTGGCAAGTACCTTGAATAAGTGATAGATGAAATAGGGGCTGTTGGTGATAAGTGTAGGTAGGTGGAGTGGATGTAATGAATCTCATAGAAATTGTAGGAAGAGCGTGGGATGGAGAGGACAATGTTTTGGAAGGGAGTATGGGCTATCGACACCATGGGTAGTTGAGATGCAATAGGTATATGAGAGGAGATTGGTGCGAGATAGGCCTACACTTAAGGTGGTGTATAAAGGAATGGTTGACATCACAGGAGAAACTGACATTAAAGGTGTGACAAATGTCGTAGGTGCAACAAATATCAATGATGTAGGGTCAAGTTGGGACACCACAGGTGGTAAGGTGGAAGAGGGTAAGGTTAAGCTAGTAGTATCTAATGTAGAAGTGGGTGTGAGGGTAGGAGGAATGGACACAGGCATGTCGTATACACGTTGTTGTGATGAATCTTGAGTGGATGAATGAGCTAAATATATTATAAAGCAATGGGGTTTTAATCAATGAGTCTTGTAAATCCTCATCATCGGTATTGATGGTAATAGGCTGACTAGGATCCATAGGTGATAAAATGGAAGGCGGTGATGGGCTAGGTAGGAGTGGCTGAAGGATAGCATGGAACACAAGGGCATTGGCTTGGCTACGAGTCAAAACCATGTGACTTATAGTAGACCTAGTAATTTGAGCTCCGTAAATGACACAGGAGTACAAAAGGAATGGAGAAAATGGTTCCAGAAGGTGACAATTGAGCGTTGTTTTAATTGAAAAATTAAAACACAGAGACCGACGGTGGTTGGGTAACCGGTGTCGGTGACAGAGGGTGTCGATGTTGGTGGAGGAGTGATACTAGTTATTGTGGAAAATAAAAGGATTTGTAAATGTGGCAATAAATGATGAAAATGAAGCAGATATGGACTTTGATAGTGACTTCAAAGACACAAAGATATGGTGAGGTAACTGAGGAAACCCCAGAAAGAACATAAATGTGATGAATTTTACTTTGGTTAAAATGACCAAAAACAACAGGAAACCTGACAATGGTTAGTAAACCGATGGCGATTAGATGAATAAACCGGTGATGGTCTCGGACCGACGCCGATCACTGTGAAATTTGTGAAAAGATGGAAAAAGTAAATTTGGTGATTTATATCAAATAAAAGACCAACCTAGAAACTTGAGTATGGCAATGATTGACCCTAACACACTCAGAAAGAGTCAAAATACACAAACTATGATTATGGAGTGTGAAGGGAGAGAAGAATGGAGAAAATGAACTCACACCTCAAAACACAGATCAAGTAGAAAGCTAGCAAACATGAAATCCTATGTGGTAGATTTTATGTTCTAGCTTATGCCATTTTGGACTGACTTGTGAATATAGTAGAGTTTTTGGTTTGATAAAGGTGCCCTACAAAATCCAACAACTATGGATAGTTTCAGGTATGTTTTGGCATGGGGGATCCTTTTCTGAGATGATAACTGAACAGAGAAACTATTTTGGAGCCCATTTTCAATCCTCTGATCATTTGATTGTTGACCAATTCTTCCGGAGAGATGTTGTTCAAGAAAATGAGTAATTTATTTTCAATGGTTTGGTATAGAGAAATAAGGGTGCAAAGTGTGAGCTATGGTTCAATTCGTCAACCATCAACTAGTCATGACTTCTAGCATATAGGTTGCCCACAATTTTTAAATGAGCTAGATGCAACACACAAAAATGATATGCAAAGATTTTAAACCCAAATCCACAATGAAATTCGATGAAAGCAATGATGAAGAGGCAAGAGTATGTCTTTCACTAATGCAATACAAAATAGAAAGAAGCATTCTTTTTAGTCCAAAATATGAGTGTCACTGAGACCAATAGAAGAAAAAGAATGTTCCAAGGGAGAAAATTTAATGTGAACTCTTTCAAAAGGAAATAGACACACAATGATTCACCTAGGAATGAACAATGCAAAAGAACCCTTGATGGGTCCCACCAGGGCATGCCAAAATGTTTCACCAAATAATTTATGCGATAAAACAGATAAGGTAATGGTCAAGGAGGAATACCTGTGGTATGTAGGTCAAAGGTTGAATGTGCGCGTTATTGAATTTATCCAAGATGATCATAGAGAACTCTTTTTGTCTGGGAAGGACTATCTATACATACAAAGCAAGACCACTAAAAAAGTATTAAATAACAAGAGTCAAAGGACTGCTTAGCAAGGCTAGATCCGGGAAGTGTGATGCTTCCTCAAATGGTTGTCAATCCTATGTTTAATATAATTCAATGTGAATAAACAACTAAAATAAATAAGTCCTATTTTAATGTAATGATTTAGGTTTCTCATACACACAATACACTAGATTTTATGATAAATATTAAAATAACACTAAATCTAATTAAAACCGGAATTTTTTCAGTCGAGCAGTCTGTTAAAGGTCGATAAAGTGCAGGGTTGATTGGTTGAAGTCTAGGTTGATTTTGGGTGAGTGGGAAGCTTGCTAGTATGAGGCGTGAAAGCGACATAGAGACTAGTGTTAGTTTGGTGACCAATGCCGGTAGGGTGGCTAAACTAATGTTGGTCGAGGAATCGATGTCGGAAGGGGCAATAGGTAGTAAATTATAAAAAGAGTTTTCTTAGGCTCTCATGATTGCCTGAGAGTGAGGGTAGTATGGTTTGGGTTGTAATATGGTGAGAAGACTGTGAATACTAACGAGGAGGTTTAAAATGGTGAAAATTCTTGGGATGGTTGAATAGTGGGTTGGTGGGAGGAAGGTGATGTATAGGAAACAGAGGAAATAAAATACTAAAAGAAGCAAGAGATCTACAAAAGGAATAAGCAAAATGATTAGAATCACAATACTTACTTGATGTCTTACAGATCTTGGGAGTTGGGATGGTTGATGGTTGATTGGAGAAGAAGTGCTTGAGTCTAGTGCCCGGCGGTGATCGGCCTATGTGCTTACGTGAGTATTCCAATGCTCGAAAGGAGAACCAAATACTTGTCTTGCATTATAGTTGTGTGTTCTCGTCATCTAGATGTGGGAGAGCTTGAAGATCCACGCTTAAATGCAATCAAGCTCCAATAACTCGAATGACCAACTTTGTGTAAAGAGTTGTGAAAGTGTATATAAGGTAGCGATGGCGGTTAGGTGAGTGACGTTGGTCGAGGATAACCGGCATCGATTAAGCGGAAGGTCTAGGTTTACCAAAAATAGGAAAATAATTACTATTTTTGGCATGATTTTGATTGATTCCACTTAGGGAAGTGGAGTTATCATTAGAAAAAGTAGGAAGGTCATATAAGACATCCAATTAGGTTTAGGAAGAAGTCTCGGTTAGTTAGGTCAAGTGGTGACTCGGCAAAGACTAGGAGTGATGACTCAGTGTTGTGAGTGATGACTCGGTCATTATGAGTTAAATGCCCTGAAATTGGTCCAGGTGAGGTGTAATGATGAGGTGGAGGTGTGAGGATGAAATTAACTTAATTAAAATAATTAAATTAATTAATAATGTGAGGATGAAATATTAATATGGGATGAAGGGGTCATGACATGTTTAAATATATTACATTAGTTGAGTGAAGGGAGCGAGGGAGTGTGACCAAAATTTGGTGTCTACACCTATTCTAGAAGGCCCTAGATTTGTCAACGATTATGATGACCATATTTCTCCCAAGTAATATTTAAACTAGCAAACGTGTATCAAAACCCAGCCCGGGTTGATATAATGATAATGAAATCAAATTTCGACTACCTCATTACTAGTCGACACTCGTTCTTGACAAAGAGACTGTGAAATAAAAATATATATCAAGAAATCATTAGAACCCGACATGGGCATTCATCAAAAACTAAAATATCACTTATTTCATACACACACAAGTAGAACAAACAACTAAACCTTATGAGATTCAATCAAAACAATAACAGGATATTCCCTTAGTTGTGCACCCCATAATATTCTCATAAGCAAAACACCCAAGTTGTTATTTGCATTGAAAAATAACATAAAAATGTTTTGATGCCATAAGTAATAAAGATGCGGAGAATAATGTTTTCATGCCTGTGATAAGTCATTATTTGCATGGAGAAAATAACATAAAAATATTTTGATGTAATAAATAATAAAGATGGGGAGAATAATGTTTTCATGTCTGTGATAATTTTGCAGAGTGTCTCCTATGATTTCTTCAGTCGATTGAGCCCAAATCCTTCACCCAACATAATTCTAAAAACTCTTTACGAAAATCAAACAAAAACACCTCTTTTGTTGCTCATACTCCATTAAAAATTCAATTGGAACCATAAATAATCCCATAAAAATCTCGTAATAGTTAGTGATTGCATGCAAAGCTAAAACTAGCTTGAATGAAATAAAAATGCCAAAATTCATGTAGAGCTCGCTATGGCGAGAAAAAAGAATAACCAAAACAATGAACCCTAATTAACTCATAGTTTTGGCGGTGGCTTCCTCAAGAAGCCACTTGATTTTCCCAAAGCCCATAGGGTTTGCATTTAATCGAATTAATGAAACTGGTACTCAACTACAGTTTTCCCTCTCATTTTCCACCGCCTTCCACTTCCATCTCACCAACCAAGTTTAGCATTGATCCTCCATCGTCAGATCTCAAGGTGGAGTCCATCGAATAGTCAAAGACCGTTTGACAAATTCAAACTCTAGCCTTTTTAAGTGGCCTTTGGCCTTTTATTATCTCAAATCCATTTAATTCAACGTGATATGGTGGTAGTGCCATGATTGGCTCACCCATATACTCATTCATGAGCTTAGGTGGTAGCTTGACCAAGTTTCTACTTTGCACGTTCTTGTTTAACAATATAAACATTACCACATGATAAGGTCGAAGACTTTATATATATATATATATATATATATATATATATATATATATATATATATATATATATATATATATATATATATATACATACGTACGTACATACGTATGTATGTATGTATACACACACATATCACCATACAAAAATCTTGAATTTAATCAAATTTCCCGAACATAAATTAATGGTTTGAATGGCCATTAAAGGATTAAAACAAACTTAATTAAACAGAATACATGGGTTGGTAATCGACCAACCGATTCTATTAGGGGAGATAATATTAATCCCCTTCATGGTTGATGACCATTTAATATATGCACCAGGATATGGTCTCAGACCACTTAATCATAGAAATCAACAAAACATACCATACTACCTGGTACTGAAGGTTTCATCAAGTTAGCATTATTACGACAAGTACAACCTTGCCTAAATCATGTTCCATTCTATCTTGACAACATTAAATTTTTGATTCATGTTGCGATGCTACAACCGAGTTAAATCATGTATTCTAATGAGGTAATCATCAAATGAAGAACCATAATAGTATCATCACAGTAGTACAACAAAGACAAACATGAGAACACATCATTCAAATAATAAGTCCATTGTTATCATCATTAGTGCTTAATGAAACTATTCTTAAGTATAACAAAAAGCATAATCATAAGATAACCAAACATATATCAACCATAGCCAATGATTAAACTAAAATGGAAATATGGTTGTCCTAATTTAATTTAATCTAATGCTATGCAAAGAAGTAAATAAAAAATAAATAAATGAAGGAGATGACCAAAAAAACTAAGCTATGAAAATGTGACACCCTAAATGTGCAAGGAGAGTTAGGAAGGGCTTAAGCGATTCAACGATGTCTTAGACTGTCTCACGGTGAAGACTGGATAAACAAAATACAGAAACAACCACTCGGGAGCTTTAGAAATTGTAGACTTGAATTGGTTGGCTATACTGGGGTGCCCGAAAAGGGATGGGGCACCTAGGTCGCCCTCATTTGAGATCTAGGTGCCCTGGTTTATGCAGGAGGCCTAGAAACAAAATTTATAGGGTCACTTGGTGATGCAAAGCCTTCGTTGTCTATCGCGTGTATGTCACTTTACTACATTGGTGTCACTACAAATCAGAGATGAAGAGGATACCTACAAGACCCCAAAACAAGCATCAAAACCCTAAAAAGGAAAGATGCAAATGAATGGGTCGAATTGACCTTAGTGGCCATAATGGTGAACTTACTAGCGAGTGTTGCACTACATTTCAGACACAAATGTAGTTTTGAGTGTGTGTGTGTGAAAATGGTGCCCTAGGTGCTCTTTTTCCGTTCACAATTTGTGAAGTAACAAACAATAACTAGATGTAGAAATGTAAATAAATGGTGGATGGAATAGAATAAACTTCCCTCATATGTAGTGTGATGTAGATGAACCAACCTTGTCCCTTGTGATGGAGCTAGATGGATGCAATGGAGCTCTTAGATTCCTATAAAGTGGATGAAAACTTAGATAGAGTAGTAGTTCTTAGTTCTTGGTCCCTCATTATGGTCTCATAACTTTATATGTATAGGGTTCTCTTGTTCTAATTTCATAACTAACCCCGAAAAGGCCGACCACCAAAAATATGAAATTTTCAAACGGCTAGAAAGTGCCCAAAAGATAGCAGGAAAGTTCAAAAAGGAAAGGGGCACCTTATATGGGACCGGGGAACCTAGGGCACCCCAATCTAAGTGGGTACCCCAATCAAAGGAAAAAAATATGACAAGTGTCACAACAAGATGGGAAAGTGTATGTAGAAGGTCGGTAATGACGACAAAAAATAAAAGAAAATGGCCAAAGGATAGGGGTTAATTAGTACTTTCTTCACTCAAAACCATACAAATAGTAATATGAGATCGGGACTAAATAATACCCAAAGTGTGTGATTTAGTGACTAAATTTTCCCGCACTTTATGTTGGTGAGCGGAACACTCGATAATATAAAGTAGATAAAGATGCATACCTGATGTCCATGTAGAGTGATTTAGAAAGCATGTCGATGGACTAGACAAAGCATGGAGTGACAAAATATGGAGTGTGGAGACTAACGATGCGAAAGAGTAAAAAGTGGTGTGATTTAACCTATGACGAAACACGTGTGAAATTGCTGATGTGTGTGATGTAAATGAATGTAGATGTGATGTGTGTGATGTAGTGTAATGTCGCATAATGTTGTTTTTGTTGTTGTTGTTGTTTCCTTCGTATAGTGATTGATTGCTTTCTTCTCATACGAGATGGACTTGTAAGGAGAAGATGATCAAGTAGTCAAATATGCATGTATATGTTAAAACGCATGTAAAATACACATTTATATGTGTGTAAAAGTGTGTAAATAGAAAGTAGGAAAATGAAAAATGGAACATGTGCACTTGATCCATGAGAAAGGGTATAGAGAGGATATCATGCCATCGTCGATGAAGTGTAATTTTTGGGCCATCTCATGCCACTATGTCTAAAGAATTGTAGGGAGAAATATGCGTTATTCTCCAACCTTTAACTACTTCACTAAGAATATATGAAGAGATCTCTGTACTTGCTAGTTTTTTGGGAAATCCGATGCTACTCTTGGTAGAAGTTGTGTAGAGAGGAAAACCCACCGTATTCTCCAACCTGTAACTACTCCCCTAAATTCTAAGGAAACCTATCTCCTATAAAAGCTATTATGTATGGAGCTTTGTAGACCGGTGTGAACTCACTCACTGTATAATCCACAATGCCAAGGGTGAAAACTGAACTGAATTGTACCGGTAGAGAGCGTTGTGTACTATGTAAACCCCAAATGATATCCCCCCTCTCTAAGGGTGCATGCGATGTCGCAGATAGGAGGATGCGGCCCTAAGAGAGGGTGACCACGTAAAATAAACCCTATAGGGGAAGGCAAAGTGCTTGGTAGAAACAAAGGCATGCACAAACAAGTGGCTAGCAACACATGTCAGTACAAACAAACATACATGTAGAAGATAATGTGTAAACTACACAAACAATGTCCAAGAAATATAGTAATGTTAACACACAAGAAGAAAATACATGCCACAAAGTGGGTTGCAAACATGGGACATCATTCGTGATGTCACAAGAGACTCAAGGCCGTAGTGGCCACATACAAACAAACAAGTTTGCACACCAAACAAAAAGGGCAAGGCCCGCATCGAATAACAAACAATAAACATACAATATTATAAAAATAAACAGGTAGCTTTGGAAGCAAATAATTCTATAAACAAATGCTACACATGAAGCACTCGTTAGCATGTTATAGCAATAACCAATATGTCAAAAGCGTATATAACCAAGTAAGTAGAGTGTTAAGTATAAGATGAAACAATAACACCTGTTGTATATGAATGTGGATGCCCCCAACAACCGTTGTAGGATTGGTATTAGGAGAACATTCATGTTGCGTGGAAGAGACATGTATATGTAATCACAACTAGAAAAGGACGTGGATGCGCATGTGGGTATGGTAAAGATCTTGACATACAAGAGATCTAGCTAGCATGTGTAGTGTGATCCAAGGCAAAGAATTCTAGTGGCGCAACTTCAGAGACCATAACTTTTGCACCGTACCTCCGATTGACTCCGTTCAAAAGGCAAACGAAAGCTTGGAATGTGTAGAATGTGATGAGAAGGTGCGAACTTTGTTGAATGTTTGACCCCCGAAATCCACGTTTAAGGGGCCCAAATTGTGATTTTTGTAGTGCTGTCTAAAAATAGTAAATTCTAAAAATAGTATGTTTCGCAAAATTAGTGCACATGTAAGTCTTGGAAGATGAAACACCTCGTCTCCCTCGAGACTGGTGACCTTCCACATCTTTCTAGGTGTCCTTTCGTATTTATAAAATTATTATAAATACATATGTAACCGGATCAGTGAGATAGACATCTCTTGGCAGAGATAATTGATGTAATTTGAAGTCTTTGAGTAATTTACATCTCTTTTCAGAGATAGTTGTTTTGCAATTCATTTGGCACATTTGTTAACTGTTCTTTAAGTCTGAAACCCTCGGTTTTGGATCATAGTGAGATGAATATGTAAAAGTGTAAGTAAGTAAGATTATATGCAACCAAGATAATGGATCATGTCATGGATGGATGGAATGGAATGCAAGATGGATGATAGGAGCCGCGTGCCCCCGAGTGAATGGAATTGTATGCGGTGAGGTTCATTTGGTTTACCCCCTAAGCGATCAGAATGAGCTTGTAAATGAGAGTGCGTCATTGAGAAATGGTCAAAGTGTGTGTTGTGTCTAACACATTGTGATGAATGTGTAATGATGACATGTGACATAGATGAGATGTGCGTGACCCTATAGCCTAAGCATATATCATGACAAGATGATCGAATGAGTGATGATTTATCCTATAGTGTATATCACTACATGATGATAGGAGTAGGAAATTATAATTTGAGAGTAGATGATGATGTGGCCTATATTGTACATTGTTACCGGTATGAATAGGAGTAGTGATTTAGCCTAAAGTATATACCACTATAAGATAATATAACTTGTGACCGTGTAGCCTATGACATGTGTCACTATGAGATGGTAGAGAAGATGAAAATTTATCCTATGGCGTATGTCACTAACCTAGGAATGTCGCATGATAAGAGAATTAATGTTGAGCGTGTGAGTATGAAAAGGTCCATTTGATTGTTAAACCCTCGGAAATCATTTATGGATCGAGGAACTAGAGTGCGTAATAGGTATTGAGTGCAGCATGTGTGAGGAGATGTAGTATATGTGATGAGGAGAGATGACCATGTGATGTGTAAAACATGTAATATGTGATGTATAGTGTGTAATGAAAGAAGTGTCGATAGACTAATGGTGTGAAGGTGTGTGCTATGTAGTATGCATGATGAGTATTATGTGATGCTAGATTCATAGACATACGTGATGACTATTAGTATAGTTTGTAGAATATGTATGATGTGTAGATGTGCAAATGTCAAAATATGAATGAGGTAGGGTAAGTTGAAGATGTAGTATTAAAAATATGAGATGTCTTGTAAGATGTGTGAAGATATGCAATGTGTAGTACCTATTGTGCAGTGTGTGGGGTTCATGTGTAGTATGCCCTCAATAGCCAAGTGTGAACTGAAGAACAAGAGTGTGTCATCATGGAATGATGATGTTAAGATGTGTGATGAGAATGCCTAGGCTAGGAGATTGATAATGCAAATATGAGAGGTGTGTTGATGCTAAGGTGGATGGGTGAATGTGTTAGATGTTATGTGCCCCAAGTATGTAAGCGATGAAAATTTAGTCAAAAGATAGTAAGTGGATCAATGTAAGGAATATTTTCCTTAACAAAAGTGATGGGATGCTGAGGTGGTAAAGGTGTGTGACCATCAAATGGTTCATCATCATAGTAATCTTTAGTGGGTCCTAGTCATCAACATAGATATGGTCTATAGATGATGGCGGAATGACAAGTTTAACCATATGAGGTGGTTGTTGAGTATGATTGTGTTATGTCACAAATACCTTTGATGGAGGAGGAGTGGGATCATCTTTAAGAGGAGGTTGCTTAGTTTGGCTTGGTAATATTGTAGATGATGTAGTAGGAAGAAGGGTTGAACTAATTTTGAGAGGTGGCTGCTCATGTTTACTTGGTTATACCGTGAGTGGTTACTTAGGTGACTCTTGACTTTCCTTAGTAGACAAAAAGATTTAAGAACCCATTGAGATGTATCAAGTGGAGAGGACCTTGTGATAGAATGTTGTGTGGTGAATGAGATAAAACTTTGACACTCAAGATGTTTGATTATTCATTGTAAATCATAGCAATCATTGTTAGTATGTCCATTGATTTGATGATAATTGCAATATGGAAGACCTTGATATTTTGTAAGCCGATAAGGAGGATAACAATGAGTAGATGGAAAGCTGATTAATTGATGAGCTTTAAGTTTCAGAAGAATGTCTTGTTGCTTAGCATTGATTGAAAACTTGAGAGGTGCGGGGAGTGACAAGATTCGAGGTTCACTGGCATGAGCACATGTAGAAGACATAAAATGAAGATGAGATGTAGAAGGAGAACAAACATGTGCTTGAGAAACATCCTTAAGTTGTTGGATTTCAGATTTTAGAGATGTGATCATGGATTCCATAGCCATAAATTTGTCTTGAAATAAAGCATGTAAAGCTTGAATTGAGTCCAATAGGGGTTGATTAGATGGAGAATCACAAGGAATAGGGTCTTCAAATATATGATCGAACATAGGACTTTTTTTTGTGGTGGTGTATCCTTAGGGAGATACCTAGTGTCTAGGGATTTTTTAAGAACAAATTGGAAATTAGGATGCATCTTAAGTAAATTCAGAAAAAGAAATTTCAAGAACTTTACAGACCCATGATAGAAAGAAAAGTGAGGATCATAAGCGTGAAAGCGTTGGGTTCACCAAAATGGAAATATTATTGTCCTTATTTAAGTTAAATCTAATGTTATACAAAGAATTAAATAACAACAAAGTAAATGAAGGGAATGAACCAAGCAACTAAGCTATGAAAATATGACACCCTAAATATGCAAAGAGAGTTAGGAAGGGCTTAGCTGATTTGACATTGTCTCGAGGATCGTGTCGCAGTTGAAGACTAGATAAACAGTATACATAAATAACCACACATGAGCTCTAGAAAGTGTAGATGCAAGATGCCCTGGCTGGATTGAGGCACCTATCACAACATCCACCTCATTAAGAGATTTTTACAAATTCTTGGTTTGTAAAAATTGGAATACCAAGGCACAAGTGGCAAGTATTTGAAGGTTGTAGGATTCAAGTAGGACCTAGGAGCAACACATTTATTTATGGAGTCTCTACATTTTTTTACAAAAACAAATATCACATAATATATCATCATGTCGAGGCATCTCGAGTACTTATAAAAAAGTGATCATTTGTGAAAATGGACATCCATGACACTTATGGTGAGCATTTGAAGTTTGCATGTCATTTTAGGGCTTTAATTGGTTAAGGGTACTATTCATTAGTCCCGAACACTCAAACCTCGATCTCCCATACCACCTCCCACTCTTTGAAACCCTTGTAATGCGGGAAAGAATCACACATGTGAGCTTCCACTTAACATTTTTGAGCCCCCAAGGATCCACCCACACCAATGGGCTTCTTTTTTTATCACTCAAATTCAAAAGACCATAAATTTCAATCCATAAGGGCTAGATCAATGGTTTTTTCACCCTTCCTATTTTTTCAAAGTCTAAATGTAATAATGTAATCATTTTTTCTTCCAAGAAACTAGATTTCCTAGATTTTACATTTTGGTATGATTCCATGCAATTCTTATTTTTGACCCTTCTAAGGGATGTAGCTTTTAATCTACCCATAAAATTGAGATACCTTTTCGAAAGTTTGTTTTTCCACATTCTATGTAGGTGTAGCCTTAAATTAATCCCATTTAATTATAGAATTGTCTACTTTCCATTTGCAATAGTATCATTGTCAAACAATATGTAAATACATTATTCATAAAGTGTTATATTATTCTCTTGGGAGATCATTTTTGTGTCAAACAAAAAAATATAGGGCGCATCTTTGATCTTGGTCTTTGGACCACATTTTTTTAGGGTAAACAAATTGTAAAACTTTAAAATTATAAACAATTGAGATGATAGTATTTAGAGTGTGATTTATTTGTTTCATCAAGGTCAAATTCTCATTTTTTTGCCTTGATACTTTGTAATGGATTTAATCCATGAACTTTACACTCTCATGCGGGAAAATAAAAACTTTTAAATGGAAATTTTTGTGTACTTCAAGAAGACATGATCAAGTATGTTGAAGAAAATAGTAAAATTAAGAAGCAAAGCTTCTTATTACTCTCTAATTTCTATCAAATATGTTCTCATACATTCATTATGTTATGTTTGTGGAGCCAGTTTTCATGTTAGAGTTTGGTACACCTTCCATGTGTTACACTCGGATATTTTTACGGTGGTCCCGCTCACTAGTGAGTGGGTCAAGGGGGTTCTGGGGGGTGAAGCCCCCTTGATGGGGGCTTGGATGGAAGGAGGCTGGATGGGAAGGAAAGAATATCCATGTGCAAGTGACAAATTATGTGATCAAATCCATTTTTAGGTGTTTGTATTTATACGGGGATTAAATGATTTGTGATTGGGTTGAGTGGTTAGAATGGTAGGATCAATAAGAGGAGTGGTAGAAATGGATTGTGATGGAGTAGTGGGAGGGTCATTATTAGTGTTAGGTTAATAACCTAAGACTAAGAGACCTAGGTTTTGATGAAGAGATATGGGTTCTGATTCCTTGTTCATGGATACTTAAGCCTTTTCCTCGATGTTTCATATTAGTGAACATATTTTTGGCTATAGGATATGAAGTAGATGGGAAAGATGATTCCATGTGGTTATCATGAGACTGTGGGGGTTGTAGTTTTTCATCCACTAAGAGGACAAATTTAAAAAAGGATGGGAGGTGATATTTGTTTTGGTTTTTGGTTGGTGAGGGATGTTTGGATGTATAATGATATTTGGATGACTGGTGATGTTTTGATGTTGAGTGGGATTTGGATGATGGATGATGGTTAGGGAGAGGATTGGGATGGAAAGGTAGTGGATAAAGAGGTACAATGAAAGGAAGCCCTCGTTATTAATATTTTGGACATAAGACCTAGGTTATAGTTTTTCATCCACTAACTATTTGGATTTAACAAAGGATGGGAGATGATATTTGTTTTGGTTTTTGGTTGGTGAGGGATGTTTGGATGTACAATGAGATTTGGATGGTTGACGATGTTTTGATGTCAAGTGGGATTTGGATGGTAGATGATGGTTAGGGAGAGGATTGGGATGGAAAGGTGGTGGATAAAGAGGTACAAGGACAAGAAGCCCTTAGTTATTAATATTTTGAAAATAAGACCTAGAGTGCATGCAAAACTTGGTAGAATGTCTATGGGTGTGATGGAAGACAAGATAATAGTGTTCCCGATACCAAGATGGTTTGGGAAGGTTTTGATCGCATGATTTGATTGGGGGATGGATGATCATGTTGAAGGTTTTTAGATGATGGAAGATGGTGGTCAACATATCATGTCATTAATGTTGAAATTTGAACAAGAGATCCCTATATAAGCACAACATACACACCATTATATGGGCGGACTATTCTATCAAAGGGATAGCTATCTACTAAGGCAAGGGACTACATTTGGGCATCTACTTTGCATCACACTGCATAGGAAAAGGGAAAGTCTATTCTATTCCATCCACCATTTTGCATTCTATCTAGCTATTGCTGCTATCTCTACATCATTAACGCTAGGGAACCTTAGGCAAATTATTGCACACACAATCACATAGAACTACATGGGTTATGAGATGTAGTGCAATGCTTAGTCATAAGTCCACCATTGTGGCTGCTAAGGATAGTTTGACCTATTCATATGCATCTTTCTTTTTAGGGTTTGATGCTTTGTATGGGTTTTTTGTAGGTGATTCTTCATTACAGGATTACGATATCATCACCGAAGTTAGTGCGACACTCACACAACAAAGATCGAGATATTGAGAAGACCTAACGACCAAGTTAGATTCAAGTTCGAGATGTCCTACTGAGACTGTGGTGCCCATATTGTAGACCAAGGCACCCATAGGTGCCCTAATCCTTCAACAGATGCCCTAGTCAGCCTAAATTCTCCCATGTTTCAAATTCCCGAGGCATGTTGTCATACTCCACTCCGTCAGTTCATCACTTAATCCGGTTTTAGATCACTATGAGGTAAGTACCATTCAAATTAGTACCTTTTCCGCCTATTTCATTTAAAATATTAAATGAAATTATTTAGCTTACTTATAATCCAGTTTACATTAGTCATTTCATTGTTGTACTTATTTATATTAGCTTAAAATTCAGATTTTAGTTAATCATTTTGGTGAACTTGTACTTTAGAATAATTTTTCCCTAGGATCCACTTCAAAACCTGATGGCAAAAGATAATTATTCACCTTCTCATCCCATCATGTCTCATTTTAGTGTCAATCCCATTTATGATGAGGTTGTCATCGCTGAGCTCACGACTCTCTATAGTAATTGTACTATGCCCGATCATATTCAACAACTCTTAGATGGTGAAAAATATGTACCTACTAGTTTGAAGATTCTCCCATTGGCATTAGCATTGTTTCTGATCTGATAACATTCAATCATTGTACACCTTGCTATATAATTGCTAGTGATCCACCTTCTAATGTTTCTAAAGAAATCCTAGATGATTCTCTTATTGATTACATGTTTGGTATTGACAATAACTCACATGTACATATTGATTCTTCACCTACTCCAACTATAGATCTATCTCAAGATTCTCCTAGTTCTCATGATTCATCACATGCTCATTCACATACACTCTCACATTATGTTGATGATCCCATTGATACTACACTTGATGATCTTCTCATTTCCAAATCATTATCTGATGTAGACGAACCAACTGATAGTCATGATTCTTCTACTTTCCATATGTCCGAATATGAATGTCCTACTCCATCATCTCCCTCAAAGGTTGTGTCTACTCTCATGCATGAGTCTACCTCATCTCCTACTTCTTCTCCAACTGTTATTGCATCTCCCACATCTATATCTCCTTCTCCATCTATTAGTATATCTTCTTCTCCATCTATAAGTACATTTTATTTACCATCTATTAGTGCATTTCCCATTACTAGTGTATCTTCACCTCCATCTATTGGGGATTCCGATGCTAGTCCCACTAATTTCTTGGATATACCATGTTCTCCATCCTATATCATTTCTTCACACCTCTTACTAGTGTGCCCTTAGCATCAGAATCCCCCTTGTATCCTCTTGATATCCCCATGATCACACATAACGGAAAATTACAATTACTTAATACACCATTTCCATCTTCTACCATTCCTCCACAAGACTTTTGTCTCTCATGCATGCATTTGGTCAATTAAAATCTCAAGTTCACTCACTCACTTTAGAAATTAGAGCCTATTATGCTTCAATAGATAACAACTCATTACATGGAAATCAAATCCCTAAAAATATTCATAACTGAAATTTCCAAAAGGATTTCATCATGCCTACCTTTACATGCTTTGATGGTACTGGTGATCCTCACTCACATTTACAACACTATCGCCAAGTTATGCACGCATATTCTAATGATAGGTTACTGCTTAAGGCCTTTAGACATAGTCAACAATGGCCCTAGAAACTACTTACGATCACCTACATACTTTATATTAGGGCACTTGTAACCTATCACGGATTATTTTTACACTTTAATGCATGCATGCATTAGTTAATATTTCAACCTATTGATCTAGAAAAATAATTCATCTTTTGTCGTAGTTTACTTCCACATCTCAAACATCAATTACAATATGATACATATGAGTCATTTATTCTATTATGTTACAAAGTCATAGACTTAGAACAAGATCTTCTTTCCACACATATCATTGATCCTCCACATACTTCTACTTCTATCGTATCATATAGTATTCCTCCATTGACATCGGTGGAGCATCCTACATAGTCTCCACCTTTTCCTAGCAAGAAAAGCAAACCAACTCAACCTATTACATCACCAAAGCATACTTCTCCTCCTCCTCCGTGATAGGCTACTTCTTCTTCTATTCCATTTAAGTCGTGTGAGCCATTGCATTTTTCTAATAACACTAGGCCACATGATGTGTTGCACACTTTACTTGATAGGCATCTTATACGCTTACCCTCTAACCAACATCATACTCCACATTGACTACAATGCCAATGTTTCCAACGCTATTGTAATTACCATGGAATCAACAACCATAGAGATAATGTTTGTTTATCACTTCACGAGAGATTGCTAAAATTAGAAGAAAGGGGCACTATCTCCTTTGGTCCCTCATTCACATGAATGGTCCACTTTTCCTAGGTCTCATCCACATACGTCGGTTGAGTCATTTTCTCCATCTAGTACTCTAATTTTTACTCATTCATCACCATGGTTTGTTGCTCATGTGCATCCTCCACCGCATCCATACATCAATACACCATCACATCCACTGCATTATGCTACTACCTCACGTTGGACACCACAAAACTCTACACATTCCATCGCTACTCCACTTGATATTAAGTTTGGTTCATATACTCATGCTACTTCCATCTCTCACGCTTCCACCGCTACTCACTGCCTTGGTCTTTGGTAGGTGATCACTATCACCTTACCCCCGATGACATAATTTTGTTCTTATGGTTCTTACATGATTGTTGAGGGTTATACTATAAGAACCTTTCATCATGCACTTCCTCAATCCATCTAGCACACTCAATCATTTCCCTATGAGAACTCTTGCTTACACGGCTCATTCTTAATTGTTGAGGTCCTCCTAACTAAATGAGCCTATTCATCCACACATTGGGGGTATCACTTATCTTCCCCCTAGTTTTATCCTACTAACATATCATGACCACATTATCACACATTTATTATAACACATTCATTTTGCAATCATACACTATCTAATTTTTTTCATCTATCATGCTATCATCATTACACTAATTGCACATTACAAATTCCATTGACATTTTGTTTAACTCATCAATCCAATTACATATGTTATCTATCACATTGCACATTTTGTCTATCATTTTCAACATTATAAGTGTGAGTCCACATCAATAAACACAAACAAAATACAACACATTCCATATGTCTCGACACTAATAATACATCATTTGTTACATTGAAACATCGATACATAACAAAAAAATCTCATCATATATCAATAATATTTGTTAACACACACTCACACACACACACACATGAATACAATAATCATTACAAAAATGTTTCACCACTGGGGGAAACTCCCCTACATCATATACAATAATAAAAATCACACCTCATCATCACTATCGCTCTCAAGTACCACAAGAGCCTTAGAATGACATGCCTCGCCACCAACTTTGCACCACTATTTGTGGCATTGATACCTCTTGACCTACCTCCGTAATAAGGTAACCTTCATAGAATGCTCCGAAAACTAATGTTACAAATCCATGTATCATGAAAACACATCATGTGCTAAGGGACCACCACCCACCGCCTCTTTGGCTTGTCGAGTCTCCTCACATGCCTCATCCCTCTTTCCTAACAACACACTACTACTATACATGTAGTTGTTGTTATGGCCACTAAATCCTATAAATGGGCATGCTCACCTATGATATCATCAACACACTCCAAGATCCCTCCAAAGAAGTATATAAGTCAACACATTTCGCATCGTGTGTGGATGGATGTGTCTACTATTAAGGACCAATATGTGTCACCTAAAAAACAAATAACACAACACGTTAGATAATCATCACTATAACATAGGAAAATGAAAAAGTACACAATAAAACTATACCAATACTTATGCTTAGCCACATCTGCTATTAAATTTTTAGGGTCATGTGCTTCCCCCTCTCCCCCTCCGTGTGCTAACCCCACCACATCTGTAAAAAATGGAAACAAGAGTACCCATCAATGTGTCATCCACCATGCACGGTAATCCTCTCGTACAACCTACATAATTTGAGTCTATCGGCTTATCACCGTATCTATCCCATCTAGCCATGGGGTACTAATAGCTCTGCGCAGTGGTCCTTGGTTTAGCCTCGAGTCTCCTTGGTGCTCTAATCACTCGTAACCATATATGTGACTCTACAGGGCACATCCACGAGCCATGCCAAACCGCCACGATACTCTCGAACCCGAAATAACTCAACCACTCCCGGAAAATGGTCCTCCAACCACATATTCCTACGAATGCATCACAACTCCACATCATCCTCGGGCCATCCTCTATAGTCGTGATATGGACTCCATATAATCGACTCGAGCCACATCCTATATATTAATGTCATATAAGTATTTGTGTCCATCTTATGCCCACACACATTAACCCACCTCATCGTATATATGTGTTTGTGTGTGTGTGTGTGTGCGAGTGTGTGTGTGCTTGTTTCACTCGAATCTTGAGCTGGTGAGCTAGGAAGTTAGTTGCATGGCAAGTTGGTAGTTTGACCGGTGGTGTGGTTGTTATCCTCCTAGATCGACATGTATTTCATATTGATGGATGTGGTTTGTTGGGTAGATGATGATGACGTGGTAATGTGACTCAGACTTTCTACTTGTCCTCGAAGTAGGTAAGTTTGTGAGTATGCTCGCCATGGAGCTTTGTAACTTCGTCAACTTGATGAGTTGGACTGTGAACTCAACTCACTAGAGGTATGTGACAATGCAATAAATCTAACCCAACCTCTAGCTCAGTTTCTAGCTTCATCTACAACTTGATGAGTTAGTTGAGAAATATGTAAACTATAGGGACTTAGTCCCACACGCACCATACAAGAACCTCAATGAGATTGATAACAAAAATTACATTCTATATAAAGTGAAGAATGACAGTAGGGTCCTCCATAAAAAATTTGACCTCGCTAGTTGTTATGCCCCTAAAAAAAAAAGTATGTAGGACCCACCACAACCATCGATGATCATATGCTAAAACCATTTTTCTTAGGTAAACTCTTACACTTGTTGCATTCACACATTGCCACTTGGTCCATTCTCACTTTGCCAAATTAATGTTGTACAAATTGTGCTTACTTTTTCTATTTGGAGCTAAAACCATTTTTTTCTTAGGTAAACTCTTACACTTGTTGCATTCACACATTGCCACTTGGTGCATTCTCACTTTTCCAAATTAGTGTTGTACAAATTGTGCTTACTTTTTCTATTTGGAGCTAAACTTCAATAGATGGTATCTTCCTCATAGAGACTTCATTTTCCTTATTCAAAAGGTGTGAAATATTTTGACAAGTATTTCTATATGCAAAAGTATTCAATAAAAGTATGTGGGACATTAAAACTATGATTATTCTCCAAATAAAACCTCCCTAAGTAATAATATTTATACCACCAAAAGTTTCCCACTCGGATAACATAGGAAAATGAACAAGTACACAACAAAAATATACCAATACTTACGCTCAACCACATCTACTACTACATTTTCGGGGGCATGTGCTTCCCCCTCTCCTCCTCCTCCGTGTGCTAACCCCACCATGTTTGTAAACACTGGAAACAAGAGTACCCATCAATGTGCCACCCACCATACATGATAATCCTTTGTACAACATGCATAATTTGAGTCTATCGGCTCTATCACCACATCTATCTCATTTGGCCATGGGGGTACTAACCGATCTACAAATGGGCCCTGGTTTAGCCTCGAGTATCCTTGGTGCTCTAATCACTTGTAACCATATATATGACTCTAGGGGCACATCCTAAGCCATGCCAAACTCCCATGATACTCTCTTCACACCGAAATAACTTAGCCACTCGTAGAAAACGGTCCTCCAACCACATAGTCCTAAAAATGCATCACAAATATACATCATCCTCGGGCCATCCTCTATAGTCATGATATTGACTCCATATAACCGACTCGAGGCCCCATCCTATATATTAAAGCCTTATAAGTATATGTGTCCATCTTACGCCCATGAACATTAACCCACCTCCTCGTATATATATATATATATATATATATATATATATATATATATATATATATATATCTACATAGCCCACTCAAATCATGGACCTCCAATCGGCCTCAACACAACTATATGCTCATACGCCCATACATGTAATAGTGTGGTGGCTCATATCCCACCATCATGCTCATCATGAGTAAACCTGTATAGATCCCTATATAAGTGGGCCAACACACACCGTGCCCATGTGTATCTAGTGCTCTCCTCCTCTATCCGATGGCATATGTCATGCATCTTATACAAGATGCCTACACCTCCTCCCTCTACTACTATAGATGAAGCAATAACAATGGTTATGAACTTCCGCAAGCATGGAACCCTTAACCTCAAGATAACATCTAAATTGATGTGGGCCTTGGAAAGTACTCGAGTCCGCACAAAATACAATCTCGTAGCTCGTATTTGCCTCTCCATATCCACCAATTGCATAACCTATACTCTCTCCCAAACAATCGACAATTGGAGTATGATATAAATCCTCCGAGTAAATGCCATCTCACCTATAGGCAACCAAAAAGTACATGTGTTTGCACACCATATCTCACATAATGTCTGTCAACAAAGGCATATTGTGGGGCACAACCCCATACGTGCTATGTGTCGTAGGTGACACATTCCATAACATCCCACTCATCATCGACAAACCCAACCCAAGTAAATTATTCATATTTCGACCTCCATAGAACTCCCTAGAGTGAATATCCTCTCGCACACCACAAAATGATAATAAAAATAACGTTGACACACTATACACATCTAACACATATAACATTACAACATTACAACACATACAAAAAGCACCTTTTACACCATTCTATACTAAATGCACACATTCTAGACCTGGGCACCCAGATGTAGGATTGGGGTGCCGAGAAGTTGGACACTAAAGTGTCCGTGCCTTGGTGCTCCTATCGTAAGGGTCACTAGCACCCTCACCGATCTTGTCCAGGTCTCAAATTCCAAGAACAACCATAATATTAAATTTGCAAAAATACAATAAAATGAATACTACACATACATTTTTGAGAAAACACCTGTACTTACCAATTTTGTTGTCATTTGTGACACTACGGCGGTGGCCTGTTGGAAAAATTGTTAACGCTCCCGTGGGACTCGTGACATGCAATAACCAACCCATGTGGATGGACTAACCACCTCCCTTAGATTAATTAACTTTGATGATTGTATCATAGATTAATGTCTGAAGGTTTTAGTCTGATGGCAATTGTTTCCAACAATTGGTATCGTGAGCTTAAAGGTCACGGGTTTGAATCCCTTCGGGTAATGTTGAGGGAGGTTTATTGGAAAAAATGTCGGTGCTCCTTATGGGATTCATGACATGGACTAACCACCTCCTATGGATGGACTAATTGCCTCCCTTGGATTCATTAACTTTGGCGATTGTATCGAGATTAATGCCTGTAGGTTTTGGTCTAACGACAATCGTTTCCAACACCACCCTCTCAAACCAACTAGGACGTGTTGCTCTCACTTGCATGCATCTTTACTTACTTAGAGCTCAATCTCACACTCGCGCAAACACCAAATTAAGTGGCTGATTCCTTTTCCACTTCTTTACTTATAGTTACTTTTGATTACCAACTTTATTATAGTTTGTATTTCATGCTTATTCTCGCAACTAATATACACCACATAGTTTTAGTCATATCATGAGTGTTTTTAATCTGATTTGCACCCGTTTACGACATTATTTTTAGAAATCAACCTACCATCATACCATACACATTACAATAGCATTACATTTCCTAAACATTCTATTCCATACAATTTATACACATTTGGCAATTTCTATCACAATCTATCTATTTTGTGCTTACTTTCGACTTATCGTCGGTCTTGTCATCACTTCCCATTTTTCCGAAAGGGGGCATATTATGGGGGCATCCTATAACTCCCTTATGTCACCTTGTGATCAATCAACACTACCAATTCATCATTTTAAAACATTTTCTAATTACACATGTGACATTTCACCATCGATTCCCCCTAATGACATAAACCGGGGTGAAAACCATAAAATTTCTCTAAGAGTCAAATAAAACATTCACTATGCGATATCTCATTCCCCCTAATGACCTAACCTAGGGAAAATTTGCATAAAATATCTCTATCTCTAACAATCAGGATCATATCATTTAATTAATACAATACAATCACAATTGGCCTCCCAGATGACCTAACTTGGGAGATTACATCAATTTATCTTCCTACATGACCTAACGTGGGAAGTTATTCTATCTATTTGGTGTTTGCTACCATATGACTTAACTTGAAAACCATCATACACTTTGTGTTTAATTCCAGATGAACTATCTTGGAAGCCATCACATTGCGGTGATACTCGTGGAGTAGGGGCAAGAGTGCCTTTTCTATACCACTCCTATATGGGTCAACTTTTTGATCAAATTATTTGGATCCAAAATCACTAAAAATTTGATCTAAGTCTATTTGCAGTGGCTAGATCTTGAGGATGTAGTTAGAGGTTCGAGAATAACACATATTTCTCCCCACACTCTTCCTCTGGCGATAGGAAACCTAAATCCTCCGATTGTTTATTCATATACATGCGTTCAAAGGTTGGGAATTTTCACTCCCTACCCCATCACCATCATACAACATGTGAAATCACCAATCCTACAATCATTACTCTCATCTAGTATACTTCATCATTTTGTTACATCTCTCGTTATGCCACATGGATTAACTTGTTGATCCATGGTTCAACACGTTATATGGTTTATTCGGCACAATTCTCCATCACATATGCACGTTCTACTACAGGCTGAGGATTCTCTTGATTCTATCGGGTATGTATCTCTATCTACTTTATGTTACCGAGATTTCCTCTCACCAACATAAAGTGGGGGAAAATGTAGTCACAAAATCATGCACTTACTACTATAATTATACCACCAAGTATGTTATTTTATATATGGATCTTGTGTAAGAAAATTATTCACTAATGACCCATCCCATAGTCCCTTCATTAGTTAATTATTCATTGGCATCTCTTGTCTTGCACAATCATCATTTATTCATATAGCTCTAGTCATATCTTAAGGGGTCTTAGGTGTCGTTATTTTCTTAATTGTCGTCTCTAGTCTCTGACTAGAGCACCTAGGGAGGGATTGGGGCACCCATGGGTGCCCTAGTCCTATTGTGCACTTAGTTCTAATTTAGAGTTTCGAGGATGGTCTTTGTAATTTCCCCGTTCATTCCCCTAAGTACTAGTCGGAATGTCGGGTCATTAGTGTTGAAATTTAAGCAAGAGATCCCTATATAAGAACAACATACATACCATAATATGGGAATACTATTCTATCCAAGGGCTAGCTATCTACTAAGTAAAGGGAATACATTTGAGCATCTACTCTGCACACTTTACATAGAAAAAGGAAAGTTTATTCTATTCCATCCACCATTTTACATTCTATCTAGCTATCACTCTGCTATCTCTACGTCATTAACGCTAGGAAACTTAGGCACATTATTGCACACAAAAGCACATAGAACTACATGGGGTATAAGATGTAGTGCAACACTTAGTTTTAAGTCCACCATTGTGGCAGTTAAGGATAGTCTGACCTATTCATATGCATCTTTCTTTTTTAGGGTTTGATGCTTTGTATGGGTTTTTAGGTGATTCTTCATTACATGATTACGACATCATCAATGAATTTAGTGTGACACTCACACAACAAAGATAGAGATATTTTGAAGACCTAACAACCAAGTCAAATTCGGGTTACGAGATGTCCCATAAACTAGGTGCTCATCACTGCAGACCAAGGCACCCACATGTGTCCTAATCCTTCCCCAGGTGCCCTAGTCCAGCTAAAATTTCCCATGTTTCAAGTTCCTGAAGTTTGTTGTCATACTATGCTCCAATAGTTCATCACTCATTCCAGTTTCAAATCACTGCGAGGTAAGTCCCATTTAGGTCAGTACCTTTTCCTACCTATTTCAATTATTTTATTTCATTTAAAATTTTAACTGAAATTATTTATCACTTATAATCCAGTTTACATTATTCATTTCATTTATGTACTTATTTAGATTAGCTTAAAATTTAAATTTTAGTTAATCATGAAGATGAAGGGATGGGATTAGGCACGGGGGTGAAGTGGATGGTTTGGGCTTGGAGTCAAAGTAGATTTAGTTGATGTTGGATTTTTTGGAGTATGTCGTTTTGAGGTAGATTGTTTAGTATTGGTAGATGTAGATGAAGGGGATGGGTATATTTAGAGGAAGGGGATAGGTGTGATATGGGGGTCACATTAGAGTTGGGTGATGTTGGGGATGAAAAAGATTTGGGAGATGGGTGTGGTGTAGGAACCACATTAGATTTGGTTGATTTAGGGGATGAAGTAGATGAAGGTGGAATATGAGCCTCATTAGATTGGGTGGGAGATGGGTGGGGAGAGGATTGGTATTGGATGTGTTAGGTTTAGGATTTGGTGACTTAGGAGTCATGTTAGATGTTTTAGGATTGGGGGTGGTGGATTTGAAATAGGATTAAAGGATAGGATAGTGTGAGATTTAGGTGATGAAGGAGATGGATTAGGATTAGATGTGGATGAAGATGATGAGGGTGGCATAGGAGCCACATTATATGGTTTAGGATTAGGGGTAGAAGGGGATGATGGTGACTTAGGATTCATAGTGGATGAGATAGTTTTGATAGGATTAGGCACATGTGATGGAGGGATGAAATAGGCTTAGGGGCTAAATTTGATGGTGGATTAGGGATTGTGGGACAATATAGGAGAAAGTTCGTAGGATTGGATTGGGATGATGAAGATTATGAGGATGGAGGAATAAGATGAGATGTGGGAGATGATTATTGTAGATGAAGTTGTTGGTATTTTTGTGGGTATGTGAATGGGCGCGATTACAGGTTTGAAGATGATTAATTTAGGAGTTGAAATTTTGGATGGTGGTGCATGAGTTTTGATAGGAGGAAGGTGGGGGTCTTGATGATTGATAGGAAATTTAAGTGTTGGAATTGGGGATGGTGGTGTAGGTTTGGGATTGATGGCTAGATTAGCAAGGACATGATTCATGTATTGGGATTGGAGGTCCTCTTGGTCTAGGTCAAACTTAGTGAGGTGGTCAAATTCAATGTAATTGGCTTTTGGGGATAGATTTTTATGTTGATTAGGTTGTGGTGTGGATTGGGATGATTTGGTTTTGTTAAGGAATAAGCCAATGGGGTGAGAATTTGAGATCTTAGGAAGGGGAAATTATGGATGGGTTTGGTTAGGAGGTGATGGTTTATGAGGTGATTGGTTGATTGAAGATTTAAGATTGGATATTTTTTTATTGAGATGTTGGATGATTTTTAGGATATTAGGATCAATGTGGGATGGTTGATTTGGATGACGAGGAGAGGATTGGTTAAGGTAGGATGTTAAGTTTGAGATTTGTTTGTTAATGTGTTGGATAGTGTGTGGGACTTCATGGTCAAAGTGAGATGGTTTACTTTTATGGGTGGGGGTGATGGGATAGATTGGATGATGGAATTAGAAAAGAGGCGGGGGCTTAGATTTTTGTTTGGAGAGGATTGGGGTTGAGGGTCAAAGGCCATGATTTGATAAGATTTGAGGGTATTAGTTTTGGATTAGGATTGTGGGTTAAGGATGGTGATAGGATTAAGATAGGATCATGTGATTATAGATATTTAATTATGATGATGGTTGATTAATTAAAAATTTAAAGTGATGGAATGTCTAAGGGTGTTAAAAACAAACAACAAACAAGTAACACACACCCTAACTAGTCAAGTGGGATTACAATCAAGCTATAACCCACTTTCAATACCACACACCGACGATGGTGCCACAATTAGATCTCCACCTATGTGTCAATGTGGGGTCAGCTAACGAGTAATCTTTGGGAGTGCGGCCTCCTTGTGTTATATGGGGCCCAAGTCCATGTTGCAAGGATGTTTTTTGAGGCCTAGGTATTGGGACATGAAAGCCCCTCACTTCATGTCGCTCTTAAAACAAACAAACGCTTAGCCAATAATGACAATTATTTTTAAATTTATATACCCTTCGAAACATCGGGTGTGTCTACGTGTATGGAGATGAATCCCATGGTCATGAGACCCCTAGGACTATGGTAAGTGCGTGGATGTCACTTCCACGTCACGTTACCCCTAAAAATGAAAAAGGGAAGGTGGACTAGCCGCTTTTTGACCTCAAGATCATCTTAGGATGTGAGAGGAGAGCATACATGATATCGTCTTTGGATTAAAATAAGCTACAACACGAATTACAAAAGGAAAACAAATACATAAAGAACAATAAAAATTAATGATAAAGTTTGTATGATGGGGCCTTGGCGACAAGGGGACATGTAAGATAAAAAGGATTAGTAGTTTGTTTTATACCCCAATGTTCTTGGACCGTTCGAGTTGTAAGACAAAGGGTTAGTAGTTTTGATTAATCAATATCCTACAACCAAAAGCATTAGGAAAATACTAATTGAATATTAAAACTGACATAGTTTCCCCTTATTCCTATAATATTCCTGCAAAAATAGAATGTAAGAAGCTGTAAAACACCACTTAAACTCAAAAAGTGTGATTAAATTGGTTAGAGCTAATGTAAATTTATTATCGAGCAAGCACGTTGTTTTCTAGACAAATGCTCTATTTTAGGACAAATGCTTACTTTGTTACGGGGAAAAGTGCTAAACTACGAACAAAGCGTTAGAATAATAACAAAAATGCTAAAAGATGCATAAACATACTAATCTTACATAGAATAGGGTTGGAGAAACAAAAGTGGCAAAATATTTACATACACACAAAAAGTACAAACATAAGCACCAAATTATGCACAAACATGCCAATCCTACACAAGACAAAGTTAGGGACACATAGGTGCTAATATAGTAACAAATGCATTGAAATATGAATAAAGCACTACTTTAGGGACAAATGCACTAAACATGCACTGACAAAGGTTAATAGACACAAAAGCGATGAAGTTGTTACAAAAGTGCTAATATAGGAACAAATGCATGGAAGTTACTACAAAAGCACTATTATGTGAACAAATATGCCAATCTTGCACAAACCAAGGTTAATAGGAACAAAAGTACTAATTTAGACATAATAGCACCATGAGTTTGATGAATGCGCTGAAGTAAACCCTACACTCATAGAAATCAAGTAATACATCCAAAACCATTGTTTGGTCCAAAACCACTATTTACATACATAAACGTTGTTTGACATGTCAAAAGCCCCGAAACATATGATTGTCATGAAAATTCAAAATTTCACGATGCAAATCTCAATGAATTTTTTCCAAATTTAAACATTTTTTTATAACATGAAATGATACTAAAAGAAATTAAAAATTTGGGGGTAAGGCCCATGGTGGGTGCCAAAATGTAATGCATGCAATATTAGTTGTGAAAATGTGAGAAAATAAACAAACTTTCTCCACTAATCTAATCTTTTAACACAACCAAAGATAGAGCAATGGATGGAAGGGAGAGAAAATGCAATACCTTCACTTACCAATGAAGAACTCCCTTGATGCTTTGGATGTGCTCTTGATGGTGGATTGGATGTGCTTACTTCAGATTTGTGTGGACACACTTAGACATCACCTCTCCTTGATTGATTTTCTTGGATGACTACTTGATGAAGGATGAATTTGATTGTAGATGAATGGATTGAATATGGATGATGGATTGATTGAAGATAAAAATGGAAAAAGTGTATTATGAATTTCCAAGTTATTTCAAGTTGTTTCAAGCTAGCTCTCATGGAGGAGAGCTCAATTTATAATTTGTGGGTGGAGGATTCAATGGATAGGATGAAGCCATGTTGGATTTAGATCAATGGTGGAGAATGCATGTGAGGAATGGAGAATTATAGAGTGGAAGATTCTAGAGTTTGAATTCAAATTTCATGGAGGAAGAAGCTTCCATTGAATTAAAAATTCAATGGAAGGAGAAGATTAGAGAGAATTCTAGAAATAAAACCCTTTAGATTTAGAGGTGTGAGGATGATTGATTAGGATTAGGGGATTAGGATTAGATTAGGTTAATAAATGATGATTAGGGGTTAGGTTACATGGAAAAGCTAGGTGTAGGGATGTGTAGAGTAGGTGGGTAGGTAGATGTAGGAATATTAAATTCCTAGGAAACGTTAATGAATAATTATAATAGGATAATAGGATATAATAGTGTATTTATGAGATTAATGATAAAATGGGATATAAAATGAATTTATGAGATTAATGATGAAATGATGGGATAAATGATAAATTATAAATGATAAAGGATTAATAAGATAAAATGGGTTAGTAATAATAATAATAATTAATCTAGTGATTAATTATTATATGGATGATATTGGGATATTTACGAGATGGATGAATTGTGATTAGTCATGTCGACATTTTAGATTTCTACAAAAGGTATGTGCCCTAAAAGGTGACATGGTCAAAGAAATCAAGAAGCTTAAATAAGAAATCATTAACATGGATAATGTATACAATAAGATCATCAAGGAGAAGGATTCTAAGATTAAAGGTCTGATAACTTGTCTCAAGGTCAAAGAAGAAGAGTGTGAAACTCAAGTTGAATGAGTGATAGAAGCCCTAAATTCAAAGAAGAAGATTATATCAGGTATGAAGCTGAGATGAGGTCCTTGAAGGAAAAATTAGAGCAAGTCTAGTAGGTTGAAGACTTATGAGAAGCTGGAGAAGAGATCTGAGGCTCTAAATGATCATTTGAGTAGTTAGAAGGTTTCAGGTGATAGAATAAGACTAGGTTTCAAGGGAGAGACCTAAAGGATGATGACATAAGACAATAGGATGATGTTCAAAGCAAGGAGGAAGCTAACATGGACAACAAGAGGTCTAATCCCATTAGGTAGCCAAATATTATAAGGTATGAAAGTTTATTTCATGGTTATTGTTATGCATGCAATGAATTTGGTCACATCACAAGGGAATGTGGAAGAAGGTTATTCAAATGTGAGTATCCATGGAGAAATGGAAGAAATATCAATATTCAACAGTTAAGAGGTAAGAGTGTTACTTGTTATAATTTTCACCAAGAAGGTCATATTGCAAAGTTTTGTCTTCATAAGTCATCAAGGCAGATCAATAGAGTTGTTGCTCCCAATGACAAGAAGATATGGATGCCTAAGTTAGTAAAATAGGAATCAAGTTCATTCATGGTTTCTAAGAAGCCTGATCTTGTTGATATGATAAAAAAGGTTCCCAAGACTGTGAAAAATGACCTAGATCATGCAAATACTGTAAATGAAGTGAAGGATAAGGAATAAGTGACTATCATGCCCAATCAATTTTCAAGAAAAAAGGATTATTTGTCATGATAGTAAAAATCCAGAAGTTGAAGTGTTCCAAGTGAATCATGTTTATTTGACAACAATTCAGATTAGTAGGGGAGAAGGAGAATGGTGTTATCATCAAGTCAACGATTGCCTAACAAGACTAAATGGATATCAAAGATTGTTTTGCAAGTTGGATGAGAACAAGGACATGGAGATTTGGGAATCTCTCAAGTTTACACCATTTTAGAATTGTGTAAAGGTATAGGATGTCTTCTCTAAGATGCTTGAAGACATTCATCAGTAAATAAAAGCATAAGTATGCTCTACTAATGATTTTTAGGTATGAAGGACTGAGATATGTTCCAATGTATGTGTTTTTGCTTTGTGGCTATGTTGGAATCATGAAGAGTCTTATGACATCTATGGAGTATGGATAGTGAAGGTGATTAAGGTATGTTTGATGACTAATTTGTTTAGTTCCATTCATGACAAGTATGTTGTCATGAGAAGTTATTCTCTAGATGGAGATAGATAGTTTGGAGATGAATACAAGGCTTACTAGGCTAGATGGCATGAGAATAGTGAAGATAAATAGATCTTAGTCATATGTGTGGTACTCAAGAAGGTTGCAATGATAAAGCTTTGTTTTTGTTCTTGATGACTATGGTGAAGATATGGTAAGAGACCCTATTTTGAGGATTGGGAACGATTGTGGTTAATAGCTTTATTGAAAAAAACCTTACATGGATGATTTATTATGTTAGTTCTATGTTGATTCATTGATGAAGTTATAAATTTTTCTTAGTTGTTGAAAATATTTGCATTACTAGATGCTCTCTATCTTCTATAGGTCAACATTGATTGATAAATAATGCATTTTCAAAGATTGGTGATTGTTTGGTCCTGTTATCAAGATTGGCACGTGAGTGAGCATAAACCATACCTAAGGATGAAGTTATAGAATTTGATTTTCAACTTGGTTGGAGTGGAAATTTTTCTTATCTATAGGGTTTCTTGAAAACCCTAGCTAGGGTTTGGGTTCATTTTGTTGGTTAAATACCTTAAACCTTTATTCAAATATTAATATTCAAAAGCTATCATCTTAAGATATTATATTTTGATAATAATGAAGTTTGATTCTTAACATGCTTGAATTAGTGATATTTATTTGACACTCATGTACCTAGATGGGTGCTACTAAGACAAGGCTGCTAGGTGAGGAGGCTACTTGAGAAGAAGAAGGTGATGAAAAAGTGACTTACCTTGAGAGATGAAACCTAAAATTTGGCACACACTTTAAGAATCCAAAATGGTATTTAGAAGTCATTTCATTTTGTTTTGGGTGTTTGTGGATGTTCCTAAACATGAAATCCCTGAATGTCATTTCTTAAAAAGCTAGTAAAGACAATTTTAGAGAAGCTAATGAATATTGGGGTTCTTAAATTTGAGCTATCTTGAAGGTTTTCATCGCATTGAATTGATCTTGTAAACAAGGTACATTGATGGTGGATGTCATTTAAGGCCATAAAGACCAAATTTTCCATGTTAAAAAATTGGTTGAGAAGTATGCTAGTAGAGTCATGATGAGATATTACAAAGAGGAAGCATCAACTTGGTTTTAGAAGGCTTTGAAGAGGTATAATGGCAGTATTGATAAACAATTTTTACATGTTAAAGGATGTCATTTATGCAAAGTGTCAAAGACAGTTGGTTGAGGTCAAAGCTAGGTATGTGGGTCTATTTTGATCCTTATTTGAAGATTGTTTTGTGTTTGGAGCTATGTTGAAGACTGAAAAAGTGCTTATTATCTTTGTATGACTCATGAAAGAGTGAATGAATTAGGGGGAGCTTGTGAGAATGTTCAAGACAAGTATGATTAGCTCAATTATGAAATCATGATGGTGTAAAGATGATTGAGGTATGTTGGGTGACCTGTTTTGGTTTGGTCCATATGTTTTTGAGTTCTTAATAATGCTTGAATGCCAAATAATTCATGGTAGACAATTTTATAGGCATGAGATGATGTTTAGAGGCTTATATTGGTTTGTATCTTGAGAAGTATTGTTGACATCGTGAAAATGTCATATCATGAGTACATGTGTTGCATTGTTTGTCCTTTGAGGTCTTGATAGGAAGAGTTGGGTGCTTTCAGTGGTCTAAGGGCTCATTAAGGTCATTTTGACCAAAAATTGAAGGAACAAATATCATATATGGCGAGAATGTATATAAATACATGGGAGGCATAGTAAGAAAATAGATATAACAATGGACTATTACTATGATGCATGTTAGTAGACAATATGATGTGGTATGATGGCTCACGAAGATGCTTGAAAAAGATAAATCTAGATATACAAGACAATGAGTTATAAAACCAATATGAAGAGTTGGTATTGAGTTCTCTATACATTTCATAATGAAGTAGGAAGAGTTGATAGACTTCTTGAAGGCACAAGGTATGTTTTGTAGTGTTTTCTTGTGTATTGAAGGTCATGACACATGTTGCATAGTCTTAGTTTGATTGAGAAGGTATGATATTGGCTTGCCATAATCATGATTGATGTGGAGACTCAGTCATACTATGTTGAAGCAATATTTTGAGGTCACGCTTAGTTTGATGAAGTATGGTGTCTTGTGGTCTGCATTGATTCTTTGAAGCATATGATGTCATATTGAGGTTTGATTACTTGGTTTGGGCCATAATAAGTATCTTGTCACATCCTAGAAGACATAAAAGTAGAGTTCTTTGAGTTTGAAGATATGTCTTAAGATCTTGAAGACAAGGGATAACAAGTGTTTGAGTTAGAAATTTGGGTATACACAATGATATCAAGTATGATTGTTGCATGACATAGTGAAGCATGGATATGGAGGTGTGTTTGACACTTTGGAGAGTTTTTGGTCCAATGTGTTGGTTCAGGTAGTATGAATATGGTCTCTGTATATTCTTTAAAGGCTTTGGAAGTGTTCTAGACCTGCTATGAGAATGATTACATTTGTTACATCATGTGGGCAAGTTGGTGAAGTTGTGTACTTGGCATCCTGCAATTTATGAAGGGTCTTGGACTAAGGTGGGCTTAACAAGTTGATTCTTGAGCTCCATGAAATAATCGAGTAGGTATGTTGAGTTAAGAAGCTTGGATGGTCATGAAAATAGGTAAGAATGTTGTTTCTTGAATTTTCACATTTAATAAGTCATGATAAAGGTGTCAAGAAGTCGGGAGATATAGAATAGGTGTCTCTCACTCCATAAGTAAGATTAGTTGTGTCAAGAAGAATTGATAGCCATGATGATTAGTTTGAATTTTAGGATGGTGAAAGAACATTAGAAGTGTCATTATAAGTTTAAGAAGGTAGGTTAAGACATTATTTTTTAAGGTAAGCATGAGCATAGGGGAGTTGTAATTGCTTTGTGTTGTTACAATTCAAAACAATGTTGAAGAAGGTCAAATGGACCTTGTTTGATTTGGTTGATGTTTCCAACCAAAAGGTGAGCCTAATGTGATGAGAGAAAAAGTGGAATGAGGTGTTACATGTATGTTTCTTTGTTATTAATGTCAAAAGGGGCATAATAAGATTGGAATGTGTGTACCTTAGGGGGAGAATGAGCTAGTTGTGTTTTCCATCAATGAAAAAGGGGAGATTGTTGGCAATGTGTGTTTTCATTGGTTTCAAACGAACGAGTATGTAATGTTGTCATTGATTGTCTAAGGTGGTATTGATGTCAAAGCAAGAAAGGGGCATGAAGTTTAATTGGTAGTGTCATGTCAAGCTGATTGTCTTGTTGGGATTGCATGGTGATGGTTCATGATGTCTTGAGTCAATATGATGGCTTGTAGAGGTGATGAAGTTTTTTTGATGATTTTTGAGGTGTCTTGAAGTGTGATGAATATTTTTAAGGTTGGCGTGAGTGATAGAGCAATGAGGAAGTTATATTTGGTGAAGAAAGCATGATCAAGTGGCCTAATTAGGAGGCCTAGTCAGTAGAATGAGGTGGGTCGTGATGAAGTAAGGTATGTAGTAGTTGGTTATGCATTTTCAAAGCATGGAGAGCATGATTATTATGTGTAAAGGAATTCATAAGTGTCTTATAGTGTTGGTTCAGTGTTTGGACATGATTTCTAGGTCTATACTAGACCTATTCTCAAGCCCTATGAGTCCAAATAGGATATGTTGATCAGATTTCAGCTTGGAAATGGAAAGACGGGAATTGGATAAGGTTTAGTAGGTTGATACAAATGTGTGGTCCAAATTTTAGGTGTTAATTTGCAAGATTAAGCAATATGTCACCTTTTTTCTTCTACCAAGTTCTTGAAGGCAAGAAACAGAGGTAGAAGTTGACTTTCTGATGCTTGTTGACATGTAAAAAATTTGCACGTGAATCTGATCTATTCATGAAAAGTGGGGAAGGGTTCTATCTTGAGTTTTGTGGCATTATTTTGAAGAATGAGACTCATATTTCTACGAACAATCTCTAACACCAAAACCACTCTTAAACCCCTTCAAAACCCTAGTTTGATAGTGATGGAGGAGATCCTGTTGGAAATGACCTAGAATGGATTGGGTGACACAATTTGGTGATTAGTTCATCTAGTAGACTCTCATCTTTCTCCAAGTATTTTTTTTTTTGACAAGTCTTTGAGAATAAATGTCATATAGGTCAATTTTATGAAGAAATTGGTATATCCTTCATATTTTGCAAAGAACATAGCATCTAAATTCATGGTGACTGAATTGCAGCACCTAATATATATGTTTTTTATGTTTTCCTGACATGTTTGATGCTTTTTATTGTCTAAACAAGTCTATTTTTCAAGACTGGTCTTTGGAGCAGTTTGACAATTTTGGCGATATGGTTACAGAGGTGTTTTTGGGCTTCTACAGTCTAAGTGATGATGTTGTAAGCATTTGGTGATGACTATGAGGTCATGATATTTCCATTGGTATATCACACTTGCATGGTTAAGGTGATTTGATGAGTTTTGGCTTCAATCTTTGAAGACTAGTTTTTGACCTTAGACCTTGTGAAGAAGGTTGCTCCAAATGGTGGTGTATTTTCATGAGTTGATGATGCAAAGTGATTAAAGATTTCTGGAGGTTGTTAATTGACTTAGAAAACATTTCTAAGTGGTTTCCAAGTTTATTTGAATGTGGTTTTTCTCAGGAACATTCTATTTTGGAAAGTAGGCTATTTAAGTGCTTTAAGGCTTTCTTGTGTCCTAATGAGGGATTTGAGTGTGAAGATGGTTTTTCCGACCTATATGGTCCTTTGTGATATTTTTCTAGGATGTTCTTCTATTTCCTTAAGTGAATTTTTCCTATGATGGCTAACCTATATGAGTTATAATCATAATTTGGGTATAAAAGTAAGTTATAAGGCTCATTTGAGAAAGATGTACAAGTATGGAAAAGTGCGTGCTAGAGAGCTAAGTGAGGAGGTGTTAGCGGTATTTGTGACCATCATGAGAGGGTAGAGATGATGATATGATATTCTATAGTGTGAGCTAGTTGAGATTACCCAATCAGCTTTGTGAAGGAAGTTCTTGAGCAAATTGGCGTAAAGGGCATTTTGAGGAAGATAAAAGGAAAGTGAACTAAATTGGTGTCATCACCGGTTGTTAGTGCAACATTTCAGAGGTGACAAACACATCAAGTGGTTTAAGTTGGTTCTACTAAATCTAGGGGGGTTGGTGCCTCACTAAATCTAGGGGTTGGTGCTCCTTGTTGAGTTGGTGCTCAACTAAATTTGAATCATGGATCTAATAAATCTTTATTTTAGTGGGTTTTCTTCCCCTTGAGGGTTTCCCACTCATATCTGGTGTTCATGTGTTCTTATGTCTCATTTGCATGCATGGATGTTGTTATGTTTTGATGATTCATGTTAAGATGGTTTGAATGATTAAACTAAATGGAATGGTTGATGAATGTTAAAGTAAATGTGAATGAAATTTTTAAGGCTCATTGATTCACACCCCCTCCGTGATTGTGATTCCAACATTATGTGTTTTCATATCAATGTATTTTAGATATTTATAAGTTAGTAAGTGATTACATCAAGAGGTGTCTTACAATGGTAGTGAGATGGTAGCAAACTATAATATTAGTGATTTTTAAATAATTATTATCCAACTTTAAATTTGACATCCATTTGACCATTATTTAAATTTTTTTCCTTCTTTGGAGAATTAAATCAAAAAATAATAATATCATTCCCATATAATGGAGTTTCAAGCCCTTTTTCTAAATAAATATTTTTAGTCCAACTCAAAGGGGTAGCTAAATTGATACCATCTATCACTTGTAGTGGGAAATTCAAGGATAAGATAATGTAGTTATTAATCCATATTAATACGTGACAAATCCAAGGAAGGCACCTTGGGATCGATATCTCTCATCATTTTTCAATTAAATGTCTTGAAGATATATGTAAGTTCTTAGATGTAGATAACTAACCTTGAACTCTTTTGATTATTTTATATCTAAAAATATACATGTAATCAAATTTGAGATACTTTAAAATTAGGTCATTTAATTATAAGAATTTAAAATTTTAAAACAAGTAGATGTTACAATTACTCAATCTAGAAATGAAAAAAATGAGGTAGGAGCATCCAATGGGTACAATAAATATTGCAAAACCAAAAATAGAGTGTGTGGACACACCGAAAGGTATCCTTCATTATGGATATCTATATAGATGAACCTCACTTTTAGGTTCTAATCATTATCGTGTGAGCATTTCCACATGAAGGAGATACATTGATAAAGATGGCCGTCACTTTGTTTGGGAGACAAAACTAGATGAATGACATTGCATTTAGAAAGAAAACTAGTCACCTCAAGAGCATGGAAAAAATTATTGATGCTAAGAAAGAAAACGAGTTGAGACAATTGTAGAAAATTCCAAGTATTGGTTGATATCCTCTTAAAGAAAATAAAATTTGATGGGACTGCGTGGGTGAAACAAGATGAACACGTTGAAAATGAAAGGGCTAAGACCCTTCTTGAAGGAAGAATGTAGATATGTGAAGGATTGGAAACTAAAATAAATTGAAAGGTCGTCATCGCAAAACAAGTATTCTTGATTTTTTCAAGACAAGAAGAAATCACGAAGTACATCTACCTCCAATCGGGGGACCAAATTAAGGTTTAACAATGCCCTAGCTAGTACGAGAGAGCACGCCCGCCCCCTCCCGCACCCCCTACTTTCCCCTCTCCAGAATAGCCACCCACCCGCCTATGCATGTTTTTAAATGAACATAAAAAAATGACAGAGAAATTGTATAATGACAACCTACACCTCGTTGAAAACTCCTCACACTTTTCCGCTTATGGACAACGCTCTACTTACACTGCTTGATTACATACACATTCCTCCTACCAAAAGATGGAAAACTTCTTTATGGTGGCCTCCTTCTCTGTATTATTATTTACGGCGGTCTCAATTTGGGAGCACATGAGGGAAGCCTTAGCTTCACTGTCCCTCCTCAATTTGTACAGCAGTTCTCAAGACCTGCTACCAAATATGACTGTGAAGTTATGGAACTGAGTCCATTATATACAAATGTCTACCCCAACTAGAGCTTTGTCTTGGAAACTTACAACAAATCAATTCCTTTTGGAAATACTCAAACTCTTCTAATCACGCTCTCGCCAATTTCACTTGTCACTTCACATTTTGATTCTGAGAATGATAGAATGTATTCTTTGGGAATGATGGGGATGGACTTAGTTTTTTTTATGGTGCCCTTTGATTGGGAACCACCGATTGATGCTACAGGAAATGGCTTAGCCCTTTTAACAAAATTACTAATGGGAATTTATCCAATCAGATAGTTGCAGTGGAGTTCGAAACATTCAAGAATGATCCTTTTGATGAGGATGACAACCATATGGGAATTGATGTTAATTACATTGTTTCGCAGGTAAACTATTTTGTAAGTTGTAGTGGTCTTTGTTTCTGGTTGTCTTCACATGGGAGGCGTGGCAGTATTTTTCCTTCAATTAAAATATTTAACTTAACTTTGTTTATATATGTGGTTATTTATTTTAAAGTTTTTAAAATTATGAAAAATATCCATTGTCTCTGTAAAGTCGACTCGCTATTTTTTTAGGCCGTGGCGCCCTCCTCAATCGTGCACCCTAGGCAACTGCCTAGGTTACCTAGGGTATGAAATGCCTCTACCTCCAATAACAGAAGTAAAAGACATTTGGTATGTAAGTTTATATCCTGAACTTTAGACAAGGTTAGCTAAATGAATTTGTTTACAAGAGGTAGGTGAGACGGGAAATACTATGAGTGCACAAAAGGATAAACTTAAGCTACGCATTGTTGAGCTCCAAAGATAGACTCTTGATGAAGAGAGCCATCTCGAAGAGGTTGGCACAAATGTGTGTGAAAAGATAAGTGCATTGAAGCAAAAAGGCCAATGATCCCCAAAATGATGCCAAAGCATTGAAAGGTTTATATGCACACATGGATGATATTAGTGAAACTTTATAGAATACACTAACAAAAATTATATTTTTAAAAAATCAACTATACAAGGAGGTGCCATTTTTTTTTTTTTCTTTATTTGAAGGAGAAGCAACAAAATGGTTCCGAGGGTGGGAAACCACAATAGTGTGGGGGAAATGTTGAACCCAATTTTGGCTAAGTATGCATTTTAGTGAAGCATAAAACATTTTTGGTTTAAGTATGGATAAGGCAAGAGACTTGGAAACCTTTTTATCTTTTGGATGAAAAGTGTACGAAGAGTAGACAAAGCACCACAATTTAATGTGCATGAAGAATGGAAGAAGCATTGACATTTCTGACAAGTGTGAAGAGTGTAAGAAGCATTGAAAAATGGTGCACATGAAAGTAAGGGAGAAGGATCAAGTGTATCATGAGCGAGTTGTAAGGATACACTTGGTGTATGCAAGACCTTGAAAATGTTGAGGACACCGACATGTGATACTTGGGCTTAGTGGTAACAAAGATTGCACAAGAACCAAACATCAATGGAAATTAGTTACGTATAAGATTTAAGGCCTTTAAGAGCACATTGAAGTTGAGTAACTACTTGTGAGAGAAGTGAGGTGCACAACGTAGAAAGATAGAATGGATCAAGCAATGCCATACAAAGATCTTAAGGTCATAAAAATTCAAAAGAGTAGCATGTATGACTAGTGCACGTTATGTAAACTTAAGGAAAAAATTAGCTTGAATACAAACATGGGGATCCCAAACATAAATGATAATGAATGTAAGTTGTTATACAACAGAGTGAGAAATTAATGGTATGAGCTAGTGAAGGGAAATGTCCCATCAATATAAATAACCCCACTCTTCACCATATTATGGTAGTTCTAGATTGAATGTTGGATATGTAATTGTTGGTTTAATGATTGCAACTACATGATTGATGATGATTGGTTGTTCATTTTGAATGTTGTTGCTAATTCTTATTTAGATTTGTTGGTTGTTATTGTAATATGTTGTGAGCATTATTCATTGGTGCGAAGACGAATGTTATTATTAAGATATCAATACTAATAATTGGAATGTATCATGGTTTTTCAGTTATGTGTTATTTAGATTTGATTGATTTATCTTTGAGAATTCTATTTATGTAACCATCATGACACAACCAAAACCAATGGGAATTGATCCTTTTTGTGCTCATGTGAGTGCACAAGGAGAAATCTCTCGAGTGATATGTTGTTGTGAGAGTGTTGGGTGTGTTGAGGTATGTGACATGTCACCTTGAATCTGTGCCCACACCATGCCGACAAGTGGAATAGGAAAACACACAATGAGAATAATATATGTAATACTATGATACACCATGCATAAATGCTTTGGTGATAAATATATAGAGAGATAAGGGGGTATAATTAGTTTTTGCAATAGCAAGATCCCCTTACCCTATTGGTCGGTTAATAAGCACATGTGAATGGACCACTCAAAGGTGGAATTTATTAATTTAGGCCGTAATTAATGATCGTGACATTAATTACATGCGAGATCCTATTCTAATTCTAGAAAAGTGTACAAGGCACTCTAAACATATTTAATATAACCTAAGTTGAATTAATAGTAATGTATATAGAATGTTGCACTAACAACCCCATTGAGTGAAACTTAGGGAGGATCATACACAGTAACAAGGATAAGAATCCTTTGAAAATGAATCTTGATAACTAGGCCTAATGAGGTACCCATTTACAATGAAGTGTAATTGGAAAAAATGAGTCACCTGTAAAGCTTATCAAAAACAATATTGACCAAAGTGTATAGAGGTAATGAGATATGCTACAAGGAGCCCAAGAATAAGTACAACACATAAGTAACACATTTGAATTCTAAAGATATATCTACCAGATATGTTAGAAACCATCACCACCACTTAAGTTGCAAGTAAATTAATAAAAGATGTAAAAATCCATAAAGAATGCACTAGATGGGCTAAAACCATCATCACCACTCAAGATGAAAAGGAGAACACTCTAAGATATGCACTAGATGGGTTAGAGACCATTACCACCATTGAAAGCGTAGATTTGGTTAGAGATTCAAATGAGTAAACACAATAATATTTTTGTATCTTAACCATTCGAGGTATACAAATATATATTTGAATTTATTACTCTTTTCAAGGATAACAAACAACATAATTCTCTCAATTCCCTATAATCGCTCTTCACATATATAACTATTCTAAATTTGTGAGTTGGTTGAATAACCAAACACTCACATACAAACATACATATTTATATTTATATTGGGTGTTATAACAACCCAACAACTTAACCTTTCATATAATGTGAATTAACCCAAGGAGTGCTACTAATTTCCTAACATTCCCCCTTAGTATGAACATGGGGAAAAATTGTCTTGTATCTACAACGACTCATGATTAGGTGATTTTCAAAGGACAACCACAAACCTCAATGATGGTTTTACAAATGGCTAACCAAAAAAAAAAAAGTGGTTTTACAAATGGTTTACCACAAACCAAAAGATAATGGTTTTGCAAATGGTTTACCAACAACCAAAAGTGGTGGTTTTACAAGTGGTTTACCACAAACCACAAATGATGGTTTTGCAAGTGGGTTACCAACAACCACATCATGATGTGCAATAATCTCATTAGCTCTCATCAATATCTTCCTTGGAGGATAATATAGGAAATTTTGCACACACATGAATGTTGAAAAAGAAACACAATGACGGAAAGAAAAACACTACACCGAAACCACACTACAAACAAACATGTCACCAATGTTGTATGCGGGCCTATTGGTGGTGATTGACAGGAGGTCGTTGATTGACCTCCAACCTTTTGTGCCTCCATCCTCTGGTATATAATTACTCAACAAGATGAAATCTGAAGCTCAAAATTGCACCCTCCTCTGTCGACGTGGCTCCACATCAATTTTCGCTTTGGCTCTGAAATTCCAAAATGGGGGTCTAGGGGCCGAAGCCAAGCATTTTTTCCTTCTTTGCAACCTTCAAAAACTTCATCGAAATGCAATTATCTTCATTTTATCCTTCTAGGATTTGGACATGGGTAACACCGAAAATGCATCTGTAAGGTAATATTTTTTTTTACAACTTTTGACACTAAAAACTTATTTTTCGACTATATGACAAAACTTTCGATTATTTGACTCTTTTTTTTTACAGACTAGACAATGACAAATAGATTTTTATGATGAGACATTTAGTGACATTAAACAACTACTATTTGACTATTGACTAGACATAAGATGGTTGGTGACAAACAATAATTCTTTTAGACATTTAAGTCATTTAAAAGGACACAAAAATTAATTTTTGACAACTAAACCATTTATAAACTTGATACATATCATATCAACTTGATTACAACAAATATGTTAATGGAAATACAAAAAAGGAGATACGAGAGTTTAATTAACATTGATAAAATAGTGACAGAACTACCCTAAAACAATTAATATACTCAAAACATAAAACAAGAAGGCAAAGTTCGAGAGAAAATAGATGTCTTTCACTTATCTCTACATCTCATAGACACTTTAATTTACAGATGACGGAAGATAAGAAAAGCTGCAATAAGCGGAAATGTGCAAACAAAAAGCGAGCAAAGGATCGATGCTTAATGCCACTTGTTGACTTTGAACGTGAATTATCTAATACATAGCTTACGAAGTGATCAATGCACTCATTCACCGTTTAGTGAAAACATGTTTCTAATGGAAAAATGGTGGGCGATTGATTGTAGCTCGAGATCGAACCATGTATCCAGCATTAGTTGAGTTTTTCTTGGAAGTCACAAACGTGATAGAAATGCACATGCACAAGACTCGTAGGGTTGTCTTTTTATAACTCCAGAGTAGAATGGTGAATTGTGATTGAATACTATTAGAGGATACGGTGGTCAAATTAAGGTGTTTGAGCGCCCTAGGCAATAGGGGAGAGGACCCTTTAATAATTTTAGGGGCACATAGATATATGTAGGGGTCTCGGCTACATAAAAAAATTATATCACTCGGTAGTGTATCATCGTGCCACATCGCATTTTTGTTTCGCGTGTTTATTTAGGGAAAAGTATATTTTGAATATATATATATATATATATATATATATAAAGTATTTGAAAGAGGTACCAATGACCGAGCGCCCTATGTGTCACATTGTCATTGGCTCTTAAAAAGTGTCATTAATCAAAAAGTGAACAACTATTAGTCCTTTTTTCAACAACCTATGGTGAAAACCAATGTACATATTTTGGTACATGCACAATTATGGGGTCCTCTCCCTACTTGAAAATAGAGCCCTTTTAAAATTTTGAAATATTTTAAAGTGGATTTTTTAGAAAAACATAATATTATAAATATATTTTGTATCTTTATTAAAAACATATTTTTTCCTTGTTCAAATTTTTTTAACTTTAACACTACTAAATTATTTGATTTTATTCATTTTAACTTAAAAACTATCTTATATAGTTCTTGTATACTATCCTCCCTATACTATTAAACACCATAGTCAATTTAATTATATAAGTGAAATATTTAAATACAGTCACAAAAATGAAATTTACTATTGGACATTATTTGTTTTGAAAGGAAAATGAAAAATATACAAAATGAACACCTTTTATAACTGGTGTACAATTACTTAAAAAAGGAATGCTTCAGCAACAACAATTACATTATTATGAGTACCACATATTCCAATAAACTTGAGACTCGAGAGCTGGAATGATTATGGTGGTATCGGCATGGTTTTGGTGGCACAACATTGAAGAAAATCATTCTCACCCACATTCACTATTGATTAATAAACTTGTTCTGACCAAGATGTTTCATGCTAATGTCAGAAAGAACCCAACCATGGATGTGGAAATTGCTATATCCCTTGACAGTTAAATATGTAAAAGCGGTAACACAAATATACAGGAAATTGTTGTGCTCGGTGTAGGCTGCAATTTATTTAAATTAATGAATATTGTCTCTGCATACAATATACCGATAGGGTTAATAATATTGACAATATGTAAAAGCGGTAACACAAATATATATAAGATTCATTTATGAAAAAACTTCCAACCAACCATTGAAAATATTAAAAATTTGTGCCCTTGACTTCCTCGCGCCCTAGGCAACCGCCTAGTAGCTTAAGGTTTGATACACCCTTGAGAGGATCTATAACAAATATTCTAGAGGAAAAATGAGCCTACCATATGTGAATATTAATGCGTATAGAAATGAAGCCACGTTGGGGTAACAAAAGCCAAAACCACAATAAAGGCACATATGATTTTCAAAATAGACCTTGAGATTCAAAATATGTGAACATATGATTTTCTCATAAATCGGGACAGCGGAAGAATCTTCATTGTCCCAACCAGAACTCATTATTCTATCACAGATTGAGACAATTTATTTGATACCAAATGTAGCTTTGGTCGAGATTTAAACACAATAATATTTTGGTAAATCATTTGAGGTATACAAATATATATGTGAAGTTATTCCTCTTTTTAAGGGTAACAAACTCCACGATTCTCTCAATCCTCTATAATTGCTCTTCACATATAAAATTATTCTAAATTCGTGAGCAATTTGGTTGAATAACCAAACACTCACATACAAACAAAAATATTTATATTTATAGCGGGTGTTATAACAACCCAACTTAACCTCTCATATAATATGAATTAACCTAAGGAACACTAATTTCCTAACTCGAAAGTGCAAAATACAACAACAAATGAATTACAATAAATTAAATAACCAACTTATACTAAATGTCACACTCTCATGCATGCACACACACACACACACATACATATGCACATACGCGCGCACACACACACACACACACACACACACACACACACACACACACACACACACACACACACACACACACACACACACACACACACACACACACACACACACACACACACACACACACACACATGCATACATGTACTCATGCACATGCACACGAGCACACACACATGTGCACATGTGCGTGAGCACACACATACACACATGCATACGAGGGAGAAAATGCTAACAAAAAGTAAAAAATACAACAAATGAATTACAATAAATTAAATAACCAACTTATAGTAATTTTCACACATGCTTCACACACGCACACACACACACGCACATGCACACGCACACGTGGAGTAAATACTCTACTCGAACACATACATAGATACACTACATGCACTAAAATAGTTCCATACAAGGAGACTATCAAGCTATCAAAAGAAGTGTCTAAGATACAAAAAAAGATGACACAAATATCCAAAAGCTATAGGATGGCTTGAAAGGAGATGGGATTGAAAAATCCAAATATTTTAAAAAGGATATGCAACAAAATACATGTGCATGAAAGTAAAAAGGATAAAATAACAAACCTTCCATGAAACTTTATAAACTAATGTAAGTAAAATATGTAGACTAAAAAACTAAAGAAGATGTTAACAACAATGTGAGAATAGATTCAACAAAGAAGCATTTCCATGTAGTATGAAAAGTGTGTAGACAAAGCAAATGAAAGATAGGAGAACCACACCTATACATTCTATATGAATAATGTAGATGGAATTTCCAATATAGATATGAAATCCATCCCATGAGAACCGAGATGGTAGAATATGATACATATGTGTGATATGGTATTGTGTTCAAAAATAGTGCATGTAATAAATCATATTATAATATGTCAAGTGTGACATGTTTGACTATTTTATTCTCAAGTTTCTTATTCCTAAGTGAATGTTTAGATGAACTTGTTGTTATCACCGAATCACAACACCCTCGATTTACACAAGTGTGTGTGCTTGAGCTCACGGTGTGACTGGGTAACATGGGTACTATCTCCAAGTTGTGGGACTTGCTACTTGAGATAGACCTCCAGAGAAAGTTGGTTCTTCTTCCTAATCCTAGTGCAAACTAACTCTATTGAGATGAAGCTACTAACTATCTCTATCCTACAATTTCCAAGGGACAAGGAGAGAGAAATAACATGCAAATGAAGGAAAACTACACTACAGAGGTGATGCACCAAAATAAGGGTATGAGAATAATCCCAATATGTGAAAATGGAAGCAAAATGCAGATTAGAGAGGGTGATAACAGTTCTCCACAGTCTAATAACAACACTCACAACACCTTTCCATGCAAACACAATAACAATGAATCCCTACAAGAGCATAAAATAGACACAATATATTTGCAATGAGATTGAAGAGGCAAGAAGAATGCAAACAAACACAACAAGGGAAGATACATCCACAAACTTGCATCTATTGCTTCATTGATATGCACAGATTCAAGCTATTATAAATAAAGGCCTGGATCACCATGTAAGGAGTCCACTGCAAAGGCCTACAACACATTGGCTTCACAAAACCAAAATGATAGAGTTTTTCTACTCAAACTATCCTCCTCTAGAATGAACCCAACACATCAATTTATAGAATTTTGAGAGGAGAGAGAGAGGGGATGCAATTCCTAAAATTCCCTTTCCCATCAATTGCAAGTCATGATAAATGAGTGTGGTTGGTGGTTTTGGACCTACAAAATAAATCTCAAGGTGCCCCATAACTTGCAAAGCAGTTGCAAAATGTGTGCCCATGCCTCTTAATTGCACTCCCAACCACCAATAAAATCAATGTTCAAAATTTGGCACATTTTCCTTAAATATATTTCCTATATCTACATTAATTATTTAATTTATTAGTTTTTCCGTGATGAGCTCAGAGCCACAATTCCAACGAGACCAATTTTGTGAAAATCCATTGAGAATTACAAAATTTATGGCCCTCTGAGTGTGAGCAACTATTTTGAGTTTGCTAGAGATTTCTTGCATTTTACAGGATTGAGCATTTAATATTTTGGATCTATAGATGTTTCATTCCTTTTCACCCACCTACCCTCATTAAAAATAGGAAATCCATTATTTTTGGCATAGAGGAGGTTGAGCCCTTTAAAAAGTCCAATTTTGTCAAAATTGGAGCTCGGTCAAAAGTTATGCCTGTTTGAAGTTCAGGGTCGGGGTGTTCCACGCGGGCTCTCATAATCTGCAATACTAGATTTTTACCCCCTTCACTTTGATATGTGGTTATTTTAGTTTCTTGAGAACTCATGGCACTGGGGTACAAGAGCCGCTTGGCCTCTAAACTCTGCTTCATCCGTGATGCACTCTGTCTCCTTGATGTGTGGTAATTTTGCCTCGCAGGGAACTTATGTCCCTACAAAGACTTGGACCGTGAACTTTGCCTTTTCCATAATACATTGAATCCACTTCCATTTCTTTTCAAATTAGGTAAACCATATTTTTGGGGAACTTGTGTCTTGATGGAACTTGTGTCGCATGAGCTGCGACCTTCCATCTTTTCCGCAATACATTGAATATACTTCAATTCCTTTGCAAATCACGTAAATCAGATTTTCGGGGAACTTGTGTCCCAATGGAACTTATATTGCTTAGGTCATTAGAATTTGATTTATCTCGCGAATCATTAATTCTTGATCATTTCAGACTCCAACTCGAGGACGCTGGAACCCTAGTTTCATTTGCAGTTGTTTCACCCACAAACCCCCAGACACTGTAATACATTAAAATAGGTCTTTTCCCCATTTCTCTAAATTTTTAGCAAATTTTCACTAACTCCTTAGATTTTTCTTGAATAGGGAAGTTAGAGAAAAACAAGGGGTGCCTCCAAAATCCAATTTTTGTGTTTTCACCATTTCTGCCTGTTCAAGTTTAAAGAAATTATGCAAGTTATCGAAATTCACCTTGGGGTAAATTTCAGATAACACTCATGTCACTCAATGTCCTCTCCGAGAATCAAGCATATAAAAACTAGTGAGATTGTGTGAAGTGATCCCCATTATTGTGAAGTACCTACTCTATATACAATGTCATGATCGGTAGTCCAAAAAACTATTAGATGAGAGAAACAATGCTTAGAAGTGCATACCAATGCTTTGCCAAGGTGGCCCATATAATGGAGTACGGGAACCAAAACTGATTTGTGCACTTCTCAAATGAGCCAAGAACAATTGTAGATGGATTTTATGTGGGGTTATAACAAGTGCAACATTTATTGCATCCGATATAATATGTAAGTAAGAATCTAGAGAATAAGAGTCTATATAACAATGATAAGAGATAGACAAGGAAACTAGAATGTGTGTCCCATGTTTCAATATGATGTTGCAAACTTGAAACTATCACCTATAATGTGTTACGAATTAATAGAATCTAATGCAAAATAATTCCTCAAAATCGCAATAATAAGAAGCATGAATAGAAATTACAGAAATGAAATATGCAAAACACGAAGACAATATTTAACATGGTTCACCCAATGTGGGCTACATCCACCAAGAACACTTGCTCAAATTTTATTACAAGCCAATAGTCTTCACAATTACAATAACTAGATCTTGTTTGGAGCTGCACTAAACAAACCCTCCGAATTCGCACTTGAATTCGCACACACTATTCACCTTCACAAAAACACTCATATAAATCCTATTGTATGTCCATCTATATATAAGTACATCAATAGGTAGTCAAGAGGCGGTTTTACAAAACAATGGGTACCGAAAAGCCATGGGCCCAAAACCAACCCATAACGGTTACCCATTACCCATGGGTTAATAAACCACCCATGAAAATTTTCTTTGGGGCTTCGCCCCAACATCCAAATCCCTTTATATCTAAACCATTCTTATCATCACATGCATTTATATCCTCTTCCAATCTATTTATTTGAACACTTGATTAGCTTTCTCACACATATTGTAAGACAATAATACGTACTACAATCATGTCACCTTGGTCTAGCATTACCTCCAACACCTGAAGCACCATTTTCCTCCTAAATATCCACACACTTTAACACACTTAATCAAATTTTGGTGAAGACACTTGGGTGCATCTTTTGACACTTTATTTAATGTCATCACCACACTCATTTCCATCCCCCCATCAAGCCACTAGTGATTCTTAACCCCTTGAGAGTTCGCAAGAGATTGGAAACCCTTTATGAAAAAAATCCCAAATATCAAAAAGTAAAAATCATATCAAAATTAAACATTTCAAAGAAAATCCACCTTACGACTCTCTCTAGGGGTTTTTCCAGCAACTCTACGGAGGCTATGGATGCTTGTTGGTAGAGAAATGTTTTGACAAGAATAAGATGTATCTCTGTTGGGGCTATGGACGTCTAGTTGGTAGCGGAGCAATGCATGGCTTAACCTTCCATTCACCTTCCATCAACCTACTTGACTTAATCACTCCCTATACATTGGCTAGTTTTTCTTCACATACTACCCATTAAGTCTTCACTTCAAGTGGTAATTAACCATCACAATCACACACACTTTGATCTCACAGAGACATAGGGCTCACATGTTGCCAAGTATTGTTTAGACCTTGGTCACACTTTTGTTTTAGTCTAACTCTTTCCTTACAACATGTGTCATTAGGCTCATCTTTTGTTCATCACTGATGTTATTTTCCTTCCATCCATCACATCCACATCCTTTTTCCTTGGATCGAACATCCATGGGTAGATGATGATCCTTTCCTTTTCATCCAATCCTCCTCATGTCCCTTTTCCACCTGGGGGAATCATCCATTTAGATACCCTCACTTCCCATCCTACCCTACACCTAGGGGCAAATCAAACCCATCCATCCATCCACACAAGCCACCCTACTTTACACTTGGGGGCACACCACATCTATCCCTCAATCCATCTTCCCTATACTTGGGGGCATATCTTATCATCTTTCATCCCCCTTATATTATCCTATACCACATCCATCGTCCTCTCTATCTCCCATTCCACATTCCATTTAATCCTAACCTATCTACTAATCCCTATCTTATCCAGTCTATCCAATTTCCCTCAATCCTTCCCTTTCATCCTACCTAAACACACTTTAGGACTTATAGGAGAAAGTCACATCCCACCTTACATCCCTTCTCATCCCCCCATGAGCTCTCCCATCTTGAATCCTTTCATCTTAACCAACCCCCCATCCCAAATCCACAATCCCAACATCCAACATCTAATAATCTAAACATCCCAAATCAAAAATCTCAACATCCAACATCAAATAATCTCAACATCCACAATCTAATATCCAAAAATCCAAAATCCAATAATCCAATCATCCAAAATCAAAAAATCTAAAAATAGAAAACATTCACGAAACAAAAAAATACAAAAATACAATCTATGTTTTTTGTTTGTGTGTGTTTGCTTACTTGTTTGAATTTACATTTTTCCCGATGATATGAGGCCATTTTTGTTTCTATTCTTTTACACAATGATGATACGAGGCCACTTTTTATGGTCCAATGATATGAGGACCATCATAATATTAATCAGTCCAATGACATGAGGACCATCATTATATCAATTTGTCCAATGATATGAGGACAGTGGCATTTGGCAATTACATCTACATGTTCTTAATACCTTGGTGTATCTTGCTTTATGCCACATCAATCACATTGTTAATGATGATAACAATGGGCACTTTATGGTAGCATGCCCCCTTCTATCATCATATTTTAGCCTTATCATCATCCACACCTAACCCTCATCATCATCAAACTAACAATCTAACATCCTCATCCTCCTATCCAATCAATCCTTTCATCAATCAATCAATTTCCACATCCAAATCTTATCATCTCGCATCCAACATCCAAAATCCCCACCCCTTTGTTGGGGTATCTTCTAACATCCCCTCATCAATCACACTCAAACAATATTTCTCATCACTTCATCAATCATCATCCCAATCTTGTCCTATCATCCAAATCGATTCAAAATCAATCCTTATTCTCTCATCCAAACATCCCAATATAACATCTTCTAAATCCAAATATCTAATCAATCCTCAAATCTAACATCTTCAAATCCAACATCCTCAAATATAAATCCTAAATCTTCAATCCTAACCCCTTAACTGGGGCATTTTATAATCTAAAATCCACAAATCCTAACCCCTCGTTGGGGACTTCTCTAATCGAAATCCATGAAATCCTAACCCCTCGTTGGGGACTTCTCTAATCCTAAATCCTAAATCTTCACCCTTGTCATACATCGTTGACTAGGGCATCCAATATCTCCAAAATCCAATATCTCCCATTCCTCTAATCCTCTAATCCAATATCATTTCATCATTAATCTCATAAATTCATTTTATATCCCATTTTATCATTAATCTCATTAATCCACTATTATATCCTATTATCCTATTATAATTCTTCATTAACATTTCCTAGAAATTAATATTCCTACATCTACCTATCCACCTACTCTACACATCCCTACACCTAGCATTTCCATGTAACCTCACCCCTAATCATCATTTATTAACCTAATCTAATCATAATCCTAATCACATCCTCACACCTCTAAATCTAGAGGCTTCTATTTCTAGAAACCTCTCTAATCTTCTCTTTCTATTGAATTTTTAATTCAATAGAAGCTTCTTCCCTCCATGAAATTTGAATTAAAATTCTAGATTCTTCCACTCTAGAATTATCCATTCCTCACATACATCCTCCATCCTTGATCTAAATCTAACATGGCTCCATCCTATCCATTGAATCCTCCACCCAAAAATTATAAATTGAGCTCTCCTCCTCACCGAGAGCTAGCTTCAAACAACTTGAAATAACTTGGAAATTCATAATACACCTTTTCAATTTTTATCTTCAATCAAGCCATCATCCATATTCAATCCATTCATCTACAATAAAATTCATCCTTCATCAAGCAATCATCCAAGACAACCAATCAAGGGAGGTGCTCTCTAAGTTTGTCTACACAAATCTAAAGCATGCACATCCAATCAACCATTAAGAGCACATCAAAAAATCAAAGGGAGCTCTACTTTGGTAAGTAAAAGGTATTATATTTTATTCCCTTTCCATCTAGCTCAATCTGAGGTAGTGATAGAGAGTGTTAGATTAGGAATTGATCTATTTTGATTTCTAGGTTCCATTTTGCTCTAAGTTCTCTTTTTCATCTACACCTACTCTTAAGAACTTTGACCATAGATGTTAAATGTTGGTTCTCTTTCCTTAACTGATTATTCATTTTGTGCTTCAAGGATCACCTCAATCTTGTTAAGCTTGATTAATAAGGCCCCGATCTCGATTCTACTTTTTGGAAGCACAATCACCGTGGGATGAATTAGTGAGGCTTAAAATTTTCATTCACATTTACTTTAGCATTCATCAACCATTGCATTTATTTTAATCATTCAAACCATCTTAAAATGAATTATCAAAACATAAAATCCATGCATGAAAGTGAGACATAATAACAAATCAACACCATATATGAGTGGGAAACCATCAAGGGAATAAAACCCTCTAAAAATCTTTATTAGATCCATGATTCAAATTTAGTTGAGCACCAACTCAACAAGAGCACCAACCCTAAATTTAGTAAAGCACCAAACCTAAAATGAGCACCAAACCCTATATGACTAAAAAAAAAAAAATACACTTGATTTTTTGTCACCTCTAAAATGTTGCACCAACAACTAATGATGACACCAATTTAACTCATTTTCCTTATATCTTCCTCAAAACACCCTCTAGACCAAATCGCTCAAGAACTTCCTTCATAAATATGATTAGATAATCTGAAATAGATCACACTATATAATATCATAGCATCATATATTACCTCTCATGATGGTAAAAATACATGTAATAACTCCTCAATTATCCATCTAGCTCGCAATTTTCCATCTTGCTCAAATGAGCCTTATAACTTTCTTTTATACCTGACTTATGATTATAACTCATCTAGGTCATCCATCATAGGAAAAATTCACTTAAAGAAACATAATAACATCCTAGAATCATATCACAAAGGACCATATATGTTGGCAATATCATCTTCACACTCAAATCCCTCATTAGGACACAAGAATCCCTAAAACACTCAAATAGCCTACTCGCCAAAATAGAATGTTCTTGAGAAAAAAACACCTTCACCAAAACTTGGAACCCACTTAGAAATGTTTTGTAAGTATATTAATAACCTCAAAAATATTTAATCACTTCACATCATCAAATCATGAAAAGACACCACCATTTGGAGAAATATATCATCCGTGTCTAAGACCTAAAAACTAGTCTTCAAAGATCAAGCCAAAACCTCATCAAATCACCTCAACCATGCAAGTGTGATATACCAATGGAAATATCATGAACTAAGGGTCATAAAAAAATCTGACAACATCATCACTTGACCTGAAGAATCCCAAAACACCTTTGTAACAGATCAAAACTTTCAAACCGCTCTAAAGACCAAGATTTCAAAATAGAATTGTTTAGACCATATAAAGAATCAAACTTGTTAGTAAAACATAAAAACATATATATTAGGTCCTTTACTTAATCCATCATGAATTTAGATGTTCTATTCTTCACAAAATATGAAAGATATACCAATTTCTTCATAGAATTAACCTGTAGCAACACTTTTTCTCAATGAATTGTCAAACAAAAGACATTTAGAGAAATATGAGAGAGTCTAATCAATGTTCCAATCACCAAATTAGGTCATCCAATCCATTCTAGGTCATTTCTAACAAGATCTCCTCCATCACTATTAAATTAGGCTTTTGAAGGGGTTTAAGAGTGGGTTTGGTGTTAGAGATTGTTCATAAAATTACGGGCCTCATTCTTCAAACTAATGCCACAAAATTCAAGCTAGAACCCTTCCCCACTTGTTTTGAAGAGATTAGACTCCCATGAAATTTTTCACATGCCAACAAGCATTAGAAATTCAACTTCAAGCTCTATTTCTCACCTTCAAGAACTCAATAGAAGAAAACGGTGATATATTACTTAATCTTGTAAAATAACACCGAAATTTGGACCAAACATGTGTAATGACCTAGTACACCTTATCCAATGCTCACCTTTCCATTTCCAAGGTAAAAATGATCAACCAAACTCATTTGTACACCTAGGGCTTGAGATTAGGTCTAGTGTAGACCTATAAATCATGTCCAACCATTGAACAAATACTCTAATACACCTTTGAATGCCTATAAACCTCATACGCATGCTCTCCATGCTTTGAAAATACATAACCAGATGCTACATACCTTACTAAGCCTCCTAATTAGTCCACTTGAACATGCTTACTTCACCAAAGTTGACTTCCTCATCACTTTGCCACTCATTCCGACCTGCAAGAACCTTCATCACACTTCAAGACACCTCAACAAAATAAAAACACTTAATCACCTCTCTACAAGCCATTATACCGACTCAAGACATCAAGAACCATCACCGTGTAATCTCAACAAGACACTCAACTTAACATGACACTACCAATCAACCTTCATGTCCCTTACTTCTTTTGACATTAATGACACCTTAGAAAATCAATGGCAACATCACATACTCACTCTTTTCACATCAATGACAACACACTACCAACATAGATAACATAAATATTAAGGTGTTGATTTAATCAAAATTGGATTTTCAATTTGAAGGGGGTTAGGAATAGGTTGCATATTCATATTTATCAATAAAATAATAAATATGAAAACTAAAACATACCTCTAAGTAATAAATGATATGATATAAGTTCTTAAATGACAAGATGGGAGTGCACTTAGATGATACAACATTACATAAAGTAATTTGGATGTGAAAACTAGTTATGCTGAGACTAAGGGGATCTGAAGATACTTAGTTTTTGTAACTAAAAATAGAGGTTGAATTCAAATAGAGCTATATGGATTAGGGAAGAGGTGTAGTATGGTTGGATCCTTGTTGTCGTGCAATTTGCAATAGGGAAATTGACAATTTCCAAGCACGACAACGATACCCTAGTGTTAATTTTTTCAAGTCCCATCATTCCAAGACACCTCGGGTCTATCCAATCAGTCCAAATGATCTCCTAACTAATGTTATCTCATCCCCCTAGGTGATTTAGATAATTCTATTCATTCCCCCTAGGTGATTTTAGGGATTTTCGAAGAGATGCTATCTTCTGGCAGTATTGGGAAGGGTTATCGTTGGCCTTCCCAAGACTGGATCAACCCTGGGTGGAACAAGGGTAAAATTCAACATGGAGGTGAATCAAAGACCTTAAAAATCATGGAAATTATTTTGGAAGGTTTTGGGAAGTTTTGAGAAACTTGGAGCAATTTGAGAAAAAATAGGGTTCACAGCCTCACGCAGACACATGTGCCTAAAATGATTGTTGGGATTCGAAGATGATTATGGGAGCTCTGAATGGAGTTAGGAGAAAAACAAAATACCTCCAGAAATAGGATTAAAATACCTACATGATGGTGAAATCATATTTTTCACAAAACCTTGGCGCATAGTATTGGCGCATGACAGGTTTTATCAGCATAAGTGGAGTCTCAAATCACAAATCTGATTTTTCAGGGATAAGATGAATGAATAAAGACATTATACCTTAGCCATTGGATTAAAAATGACATTTCCAGTCAGGATCATATAAAATTTCACCAATAAATTCCACCAGAATCTCAAGTTATCTTCTTTCTAAGTTGCCCTCTCAAAGGCAGTTCAGGACTTAGTCATTTTTGGGAGGACACGTGTCAACACCAGGAGCCTGGCGGGATTTCATGTCACTGACATCCCTAAGGTTAGGTACACCAACCATTGAAAATTTTTCCCAGCCCCCATGTGACCTCTTGGACCCTCATGTGACCTCCAAACTTCCAGTTCGGCCCCCAGGTGCATTTTTACAGCATCCACTCCCTGTCGTCAAATCAAACGCCACATGTTAGCTCCAGGACCACCGTGGAAACTGATGTCCCTTAGGTCCCTGAGGTGAGGGACATCATAACTTTAAAAATTCACCCATCCCCTATGGGGATCCTTTTGGACATCCATGTGACCTCCAGACTTGATAGTTCAACCCCCAGGTGCATTTTTGGAGCATCCATTCCCTGCCGTCAGATCGGGTGCCACGTGTCAGCTCCAGGACCACCGTGGAAACTGATGTCCCTTATTTCCCTAAGGTGGGGAACATAAGACATGGGAAAATTCTCCCATCCCATTTTGGGAGTCATTCGGACACCCACATGACTGACTTTCAGCCCACATTGCTTTAAAGCAACTTTTCTCACCTTCATCCCGACCGTCGGATCGCCACCATGTGTCGTCATCTTGACCACCATGGAATTTGATGTCCCTCACATCCCTAAGGTTAGGGACATAAAACATTAAAAATTTCACCCAAGCTTATCCCTCCATGCGTTGAAAATTTTGAAAAAAGCTAATTGTCGCTCATTGCTTCTAGTGCTTCCAGCTGCTTCCACTCCTGTGCACAGACAAGCTTCCTCCTTCCTCTGCAACTCTCTTCCATCACTCCACCATTGCAAAAACTCAGACCAGATCAAAAAAGGAACTGAAATACCTTTCCCATGGTGATACATGTCTCAGAAGGAATTCTCATCAAGCTAAGAAGGAGAAACGAAGAACAATGGAAAAAGAACAGTAAAATCTCCATAGCCAAAAAATGGAAATCTAAACAAAGCTTGCAAACCAAAGGCACAAATCAATGAACCATTTTTTTCTATTCATTCCTTTGTCCTAGAGCATAAAAATACACCTTCAAACTCCCCATCATGGGACAGAGCATCCACAATGAAGAAATCTCCTTTTCGGCTTAATGAAGAAAGAAGTGGGATTTCCCATCAAACCAGTTGATCAAGTAAGATCACATGTGAAGCACCAAAAGAAAAAACACACATCAAAAATATAATTTTATTCACAAACAAAGGAGAAAACCAGACCTTTAATTTTGAGGTCCATTAATGGTTGTCATACCCAAAAGCACTGTCAAGTCTGAAAATTGAAACTTTAAAATCTCCTGGACTATTAAGCGAGCAAGCCCTAAATTTTTTAGGGGCGATATTGGGAAAAAACCCATATCAAAAAACTTTTTTATGTGTCAATCTGACCTCTAGAAGCCAAATTTCTAAAAATAGCAGGTCTACTGCATAAGGACTACTATTTTGGGAAATCCATCGACAGAAGGACCTGCGAAGGAGGCGAAGACATTTGGAATGCACTACAACTGCGAATTCACCAGAATGTGCATTTTGGCACTTACTAAAACTAGAAAGTGGACCCACGAGAACCTTCTAAAAATAGAAATTTGATCCAGAAGGAACGAGGAACGTAGGAAGAAAGAGGAATCAAGGTCACAACACTCAGTAAAAGTTCCAGGTCCTTGATTTTTCACACTTACTAAAAATAGTAAGTTGTTTTTTTCTAAGGGACACATGAAGCCGAAGTGGACGGGTCAAAAGCAGACACAACCCTTCACCTGTAAGTATGATGTGGAAGATAGCGATGTCTTGTACATGGTGGAACGACCTTAAGACTTGCATGGCCTCCAAGGACTCGTTGTCCACTCAAAATTCCCTGCCCTAATGAAAGTAAAATTTCAAAATTTTGAGTTATGAGTGTTTTCCTCTAAAGTGCCTAAGTCGTGAAAATTGAGAAAATCTGTGTTTTGGGTCATTTTGTATGTATTTCGGGCCTGCTGGACATTTTTGTCCCCCGCTGTCCCAAGTACTGAAAATGCATTCTGTTCCCGATCGCCGAAATCCCCGAAGTTGTTCCATTTTCGGGCCCGTCGAACTTTTGTCCCAAGTGTCCCAAAACTTTTTGTGCGAGATGTTCCAATTTGCCGAATCACCCGAACCGCGTGACTTTCAGACTTTCTTGTTCCAAATGTCCCAAATCAAAAAGTGCGAGTTGTTCCATTTTCACCGAACCTGCCGAGCCACAGACTCGAAATTTTTGTCTCAAATGTCCCAAGTTCAAATGGGCCTTTTGTTCCATTTTCGGCCGATTCACCAACCACGCTTTCATTCGTCCCGAACCCGAACCATTTTCCTTCGCGCGCAATTTTGTCCTAATCTGTCCCGAGTTCCAAATTGCTCTCTGCTCCCGATCGGGCCGAAACTCTCGAGTCGCGTACTCGAGCTCTTTGTCCCAAATCAAAAAAAAATGCAAACTGCTCCATTCGGCGAAACACCGAAAACACCGAATCGCGTGAGCCCCAAATTCCCAAAATGCGCTTCTCTGTTTCACATGCCCCAAGTGAACCTAATGTCCTGCCAACCTAATGCAATTCATACTTAGTTTTTCCCGCTCGACCCGAATATGCTAAAATATGAATTTAAGTCATGCGGCTCGATGCTATCAATCCAAGATCAAATTTCAAGGACAAATGCGTAAGAACGAAGCTCTCAAGACGGTTACATCGGGTTTTCAAAGATATTCATTGTCATCCTCAAGATGAAAATTCGTGTGTCCTCGTGGCAAGGACATACCGATACGTGGAAGAAAATTCAAGTAGCTGGCCAAGACGGTGGGTCCTCTCAAACCGATCGCCACTTGTCTTCTTCTCCTTGTTCTTTTCTCTTCTTCCCTTTCTTTTTTCGTTTTTTGTAATAGTTGAGGTATTGCATTGCGGTCCTTAATCTTCTTGATTAAAGAAAGCGGTTACATAAGGGTAACCGATTTGTAATCTATATAACGGCATTTCACGCCATTCAAAAAAGGAGGAAGAACTTGGCATATTTTCTCGCAAGTGTAAATAGATTATAGAGAAATCAATACGTATGACTTTCCTTTCTTTCTATCTATCCGATCTCATCGTCTGCTCTAAGCTTTCATTTGTTTTTTTCAGAAGATCATTTATCTCAAATTCGTTAGTCTCATCGATCGCATACTCTTCAACTTTGCAAGCTCTCGGTGATCTTGCATAACCAAGAAGGAACTTTGTTTCCTTGATAATGAATCGTGTTACGTTAAGAAACTTTATTGTTCGATGATGTTATTTACGTAACTTTGTGTCTTTAAATTCCATCTTACTTGTTCTATATGAATGATCTTGTTTTCAATTCACGGTGACTTCGCATACATAAAGAATTACTCGATATCTATAATTCTCGCATGTTTGCCTTTCGCTCTTTTCTATGCTCTCATTTCCTCATCCTTTTGTAATCGATGACCTTCATAGAAAACACTTTCGTGGTATCCAAGTTTAACCAACAAATCATGTCCCGTACATTTGTAAATAGGTTTGTTTCTGAATAAGGGAACCTCTCCCATTAAAGAGGAGGGACTTCTTGTCCCCTGATTGTTGCTCTTCTTAAAAGTCCTATTTGACGACCAACAGCTTTTGGCTCACTACCGGGAAAATTTTCCAGCTTCGTATTTTTGATCATCTTTTGATCTCGCGACTCGCGCTTTACTCGAGGGAGAAGGACCCTTGGTATCAAGACTCTCGCCAACTTTTGGAGAAGCAGGGTTTTCCTTTCCCTTCAACAAGAAATAGAAGGACTCGTTCGACAAGCACACCACCTGTTCAAGAAAGAAGTCCTGCGGGTGGTATTCCTTCAAAGCCTGCTAGTCCCAATCTACGAGCTTTGATCCTCGCTGGTGTTAAAGTTCCTCTCCAAGCCGTTTTTCCAAGAATGGCGGCACGCCATTACCATGGGGTCATCGTGTCGGGCCCCTGGCCCTTACTCAGCCTCTTGCATGAGTTACCCAGAGGTAACCGGAAGAACTTCCCCAAATTCAAAGGCGATGGCAAAGTGCATCCTGATGAACACATCGCAGCTTTCATTGTTGCCTGTGGAGTTTTGGGAGTTGAACATGAAGACGTCTCCGTAAGGCTGCATTTCATGGAGACTTTGCAAGAAATGCTTGATGATTGGTTCTTTACCACCTTCCGCTAACGCTATAACCGATCGGGACACCATGAGAACTCAGTTTGAGAATCGTTTCAAGCCGGCAGAAGATGTGCATGCTTTGCTTGCCCAAATTTCTCAGATAAAGAAAGATTCGCAAGAACCCATGAGAGAGTTTGTGGCTCGATTCAACAGGTTGATAAATAAAATTCCAACAAACACTCGACCTGTTGATCGGATTCAAAAATGTTTCTTTCTGAATGCCCAATCACCTAAAGTTAGTTATGCACTAAGAAGGGCTAATCTCGGAACGTTAGCTCTGGATCAAGAACTGGCTGTTAGTGTCGAGGATGACTTGATCATGTCAGGGAAGTTGAGAAGAGACACTTCCAAATCTAAGTCTGCTGCTTCTTCCTCTTCCACCCCTGGACCTAACACTGACCCATTAGTTCAGAAGCTTGCGAATGATCTTCTTGCTATAAAGAAACAACTGGCTCAGCACGCTCCTTATGCAGACGTTCCGAGGAGAAATTTCCAGCCCAGGAATCGTTTGCCTGCTTCTCAAACAAGATTAGCACTTGAAGGACCTCCTGTTAGAGTCCCTGTCAATGCGACCTGCGAGGTGGAAGAACCAGATGATGATGAAGATAACGAAGCTTGCGAAGAGTTTGCGAGAGAATTTGATGATGAGGCAGAGGAACTTGAGGGATCTCGAGTGAATTTCTTTACCACTGAGGGCATTGATGATTATGATGAAGTGGTAGCAGACATGAACAGCGAATCTTTTGCTGTCATGACTCGAGAACAGACAAAGCAGAGGGAGAAGGTGACCCAGCCACCTAAGAAATCTAAGGAGCAACAAGAACTATCCCTGTAATTGCAAGAAGAGGATCTCCTATCCCTACTTCGTCTACACAGAAGGTGAGTCCTATCAATCCAGCTACCAAAGTTGCTTCTTCTTTTTCTCCTAAAGTTGATAAGCCTAGAATTCCAAATGATGATGGCCCGTCCACACTCGGATCCTTTGATATTGTTGATCACCCGAAAAGACCAAGGTACAAATCTCAGAAGCTGAGTACTATCAAACCCATCCCAAAGCCTTTGCCAAAATGATCCACTTTGTTAATTCCAACTCTAAGACCACTTCTAAAGGCCTTCTACCTACTCCTCCCTCTCGCACCACACCGGCCCAGTAGCCTGGTAGGTCTTTGTCACCTCGCCTGGTGACAAAATTAAACCATTTTATGTAACACTTCTCATAGCTGGCCATAGACTCAGTAATTGTGTCATAGATTCAGGAGCCTCGGACAATGTCATGCCAGCTAAAGTAGCTCATGCTTTAGGCCTGACCCTCACTCGCACTTATGGATCCTGTTACTCCATGGAAAGTAAAGAAGTGCCCCTGGTCGGGAGGATTAAGGATGCGCAAGTGGCTTTTGCTGCCTTGCCTGAAAAGAAAGTGTTGGCTACCATCCTAGTAGCAGACATTCCTCCTTCTTATGGAATGTTGCTAAGTAGAAACTTCTGTAAAGATGTGGGTGGGGAAATCCAAATGGACTGGTCACACGCACTCATACCTGTCAATGGACAAATGAAGAAACTGTTGCCTGAGAAACAATCTGAGTATATTGTGCAGAAAACGGATGATCCTAAGGCACAAATACTCTATGAAGATATGGGTCATGGCAATTACATGATTATGTCCCCTGATGAAATCCAACCCCCCAAAGTGTCTCCTAGAGATCCTAACGGGGTTTGGATTTTAGAATTTGATGGAAGTTGTTCCTCAGCTGGTTCTGGAGCTGGTGTTCTACTGGTGTCACCAGAAGGTGTCCTTCATCCTTTTTCATTTAAGTTGCAGTTCGAAACACTAATAATACAGCAGAGTATGAGGCTCTCATTCTTGGACTGCAAGTGGCCAAAGAACAAGGTGTGAAGAACCTTCTGGCTCGTGGTGATGCAGAGTTGATCAGTAAAGCAGTCGAAATCTTTTCTGTAAAAATGGGAGGCTGAAGCATTACCGGAATCAGGTTTGGGATTCCATTGAATTCCTTGATGCTTTCTCTATTGAGGCAATACCTAGGGAAAAGAACAAAGCAGGGCTGATTCACTAGGCCGCCTCGTGGTCACCGCCGATTCCTCATCCTGACTTTTCTCGGGATAAATTCACCATTGAGATGGTCCATCGGCCGAGTGTACCTGACAACACCAATAACTGGCAAGTTTTCAACGATGATCAGCATTTGCTTTCCTTCCTGGAACTCAAGGGTAATTTCGAACAACTGTATTTTGAGGGAAGTGACAACCTGCCTCGTGAAAGTGTGTCCTTTGACCAAGCTGTCACCCAAGGAGAAGAAACAGATCAGGAAGGGTGCATTAAACTCAAAGGAAATAAGATTCCTAAAGGTTTGGTGAGTCTGGAGGAATTGTTTGATAAACATGACAGGTATGTGAAATCTAAAGCTTCTACTGGACCTCAGCAATCAGCTGAGTATGATAAGATTGATATTGGGAGTTCTAATGACCCTAAGCTAGTAAATATTGGAAAATGTTGTACAGCAGATGAAAGGAGAAAAGCAATTGATCTTCTAAGAAGGTATAAGGATGTTCTTGCATATTCTTATGAAGATCTAAAAGCCTTCAAGCCAAAAGATATGCAGCATTCGATTCCTCTCAAACCAGGAATTAAGCCTTTCAAGCAGAAACAAAGGCAGTACAACCCCAAAATAGCTGACACCATCTTTCAGGAGATTCAGAAATTGTTGAAGGCTAAAATTATTTTTCCTATTCACCATTCAACATGGATTGCAAATATTGTGCCTGGCTGAAGAAGATATGGTGAGATCCGCATTCGTGTTGATTTTAGAACTCGAATTAGGCTTCTCTCGAAAGATAATTATCCTTTGCCCATGATGGATCAAGTATTGCAAGCAGAACAAGCTCTCGAAATGTTATCTATGCTTGATGGATTTTCTTCTAGATACAATCGTAGAGGTTGACATGCAGATCAACACAAGATAGCCTTCACCACTCCTTGGGGTACCTTTGCCTACAAGAGAATGCCTTTTGGGCTTATTAATGTTGGTGCCACTTTCCAGAGAGCTATGGATGTCGCTTTTCAAGTTGAAATGGAAGTGTATTGTCATATACCTTGATGACTCCGAGTGTTTTCTCAAGACAAGAGCGGATCATTTTGATCACCAGTTTGGAGATAGTTTTGATAAGAGCAGAGAGCATGGAATCTCTCGAACCCTAAAAACTTTCGAATGACGGAGGAAAACTATTAGGGCACATTGCCGTGGATGGAGATGATCCCGAATGAGTTCAAGCCATCCACAAATTCCTCTCCCAACTAGTAAAAAGGGTGTGCATTCCTTCTTCGGAAAAGAATCCTTTGAGGGTATCAAGAAAGCTAGGTTCAAAGAGTTCCAAGTTGGAGATACCGTGTCTTTGTTATGGGACAAAAGACATGAACCTCGTGGGCAGCCATGGAAAGTTTGATTCCCCGTGGCTTGGGCCTTTCAAGATCGACACTTTGCTGGTAAGAATTCTTTCTATCTTGATTACATGGATGGTTCCCTCTCCCACTTCCTTATAGTGGGCAGGATCTCAAGTTGTTCAAGTCCTAGGTGATTAGGGAGTCCCTTGTATATTCTGTACAGTGTTTTTGCTTCTCTGCTTTTGGTGTGTTTTCCTTTTGTTGTTTTGGTGTGTTGCCCTCTGTATTGGTGTTCTTTTGACTCCGTGGCCCAATGGATAAGGCACTGGTCTGCTTTCCCCGAGTTTGTCTAGGTTCTTGCCTTGCCTCATTCCTTGAATTTATGCCAAGTCATCCCCAGAAGGAGCCAGCTGTTGTCCACTCAAAATTCCCTGCTCTGATAAAAGTAAAATTTCAAAATTTTGAGTTATGAGTGTTTTCTCTAAAGTGCCTAAGCCGTGAAAATTGAGAAAATCTGTGTTTTGGGTCATTTTGTATGTATTTCGGGCCTGTCGGACATTTTTGTCCCGCCTGTCCCAAGTACGAAAGTGCATTCTGTTCCCCGATCGGCCGAAATCCCCGAAGTTGTTCCATTTTCGGGCCCGTCGGAACTTTTTGTCCCAAGTGTCCCAAAACTTTTTGTGCGAGATGTTCCAATTTCGGCCGAATCACCCGAACCGCGTACTTCGCACTTTCTTGTTCCAAATGTCCCAAATCAAAAAGTGCGAGTTGTTCCATTTTCGCCCGAACCGGCCGAGCCGCGTACTCCGGAACTTTTTGTCTCAAATGTCCCAAGTTCAAACGGGCCTTTTGTTCCATTTTCGGCCGATTCGCCCGAACCGCGCTTTCATGTCCCAAATGTCCCAAAGTTAATCGGGCAAACTGTTCCATTTTCGGCCGATTCGCCCGAACCGCGTCCTTCGCGCAATTTTGTCCCAACTGTCCCGAGTTCCAAATTGCTCTCTGTTCCCCGATCGGCCGAAACTCCCGAGTCGCGTGCCTTGAGCTCTTTGTCCCAAATCAAAAAAATGCTCCAATTTCTGCTCCACTTTCGCCGAAACACCCGAATCAAATGCATTTCACGCATTCGCTCACATGACCCAAGCCGAACCTAATGCAAGCGAATTCATACTTAGTTTTTCCCTTCGACCGAATATGCTAAAATATGAATTTAAGTTGCGGCTCTGATGCTATCAATCCGAAGATCAAATTTCAAGGACAGCTGGCAGAAGGACGAAGCTCTCAAGACGCTGGTTACATCAGTTTTCAAAGATATTCATTGTCATCCTCAAGATGAAAATTCGTGTGTCCTCGTGGGCAAGGACATAGCCGATACATGGAAGAAAATTCAAGCAGCGGTTTCGAAGACGGTGGGTCCTCTCGCTGATCGGCCATTGTCTTCTTCTCCTTCATTCTTTTCTCTCTTCCTTTCTTTTCCGTTTTCTTTTTGTAATAGGTTGAGGTATCATGCGGTTGCAGCGGTCCTTAACGGTTCTTGATTAAAGAAATGGTTACGAAGAGTAACTGATTTGTAAGCTATATAATGGCATTTCTACGCCATTCACAAAAAGAGGAAGAACTTGGCATATTTTCTGCAAGTGTAAATAGATTATAGAGAAATCAATACAGAAGGACTTTCCTTTCTTTGTCTATTTGATCTCTGTCTGTTCTAAGCTTTCATTTGTTTTCTTTGTGAAGATCATTTATCTCAAATTCGTTAGTCTCATCGATTGCATACTCTTCAACTTTGCAAGCTCGGTGATCTTGTATAACCAAGAAGGAACTTTGTGTCCTTGATTAATGAATCTGTGTTACGTTAAGAAACTTTTCTGGCAGATGTTATTTACAGAACTTTGTGTCTTTAAATTCCATCTTACTTGTTCTATACGAATGATCTTGTTTTCAATTCACGGTGACTTCGCATACATAAAGAATTACTCTGATATCTATAATTCTGCATGTTTGCCTTTCTGCTCTTTTCTATGCTCTCATTTCCTCAGTCCTTTTGTAATTGATGACCTTCATAGAAAACACTTTCGTGGTATCCAAGTTTAACCAACAAATCATGTCCTGTACATTTGTAAATAGGTTTGTTTCTGAATAAGGGAACCTCTCCCATTAAAGAGGAGGGACTTCTTGTCCCCTGACTGTTGCTCTTCTTAAAAGTCCTATTTGACGACCAACGGGACCGAAGGAGGATTGAAGACTGAGATATTCACAAGTGGTTTGTTCGTCATTGCAGACACCCAATGTCCGTAGTAGAGTCTCGAGCTAGTCCTAGCCCAATCTTTCCACTATGAGCTTGAGACACGAACCATCCAATCTGAAAATGGTACCACAAACAGCAGTCATCGGTGGGAACAGATTCACTCAACTTGGCAAGCATTCACGAGATTATTTGAAGGAGATTTGTGAGTGCAAGGAGTTCAAAGATTCAAGAGTTTCACTGCATTTGGAGCTTTCCATCAACAAGGATCAATAGACTTCATCGGGTGACATCTCTTCTTCCTCTCTTTCCCTCTCTTCTTTCTCTCTCCATTCTAATTCTTCATTATGTGTCATCATTTTATTTCATCCTATTCACTTAAGTGACCTATTTCAAATTTGTAAAAAGTATTTTCTCAAAATTATAAGAGAAATACTTAATTCATGGAAAATGAAAGGTCATGAGTAGAATATGGAAACCAAGAGTCATGTGAGGGAGGTGAAAAGTCGATTCTATTCTATAAATTGTAAAGCCATTCCCATTTCAAAGGGTTGGTGATTGATCTTGTAAACTCAAGAGTATATTGTACTTTGAGAGAACAAAGGAGATAGCCATTTTCTTCCATTTCCCCCTTCTCAATTTCCTCCATTTCTCCACTATGTACAACTTCTGTTTAAGCTTCAATATAAGAAGAAGGAGTTTCTAGCTTTATTTGACTAAGGGATTTCATGATACTTTGTGTTTGTCAAATTCTATTTGGTCTTGTTTCCATTTGCAGGGTTGTTTCCTCTAAATTTAGTACATGTGATGAAGTTTCTAACTAGTGTGTGTGTAGGAATCTGATTTTCTACCTGCAACATTAGTTCTCCTACCTCAATTCTCACTCCCTTTCCCACTTTCAGACAAATTATTCCCTAGCAAAAGATTGCTAGATTTGCTACAGAGTCAGTGGAGTGCCCCTGTTGGATCCCCGGTTGAAATTCCACCACATAAATCCACATTTTCTCGCGCATGCACATACACAACTTGCTTTGGTTAAGTAGAGAGACTTAGATTTTGACGTTGGCAAGAAATCCACAAGTTTGTCCACTTGAAAAATTTTCTTGCCAACAATCCTCCTTTGTATGGTTTTATACCCATACATGGTAGGGTTCTACAAACTCATGTACTCACATGTGGTTTGCAAATATGATTTATTTTTAAGGATTGGGGTTCACACAAATGCAACACTACCCGTAATTACTTTCAACAAATAGAAAACCCTAGATAATTACAATGCACTTAATGTAACCATTAGATAATAAAAGGATAAATCTTTGTGTGGTGAGGTTGGATTGACACTAGTGGTTAACCCTCATTAAATGAGTTCAACGATTAAATTGCATCCCCTCGAGTGAGAGAAACCTCATGTAATTCTACTCATGTTGGAGAAAGTGAGAATGCAAATATAATCCAACACCCTAATGTTCCCTCGAGTTGCTTGAACCAAAGATAACATGTATAACTATAGATATACTAAGATGTAGCCTTCATGATAATGTATATATTGTTAGTATATGTAAACTTATAACGAGCACTATTGACCCTTTAGATGTTTAATAATGTGTAATCTTGGCTTGACCTTAAAAATCGATTGGCTCATAGATAGGGAATATAGAATCTTTGACCTAGTTGAGTGCTTCATATCTAATGTATAGGATGCTTCTAAGGATGTGTTTCTATTTTAGATGGTGAAAGAATATCTTTAGAGTTATTTGGAATTGTATTTGGAAGATTTTTTCTTCAAAGTGCCAAGTGAGCTCAAATGGTAAATTATATATTTTTATGGAGGTATTCATGATTACAAATTTTCACTAAATATGACATAAGTGATAGGAAATGACCTAAAGAATGATTTCAAACTAAAAATTTCCATTGGATGTAAAAATATAGGGTCGTATAGGCTTTCCCAATTCATAGTACCATTAGCCCGAGACCTGTATACTTATGGACAAGTAGGTCATGTAATTAATTTGGAATTTTATGCAAGGTTCTTAGGAGTTTTGATCTAATTTTAATTAATGTAAATAGGTATATTCATAGCTGAGAAAAGTGTGCAATAAAACAAGTCATGAAATGGAAATGTGAATATGAATCCTAGGCTTATGATTCATTTGCAAGTCATAGTGTGGAGATGAATTCAAATTATTCATTTGACCCCCCTTCAAGTATGAAATATAATTACATGCTTAAAGTAAAAATTACTCGAGTGTGGAAACACACTTTATCTTTGTGTGTCATCGTGTGGGATCTTTGTGAAAGGAATGAAAAGAATATTGTTCCAAGCTGTGATCTCAGATGATAATAGCACACCACATTAGATTTGCAAAGCAGAAGAGCTAAAATACCATATATGGAAATCCATCATAATCCATAATGCTCAATACATTACAATAGAATGACTTGAATTATTCAATAAGAAAGATGTACATATAGGAGGAGGGAAGTGCAACTACTACCTAAATCAATGGTGAAGAACTCCCACTAACTGATACTGGTAGTTAACTCCAAAAGACTAGTAAGCTAACTCGACATAACTGAGAAGCTAACTCCACACAACTAGTACACCTAAGCAAGATAACCCAATAAGTGTAGGGCTAACACAAGTGTAAGAATTATCTTGATAAATAAATAAAAGGATAAATAATAACCTACACTAACACTTTGATTGGTGATCACATGTTCCATGATGAAACCTACGACACAAAGTGTAGTCATTATCCATAAAAATCAATTTTAACTCAATTTGGAAACATATACTTGTAATGTGTACATTTTTAATTTGTGATTAGTAAGAATTGAAAGAAGGAAAAACATAAAGGAATACACCTTCTAACTCGTAGAAGGACAAGCTCCAAATTTTATATTCTTGGAAATTTCTAATTTTGCGGCTTTTTTTCGAAGGATTAGGGTGATCGGTCCCTAATGGTTCCAAATAGATGTTAGAGCCATGAGGATTCAAGTGTCACTAAACTCAACACCCAAATAAGCTTACAATACTTAGTCCCAAATACCCAAAATATGGAAACTTGTTATAAATATTTTTAGTCGCTTCTCTTTCTTCCAAAAATAGAATGAGATCAAAGGTTGTTGCAAGATTTTTAGTAAGGGGATGACCCACTTTCACTATATTACTTGTTCTTCTCTAAATGTTACCTATGTACAAGTAACATCAAATGATGTTGCTCGAAAACCCATTAACTAGTTCAATGTGTAATGAAAGAAAAGATTAGATGAAAGTTAGAAACCAAAAACAAACTAATTGATTCATATATCTAGCCTTTTCAAACTAAACCTCAGATAGAGCAATGAATTAAAAAGAGGATAGAGATTATACCTGCACTTACCTCCAAGATTGCAAACTCCTCCTTTGATGTGTTGGATTTAATCTCGGATGGAGGTTGGATTGCTTCATATTTTATGTGGAGTCACTTGGGTAGCACCTCCCCTTGATTACCTTGAATTTTAGATGTTTGATCAATGATGAACGGATTGAAGTGGATTGATAGAGTGGATGGATTGACTAGATGATAAAAATGGAAAATTTTAGCTATGGATTCTTCAAGATATTGGATGTTGGAATAGGGATGTCCCAGTCTTAATGATGTATGACAAGGGTGAATATTTTGGATTAAAAGATACCCGATCAAGGGGTTAGGTTTTGAGGATTTTGGATAATAAGATGCCCCAGATCAATGGGTTAGTATTGATGATTTTGGGTTTAGATTTGAGGATTCTATATTTGACGATGTTAGATGTGATGATGGAGGATGTTGGATTTGAGGATTACTTGGACATTCGGAGTTGGAGGATTAGAAGATTGGGGATGTTTGGATGAGAGAATAAGGATTGATTTTAGATCGATTTGGATGATAGGACAATATTGGGATGATGATTGATGAAGCGATGAGAAATATTGTTCGAGTGTGATTGATGAGAGGATGTTAGAAGATGCCCCAACTAAGGGGTGAGGATTTTGGATGTTGGATGCGAGAGGATAAGATTTGGATGTGGAGATTGATTGATTGATAAAGGATTGATTGGATAAGAGGATGAGGAGGTTAGATAGTTAGTTAGATGATGATGAGGATTAGGTATGGATGATGATAAGGTTAAAAGATGATGATATAAGGGGGTGTGCTACCATAAAGTTCCCATTGTTATCATCATTAGTAATGTGATTATGAATGTGGCAAAGAGAAAGATGCATCGAGGTATAAAGACCATGATGATTGGATTGCAAATGCCCTTATCCTCATATCATTGGAAAAATTAATACAAAAATATGGTCCTCATATCATTGGACCATGCAAAAGAAAAAGAAATAAAAGGGGCCTCATATCATTAGCCAAAATGTAAATGCAGATAAGCAAGAAAAACACAACAAAACACACATTGCATTTTTGTATTTTTGTGATCCTTTTATGGATTTTTTTATGTTTTGAATTTTTTAGGTTTGGAATTTGGGATGTTTATATTTTTGGATTTTTTGAATTTTAGATTTAAGATTTGTGATGGTTGGATTTTTGGATGTTCAATGTTGGGATTTTGGGTTTGGGATGGGGGTAATGGTTGAGATTAATTAGGAGAGATGTAAGGTGGGAAACAAATTTCTCCTATAAGTCCCAAAGTGTGTTTAGCTAGGATGAAGGGGAAGTATTGAGGGAAATTGGGTAGGATGATATGATGGATTGGTTAGGATTAGATAGGATGTGGGATGTGAGATAGATAGGATGAGGGATGTGGTATAGGATAATATGGGGGATATGGAAGATGATAAGGTATGCCTGCAAGTGTAGGGGGTGGATTGAGGGATAAATATGGTGTGCCCCCAAGTGAAAATTAGGGTGGCATATGTGGATGGATGGATGGGTTTGATTTTTCCCCTGTGTTTAGGTTAGGATGAGAAGTGATGGATACGTAAAATGGATGGTTCCCTCGGTGGATGATAGTAAAACTACCCCTACTCATGATGATAGTTGGCAAGGGATATGAGGAGGATTGGATGAAAAGGAAAGGATCATCATCTACCCATGAATGTTCGATCCAAAGGAAAAAGGATGTGGATGTGATGGATGGAAGGAAAATAACATTAATGATGAATAAAAGATGAGCCTAACGACACATGTTTTAAGGCAAGAGTTGGACTAAAACAAAAGTGTGACCAAGGTTTAAACAATACCTGGCAACATACGATCCCTATGTCTCTGTGAGATCAAAGTGTGTGTGATTGTGATGGTTAATTACCACTTAAAGTGAATAATTAATGGGTAGTATGTGAAGAAAAACTAGCCAATGTATAGGGAGTGATTAAGTCAAGTAGGTTGATGGAAGGTGAACAGAAGGTTAAGTCATGCATTGTTACATTGTCACCCAGACATCCATAGCCCTAATGAAGATACTTCGATTCTTGTCACAACATTACATTATTGTCATCTAGGCATCTATAGGCCTGGTAGAGTTCTTTGAAACACCCGAGAGAGTATTAAGGTGGATTTTATTTGATATTTTAAATTTTGATATGATTTTTTCTTTTTGATATTTGGTTTTTTTTTGCATAAAGAGGTTCCACTCTCTTGAGAACTCTCAAGGGTTAAGAATCACTAGTGGCTTGATGGGGGGATGGAAATGAGTGTGGATATGACATTGGCTAGAGTGTCTAAAAAAATGCACCCAAGGGTCTTCACCACAAGTTGATTAAGTATGTTAAAGTGTGTGGATCTCTAGGAGGACAATTGTGCTTGAATGTTAGAGGTAATGATAGACCAAGGTCACACAATTATAGTAGGTACTATTGGCTTACAACATGTGTGATTAAGTTGATCGAGTGTTCAAATGAATGGATTGGAAGAGGATATAAATGGATGTGATGATAAGAATGGATTAGATGCAAATGGATTTAGATGTTGGATGGAAGGAGGATGGGTGGGAAGGAAAGAACATCCATGCGTAGGTGACAAATTATGTGCTCAATCCATTTTTAGGTGTTTGGTATTTGTAGGGGGATTAAATGATTTGTGATTGGGTTGAGTGGTTGGGATGGTAGGATCAACAAGAGGAGTGGTAGAAATGGGTTGTGATGGAGTAGTGGGAGGGACATTTTTAGTGTTAGGTTTATACCCTAAGCCTAAACGACCTAGATTTTGATGAAGGGAGATGGGTTCGTGAATGCCTTGTTCATGGATGCCTAAGCCTTTTCCTTGATGTTTCATATTAGTGAACATTTTTGGCTATAGGATATGAAGTGGATGGGGAAGATGATGTCATGTGGTCATCATGAGACTGGGATTGTAAATTTTTCATCTGCTAAGAGGTTAGACTTAACAAAGGATGGGAGATGAGATTGTAATTAGTTTTTGGTTGGTGAGGGATGTTTGGATGTACAATGAGATTTGGATGGCTAATGATGTTTGGATGTCGAGTGGGGTTTGGATGATGGATGATGGTTAGGGATAAGATTGGGATGGAAAGGTGGTGGATAGAGAGGTACAAGGATAATAATTCCTTGGTTAATGAGGTTTTGGACATAAGACCTAAATTACATGTAACAATTGGTCAAATGTCCATGGGTGCGATGGAAGTCACAATAATAGTGTTCCCGATACCAAGATGGTTTGGGAAGGTTTTGATTGTGTGATTTTATTGGGGGATGGATGATCATGTTAAAGGTTTTAAACAATGGAAGATGGTGGTCAAGGATTATACTAAAGGATTGAAGTGGTTTAGGTTAAATGGTATTGGAGGAGTAGGAAGTAAAGGTGCAGGATTGGGTGGATAATGAGATGTGTTGGTTGATTTGGATTTAGGAGTTAGATTAGATTGTTGTGGCTTAGAAGATGAAGGGGATGGATTAGGCCTGGGGGCCAAAGTGGATGGTTTGGGCTTGGAGGCCGAAGTAGATTTGGTTAATTTTGGATTAGTTGGAATAGATGGTTCAGGCTTAGGATTAGATTGTTTGGGATTGATAGATGTAGATGAAGGGGATGGGTGTGATATAGGGGTCACATTAGATTTGGGTGATGTTGGGGATGAAGGATATTTGGGAGATGGGTGTGGTGTAGGAACCTCATTAGATTTGGTTGATTTAGGGGATGAAGTAGATGAAGGTGGTATAGGAGCCTTAGTAGATTTGGTATGATATTAGAGAGGAATGGGATTGGATTTATTAGGTGTAGGAGTTGGTGACTTAGGATTCACATTAGCTATTTTAGGATTGGAGGATGGGGTAGATGAAATAGGATTAGAGCATAGAATAGTGTGAGATTTAGGTGATAAAGGGGATGAATTAGGATTAGATATGGATGAAGATGATGAGGGTGGAATAGGAGCCACATTGGGTGATTTAGGATTGGGGTAGAAGGGGATGGGCATGACTTAGGAGTCACAGTGGATAAAATAGTATTGAGATTAGGTGATGGAAGTGATGAGATAATATTAAAAGCTGAATTTGATGTTGGATTAGGGGATGTGGGACTATCTGGGAGAAAGTCCATAGGATTGGATTGGGATGATAAATATTATGAGAATGGAGGACTAAGATGAGATGTGGGAGATGATGATTGTGGATGAAGTTTTTGGGGTTATGGTGGATATGTTAATGGGACTCGATGATAAGTTTTATGATGATTGGATTTAGGAGTTGAGGTTTTGGATGATGGTGGATTATTTGTATGAGTTTTTATGGTAGGAAGATGTAGGTTATGATGATGGATAGGGATTTGGAGGTTGGGGTTTGGGATGGTTGTGTGGGTTTGGGATTGGTGGCTAGATTAGCAAGGACATAAAGGAGGTCCTCTTGGTCTAGGTCAAAGTTGATGAAATTAGTTTATTGGGATAGTGATTTATGTTGATTAGGTCAAGGTGTGGATTGGTATGATTTGGTTTCCTCAAAGAGGAAGTAAATGGGGTGAGGAAAATTGATCTTAGGAAGGGGAAATCATGGATGGGGTTGGTTAGGGGAGGATAGTTTAGGGGGTGATAAGTTGATTGAAGATTGAAGATTGGATATTTGTTTGTTAAGTATTTGGATGGTTTGTAGGATATTAGGATCAATGTGGGATGGTTGATTTGGGTGGTGAGGAGAAGATTGATTAAGGTAGGATGTTAAGTTTGAGATGTGTTTGTTAATGTGTTGGATGGTGCATGGGAATTCGTGGTCAAAATGAGAGGGTTGACTTGGTTGATGGATTTAGAAAAGAGGTAAGGGTTTGGATGTTGGTTTGGAGAGGATGAGGATTGAGGGTCAAAGGTAATGGTTGGATAAGATGTGTGGGGATTAGATTTGAATTTAGATTGTCAATTAAGGATGGTGATCACTAATGGGATTAGGATTATGATCGTGTGATTAGGGATAGTTAATTATGATGATGTTTGATTGATTAAAATTTTAAAGTAATGGGATGGTTAAGGGTGTTCACAAACAAGAAACAAATATGCAACACACACCCTAACTAGTCAAGTGGGATTACAATCAAGCTATATCTTGCTTTCAATACCACACACTAATGATGGTGCCACAATTGGCTCTCCACCTATGTGTCAATGTGGGGTCAGATAGTGAGTGATCTTGGGGAGTGTGGCCTCCTTGTACTATAGCTTGATATGTGGCCAAATGGTTTCCTAATCTAGGATGCATGAGCTCACTAGGGGCATCCCCAATATACCTTGTGATATGTGGGGCCCAAGTCTATGTTGCAAGGATATTGTATAAGGCTTGGGTATTAGGACGTGGAATCCCCTCACTTCACGTTGCTCTTAAAGAAAGAAAGTGCTTAGCAAATAATGGCATATCTCCTTGAATTTATATACCCCACTGGAACACAAGGTGTGTCTACATGTGCGTGGAGATGAATCCCATGGTCACGAGACCCCTAGGACTATGACAAGTGTGTGGATATCACTTCCATGTCATGTTTCCCCTACAAAAGAAAAAGGGAAGGCTAGCTACTTTTGATCCTTAAGATATTTCTAGGACACGAGGAGAGGATACACGGTTTCACCTTTGGGATGAACAAACAACAAAGGGAAAACACACAAAAGGATGATAAATGCAAGATAATTAAATGCTAGATGATAAAATGAAATGACAAAGATTAGTAGTTTGATGATTGGGTCTTCAAGAGGAGGCCCTACAAAACAAAGGTTAGTATTTTGATTTTGAACCCAATTTCTTGGACTAAATGAGCTGTAAAATGAAAGGATTAGTAGTTTTAGATTTATTTTTTATATTTGGTAAGTGTAGGAAGCTACACACAAAGTGTTAGTAGTTTGGAACAAGAAAATATAACTCAATGTGTAGTTAAAATGAAAATATTTAGGAAAATGAAAACCATGAATAAATTATACTATAAAATTATAAATTAACACTTTCATTGCATAGATATTTTTGATACCTTTTGGGAAAAAAATGGAGTCGTTTCGAGTTCGGGATCAAAAGTTATGGCTCTTGGAAGGTAGGCGAAAAAAAAAGTAAAACAAAGGCACCAAAATAGAACAAAAGCACTAATTCGGGACATAGGCGCCAAAACAGAACAAAAGCACCAATTCAGGACATAGGCACCAAAACATAGGTCATAGGCACCATTTCATGTGAAAAATGGTAGATGAGCACAAAAATTCAAAATTTGAAGGTGTAAACAAAAGTGAAAATTATTGAAACTTTGACAAACTTGTTCTAGGGATAAAATAGAGTTGAAAACAATAAAGAAGTGGGGTAAGCCCCACGGTGGGTGCAAAAATATAATGAAAGAAAAGATTAGATGAAAGTTAGAAACCAAAAACAAACCAATTGATTCCTAAATCTAATCTTTTCAAACAAAACCTCAGATAGAGCAATGGATTGAAAAGAGGAGATATATTATACCTACACTTACCTACAAGATTGTAAACTCCTCCTTTGATGTGTTGGATTTGATCTTGGATGGAAGTGTGATTACTTCAGATTTGATGTGGAGTTACTTGGGTAGCAACTCCCTTGATTGCCTTGAATTTCTAGATTCTTGATGAAGGATGAATTGATTGGAGTGGATTGAATATGGATTGATAGAGTGGATGGATTGATTGGATGATAAAAATGGAAAAGTCTAGTTATGGATTCTTCAATATTTTTCCAAGCTATCTCTCATGGAGGAGGAGAGCTAAATTTATAGTTTGTGGGTGGAGGATTCAATGGCTAGGATGAATCCATGTTGGATTGAGATCAAGGGTGGAGGATGCATGTGAGGATTGGAGGATTCTAGAGTGGAAGACTCTAGAATTTTGAATTAAAATTCATGGAGGGGGAGAAGTTTCCATTGAATTAAAAATTCAATAGAAGGGGAAGGTTAGAGGGGATTATAGATTTAGAACTATAGATTTAGAGGTGTGAGGATGTGATTAGGATTAGGATTAAATTAGGTTAATAAATGATGATTAGGGGTGAGGTTACATGGAAAGGATAGGTGTAGGGATGTGTAGGGTAAGGTAGGTAGACATAGGAATATTAAATTCCTAGAAAATGTTAATAGGATTATTAGTGAGATAGTATGATATAATAATGAAATAAAAGGGATTAAGGATAAAATGGGATAAGATACTGAATTTAGAGGATTAATGTTGGAATGTTGGGATAAATTAATGATAAACGATAAAATGGATTAATAATAATAATTAATCTTATGATTAATTTTTATATAGATGATGTAGGGATATTTTTGGGACACATTAATCGTAGTTAATCATGTCGAAAATTTGGATGTCTACACAATGAAGTAAGAATCCTTTCTCATATACTTTGGGAAATCTACCCGCTACACGATATCTCTAAATACATGAGAAAAATAAAGTTGCATGTTTCTTCTTGGGAAAGTTTGTATGACTCATCTTTCAAGTGAGAATCCACTTGGACAACTCATTGTCTTTGTTGTTATGAAATTCCATTTCCAGCTACTAATCCATTTTTAGATTCATCCCTACTTATGATTTCCTATTTTTCATTTTACCACTTCTACAAGATTGATTCTTGATCATACCATGATTTTCATGTTCACAATTAGGCTTGTGCTCTTCGATGGGCATTTTCTCCTTTCTTGTCATGCTCCACATGATCATTGTTTATGTGAGTTGGTTCATGGTAACTCTTTTGAGACTATCAACACTATCATAGAATTCTTGTTGCTCTATGTTTCCCAGTTGTTCCAGATGACTATCCTTCACACATACCAACTCATTCTCGATATTTTGTTTGCTATGGTATGACTCACATGATGTTTCATCCTCTTGAAAAGAGAATGAACACAAGGTTGGGGATGAAATATTGAGATAATCACTTTTCTTGTGACCTTTTTGGGTTATAATTATGATAGATATGTATTGTTCTTGAGTGGAATAATATTTGAGAGAATCAAGCACCTATCCATCTATCTGTTCATCATTGAGAAGGTCCTCTTCTCCAAATGGAAAAGAGAAAGCTTCATATTCACAATCATACTCATGGGGTAAGTTCTCATGTTGGATGTTGAGAAAATTATTGGAAACCTAGGGCTCACATGTCAAGAAATTATTGGATATCACTTTTTCTTCATGATCCACATTACTTGTCATGTCGGGGTTTCTTTGTGGCAAGTCAATATATCCATGATCCTTATCATCACCAAGTAGAGAACTTGTATCCATATTCAATGGGAAGTACACACTGTCAAATTTTGGGTCCATCAAATCATCATGTTATTTCTCAACTAGCACAATCACTATTGGTTACTCCTCCATCAATATGGATATCTCAACATCTTCCTCCAAAGTTATGAAATAATTGCAATATCTTGAATTTTGATATAGAATGACCACCCTTTGGTCATCCTCTCTTTGAACATTTTATCTCATCTTTCTACTATGATTGATCTTCTTAATTTTACCATTGAATAGTATGGTTGATGAAGAGTGCCATGCATACACTCTTCAATACACTAACTCAATCAACAAACCAAGAAGTTAGATGCAAAAAAATCATCCAAAACTTGTTATAAGCACACCTGTCGCAAGAAGCATGAATCTTGGTCAAAAGACTAAAATACACAAAAACACCAAATTACAATATATAACCACTTTGAACATGCTTACATAAAATTGAGAAACTCATTCACACTATCCAAGAAGCCTCATGACTTATCCCTTCAACAAAATTCTTCTAAACCTCAAAAACTGCCTTGTAGCCCTTCAAAATGACATTTGTTGACAAAAATCACTTTACCGTTTGGAATTAGCCCTTCCAAAGAGCCCTACCAAGATACAAGCCTTGTTGTCTAGAAAAATCCATAAAATTCCAAGAAAAAATAATTTATGTTTTGGATACCATTTATTGGGGTCATGCTCTGTAGTAAATTTCATGCTCCATATCCTTATACAATCTTCCCAACTCAATCTTCCTCCTTATTAGGCTAATGTAAATTAGGTCTTATAGGGTTTTAGAAAAATTCTCGTGGTTTCAACACTTATTATTGTTTTCAACCTTTAATAGACCTCATCACACCCTAATCCACCTTATTCATGCTCCTTTCAATGGCTTTTCACCTTTTTATCAACCTTCATGCTATGTTTTCACTCCTTGGTCACTAAGTCTTCTTGTTACTCATGGTCCCTTCAACTCGTTTTTGGACCTTTTCCTCTAAAATTGGATAATTTTATTTTCCCTCATATTCTTATCACTATCCTCTTCACTCATAATACCCAATCTCAATCATTCACCTACCCTCATTCAAAGTACTCTAAATCTCGTGTTTGTTTTCTCTACACCAATTTCTTAAGTTATTGATTGTACTTAGAACATGAAAGTCATTAGTTTTGGTATTTTGAGTTCCTTTCATTGTCTCTAAGGATTCTAATACACACTCACAACATATCCCCAATTTATTTGACTACCATTTCCTCTTGGTATTCTTTCTAGACAACTATTTCAACACTAAGGGTTCAAAACTGTCATTGTTTCTTGAGAAGGTATGTGCATATGTTCTCATCCCTCTAACTCTTCATGGATTTAACTAACACAATGAATCTCATGAATATTTTACACCTTTTATTCTTGTTAAATAATTATCTATATACCTCCAAGGTGAAATTAAGACTAGTTCTCAAAATTACTCTTCTAAGCCCTCAAAACAAGGTCTATACACAAGATTTGACCGATATGGTCTAAATTTAACATAACAAACCCTAACGATTATTCTTCAAACTTTTTCCACATTTCAATTATGTCTCATACCTAATTTATTCCATGTTTTTTGAATTTTTACCAGTGCGAGAAGAAGTTACACCAATTTATTTCTTCAAACCCTAGTCACAGACCGAGATAAGGCAGTTTAAGTATATTTGTAATTTTGTGGATTTTTAAGCTTCCAAAAAGACTAAAACACCTCTCCTAACTATCTCACAATTTTTTTCAAGATCTTATAGGAAAGTTAAAGCATGTGATAGTATTTCACCCTCTATAATCTCAAATATACAATCAAGAGGGAAAATACTATATGTTTCATGAATTATAGACCTTAGGTTTGTATTTTATGCCTTACTTAAGGTTCAAAATTTTCTTAATACTTCCCAATCACCATCACAGAAAGAGTAAAATACATCTATATGTCTGAGTTCATTTTTATCTCTATCAAACATAAGAAACTTGAAATAACACTTGTCTTACCACCCTCATATGCACTGAAATGATCTTCAATCATAGAAACCTTGTTGAACACCATGCTTCAACCCATAATATTAGTAATACAAACAACACAAAATATTCTTCAACAAAGAGAATTCAAAAACAACAAGGCCATATCATAAAAAAATCTCATTTATAAAACTCTTAACACAATTTTACAAGAATTTCCATGTATTTACTTGAGGATTTGTATTACAAATTCTTCATGATGAATCACAGACCCTAATGAGCCTCTAGGGATTCCTTTTCCTTCTTCTCTACCTATTTTCTTCCATTTACCAACCTAATACCTCATCACTATTCAAATATCTCATGGTTTTGGATCACTAAAGAATGTTGGTTACAATGAGTTAAGTAACCTACCCACATGAGAGATAGCTACAACTCAAGTTAAGAGGTTTGGGACAAGATAGAAGGTTTTTAACACTATTGACCACATTTATTTACTCAGCACTACTTAGACCTCAAATTACAACCTAATAAATTCAAATATTTGAAATAGCCATTTTGGAGGGAAAACTCCAAATGGTCAAATTTACAAACATAGAAGACCCAATTGAGTTGGAAAACCTACATACACACCCAAATTGTACCTCCAAACCTAAAAAATATGAAAACCCAAAATTGAACATGTACAAGTGATGCTTTTGCATCAATGGTGTCATACAAACAATCCATTTGTATATCTCCACCAACATCCCAACAGAAAATCGCTCAAAAACATCATATGAAGCTAGAATGTTAGCTACAAGTATGTTGATCTTGAACTTCTTGTTAAGAAAGTCCACCAACTCTACTTCGAATATATTTTACTTGACCAATGAGAGGTACTTATTTGGTCTCTATGGAGTAATGACTAAGAACAAGGGTGAGAGTGAGACCAAGGGCCTTGGAAACTTTAAAAGGCATCAAATTTTCGAGAGGCACTAGAGTCAATGATACAATTACTCAATTTATACCCATTGATCAACAAAGAGAGGTAGAAGGGTTCTAATTTCTCGAAGTGGAGGATGTTGAAGCAAGAAGGTTCGAGAAGGAGTGGTACTAGGAGCGGGAAGTGGTTCTTTGGTAGTGGAATTGATGGAACTATACTTTGAACTACTTCCTTTGATAAATTGGACAAGTTTATCAAATTTTTTGGGATGAGTTCTCAAATACTCAAACTCATAAATTTAGATTTTGGACTTCTTAACATGGTCAATGATGTTAAAGGATGAAGAGGTGGATACTTGGGGAACAATGACATCCTTGATGGGAGTAATAGATTACATTCTTATAAGTAGAAGAAGAAATTGATTTGACCAAGGAGAGAAAAGAGACTTACCCAGAGAAGGAGATGTGGCTTTGGTTGAGGTTGTCTAGGACCGATTCTTGGATGATTCCATGGAAGTGGGTAGCGGTGATCCTCTTTTTGTTGTTTTCTATATATTCATCTTTCGAGGATTCAAGTGCTTCACTTGGGCAGTGGAGGAAGAGGCATATTTTTGTGCTTGTGAATGAGTGAACATTGTACGAGATTAGTTATTCATATCAGCCATGGAATCCTCAAATTATTCATTAGATTATTCAAAATAATCAATATTTAAACATCCAACTTCTTCTTCTCTTTTAGGTTGTGATTCAATAATTAATCTTCTTCATCTTTTGTAGTTCCATGTGTTGCATTAACAGGTGAATACTCCAAGGAAATCCTTTGGGGTGATCCAATAATTTGATTTTGGTTTTAGTTTTGATATGGGGCATGTTGAGCCATTTGCTTCTTTATTGTAGTCATATCATTGACCAACTTATATAGCAAATAATCTATGCTCCTTATCGTGGTCATATCTCTTACCTTATTGACTTGATTGGTGAACCATAGGATCCATTGGAAACATTATGGAGTGAACTTGAAAAATATTTCTACAACTATAGAATCCATTATCTTCGTATAGTTTAAAGCTTAAAAATGCTTCATAGACCTTGAAAAATGCAAAATGCTAAAAAATGTCAAAATTGGTAAAAATAGATTTTAGGGCTTTCTAAAAACAACCTTTTAGAAATCTTACTCTTGATGATATAGATCATTCTTACTCTAAATACCCGTCTGTATTATTTTTAGTAAAAATCAATTTTAATACTTTATTAAAATAGACTTACAAAAATCCTTTTCTAAATACTCGACACGGGTCGGGTCTTGCTCGAAGCGCTCATCTAGATCACTAAAACTAGCTAGACTAGGTTCAAGATCTATGTTTCTCATTCTATAGAGCTTCCAAGTCAAACCAAGTCAAGCTTAAGTGCACCAAGCCATTGTTTCTCATTATCTAAGGGTCAAAGTTGTTAAAGCAATTTGATCTCGTATGGATATCACATGCTAGGTGGAGAACTATGTGTGGTTTGAGGCGTATTAAGGGTAGGGTCGATGTAGGTAATGTAAGTGTGCTTCAACCCCAAAACTAACCTTTTTACAAGGTCTCTTACCTGCAGATTAGAGTTTGAGGGTATTTATTATCACACATAAGGTTTAACATATGTGCAACACCTTTTATTAGAGTACATAAGTCATCACAGAGTGTCACAACTAAACAAAAGGTATAGAGTGCTAGCACATCCATGTTTGAAATTGTATAACTCAAGACTAGACTGTACCACTCTCCAAAACCAGTTCTACAATTTCATACCATCTCGCTTTACGGACACAATTCTAGAAATGAATCATTTGTAGGTCACTTTCATTTCAACAACCACGAAACACTCCCTAATAACATATTTTCTTCTATAATTAGCCAAGTACACTTCTTCTCTCTATTTTGAGCAATCCTATTTATAGTTATATCTTGAAAATTGCTTTGGGAGCTATATTTTGGTTTATGAATTAACATTTATAAATTAATCAAAAATATGTGTATTACCCTTACACCTTTAATAAATAAGAACCACATCTAATACCAACCCCCTTATTTATTTATTTAATGTGTAATCAAACAAGAGGATTATTATGCTAAGATGAGAAAACACTTGCTTACTAGTGGTAGCTATACAAAACTAGATTTTAATTTGGTCTCTTTAGTTGCAAAGAGGGTTACCAAAGTTGATAAAATAATCTTCTCTTGATGAGAGCATAAAAAGAGGTTGATTCCTAACAAAAAAATCACCCCTTGAATCTACAATACTCTTAAAATTCACAAACAAGATATTCCATAAAGCCTATTGTTGATACTTCATATTCCCCACTTATCATTTGGTGTTATTTCTTGTAGACAAATTGAAACCTTTTGTGGGTAAACCCCATCTTTCATTAAATAATTAGCTGAATTTGTTGAGTTTGTCAAAGATAAAAAGGTCTAGACTTTGATGGAATTCAAGTAAGCTTTGATCTAGTATCTTTGTTCACCAAGGTATCAATATTAGATGTTATTGAGGTGGTGACATCAATCACACATGGAAAAATATAGAAGTTGGTGGCCTCTTTTTAAATTTCACTTTTTTTTTTTTATGGAAGTCATTTATGAAAAAGGATGAAGGGATGTCAATGGGTTCTCTTCTTTCTCCGATACTTGCTAACCTATTCATGGAAAATTTTGAAGACATAACTTAAAACATCTCCACTAAGGCCAAAATGGTGGAAAACATATGTGGATGCCACTAATCTCTATTAGAAACATGATTTGGAAAAGCTTCATGGAGTTTCTCTTGCACATTAACAACTTGGTTGATAGCATTAAATTCACTAAAGAGATTAAGTCAAGAAACAAATTACCTTTCTCATATGTTCTCTTAACATGAAAGGAGGATGGTTCCCTTGTGTGGAGTATTTTATAGAAAAAGGACCCAAAATAATATGTAGTTGCATGTTTCTTATAATAATTACCCTGCATAGAAGATAGGTATCCTCAAGACTCTTTCCTTAAGGGATTTCAAAATGGTGATGAAGAGAACTTAGAACATAAGATTAAACATTTGAATTTGTTTTTAAAGAGGAATGGTTCATAAGGGGAACATATTGTTAGGGATTTCAAGAGAGCAAGGAGTTAGTAAATGAGATGCTCATGCGGCTTAGAGCAAGGAAATAGGAAAAGTATATGCTCATGTGGCTTTTTTATTATACATAGAAGGAATTTCCAACATAATTTTCAAAAATCCTAAAGATACATAACAACTCACTCAGAGAGTCAAGGAAAAACTTATATCCTTGGACTGCTCCAATCATTCTTATATAAAGACTAAAATAAATAAATAAAATAAATGAAATTACTCATTAATCGATACTCTATTAGCATATGTTGGAGGCCTTCATCAACCATTGCAATTTGGTTTTTCAATCTCAAGCTCCCTCAGAGGAGCGATGGGCATCTCTGGACTAATGTTTGGCTGTCGTGCCTTACAAGCTCTCCCTAGCTCGAGAAGATAGCTCGCGAACGCATGCTCACCCTTGATGACCTACATGAAGTGTCCATGAAAATGGCTAATGATAAGGCTCCCGAGTGTGATGGATTCCCATGCGAATTTTATAAATCACTTTGGGATACTGTTGGCCTAGACCTCCATCAGGTTTATCTTGAAGGCTTCCAGAACTAGTCATTTGGCGCTCACATCAATAAAGGGAATACACAAGTTTATTCCCAAGCCTAGAGACCCTAAGCTAATTACCAACTGGCATCCTATCACCTTGTTTAATGTCTCCTATAATATTATTTACAAATCCCTTTCTATTCGGCTGTGCCATATTCTTCCCACCATTATATAGTCGGAGCAGACTCGACTTCGTCAGAGGTTCTACATTCTGCAGACAATATCATTACCATTTGGGAGGGAATGGAATGGGCATGTATGTCTAACCATCCAACCATGTTCATTAAAATAGACTTTGATAAATCTTATGACATGATAGAATGGCCATTTATTCTTGCCATGCTTCATGCTTTGGGCTTTGGCCCTATTTTCATTCAATCTATCAAAATGCTCTTTTTGCTAATGCCTTAGCCCAAATCACCATTAATGGCCATAGTTCAATGCCTTTTGGCCTCTTTCGATCCATATGACAAGGTTGCCCATTAGTTCCTACTCTTAATGTTCTCACGATAAAAGGTTTTGGATATCTTCACAAAGCCAAATCTCAAGGGCTTGTCAAAGGAATTACGTTGTCTTTTGTGGATAACTCCCGATTACTCAATAGCACTTTGTGGATAATTATTTCCTTATTTTAATTGAGGATGAAAGCAACATTCACAATGCCATGTAGTTCTGGATATTTTCTGTTTGGCTTCAGGTTTGTCTATTCAATGGAAAAAAACGCAATACTACAAGCAATCCTTCTTTCTCGCGCCCCCCTGACTAGATTCTTATGATTGGAAAATACTAGGCCATGGTGAGATGTTTAAATTTCTTGGCATTCCCTTTTCCTTTCAAGTGTCACCTAAGGAGATATGAAAGTATGTTGTCCAACGGGTGAGGAAAAAGTTGGAATCTTTGGATCACCATACTGCTTCCCTTAGCATGTAAATTCTAGATTTTCACAAAAGTCCTTGAAGCCACACATGTGTATTACTCTTCTTGTTGAGTGCCATCCAAATGATGTGTGCAAATTTGGAAAAGCTTCTCAAAGATTTTCTTCCGAGTCAATGCCTCCTCGGTAAAGGATTCCATAGATTCACTGGGAGGCTTGTTGTCTTCCCTGTGACTCTGGAGGGATGGGCCTTATTGATATCTTGCATCAAGGGCAGGCACTTTGTGCCAAATGGATAATTCATAGTATTGAAGGACAAGAAGATTGGAAAGTGCTTCTATGCCATGGCATTGAGGAGGGTTCCCCTTATGACCGCTTGACCTAGAAAGGTTTAGGGTTTTCTAATCTCCTCATTGCTCTTGTTCCTATCAAAGTGGTTGGCACTTTTGTTCTTAAAAGTATTTGGAAAGCATGGGAGAAAATCAAACCATGGCTTTAATGGAAAGGAAACAACTTTCGTAATGGCCTCTATATCAACCAAGACTCCTTGTGGCAGTCTCCTTCCATTCAATTCCAGATTGATATCTTGCAGAGAGTTCCTTGGAATTCCTACACTCAAGCTCTTCAACCGAGCAATTCGCTCCATTCATCACCTTTTTGCAAATGTATCCAATCCCGATGTCCTTGGAATGAGCTAAAATCTTGATTCAAACTTGTTGCGCATGATCATGTTGGTATCACCGACATCATTTCTTCTGTCCTTGATCATATGCACCACAAAAATTTCTTTATGTTCCTCCCATCCTTGGTGGATGGATTGGAAATGGTTCGTGGATACCCCATTCTAGAACTATTTGGCTAGTAAAGGATATCACCGAATTTCTCCGCATTTTCCCATGATCAAAAAGCTCAACACTCGGTGGGGTATTCATTCCTCTCCTTCTAGTTAGAGAAGGAGATTCGACACATTTGGTCTATTGTGTTGAGCCTAAAATTGTGCATTTTTTGTGGTGTATCTTACATCAAGGTCTCCCGATTGGTGCCCGTCTAGTTCAAATTGGTGTCTTGGCTCCCAAATGCCCTTTCTATGGGCACTTGGAAACCTTATCACACCTATTTTGGTTTTTTCGCAAAGCCCAACGAGATTGGAATTGGATTCATTCATTCTTTCTCTCCCATTCCGGCTAGAGTGTTTTACTTGACAACATATTCTTTTAGGAGATAACCCCAGATTACCCCACTTCTTCCCTCAGATTTGGCATGCTTTCAGAGAGGAAATTATTTTTGGCTATGGAAAGAAAGGAATTTGTTTTTATTTTCTAATGTTGAAGTTGATCAACATTTCTCTATTTATAATAAGTTGATGGTTATCTCCAATGTGATGCTGCAAATATAAGTGCAAACGAATAAGGTGGCCCTTTAGGTGGAGCATCTCCAAACCCTCTCGCGGCATTGGGGTGATGCCCCTATAATGTCTCTCGAGAACCACCTTCACCCTCCCGATGCTCTTCGCTACTACTGTCGTCGAATTGTTCTTAGTGACACTCTTTTTGTGCTTGCTTTGCTGGTCTCGTAGTTAGCCGCGGAGAAGTTTATCTCCCCCAACTCACCACCAGGGTTGGGGCTATCCCCGCTAGCTCGTCAACTTGGTTGGGGCTCGTTTGTTGCTACCAAGCTGCGCACCCACAATGGGTGGGGCCTCCCGCCTCCGCCTCCGTCGAATAAGCTCCCATGGATGGCTCTTCTCATCTCCCCCACATGGGTTGCTATTGACAATGAAGATGAAGACCCTCGGGCTCTAGTTGGGAAGTGTCGGACACTAGTAAAGACCTTCCTGGTCCTGGTTGGCCAGATGATCATGATCCTCTATCTATGGCCAACTTTTTGCTGCAACAACATAGATTTAGAGTTTGTTAAGTTGTTTTGTTGGTTTTCCTAGGCTTGGCCTAGTTTGTTCGTGGTTTTGGGGCGTGCTCTCATACCGCCCACTTTTTTGTTGAATTATCTTGTATCATGTTACTATGTTTAATATAATATAAGATCTTATTCATAAAAAAACCATCTTTCTTCCTTAGACCAAATTATGAAAGGTCCTTAGATAGGAAAATGATAAGCTACAACCTAACATGACTAGTGGGGTTTATTTGATTGATTATTCGTGTGGTATCCTTACATTGGAGAAACATGAAGGGTTGTTCAAACAAAGGATGATGAAGCACATAATAGACATCCGCCTTGGGATAAAAGAAAATTTTGCATTAGCTAAACATTTATCAATAACCTTACACACTATCTTCCTTTAGAGTACCAAAGATCTTGACATTTGAAAACCATATATTTAAGCATTAGTTGAGGGAGGCTATTGAAATTAACAAACATTCCTCAACATTATTTAAAAAGGATGAGGGCTTAGGCTTAATCTATTCCTAGAGACCAATCATTAGTAAAATAAAAAGGTAATCCCTCCCTCTAACTCCACTTTAGGATTTAATTTTACTTTTATAATTTACATAAAAATTAGTTCCACTATAGGATTTAATTTTACTTTTATAATTTTGATAAAAATAGTTATAATTTAATACCGAAAGGTAACACCTAGTTTTTTAATGAGGGTAACTAGGAACCAATCATAGCTCATAAAAAGACATTAAAAACAACCCATGTAAGCTTCCATATTAGGTAGAAGGTAAGTGATACAAATTACCATCTCAAAATAATTAAGACCCAATTATGAGATTAGCGAGGAACTAAACTATAACATGGGATTATGCACAAGAGAAAATTTCATTAATGGATTAGATATAAAAAATCACCTTAGCATGGGTGAATCGACATCAAAATTGGAAGAGCAATGTTGTTCCGGCGCGATGCCTATCCCACATCCCCATTTCAAATCAAAGTCCTAAGAGTCGTGCAAACAAATGTGTGGTGTGTGTAGTGAGGGTGACATCCATTGCCACAACTTCCAAAACTACTATTTATTGATAGAATGTAATGAGTCTTTTCAAAGAAACATCCTCCTTTTCGGCCAAGACTATGTATGCATGACTGGCTCCAACAAGGTCCACCTTCCCTTGTTTCTCCTTATCATTAACATGGCATTATTCGCTAGTAGCGTTCACCTTTCAAGATGCCCTTGCTTTGAAAGTGTCAAATTTCAATGCAATTGTTCTCGGTAATTTTTCCCGCCAAGCCTATTTCCTCTTTCATCTTCTTTTGCGATGGGACATGTTATGCTCGTACGTATGAAGCTTTAAATGGTTGTTGGAAAATATGCGAACAAATATAAAGTATTACGAGATATCTAACATGTTTTTCTCACCAAATTAAATAGTCTATGCAGTAACCAAATTACATAGGTTGTTTCCTCCGATTTATACAGAAAATAGAACACTGTTCACACATAGGTGCGAGTGAATATGAGTGCTCCTCATCGATAACCATGTGGATGCTATTTTTGGTGACATACTTAATAGTTGTGCTCAAATTCATTGGTATTCACATTGCATTCAATGTTTGGGCATTGAAATATCAATCAAGAAGAATTATTATTGTATTTATTTTCTTTCGACACTTTGCTCAATAATTGCCATGACTCAAAAGTGCATATATCAGATAGTATATAGTCATATTACATTGGATCCATTCCACCCGGAGACGTTCTACTTGCATATTTCTTCTTTGTGTAATTGGATCTTCAAACCAAGATGATAATGCACAACCATTCAATAAATGACATCAATCTTGTATGAATACTCACATTTATTTGTTTGTTTAAATTTGTTGGTAGAGTCGTTTATATTATTAAATCAATATAGGTTTAGAATAATTTAATATATTTTAGTAAGTTTATGACTCAAAAGTATTTAGGTGTCAAAACGTGGTTTAGATTTCATATATTTAATCGATTTGTATGCAATTAATTTTCCAAAGATGCTTAAATGATCAAAGACTCGGGATTGTGATCGGGACTAAGAATAAGTCACCGGTTGTGATTGATGGCGTTGTCTAATCTAGCGACAAAATCTGCCGACGTATGCATGGGCATGCATGTATGGTCATCCCAAGTGGTTTACACACTTTTCATGCCTTAGAATTTTTTTGGAATTTTTTTGAATGTTTAGTGTCAAAAATATCCTGGATTTGAACCCGCGACCTCCCATATCTTATTACAATGCCCTACCAACTCTATTGCATTGTAGCACATCAATGTTAATGCAAAAATCATGTATATTTACTCGACTTTCCAAAGTCCACAATATGCATGCATGTATGGGGCATTATGGGGGCATCCAATATTTAGTCGCCGGGATAGCCACGTGCGTGATTGACATGACCTACATTTGACTAGGGCACAAGGGTATGTGGTTTGATGGGGGACCGAGTGCTCGCCAACCACCCACCTTACCTTACATTTACTCAAATGGTTTAAAATTATTATCCTAACGTAATTTACAACTCACATGCAATTGCTAGTATAAATTTCTCCATCATTCAATTGAGAGGCATCTAGGCACCCAATTAATTGATAAGAAGTACTTGCCTATCTTCAAGTGCACATCCAATATCATATGACAATGATCCGATGTATCAATACCACATAATGCATTTAATTAAGTGTAACTAATTAGTTATGCATTTATTAATCTAAAAACGTGCCGTTTATGCTCCTTGAAATTTAAGAGTCACCAAACATACATTATAAGTATAATGGATCACACGTACGCAGTTTTTCGGAAAAATATTTCCGAATTCTATTTCCGGAGAAAAACTCTCCCACCAATACGTTATGAAGCTCCCTGTACACACTGGTGGAGTAGTTGGGTTATTTTCTTGGTTGGAAACGGCGGCGATTAGTTCTTTATATTCCTTCCTTATTTTCCGACTTTTGTTGTCTATTAAAATGGTGCTGTCATGGGTGTAGAAAAAATTGTGAAGACGTTTGTGTACAGTTAACGCGGAGGTGACCAAAGATTCAAAGGGCACCCTCAGACTTGAATTCCGTGTTGGAGACGTCCGACTATAAAGAGCTCTCTCGTTCATGCAAGTTGCAACGGTTATCGAAGAAAGAAAATCGGATGCAGATGAGGTCGGTCGGTTCAATACATTGAAAAAAAACCAAATTTGACTTCATCTGAACCTGAGAAGCTCTGTATAAATGTATTGGTACCGAGAATGATTGCAGCTTGTTAAAGACTAGGTTTTTCTTTCCTGTGGATTGGGTTTGTGATTTTTGATAATGGCAACCCTTGATATGGCCGGGGAACCGCAGCCATTTTTTCATGACTTTTTGGGCATGACACCCAATGGAGATTCAGCTCAGCAACAATCAGAGATTGTTGACTTCCGCATTCGAAATGGGTCACGCCATGCTTCTGCTTGTGCTCAGCCGGACATGGAGGGGGAGACGTCTGTGAAATCATCGTCTATGGCTATTAACGGTTGCTTTGAGAACAGTGTTTGCTCTGCACCGGCTAGGCTTTCAGGGGGCCGTCTCTCGGTTTTGCTGACCCCAGTTGTTCAAGCAGGGATTCAGGTGCCAAATTGAAGCCCTCAACGGCATTTTTGATTTTCAGATTTGTATACCAACTGTAGAATATTTTATGGTTTTGATTTTGGGTTTGCGTCATTCACTCACGTTGCCAAGATTTGCAGACCGTTTTGTTGAGATTAGAAGTCTATAGTTGTGATTCAGGGCGTGTTTCAGATTGATACCCATTGCTAAGTTTCCTTGATTTGCAGACCCAATTCGTGAAATTAGAAATTCTATAGTTTTGATTTTGGGTATGTTTCAGACCGAAACCCATTGCCAATTTGCAAGATTTGCACACCCATTTTATTGAAATAAATTATATTATAGTTTTCATTATGTGTATGTTTTAAAATGACGCTCATTTCCAATTTGCCAAGATTTATTGACCCATTTCCTTGAAACTAGAAATTTGATAGTTCTGATTTTGGGTGTGTCAGATACATACCAGTTGAGAAGACTTGTATACCAATTTTGGTGAAAGTACAAATTTTGTTGTTGCTGTTTCAAAATTTGGGGTGTGTGGCAGGCTTACCCACATTTCTAAGATTTACAGACCCATTATGTCAAATTTGGACTAGCTAGGATTTGTACTTGGGACCTGCTAAACCTCAACACATGGAGTGGTTGATTTGAGGGATTCGAATTGTCTTGTTTTGTTTTCAGGTAATTCGCATTGAAATTGTTGTATTGATTCTTTTATTTGTTTAATAACAGAGAGGCTATCAGCTGGCAAATCTAGAGATGAGATTCTGTCACATGGCAATAAGAGTGCCTTCCGCAGACCTGAAACAGATAGCAAGTCAGCAGGGAAGAAGAGGGACAGTTCTCCCTCCCACAGTGCAGATTTGATGGAGCATAGGATTCAGGTGGATAGAACAGAGACCACTCGCTCTCCTAAGGTATGGATCACTTTGGCTTTAAAGATTGGTTCAGGGCATATGTTTCTTGTGGTTAGATCGATGTCAGCTTTACAAACATTGTATCATGAGAAATTGATTTTTAGGCCATGCTCATTCATGGATATGGTATCTTGGATCTTTGGCTATGACTTAGGATCTATTAAGTTCAATGTGATGTCTTTTTCTATGTCTAACAGATGTCTAGATTTGAGGCTAAAGAAGACAGGGGGCCAGTTTTGAAACAACATAATGTGGATGATTTTCATCTGGATAGGCAGCTACCAAAACCAGCTTTTTCATGCCCCAGTTTACTGCAGCAATCAGTTTCCAAGCCTGATGTTACAGTTTCCAAGCGGTGGGAAAGCCCTTCGTTATATGGTCCTTCTCGCCTTGGCAAATTAGGAGGATACGATGAAAAGATATCTTGCACTGCAACTGCAGATAATGCTATTGTGGCTTCTCCTTTTGCTCGGCCCGCAGCAGATGAAGGTTCTCGGACTGGATTGCAGGGGCCTGGCATTGCAAACCTGGTCAACAATGGCCCTCGGACAACAGCTTGCAGAAGTACAGGCGCCCCTGGGCTTTCAGGCTCTAGGTCAAAACTCTGGTCTCACAGTACTGGGTCAGACCCTCTCCTTCCTCCCAGGTATACTGCTTTTTCTTACAGAATTATGAATTGGAGAACTGCTAAAGTTAAGGGACAGATTCAAAGAGGATGAATTATAGTTTCTAAACCAATGGAAATGTGGGAACATGCTTGTGAACCTTGCTCCTTGTTTCTATGCCATATCATCTTTTTAAAAACTGGTTTAATATTAAAAGTTCAAGGCTTTTATTTATCTGCTGGATAGGAATCTCTCTCTCCCGCTCAACTAAACTCCATATCCCAATAGTGGCCTGATTTTTAAAAACTAATTTAGAGAAATTTGGAATGAAAATGTCTTTTAATTTTTCTTTGTTGAGACTTCACTGCGCAGTATGCACTACACTTTTAAGTGCCCATGTTCTAGCATGACTCAAGATGTCTGAGGGCCATTTAGACCACACTGTTTAACCGTCAATCTGGATGGCCCTGCAAAATTTCCAGATAACACATGAGCACTGTTCTTGAGCGGTAGATGGATGCTTCTCTAGACAGAAAGGCATTAACCTGGCATCTTCATGCCTAATAAAGGAGACACAACCCATACAAGCAAGAAAAAAACCTTAAAAATTTAGAGCTTGAGTGATATGTACCATCTTGGCTCATGTCAAAGACGGTGGGATTAAATTCTATGCCAATTTACCTGGGAAATTCGATCTTCCCATTGTTTATTTTTGGAGTCCTTTTTGCTGGTGTGAATCTATATGCTTTAAAAAACATAACAGAACCTGAAAAGAGGATCTCCTTCCATGTGGCAATATTATTATTTTTTCATATAAAACTTGCATGTTCAGATGTATCCATATTTACCATGACAAAACATGGAGCCTTTGTATCTTACTTGGTCTGATTTTTGTTACAGCCGAAAGCTTGGACCATCAGCTAGTAGCCAGTTGACAATTTTCTATGGAGGACACGCCCATGTTTTTGATGACGTTTCTCCTGAAAAGGTGAGCATGGTATACTTAAACTAGCCTCTTACAAATGGAGTTCCTGTGCTATTATATACTCTGTTATTCGTATATATTTGTTCTTTTCTGATACTTAGCTTGGAGATTTTTTAGGGATTCCTGTGGTACATTTATACACCAGTCATTGAATGCTTTTTTTATCCCAACCGACGATGTTAATATAATTTCTTTCTCTTTTTCTCACTAGATCTTGAAAGGCTTGTTGATAAATCTGTTGTTCTGAACACAGGCAGATGCAATTATTGGCTTAGCAGGATCAAGTGGGCGGTCCTGGTCTACAACATATTCTCCACAGACAAGGTCTAGTTTACAACCCTCAGCAAATGCAGCATTAGCAGGTCCAAGTACTACACAGCGTACATTAAGGAGCTTGCAGGAATCTTCAGGCTAGGGAAAGTAAAGATGATCACCAACTCAAGGAGTGGTGTATATTAGCTAATTTACTGTTTTGTTTTTTCTTTTCTCCATTATTATTTTTTTCCTGAATATCTTGTAATTCCTCTAGTGGAATCGAATTATAGACTCATATGTGTTCTTATTGTAAATACTCGATCAATTTCCCCTATAACCCATGGAAAACATAATTTATGGGATTTTGCTTTCTTTTCTGACGTCCAAATCCAATTGATGTTGTGTTTATGAGTATGAAGTGTGTATAAAATCGCAAACCACCTTTCAAAATTTAAACTTGTGTTAGACTGCACAGAGGCTGCAGTACTCATGATGCAGAAAGTAGTTCTGAATTCCTTTTATGATTTATCCTGTAGATAAACCCACCATTAAATTTTACCTGGAGCAAATAATTTGTAAACAGATCTTTAAATAATATGCTGGTTATAAAGGAAAATCTAAGTTAAACCAACTGAAAATTTGGGGTTGGGCAGTAGCAAAACAGATTGTCAAAATGAGAGTTTTTCAATTTTTAATTCAAATGCTCATAAAAGCTCAAACAAAAATCTTATGGACTATCTCCAGCTTTATTTGCTATTGTATTTTCCACATGTTTCCGCCTTTGCTACAATCCTCTCTTTGATGCTTCTCTTTAAGTAATGAAATGACCTGTATATTAGGCCTCTTAAAAGGGAATATCTTATTAAATGCCTTATGCTAAAAGAAAGTCTTAGGCTAAAGGAAAGCATTATCGCTCCAAATAAAAAAGAAATAGAAAAAGCCATTCAGAAAAAAAGTATGTTTTTACAGTGATGTCTAATGTGCTTCTTAGGCACATGCATTGAGCTTTCAGTGTTAAGGAATTTTGAGGCTCCTGGTTTAGACTTACAGTTAAGAATTTACTGTGTGCAACAGAAAACAGCCTTGTTATATCTGATCAATACTATATCTTATGGAAGTGGAAGTGTTGTTTTGCTTAAATTCTTTCAGTTTCTTCTCTTTTTCTTTGGCAGCAGCTCCTTCCAATCTACCTCTATGGTTTCAATTAGATCTCAATTTGGCTTGATATAATCGTAAATATTAGAATTACTGAGATTGGAGTGATGCCTATATTCCTCACAAAGTGTCAACAAATAAATTTACTTTTGTTTGCTTCTAATTTTACACGGTTTAATATTTCCCGTTTTAACTTGTTATGACTACTGTAAGGAAATTATTGTTAGGTTGTGGAGTCTCTTTACATGTTAGCTCTTCATGTATTCTCACCAGGGTTTGGGGGCAGCAGGCCCCGAGGATTTTTTTTTTTTTGGGAGTAACCGAAAATTTGGTCTTCTCATGTATTGATTATATGGGTGGTATTTAACCCATAGGTTTATGGGTCAGTTTCTTGGCTCATGGTATTGGTACGCGTGGTATTGTAAAAATGTTTAGACAGTTACCTATTGATGTGCTTATAATTAGCTGGACATACAATAGAGAGATATATGTGTGTGTGAATTCAAGTGTGAATTTGAGAGAGTTTGTTGAGCGTAGCTCCAAACAAGATATGTGCATTGTAATTGTGAGAAGACTAGTATGAGAGTGGGTTTGTTGGCTTGTTATACAATCTGGACAAGTGTTTCTTGGTGGATGTAACCCACATTGGGACATTAAATCATGTCTTCCTTTTGTGTATTTTCGTTTCTGTATTTTCTGTTCATAGTTCTTGTTGCTGCGATTCTGTGGGATTGATCCGCATATATTTCTGTTTATCCCTAACAATTACATTCTTTGTAAATACACCATTAACTGATTTTGCTTCCTGAAAATTTCCCCATTTGTGAAGATTTATCTATCATATATTTAATTTGTATTTTTCAGCTTACTAGTCTGTTGTGATTGAATTACTCCATATACTCTGCAAATCTTTTAAAATATTTTACTAACATATTTATCAATTGGCAGTTGCGTTGAATCTTCATCAAAACTTTGAATTCTTCCCATAACAAATTGAAAAAACCAACCTATATATCTGTTTACGCAGAAATTTTAAGCTAACAGAATTGTGGCAAAGCTAGATTCATTGTTTTGGACAACTCTCCATCAATACATTATAACATATCCCAGAGGCTTCAGCTCATCACTTCCATCTGATCCGAGGATGATAGTCAGAGCTATTGCGAGGCTTGTTCTCTAGTCATTAGCTACCAAGGAATTCGGGTTCATTGTCACTTCTTAATGTGTTATTGGCGCACCATTCAGGCACACTTCTTTGAGAATAAATCAAAACTATTTTGCCATTATAGTTCATCCTTGCACTTGGAATCAAATATAGAATAGAGATTCCAAGCTTCCACAATCCATAATACTTAAAAGAAAGGGGTTTTGTGAAAATTGCGTGGATAATGTTTAAATTAACATTTCATGCCAAACATTATGAATCATCCCAGAAACCAAGTTCTCTTAGACATAGAATTGTTTTTTTCTATGTTCGAGCTAATCCAATCATGCAATCTGCAGCGACGTCAAGCCAAACACCCATTTAGTACCAATGGAGGCATATTTAGCCTTGTATTATCTCCTCTGCTATATTCAGGGTTTTTTGTTGGCCTAGAATATTGGCATGTAACGGATTGAATTCCCTCTCGTATAACCTAAAACTATACACATCTGCCGTTGATAAACATGTCCAACACCATATAATCTCTTAAGAGGATGCTCAAATTTCAATAACCTTGTAAAAACAATTTGTGTCTCTAAAACTAACTACATTATTCATAGTCCCAGTGACATGTTCTCCTCGATGCATCAGCTATTCTATTTACTTATTATCTTTGCAAATATGATACCATTTGGCATCCGTGTGATAAAGTGTTCTTGTGAATCAATTTATTCAGGAATTGACGATCAATCAGTAAATGATGTTATCTACCTGTGCTAAAGATGATGGTATGTGTAGCTTGACCATAAGGGAGAGCAACTCGAATAACGAAAGGTCATTCAGTGTACAACTTCCCATGGTAAAACTCCTTCCAGCCTGCAAATAAGAGCTTTGCCAGATGTAGATTACTCCCTTAGTGTTCCACTCCCATCAGCGGTGAACTGTTATCAAGGCGGCATGGTTGAGTACAGGCGGGTGGATTCATCATTCAGGGGTTTGCCTTGTCATTGCTAGTGGCCTTTAGTGGGCCACACGCAGTGTTGTTTGTATTTGATACAAGTCCTGATCATAAGTGGAGCAGTCCTTTTTACATTCATTTGCCTTCTTCCTAAACACAAACAAATTATACTCTTAAACTCAACATGTCTATATATCCAGAAGCATTGTATTACATTAATGTTTTCTCAAAATTTGGAAGAGCCAAGCCTGGAACTTTAGATACATTATTCACCAATTCATGTCTGTTCTGGGTGAGACAGTGGTCTTTTTGCTTGTGTAGCTGTGCAATATGTCAAACGTGTGGGTGTGGTATTCATGAGAAGTTTAGAAAAAATGGCCAAACCATGAGAATTTGCACTCTAAAATACTTAGGTATAAGGGTGTGGTCCAGTCAAATATGCAATTCATTCATGCACCTGTCAATCAAATGTTTGTCATGTCAATCAAATGTTTGTCATGCTATTCACCAAGGTACAAATTTGCAGATATACCCAGAAATGGAGTAGAATAGATACACACCTTCTAGTCCTTGGCACCAAGTCAAAAAAGGTCTATTATTTGTGCCCCCAATCCCAACATGATGTTAAAAGGTGGGGGACGTTTATCCTTGTACAAAAAAAAATTTGATTGAACAGAATCTTTTTCTATGCTTTAATCTTCAAAAGATGTCTCAAATCGTGGAATACCAACCAGTGGTTTTTCAGTTCTTTTTCACTAAATTCAAATAATCTTTTCCCCTTCAATAGGATATAATTCACTGTTCTTTAAATTTTTTAGTAATCTTTCCATTTTGAGAGCATTGACGATCAGCTTCAACCGTTAATATTATGTCAAAGCTCTATACTATAATTGAAAGAAATTTGCAGACATTATGCAGCTTAAATAAGTATACTAAAACTGATTAGAAAGTGTTTCAAAATTCATGAGATGGCCATGGCTAAAGAATTTTTATTGTCTTACCTTGGTTGTGCTAAGTTGTCATTATTAGCCAGGGTCTTATAAACGATCCTATTCCAGGAAATGAAATCCACTTTTCCATCTGAATGTTAATACAATAATATTTGAGAACCAGGTATACCAAAATGGGAGCATTCTACACAATAAGAAGCGAAGATTATAAGGGTTTCTAAAGATGATTATTTATCACAGGAAATACATTGAAGGGGATTGTGGCCAACTCAACAATTATTTTCTTTTAGAGGTTGACATAATTCCTACTATAATTTCTTTTACCATGTTAATGCTATGGAAGGCAACGCATTTGACTCTTCAATCACACTCAAATTTAAGGCTGGTTTGAAACATAGATTTATGGACAAGGAATATTCTTAAAGGATGTTATTATAGGTACCCAGCTTTAGTACGGGACTAATTAATTGTTATAATTTTACATTGCTCTACTATAATTGTGTGTTTGTCTATTGTGATGATTAATTAATTGTTATAATTTTACATTGCTCTACTATATTGTGTGTTTGTCTATTATCGGTAACGATTCTAGTGGCATTGTCGTGATCATTGTCTAACATGGACTCTCTTGTTTCTCTATGTTCTTTTCTTTCTTGTCATATTTTCTCTCTTTGCTACTATTTTTCTCCCCTTTGTTTTTAAAGAGTTTGTAGCATTTTTGCTAGAACCATACAATATGGCTATGGTCATGTAAAACCATTGCCTATGGTTTTGGAACTTTTTGTGTGTGGGCCCTTTGACCGATATGGATCATCCAAAGTTTTTGCCCATTCTTTGTTGTATCTCATTTGTGTGTATTGGCGTGTGTGTCAATAGGGTCCAAATTTGAATTCAACTAGTCTATAAATATATAGGTGCATTAGTGCATTTAAGACAACAATGACAAATAAGAAAGCATGTTCTACAAAAGTCAAAAGTAATTACAAGTATTTAGATAATCAATCAAGCATTCAAGGAAATTTCAAGTGCAACTAGTGTTTACTTCTTGCATTGATTAGGTTAATGAAAGTGGTAAGGGTTGGGCACTTGCATTGCAATTGATTGTTTGTTGAACTAAATTATACTTGGCATGTTGTCTTCAACGAAATTTTTCCATCATGAGCCCGATAATAATGGAGGGATAATATAGAAACATGTCCTATGACAATTGGTGAAGTAACTTTAGATGGATTAGGGGAGGAATGACATTTATAACTAGTGTGCATGCACACTTACAAGAGATGCCACAACAAAACATATCTTACAAGATGTCCATGACACGATTTGAGTACATAGGTAATGAGAATGCCTTGAAGCACATTCACAAATGTGAGATAGCTAGGGAGTGACCTCACTAGAAAGAAAAACAAGTCAATTTGCGATGACAATTTTGGATCACAAGCATACATGGTATACAAAGTTTGATCATAAAAATGCTATAGTGGATTTTGACCAATTAAAAGTTGCTTTCTTGAAAGAGTTTCATATCATGATGTTTGAGCACCATAGTCTATTTTTGTTCAAACAGAGTAAACAAGATGTATCAAACATGTGAATGTATGATGCAAGATTTATGATGCTACAGTTGAAGTTGTCATATGACATCCACCCATTACAACATGTCCAATGTTTCTTTGGGGGACTATTGCGAGAAGGCAATTGGATAAGAAGATATTCGTAGATGTGCCACATGCATTGGAGGGCAACATTTTTTTGGCATTGGCATAAGTCCATTCGTAGAATAAAAAATTTCAAGCACCCCATCGTAGATGCAAAATTTGACTACGAATAGTGAGCAAGAGACTCTGAAATGGGTTGTGCTCCATGGATTGTGAGACAAAAGGCCATACAAAAAAATTGAATTATATGCTAAGTTGATGGCTTTCGTCAAGCAATTTTAATTAGATAATTTATTTTTGTGGGATTTTTACTCATGCTTTTAGTCATTTTCTAAATGACCTCCATGAGTGGTCATTAACTTGATGATAATTTTCCTCATGTTTTCAAGGTAATAATCTCAAGGCAAGGGGAGCCATTTAGTGCACAAGCACCATAGGCATTTGTTGTGATCGGGAGAGGGGAGAGAATAAGGGGGAGGGGGTGGCGGCGGGGTGGGCAAAGAAGAATGGCATTGGGTTAATGACTACCCATCAAGGTCATTTGGGTATCGATTAAAAACATGAGTAAAAATCCCACAATGATAAAATTGTGAAATGTGAAAGATTTATAAGGCACTACGAGCTCAAAAACCTTTTCCAATGTGGGAAAGAGACTAGAGGGTGAGAAGACCAAAGTGGTGAATTATATTCACCATTCCCCCCTACTAACGAAAGCTTTCGGTGCTTCTATGCTAAGTGGTTCCCCTTGTGATTATTATCATGAAAACATGAAGAAAAATGTCATTAGGTTAATGACTACTTGGAGGTCATTAGGTTAATGACTACTCATGGAGGTCATTTGGGTAATCACTAAAAATGCATGACTTAAAGTCCCACATAAATGAATTATGTAATCACACTATTTCTTCTTGTTTTCTATGTTCTCTTGCACATAAGGATAAGAACCCAAGGAACCCTTCCTTGCATTTAGACTCAACTCTCACGACAATAAATAGAGACAAATCATCACTTACACTAGCATATTTGGCTATGCATGAATGTGGAAAAGTCTCACTTGAAGTACAAATGAGTGAGCACTAAAACCCCATAATGAGAAAGTGTTTTAACAAAATGAATGCTCATGTGAGAAAACATGATCAAACCCTAGCTCATCATACTTGAGAGACAAAAGTGCTAGTAAACTCTTAACTCATGCGATCACTACTAGAACATCATCAACATATACTACATACAATACAACATTCTTGAATACACATAAAAATAACTAAATCCTAAACAAATATATAATGTATATACACACAAAATCACATAAAATATTACATCTTCTTCATTGACTCAAAGCTCTCTTATAATAATGTATATGCACGCGCCATGCACCATACAAAATAGGTAACAAAGCATACAAGTCTTACATGCAAGACTAGGTCACAAAGTCAATTACTCCATGAACCTACTCAAAACTTGTTCTAAACCTTTGCTCCCTCAACTTTTCACTTGTTGAATGTTCTAGATGTGATCCAACAGGGGGTATTTATAAGATTCTTGGAACCCTTAGCCTTTCTAGTTGTAGAAAGAGAATATTATTTGATGTCTTTTGAATATCGTAGAGGATTTTGGGTGGTGCTAAAATGTCACACTTTAGGTATCCAAAATTTTCCCCACATATGCTTCCCTAGTCTTCTTTACAACCTCCTCAATCCCGTGTCATGTGCTTCCTTGGTCTTCTTCTCCACCTCCTCAATCATGTATCACGTGCTTCCTTAGTATTCTTATCCATCTCCTCAATCCCATGTCATCCACAAATCTGCACTATTTATTGACATATGTTTGCATGTGCATCGTTTATTCACACACCCTTGATCCTCAAAATATACCTTGAGATTCCTCCTCGCACCTCTTTTACCTTAGGTTGGGTCACGCCTCCTGCATTACCTCTTCTTATGCCATTCTGTGCACACAACCAAGCCTTGGGACTATGCACATTTCACTCATGTGGCTTGGTTACTTAGAGCTTTGCATGAGAAATAACTTAGCACCTTTTCTTGGTATCAACAAATTTCCCGTGCTAAAATTCTTGTATTTCCTTAGACAAGGTAGCTCCTTACTTATGTGGCACATCTGTGATTGGCCTTTTCAAAACTTTAGTTACACCACCACTATTTAGCTCATCCATGATGAATTCCAATTGATCCCAAGTTGTGGTCACCAATGCCATCGAATATTGCATATCCTCACTTAAGTGCATTTAGGACTTCTACGTCCTTGGTCTCAACCAATTTCTCCAATAATTTCTTTTAGTTATTGTTGTACTTTTTGTCAAGGTCCCAACAAAGAACCAAACATTAATGAAATATTACGAAGTTGTTTTAATATTATGAAATAAACTATAATATAAAACATAATAAATAAATATAACACATGAACACCAATTTAATGTGGAAAACCTCATAGAGGTAAAAAACCATGGTCAAAATAGATTTCCATTATAGTGAGAAACTTAAATATTTTATAGTCCAGAATTTACTCTCCTTCACCACTTCTCTCCATTTCACATTTTCGAATCTAATTAATTCGAATAATTCACTAGGCTCGAGAGAGCCCTATATAAATGATTTTTATGGGTGTGTCTTCTCGTGAAACACCCCATCATTTTATAAATTGATTTAAATAATCAATTAAACCTTATAACCTAAATTTTATATTAAATAAATAAAAAATATTATATATTTTTATTTATTTAATTATAAACTAAAGTTTATAACTTAAGAACACTTAAGAGGAGTTAAACCCTACTTAAGATTAATGTTCTAACACTCCCCCTTAATATTAAGTGGGGTTTATATGCCAACATTACCTGTTTATACAACAAGATTTACAATCCTTAAACCACAATGAGGGTTTAGGCTAGCATATCACATTTGAAGGATTTATACACCTTCATCATGCTAAACTTACCTTTTGGTACAAAAGGATTTGGAATCCATAAATTAGAAGTGATGATTTAGGCTAAGCATGATTTGTGAGACTACATCTCACTATTTCTCATGGAAAATCTATAACATCTCTATGATCCTTTTATAAAGTAAGGACATCCTTTACAACATGATGCTTAATTATTGGACTACACAAGTAAACTTAGAGTGATAAGTTTATTAAGATCATAAAAAGATATTTTACAATGCTTTAATTGGAGCAGAAGTATAGAGGTGAAGAAGAAAACACATGGTCGACCGTTAGGAGGTGGCATTGTCATGCACACTCCCCCTCAATGGAAACTTTGAAAGGCCAAACATTGCACGAAACTTGCAGAACTTCACGACACACAATGACTTCGTAAATATATTTGTAACTTGATCTTCAATAGGATAGAATTGAAGATCTATATCACCATAGAACACCTTCTCTCGGATGAAATGCATATGTATCTCTATATGATTTGTTCTTTGATGTTGAACTAGATTATTAGCTAGAGCAATACAACTCTGACTATCACATAAAAGAGGAGTACTTCCTTTAACTTCCATGTGAATTTCTTCCAACATCCGCTTTAGCCACATGGCTTCTTTTGTTGCTTCTATTGCACTTCTATATTCTACCTCTAGAAGAGATGGAGACTGTCGATTGCTTTTTGTTGCTCCAAGTAATGACACCTATACCAAACTTGAACACATATCCAGTTGTAGATTTTCTATCTATCACATCACCAACATGGTCAAAATCACAATATCCATATAAACATGCATTATTAGAAGAAGTATAATGTAAACCAAAATTAATTGTTCCTTTAATATATCTTAATATTCTTTTTGCTAACTTCTAATGATCCTGATATGGTTCTTGCATGAATCTAGAAGCAATACCTACTACATATGCAATGTTAGGTCTAGTGATTGTAAGATAGATTAAACTACCTACAAGTTGCTTATAAAGAGTAGGATTAGTTTTTTCACATGCAGGTTTAGGATCAAGTTTACAACCAATTTCAATAGGAATAACAATTGGTTTACAATCTACCATATTAAACCTTTTAAGAAAATTAACAACATATTGTGACTGAGATACAACAATAGAATGTTTATCTTGAAAAATAGCCATGCCTAAAAAATGATGTAATAATCATAGACCAACTTAAATCAGACGATGGATGGAAGCTCATCGGTCGTGGAAGCCCCTTTTGCATAAATTGTGTACCTCGACCTCCCCGCCCTTGTTTGTTGATTTATTTAGTTTTTTTCTTCTATTCCTTGACCTTTTTGTGTGTCTTACTCATATGCTTTTCTTGGCTTTTTCCTCCCCGTGTTTCCTTCATTCTTTACTTTAACTCCCCTTCCTTTTATTTTCTACCTTCTTCTCTAGTATTCTATTTTTGATTTATTTTAATCCTCTTTTTTATTGTTGTTTTAACTTTTTTAATTCTCTAAATTTTTATGAAAATTGAAGATAATCAAAGAGTAAAACCTACTATTAGTTCAAAGAGTAAAAACTATATTATGTTCGATCCTATAAATTGACATTAAAATTTAACCTTGACTAGGTATATGTTCATATTCATGGATTTTTACTTTTAAAAAAAAATGCCACAAGGATTAAATATATGGCAAGATGAAGATCATGCATTGCGGACTACATGATAAACTTATTGTCATAATTTAGATCCTTATTTCCTCAAAAATTGATGTATACAATAGGTCTTATAAATGTCATATGTACACTTCTTAAGATATTTATTTAAAAACATATACTTACATCTCCAAACCATTTATTTTAGCAGCTCCGGACCATTTATATAGCTCTAGAATTTTATACTAGAATCTAGACTATTTGAACTAGCAGCTCCAGGATAATTTAAACTAACAATTCCTCGACCATGTATACTATGAATCCGGACCAAATACAATGCCAAATATGGACCAAATACACTCTCGGCTCCAAAAGTTAACATGACCAAATCTTTCCTACCTTAATTATAAATCATTCTTACTTTGAGTAGAAAGACATGAAACATATGCAAAACCTTTAAATACATATAAACCATTCTTTTGTATGCCTTCTACAATAGTAACATCTAACTCATTTTTAATAAACCATTTATCTTTTAGTAAAATTACACTATAGTTGTTTTGAGTTAGTTGTGAACATGATAACAAATTCATTTTCAGTTTAGGAACACACAAAACATCATTTATAAAACCATTAAAAATTTAGCTCTTCCTTGACTTTGAACATCAAGAATGGAATGATCACCAAGATAGATTTGATCTTTACATTCTTTGATATCGATGTAATATCGATCTATTAGTCATGTGCCTGGATACACCACTATCTAATATCCATCCATTTTCTTTTGTAATAATTAATGCAACATATAAGGAAACACCATTAGGTTTTGATTATTCTCTTGATTCTTGCATTGATTTTGATTTGGTTTCCTTTTTAATTTTTGAAATTTGGTTTATTTTTGTTTATCCTACAATCTTCCTTTTTATGACCAAATTTCCCAAAATTGTGACATTTCCCATCAAAACTGACTTTTAGGTGATTATTCCCTAATTTCTTATCTTTACTAGGAGGTTTAAAGTTTGATTTGAAATTTTGATTCTTGTTAAACCTAGAAAAGTTATTCTTAGGATTTTGAGCGAGAAGTGCTTGAGTGACATTCTCCTTCGAATCAAAGTTCGACATGACTTGCTCTTCCTGAATTAAGAGAGCACTAAGAGTAGATAAGATAATATCTTGTTTAGTTTGATATTTTGAGTTTAAGAGAAATGAAGTTTCTATAATGGATGTTCATTTGAATGATAAAGTATTTATCTTGAATCAAATTACAATTACATCCATCTAATTGAGATTTAATATTTTTAATTTTAGCTAGAAAATTAACCACTTTTTTGTCTCCCTTCATGGGAGTTGTCATTAACTCAAGAATCAATTTTATAATTTTTGAAAGGTGCGTACTTTGGTGCATTGGTTATAACAGTTTCCAAGCTTCACTCAAAATTTCTAAGTTTCTAATGTGTATTAGAAAGTCATCTTGCACGCTTCACAATATAATTGACATCGCTTCTTACACTTTTTGTTGAAATGCATAAACCTTGTCTACTATCGCTTGTCCACTGGTTGTCATCTTCTCCACACCGTTTATGACAATCCAAAGTTTACATGACATGTTGGGTCGATAATGGACCAATAAAATTACTACGTATTGGATATGCGTGAAGGTTAAAGAGTGCCCAAAAGTTGCACATGGAAGTATGACAGAGTATGCACAAAGGTTTGGCGTGTATGAACATGATATAATGTGATCTTCAAGAAAGCTAAAAATAGGAAAACATAGAAGTTAATGTGATCACCAAGACATAGTAGAAATATAATGAGCATGGACTAGATTTATACCGTGAAAGGATAAAAACACACAGACTAATTAGGCATGAAACACACATGGAGAAAAAATAGCTATTTAGAGAATAGGACGAAAATAAATAGCTATTTATAGAGCTTTCAAAAGAAAGACAACCACCTTTGGAGAGCCTTGGAATTGTGTCTAATTATAGGAAAGTGCTAGTTGTAAAAGTATGTAATATAAGTATAGGGTTTGTCTATTCTTAGACCATAGCTTGATTTAGCAATGAAGGACAAGTTCATGTCCTTATATATATGTTTATAATATCCATGCAATGTATTCCGATCATCACGTTTGCAAGGAGTAGTGTGTGTGGTAATTTTTACTTTTTTAGAAACATAGTGATTGAGAGGTGGTGGATCGAATTAGTTATTGAATTTTTTTAATTCATTTACTTTAATTTTAATACATCATTCAAAACATCCATTCAACATACATAATCAATGTGATCTTATTAAGTGTGTAACAACCATCCATAAGTACATGAAACAAGAGAGAACACATGAACACTAAATATAAAGTGGGAAACCTTCAAGGGAAGAAAGCCCATTGAAACTTCACATATATTACTTATCAAAAGGATTTTTAGTGAGGCACCAACCCCACAAGGAGCACCAAACCTTAGTTTAATAGGGAACCAACCCTACAAGGAACAACAAACCCTATTTTTAGTAGAGGACCAACTCTACAAAGAGGCTACAACCCCTCAAGATGACCAATCACCAACTCAGCCACCTAAAATGAAGATCACCTGATGTCTTTGTTGCTTTAGCAACTGATTGTGATCACTTTTTCAGCTCCTCTTCACTCAAACTCTCTCAAACTTATCTCTCTCCTTCCTTGCTCATGAATGCACCTTCATATGTTGATTAGGTCAAGTGACCTTGAAGCTCCATCTTTTACGCCCTACTTACTTGTTCATATTCTTTTCAGCTCTACTCTAGAGCCCTTACAAATACCTACACACTTCTCTCTAGCTCGCTCACAAGTCTATCCTCAAGCCTAGCTCAAATGAGCTAAATGACACACCTTTATACATGAATCTTTCCATAAACCACCTTAACATGAAAATAACATTAAGAATGGTCTTAATAACATTAAAAACATTCTATGCCATCATATAAATCACATGAAGATACCTGAAAGGCTAGAAAAATCCCATCAAACACAAAACAACACTATGCTTCTCAATTAGGCCTAGAAACAAGGTCTTCACTTCAACAGTAAGCAACTTGACCTTCAAGGGCACAAAAACTTCATCATGACTCCATAAGCACTGACCACTTCAGCAAAAACCTATAGAATCCATCAAAAATCTAAAACAACTCTACAACCTTCATCTTCACCATGGAACACTCCAAAATGCAAGCTCACGATGTAGTACACCACACCCTTTCATTCAATCCACAAATGGAAACATTCAATTTCAATGAGCCTAATTTCTGTTTTGGAAGATTGACCTATTAGCCTCAAGTTGTAAAATTTGTTCTTGCTCACAATATATCATATTATTTATACCATGCTCTATCTAACTACTTTCTTTGTGTTTCCATTCAACCATGAAAATGATCAATTTTCCTTTTCCATTTACTGCTCCATTTTCTTTCAAGCATCCTTCACTAGCTCTTTGTTCTCTAGCTAAAGCAAGAATATGTTTCTTTATCCTTTGATGGAATATTCATTTTCTTACACCATGTGGTCCATGAAATTAAAGTTAGAATACCTCCAAAGTGCATTTAAGACAAACAATTTCATCATTCTTTCTTTATTTTGCAAAACTGTCCTCACATCTCCTTATGGCTATGCTCCTTGCTCCAATCACTCTTTTACACTTGTAAAAATATCCAAGAGTTTTCTAAGACATCATTGGTTCACCTTTATCTATATTTATAAGCCCTCAAATTCTTAAGTTCCAATTCCCTTTACAACTCTTTATACTTCCTTTGTTGTATTTTCACATTTAAATCCTTAATTAGGTCCTATAAAGCACACAGTCATGAATAAGTTCACTTTTCAGGGGTTTCCAAGTATAAGATTCAGCTTTTTGATTTATCTTTAATCCTTATACATTCTCTATAAGTTTCATGAACTAAATCCAAGGGAAAATGGTATCTCCTTTGTAATCCAACCTCATAAACTAGACTTTTCACTGACTTTTCAAGTTATCTAGAAAACTGTCAAACATTGCACATAAACCATCCAATGAAAATCAAATTTTCTTATAGAATATCTTGATATCCCCTCCTATAGATGTTTTTACCAAATTTCAAGTTGATTGGTTAAGTGGAAGAGTCTCAATTTCAAAACCTTAGCTGGTAGCCGAAACCCTCTTCGAGAGCCCAAACGGGGTATTTTGCTTATAAATTTCTCAAATCCTCAAGACAAAGCTTAATATTTTAATTGTGGGACTATTTCACATCTGTGCACATGTTTATTTTACCATCAGCTTATATTGTAGTGTTTAGAGTCACATTTCATGAAGCAATGGATTGACAAGAATGTAGGGGGTGAGTGTTACTTATTCAAAAGGGTCTACAATGTTGTTAGGGTTTGGCATTGTCCAATGAACTATATATAACCATGAACTCGGTGTCCACACACAAAGTTCAAACATTCACATATTCAATAAATTTCCCAAAAATCCTACCCATTCAAATTACTAACTCACGGTCATTTCACAATCACCCTTATAGTGCATACAAGTTTGATCATTGTTTACACCCACTTGAATGCCAACATGTTATGATTTGTTAATCCTATTTCATAAACTGGTTTACTTGCAAAACAATGTCAAAATTTCACAAAATATTACTCATAGTTCTAACCATTGGTTCATCAATCAAGAGTCCATAGAGGCTTTACTAAATAGGGATTTGATCCTAAAAACACATTTATAGAGTTCTACTTAGCCATTATTCTATTTAAAACCCCAGACAATATAAAGAGAGTACCTTTACTTGTTTTCCTTTAGAATTCAATACATCCTTCAAGATCCATTAACAACAATCAAAAATCACACTAGAAAACATAGATTCTAATAAGTAAAACCAAAAACTAGGTTCTATTCCTTCTTGCCAATAATGTGATGGAAGATATTATTCTTCTTATATACTTATGAAATTGTGACTTCTCATCAAGAGTCCCTTGTGCATTACAAAGCCAACCTTTCAAAATATGAACCTATACAAAATCATGATCTAACATATCAAAATGCAACATTTTTGTAAATGCAAACCAAAGTTCTCATTCTTAATGTATTCTTAGTACAAAACCTCCCTTTCCAGGGCCCCTTTTCCATGAGCATATCCATTAGAAAGTCACCAACTAACTTTCCAAGCAAGCCTTACTTCATATACATACTACATATTTAACCCTAACCAACTCTTATTTATCTATCTTCACTCAAACCCAAAGAATAAGAACAATTTTTCCCTTGGTTACATGTTTTTCTCCTTTACATACACATGAGGAGTCTTCATACTCTTTTTAAGACCTTTGACCACTAACACTCTTTCAAAAGTCAAGAATGGCTTAGGTGGTGATAATAATATATTTGAAATTTGAATTTAGAGTTTTGAAGGGAAATGTTATAATTATACAAGTTAAAACCTTTAAACTTCTAGTTTCTCTCAACCTCACATACGAATCATTTTAAGCCCTCCATACATGCTCATGATGAAATTTGATAAGAAGGAAGATTGATGATCGATGCCCCTGCATCACTCACACAATTAGGTCTCAAGCACCTAATTTTCAGTCTTCAAGAATGAATTGGTTCACACCTCTAACCTCTTCACCAAGGATCTTGTAGTATGTAAATATAAATATCTCATCATCAGGAACCTAAAACAACTCATGGAAACCACCAAATTATGACAAAAGCCCCCAAAATGCACGCATCTCTAAAACTATTCAAACCTTCCATTAGGTCTCAAGAATCGGTCTGAAATAAATGATCTCCAACACCTCAAACTCCACTTCTAGGCACTACCAAAACTCAGAACACATCAAGGGAAAACTGATACACCTCCTCAAGCACTTACAATCATATGTGAAATGGAGAAAACCAAGATAATATACTTGTTCTAAGTAATCTTGTTGACAAACCTAATAGGGATGATTAGGCCATTATGATTTCAATGTAGCATCACCTCATTTGATGACACCAAGGGCTCCAAAACATCATATCATACCTCTACCAAATATCCATGCCCATAAAATTCTGCTTCAACATGTAAAACATCACCAACTCCTTGGATCACCATGATTGGTTTTAGCCTTCTTTAGCCTTTAGCGATAGGTCATCTTGTGAGATTACACCAATTACTTGCACTAAACCTATATAAAAAATTTCATGAGCACTTTGAACACATCCCATGGTATTTGGAACAATTGGTTTTACATTAGCCTCTGCAACATATACCTCTATATGCAAATCTTCACAAAACTAGGGTTTTTCTATACTTTACTAACATAATTGGAACATGAAAATTCCACTAAAAGGAGCTTAGAAGAGTCATCTACATCCCCAAGTCCTCTCATTAGCTTTCCCAATTCATCTCATGCCCATACACTTCATATTTTCTCTATTATTTATAGAAATAGGGTTTTAGAGAGGGTTTTGACCAACTTATTTTTTAAAATTGTTCATAAATGATAGGGAATCATTTAACCTCATTCTAACTTTAAAATACTATTGATTCCATGCCTCAACAATGATGAATGGCTCAATTCCCCAGCAAATATTTCACGTGCAAGTGAGCACTCCAAAATTGACCTTTCAAGCAGAAATGCGTGTTTTGTGAGCTCGATAGATCTATAAACAAGTTTTTAAGCAATTCCTTCATCCTCCTAACCTGAAACATTGCATACACCTATGATAAATCCTTATTCATCTCTATAATGTTAATTTATGCCTAAAAATCTCGCAACTATCCATACACCATGATTTTCCCTACCTTTCTTGCCTTATCTTCAATGTTCTTACTTCAAAGGAACTTAAACTTGATATACAACCTCAAAACACCTTACACATGCCTAAAAATATTTCCCTTCTTCATAATTCATACAACCATGCCATATGTTGTGCATTGGGTCTAGGACTAGGCCTAGAATGGCTTGGTTCAACACATACCTCACACAAACTAACGACCTTCCAACATCATACGGACCCTCATACACCTCTGAAACACTTCTTTGAACATTTTTGATCATGTATAAAATTTGTATCTCACATCATGACCATACTAGCTTGAACCATGCACTAATAACATGCATAACACCTAGACACCATGAATCTTCACCACAATACCAATAAAATTTGATCTTATTTGATGAATGAAACCTCATGTAACTCTTATGTTACTTAGAATCCCTTTGACATCAATGTTACATGACATCAACATAAAAATATGATACAATGTCCAACAATCTCCTACTTTGTCATTGATGACAACCATATTTAGAAACATTGATGGCAACCAAACATGAAAACAACTTTAGACCTCTCTTTAATTGTTTCGAGTACATTCTCTCCCTTTGACATCTATGAAAAAGGATCCTACAACAACTTGAAATTCAAACAATGATAACAATGCATAAAATCTTACTTACTTGCTCCTCCTTGGTCTCGTACTCTCTTTCTTGACTTCAATTGATAATAATCCATGGACATATTTTCAAACACTCACACAACTCCCCTTGAGAAAATACACACCACTTTTGGTCTTCAAGCTTGTTGTAGACATATTCACTTTGACTTTAACTTTAATCAACCAACAACTGCAACACCATGACTGTCACACTGACATCCTACTTTCTAGGTCTTGGTTATCATTTGATTACTTTAAACAATCCACACATTATTTCAACAATAGCTCGAACTCATACCTTCTTGTCTTTGTTTCAAACAACTCATACTTGCTCATCACAAGACCTTCAAGATTCATCACATATGATATACAAATTTGTAGAAATTTTTACGGTCCCTTTGCAAAATTATATTGATGTGAAAACTTAGGCTTTTGTCTTGCTTAACATGATTTGAAACCATCCCTCCCTAAGATGATGCATCCTTTTAGATCACATAAGGCACAATAGGAAAACTATTTCATACCTATTTTGTATTATTACCAGTTGCGGGCATGTCTCCCCTTAGATCATGCTTTCTATGGGTTTGTCTCATCTAAAACCTCAAGCCTTCATAATTTCTTAAATCTCTTGGATCCAACTAGATCCCCCTTGTAATGTGCATACTTCTGACTTTATTTTAGACCTGTTTTGTTTTTTATCAAACTTATACTTCTTGGTGTATACCCAGATTTTGATGTTCTAATTATCCTTCTCATACAACATAAATCTCATGGATAATAGTCATAAAAAACTTAGAAAACTATGTCAAAACTTCACATACCTTTTGGCTCAAAGCTGTTATATGACACCACTATCATATAATTGTTCCTTATAACAAGGACTCCTTTATGAGATAAAATAAACTCAGACCTAAATCAAGAGAGACACCACACACCAAGTTTTGACATGCCTTTACAATTGTAACATGATTTCAACCTTAGAGTACATTAACATAACATATGACAACAACCTTTGAAACAACACTAGAATACATTGACTCACATTAGACATACAAAGAATTGCTTACCAAAAATTTAGTCCTTCATGAAGCACACTACTTGACAAATCTTCCGCTCCATGAAATCCAACAATCTTTTCCACATGAAAGTACATGAAAATTAATAGAATAATTCAAAACCCAATGTGAGCTCCTTCACATCATGAATTCACTCTGATCCTTTTAGACTCATATGACCATTTATGCTTATGATAAAGGTATTATCAATACCGAATTAGAAAATCCTTCTCTAACTTCTCATAATGAGATCAAAATATGTAAGAACAAACTCATGTATACATTAGATCATATTGGTCTTATTAGACCAATCCTTTGCATATAGACCTCCATTACCGACTTGGTGACCTTGAGACACCATTTCATGCAAAGATATGCTTGGTTCATTCAAAAATAGGATACACATCCTCTTGAGACTAGATTACTAATCTTAACATCTCCTTCTTAGAATATATAGAACACAATATCTCATGGGAAGCTTAATCATACCTTTTATCACGTGCACAAAAAAACTACTAAACACCTACCATTGATTCACTAAAATATGACTAACTTAGTGTAGTAAGGAATGGTTAATCTAATCTAGGACATATAAACACAACAAATAAATGTGATAATACGACTTGTAAATGAGATAAGTAATAAAAATAATGAAATAGAAACCTAATATGTAAGAAGGAAGAGGAAAGAAATCAAGCGATAATCGATGCTTGCGGGACTATGTCATATAGGAGATTGAAAAAATAGAAGTAGGAATGATAATGCAGGAGTGCCCAAAAGGATGGAGGTGGAGGATCGGCTGCTAGACTAGAGTGCCTAGAAGAGGGACTGGGGCACTTGTGGGTGCTTTGGTTTGTAATCTGGGTGCCTTGTTGCACAAAAGACCGAAACTAATCCGTAAATTGACCAATTTTTTTATCGACCACGGAACCCTATAGGCTTATTAAATTTTACCGATATAATTACTCCTCTAATTAAATCAAATCAAAAAAATGCAAGAATAAAATCACACTACAAATTGATTGATTACGGAGTTAGCAATAACCTATGTCTCCGGGTTCTTGTATAATTGTTCCACTTGTTAAAATTTGTAAGTACAATACAATCTAATGGAACTTAAAAACTTGCATGAATAGTACTCTAGACCTTGGAAGGAACACCGATGGTATTTCAAGATCGTCCTCCACCTTCTTGTCATACAAGAATCCTATGACACTGATTAGACTTCCAACGTGCTTAAGACCCCTATGACACTTCGGTTAAACTCTAGGCTTCAAGTCATTTGTGTGGTGCGATGGGCCAATTGGGTAGTTTTGCAATAACTCCCTATTTTTTACAATAATATTCCTATTAAATAAATCATAGGAATTTAATACAAAAAAATCCTTATAAAAATAATAAGGCTTTTGGCAAATGCTAGAAGCCCCTAAATTCTCCTCCTCGAGCTTCTTTAATTCCTCCTTTGCCTCTAAGAAAATAACTTAGATTGGTGTGTGGCTTGAATGGGGAGAAGGCCTTTATATAGGCCAAAGTGGCCCCAGATTTTGTATATATACTTATTTGCCTTATCCTCATAACAACCTCCTACATAGGTGGGCTGGTGAGGTTGCTTCAATTTTGAAGGAGAGGCGGGGGATCAAATCCGCCTCCCACATACCGGCCGTGCTAATTTTGGATGGGTGTAATTTTTGTTTGGGCCTTCGTGGGGATAAATCCCATTATGGTCAAGCATGAAAGGTGGGGATTCGGTTTAATAACCAATCAAACCATAATGATTCAATGTGGCTTTGGCCACATGTTCTTTCCTTTTTTGGGCCTTGCATTGATTGATGTGCCCGAGCCCTACGTTGTGTGTTGTTCGTGAGTTGTGTGGTTTTTGTCATGAGTTTGGGTTTGTTGTGCCCATAGAAATAAGTGTCGATCTAGTTTTTTTATTTCCACCGAGTTGTGGGAAATGATAAGGCTAAATTTAATGGGATAATATAAATCCCTCACTTCCATCCAATGTAGAAGATAGACGGTTAGATTTGGCCAATGCGGTTTGAAAATCAACTCCAAAATGTGTAAAAATGAAATCGGGAATATGGGAGGTAATCACCCCACCGAGCTAATAAAATAGTGCTGATTATAATGAAAATGCAAACCAACATATAGTGTAAATAATGATAGGAAATCAAACTCATGGTGGGGAGCCATGTGGTGATAAGGACCTACCACATAAGCTAATGATGATATATTTTCCTCATGGCGGTAGGATCTACGATTAAAATGGATCCCACACCAACTCCATAGTCCATTTTAAACAATGACCGATTCTCGATAGGTGAAAACAAAACCCTTTTTCCCGAGTGCCACATAACTCATGTTGACTCCCTTTGAGCCACTTAAAATGAAATTTGACCAACGGCATTTAGGAGTATATGTTCTCTAATCCAAACGCAAATCAATATGCATTGGCAAGCTATGAAGGATATGAGGACCTACTAATCGGGTGATGAGATAATTCTAGGAAGATTAGAAGATCCAAAATTTCCTCGGGATCACTCCTCCCGATGGGAAAAGCTTTTTGATCCCAAAAATCTTACTGGAACATTTTGCCATCCTATCCTGAATCTTTATAAATGAATCACTTTGGAAGTTGAATTCTTCTCACTTTGAAAACTTGATTCGATCCTCTATGGGTTATTCCCACCATGCTTTAGAAAAGCTCAATGCTTCCTTTTACAGTGCTAAGTCTCTTTCAAGACCTCAACGCTTCCACTTTGTGCTAAGTCCTCTTCCGGACCTATTTGTTCTCTCTTTTAAGTATCCATATTTTGTCTTGGCTTCCACATCGGACCATAGGGGTCTTACATCAATAATCCCTTACGAAAGCCACTTTTTCATTAAGGACTTATTCTAAGAACATAAGAATATATGCTACATATGATTCTAGGGTCTTACACTTCAACAACACTTGAACATCCACATTTCCCTCTAGGGATCTTACACTTTGGAATATGTCACATCCATGATGATCATCTACCATTTTTGTCAAAATTCCTTAACACCAAATGACGATTCGAGCCATCTCTTAGGAGATCATCTTGTTGAAAAAATATTAGGTACCATTCTGTTGTATGGCCATTCTTCTCATCTTTTAATGAATATGACCCGATGTTAAATGCCAATGGAAATCAACTACCATCATGTTGCATGGTCATAATGCCATAATACATAATGAAGATCCGAACTAACACCTGTGATCTCAAATGGTTGCACAAATGGCTAAAAAATATCCAAGCTTATAATTATGAGTTAAATCTTGCTTCAATCTTTAATAGGTACTCAAAATCTAATTAAGAGATGGAAATGGAGTAATCCAAATTTACATGTGATAACAAAGATGAGTATGATAAACCTATCTCCCAACTATTCTCACTAAATCTGAACTCCAAAAAGTGTTTGTCTCCTCCTTCTTTGGACAAATAACTCAACAAGGAAAAATATACTACATCTCTGGTGTTAGCAAAATCACCAAATAATAATAGCCCTCTGGGGTTCATAATGCAAGTATAAAATGAGTACAAACATTGCCCAAAATTTTGGGTCTTTTACTAATGTGCCCTAATTAGTTAGATGTATACAAACATTTCCCACAAGGGGTCTTATTTATACATTCTACCTAACACAATAGTTTGTTGGTTTTATTATAATAAGAGAAATAAATAATGCTCAAAAACCTATACAATAGCTAAAAAAATGTCAAATTTTTATTACACTTTAGATTCTTACCAACTATAAAATCCTTGGTGTCGGCCTAAGCTACCCTAATAGGTGTCCTTTGGATCGTCTATCAATCTCTCCTATGCATAGGGATTCTGTATGATCCGTTGGAATATAGGCAATCTCTATGTCAGGTTCTGGATGGTCTATTGGCACATATGAGTCGAATCTGCATTAGGATTAGGATGATCCCCTGGTACATATGAGTTGGAAGACTCACAACTATCGCCAGGTATAGGATGAATAACTTGTCCTGACCCAAACTCCACAATCCAGCTATGGCAAAGCTCCACTCCACTTTTTTCATCAGTCATATAGCCCTGCTGAGATATAAGGTAGACATTTCCCAATGCCACTTCTCCCATCTCCAAAGGAATGATGTCGAGTGTGACAGTGTCAGAGAACTGTCCCAACTATAAAGCTCACTATGCAAAAGCTAGTGGCCAATCCATGCAATGTACCATCCTTTGTACCAATGGTCTTAGTATGAGGAAGTGGTGTAGTAGGCAGTCCCAATCTGCATACCACATCGGAAAGTCACGTATCCTACTCCAATAGTCCAATCGAAGATAAGTGTGATTGGATGTCCTCGAGAAACCGTCCAGAATCCACTACCTCGAGGCACTTGCGTGTCACAATATAATGTCTGGGTGTTCCAATGGTGCTCTTTGTCCCAATAATATAGATGGCCGACAATAACTAGGTCTTTAATAGCCTTTCCCTTCTTCTACATCCACTTAGGCCTCATCTCTGGGTATAAGTCCCAACAACACTCTTATCATGCCCATTACCATAATGACTACACATGAATGGGTCTAGTGAAGGTAGCATTTCTATGTGGCACTTTGAAGCTGAATTTCTCCGGCTACCTTCCCAAGTGAGCATCTATGCTTTTCTACAACTTACAAGGCTTTGTTGCTTATTGGCGTTGCATTCTCGAACATTATCTAGGTGGTTTTGTAATTCCATGATCTAGCGATCATGTTCCCGATGTCGAGTGATCATCACTTGAACCATTTTTCCCAATAATGCAAAGCATCACCAACATTTGGAAGAACATGTAAAATACATCTATGCAATCCAATCCTTGATACTATCTCGATACCAACTTGATTGTAAATTGACCAATTTTTTTAGCGACCACGAACCCTTATAGGCTTATTAAATTTTATCGATATAATTACTCCTATAAGTAAATCAAATCAAAATAATGCAAGAATGAAATCACACTGCACAATGATTGATTACATAATTCAAAAATATTCTACGTCTCTTGGTTCTTGTAGAACCATTCCACTAGTTAAAATTTATAAGTACAATACAATCTAATGGAAGTTAAAAAACTTGCATGAATAGTACTCCAGACCTTGGAAGGAACACCAATGGTATTTCGAGATCGTCCTCCACCTTCCTAGTGTACAAGAATCCTACGGTACTCGATCAACCTTCTAAACATGATTAAGACGCCCTATGACACTCGGTTGAACTCGGGCTTCATGCAAGTCGTTTGTGTGATGCGATGGGAAAATTGGGTAGTTTTGCAAGAACTCCCAATTTTTACAATAATATACCTATTAAATAAATAATAGGACTTTAATACAAAAATTTCCTTATAAAAATAATAAGGCTTTTACAAATTCTAGAATCCCCTAAATTATCCTCCTCGAGATCCTTTAATTCCTCCTTTGCCTCTAAGAAAATATCTTAGAGTGGTGTGTGGCTTGAATGGGGAGAAGGCCTTTATATAGGCCAAAGCGGCCCAAAGATCTTGTATATAGGGCTTATTTCCCTTATCTTCATCACAACCACCTATATAGGTGGGTTGGTGAGGAGCATTGCGATTTCAAAGGGTAGTCGGGGGATCAAAGCCTTCCTCCCACATACCAGCCGTGATAATTTTGGATGGGTGCGGTTTTGTTTGGGCCTCCATGGGGATGAATCCCACATGGTGGGTGTGAAAGGTGGGGAGTCGGTTTAATAACCGGTGACCGATAGTGATCAATGTGGCTTTGGACACATGTTTTTGCTTTTGTTGGGCCTTGCGCCGATTGATGTGCACGAGCCTTGTTTGTGTGTTGTCCACCAAGTTGTGTCATTTCTACGTGAGTTTGGGTTTGTTACACCCATAGAAATAGGTGCCGAGATGGTTTGTTTATTTCCCATCAAACTGTGGGAAATGATAAGGCCAAAGTCAATGGGATAATATAGATCCCTCACTCCATCCAATGTATAAGATAGATAGTTAGGCTTCGGCTAGAGGAAGTTGGAAAATAGACCAAGAATATAAGGTAAGCCCGATCAATGTGGAAATAATGAAAATCTAACTCGAGCAATGTGGAAATAATGAAATCAACTCAATGGGGAGCTGATCACCCCACCGAGCTAATAAAATAGCTTTCATGAGTTGATTATCCACTTAAAATGCACTTTGCAACATATAGTCCACTTGTCGATTCTCAATAGGAAAATTGAGTGAAATCAAACTCTTGGTGGTAAGCCACTTAAAATGCACTCTACAACATTTAATTCATTTGTTGATTCTTGATAGGAAAATCAAGTGAAATCAAACTCATGGTGGCAAGCCACATGGTGTCTTGAGGACCTACCACGTTGGTGAAAATGATATAATTGTACTCACGGCGACAAGATCCTGTCGATATAAAATTCGATTCCATGACCATGGTCTCCATAGCCGACATTTTATAAGAGATCGACGAAGACCGAAGGTGAAAAAAACCCTTTTTCCAAAGTGCCATGTAATCACCAGTTTAATCCCTTTGACATTTGGGTTGACTGAAATTTGACTAGGTACACCGGGAGCATATGTTCTCCAATCCACGTGTTCCAATATGGGTTGGAAAGCTATCAAAAGGCTCTTCCATACTAACTAGGTTGTGGATGATTTTGAGAAGATTGGAAGATTCTAAAATTTCCTCTGGATCACTCCTCCCCAATGGGTAAAGCTTTTTCCCAAAAAATTACTGGAACACTTTTCCATGTTGTCTGAATCGAATATTCTCTTTGTCACTTCGGAAGTTAAATTCTTCTCACTTTGAAAACTTGATTCCAATCCTGTCCTTGTGGGTTATGGTCCCACCATGCTTTAGAAAACCTCAATGCCTCTGCTTTACGGTGCTAAGTCTCTTTCAAGATCTCAACGCTTCCACTATGTGGTGCTAAGTCCTCTTCAAACCTCAATGCTTCTACTGCGTGGTGCTAAGTCCTTTTCCAGACTTCAATGCTTCCGCTTTACGATGCTAAGTATCTTTCAAGACCTCAACGCTTCTCTGCAATGCTAAGTCTCCATATTTTGTCTTGTTTTCCACATCTACCCCCTAGGGGTCTTACACTTCGAAATCCTTGATGCTTGTAGTGCCACATTTTCATGTTAAGGACTTACTCTTTGGAAACATAGGAATATAGTGCTACATCTACCCTATAGGGTCTTACACTTCAGCAACACTTGAATATCACCACATCTTCCCTCTAGAGGTCTTACACTTTAGAAGATGTCACGTCCTTGATGATCAACTACCATTCATAAGTATGGTTGCAATGCCTTACATCAAATGATGATATGAGCCAATCTCTTGCGAGTCCCTCTTGTTGGCGAACAATATCAAGTACCATTTTTCTATATAGCCATGATGGCCTATTCACAAAACAAAGATCCGACCCAATGTTGAATGCCAATGGTAATCAACTACCATCTGTTGCATGGTCATAATGCTACAATAAAAATGTCACACACAAATGGCTGAAAAATCTCCAAGCTTATAAATATGAGTTAAATCTCACTTCAAGTTATAACATGTAATCAAAATCTAATTAGGAGATGTAAATGGAGTAATCCAAATTTAAATGTGAGAACAAAGTTGAGTATGGTAAACCTGTCTCCTAGTTATTCTCACTAAATCTAAACTCCAAAAAGTGTGTCTCCTCCCTGCTAGACAAATAACTCAACAAGGACAAAATATACTACATCTTTGGAGTTAGCAAAATAACCAAATAATAATAGCCCTCTAGGGGTTTATAATGCAAGTATAAAATGATTACAAAAATTACACAATTTTTTGTGTCTTTTACAAATGTGCCCTAGCTAGTTAGATGTATACAAACATTGCCCACAAAGGGTCTTATTTATACATTCTACCTGGCACAATAGTTTGCTAGTTTTTTTATAATAAGAGCAATAAATAATGCTCAAAAATCCTATATAATAGCTGAATAAAATGTCAAATTTTTATTACACCTTAAATTATTACCAGTTATGGAATCCTTGGTGTTAGCCCAGGCTACCCTAATAGGTGCCCTATGGATCATCTATCGATTTCTCCTCTGCATAGGGTTACGATGATCCAATTGAATATAGGAAATCTCTATGTCAGGTTCTAGATGATATGCTGACACATATGATTCCAACTATGCATTAGGATATGGATGATCCCCTGGTACATATGAGCTGGAAGACTCATGACTGCCGCCAAGTACATGATGAATAACACGTCCTGACCCAAACTCCACAATCCAACTATTGCAAAGGTCCAATCCACTCATGTCATCATTCATATAACCCTAAGATGTAAGGTAGACATTTCCCAATGCCACTTCGCCCATATCTAAAGGAATGATGTTGAGTGTGAAAATGTCATTGAAGCTGTCCCCAACTATAAAACTCACTGTGTAAATGCTAGTGGCCAATCCATGCAATGTACAATCCTCTGTACCAATGGTCTTAGTATGAGGAAGTGGTGTAGTAGGCATTCCCAATCTACGTACCACATCAAAAGTCACGTATCCTACTTCGATAGTCCAATGGAAGATAAGTGTGATTGGTTTTCCTCGAGAAACCGCGAGAATCCACTTCCTCGAGGTACTCACATGTCATAGATAATGTCCGGGCGTCCACTTTGGTGCTCTCTATCTCAATAATGTAGATGGATGACTGGAAGTAGGTTATGTAATAGCCTTGCCCTTCTTTTGAATCCACTTAGGCCTCATCTCTAGGTATAAGTCCCAACAACACTTACTATCATGCCCTTTTCATAATGAATGCACACAACCGGGTCTAGTGAATGTAGCCTTTCTATGCGGCGCTTCCAAAGATGACTTACTCGAGCTACCTTCCTAATTGGAGCATATATGATTTTTGTAACTCTGTAAGGCGTTATTCTTGTTGCATTACTATTCTGAAAATTAGCCACATGGTTTTTCAATTCATGACAATCGGTGATCATGTTCGATGTCGAGTGATCATCACTTGAACCATTATTCCCAATAACAAAAGCATCACTAGTAAGCTGGAAGAACATGTATAGATCCATCTCTGCAATCCAATCCTTCGATATCGACTACGATACCAACTTGATCCGTAAATTGACCGATGTTTTTTTATCGAACATGAACCCCTATAGGCTTATTAAATTTTACCAATATAATTACTCCTATAAGTAAATCAAATAAAAATAATGCAAGAATGAAATCACACTACACACTGATTGATTACAGAGTTTGGCAATAACCTACATCTCCAAGTTCTTGTAGAACCATTCTACTAGTTAAATTTGTAAATATAATACAATCTAATGGAACATAAAAAAATTTATATGAATAGTCATTTTAAATCAATCCCACATGGTTGGCGTGAAAGGCGGGAGTCATTTTAATAACCGAATGACCCATAATGATCAACGTGGCTTTGGCCATGTGTTCTTTGATTTTGTTGGGGATTGCGTTGATTGATGTGCTCAAGCCCGACATTATGTGTTTTCTACCGAAATGTGTGGTTTTTGTTATGAGTTTGGGTTTGTTGCACCCATAGAAATAGGTTCCGAGCTGTTTTTTTTTTTCCACCGAGTTGTGGGAAATGATAAGGCATAAGTCAATGGGATAATATAGATTCCTCGCTCCATCCAATGTAGAAGATAGACAATTAGGCTTCGGTAGGAAGTTGGAAAATAGACTGGGAATATAAGGTAAGCCCGATCAATGTGGATATAATGAAAATCCAACTCAAGCAATGTGGAAATAATGAAATCAACTTGGTGAGGAGATGATCACCCCACTGAGCTAATAAATAGCTTGCTCAAGATAATTATCCACTTAAAATGCACTCTGCAACATATAGTCCACTTGTCGATTCTCGATAGAAAATCGAGAAAATCGAACTCGTGGTGGCAAACCACTTCAAATGCATTCTGCAACATATAGTCCACTTGTCGATTCTTAATAGGAAAATTGAGAAAAATCAAACTCATGGTGGTAAGCCACGTGGTGGCTTGAGGACCTACCACATCGGCGACGATGATATAATTGTCCTCATAGCAGTAGGATCCCCTTGATATAAAAAGTGGATCCCATTGGCTACGGTCTCCGTAGTTGGCCTTTTATAAATGACCGATGAAGACCGGAGGTGAAAACACAACCCTTTTTTCCAGTGCCACGTAATCACTAGTTGACTCCCTTTGACCACTGGGTTGACTAAAATTTGACTAGCTGCACTGGGAGCATACGTTCTCTGATCCACGTGTTCTAATATACGTTGGAAAGCTATCACAAGGCTCTTCTATAATAACTAGGTTGTGGATGATTCTAGGAAGATTGGAAGATCCAAAATGTCCTTTGGATCAAAAAATAATCTAAGCAGGTGAGAGGTGGTCTAAAACCCTTTGTTGTCTATCACATCAACTTTGTTGTCTCGTCCGGATGTCCCTAATAATATAATGTGAAGGAAAGATATGCAAGACCAAAATAGGCATCAAACCCTTTAAAAAATCATATGAAGGGTTCCAAATAACCTTAGTTGCCATAATGGTGGACTTACTAACCGAGCGCCGCATTGCATCTCGGACCAATGTAGTTATATGTGCAAGTGTGTGTGAACATGCCCTAGGTTCTCTTGTGCCATTCACACTTTTTGAAGTAGTGAGTAATAAATATGTGTAGAAAATGTAATAGAATGTGTGCATGGAATAGAATAGAATCCCTCCCCTATGAAGTGTGATGTAGATGTCCTAGCTTTGTGCCTTGATGATGGAGCTATGTGGATGCAAGTGATCTCCATTACTGATAGATGAATATAACTCTAGATGGATTGATAATATTAAGTAATGATAGGTCCCTCATTATGGTTTCATAACTTTATATTTATAGGGTTATCTTAGTCTAATTTCATAATTAACCCCAAAAGGCTGACCATAAGAAAGATAAGGATGTAAAATGCTAGAAAAATCCCAAAAAGTGGCGGGAAAGCTCTGAAGGGTTCAGGGTGCCCCTAGTGGGACCAGGGCGCCCACGGCACCCTAGTACTATCTTGGGCGCCCCAATCAAGGCTAAAATGATGGGAAATGACCAAAACAAACTGGGCATGTGGATGAAAAGGGTCGGTAATGATGAAATAAAATAAAACAAGATGGCCAAAAGATGGGGGTTAATTAGTACTTTCTTCACTCAAGAACCTTCTAAATAGTAGTATGAGACCGGGATAAATAATGTCTAAAGTGCATGATTTTTGACTAAATTTTTCCCCCACTTTATGTTGGTGAGTGAAAATCTTGGTAACATAAAGTAGATAGAGATGCGTACTTGATATCGATGTAGAGTGTAGTAGAAATGCATCGAAGGACTAGAAAAAGCATGGAATGAAAAAAAGATGGAGGAGCGTAGAAACTAAAGATGAAAAATGTGTAAAGAAAAAGTGATGAGAGTGAACCTAGGGTGGAATACACGTGTAGCTGCTATAATGTGTAGTGTACTACTGCATGGTTAGTATAACATGTGTTGTGTGAAGTGTTATGGTTGACATTGTTTTGTTGCTTGTTGTTACCCCCATTTGGATACTTCTTTCTTATACGCCCGGACTTGAGGAGAAAATGATTAATTAGTCAAATATGTATATATGTAAGTTTAAAAATGCCATGTAAAAAATATAAGAAAGAATGTAAATGTAAAATACACAAATGTGAAATGTAAATGGAACATGTGCACTGATCCATGTCGATAAGGAGAGTGTAGAAGGATATATTATAGTATCAATTTTTTGGGAAATATCACCCCATTGGTGGAAGTAGTGTAGAGAGGTACACCCAACTGTAACCTCTAAGCTTGTAAATGTTTCCAAAATGCTAAGGACACCATGTCCTATAAAAGCCATTGTGTATGGGGTTTGTAGATTGGTTTGAACCCACTCGCTGAATGTAACTAAACTAAACCGAGTGTAGAATCTCGTGTTAGTATGTAAAACCCAAATTATGCCCCCTCTTTTTGGGGATGCATGCGATGTCACCTGATAGAGAAATTAGGCCCCAAAGGAGGACCAATCACATGTACACTATAACCCTGAAAAGTGGTTGGTAGAAACCAAGGCACATGTAAACAAGAAGGCTACCCAAAGACAAGTGTAAACAATCATGCATGTAGAAAATAGTGTTTAGGCTACAAAAATAATAAAGTAATGTAAACACGTAAGAAGGATAGTAAGCCGCACAAAGTGGGCTGCAAACATGGAACAACACTCATGATGTCACAAGACATGCAAGACCATCATGGCCATTAAAAACAAACAAGTGTGCAAACCAAACATAGGGAAAGGCCCGCATACAAGAAGAAAATAATGACATGACAAGTACAAACAAGATAAAGAGGTAGTCATGGAAACATGTAATCCTACAAAACAAGTGCTATGAGAATCGAATGTGGATGCCCCCAACGACCAGTGTAGGAAGGGTAGAAGGTGAGCATCCATTCCGCATGTAAAAGATTCTGTATCTGTGATCACAACTAAACAAAGATGTGAACGTACATTGTGTGGATGGTATAGATAATGACATATAACAAATCAATCGAACATGTGTAGTAAAGTGATAATGTAAATCACTAGTAAAAAAAAGTAAATTCCCTTAAGACAATGAAATATAATGTGGAGGGATGGAGTGGAATGCAAGATGGAATGATAAGATCTGTGTGCCCCCTGAGTGAATGGAAATTTATGAAATGAGGTTCATTTTTTTCCCCTCAATAGTAAATATTGAACCATAAACAAGAGTGCGTCATCAAGAAATGGTCGAATAGTGTGTTGTGTCTAATGCGTTGTGATGAATGTGTATGTGTAGTGATGCAATGTGACCTAGAAATGATGTGTGTGTTAACCCTATAGCCGAAGTGTATATCATGACTAAATGAATGTATACATGATGATTTAGCCTAAGCTTATATCACTATAAGAGAAATAGATGAGTGATGATTTATCTCGAAGAGTATATCACTACAAGATGAAATGAGGAAGTGGTGATGTAACCTAAGGTGTATACCACTACAAAATGATAAAATAGGTGAAAATTTAGCCTAAAGCATATGTCACTATGAGATGAAAGGAGGGAGAGGTGATGTAACCTAAGGTGCATACCACTACAAAATGATAGAATAAGTGACGATTTAGCCTAAAGCGTATGTCACTAGCCTAAGATTTTCGCATGCGTGATGAGTGTATGGTCCATTTGATTGATAAACCCTTGGAATTCGAGTATGGATTGAGGAACTAAGGTGCATCATTGGGTAGTAAGTGCAACGCGTAGAAGACAATGCAATGATAAAAGATGACCATGTGATGAATAAAATATAAAACGTAGTGTGTAGAATGCATACAAGATGTGTAGAGTGTATAAAAATTAATGTATAGTGCATAATGTAATATGTGTAGGTAGACTAAGTATATATTATGTAGGATGAAATGATGCTAAACTCGTATGTGATGAAGACTAGTATAATATGTAGAAAATGTGTGAGGTGAAGACACGTAGTGTATGATGTATGGTATATGACTATGTATAGGATGTAAGGAAATATACGTAAATATCCTAATAGTGTATGTAATGCATATGATGAATAGTGTATGATATTAAACACATGGATGATATAAGTATGGTATATGTAAGATGAAGAATAGTATGATGTGTGGGGTATGTATGATATGTAAATGTAGAATGTAGGGTGTATGTCATGATGTGTGAATAGATGTAATGTGTAATACCTAGAGTGCAATGTGTGGGGTTCAGTGTGGTAGTAATCCCTCAATAGTCAAGTGTGAACTGAAGCACAAGAGTGTGTCATCGGGTAGTGACACTATAATGTATGATGAATATGCCTAATGCGAGGAAATGAATGTATAAGAATGCAAAAGATGATAAGTGTGACTATGCTAAGATGAGGTGGGGGCGGGAATGTGAAGTGCCATGTCCCCCAAGTGTGCACACAAAGAGATCATGTAAAATTATCGAGAATATCATCATCCTCTGGGTCAAAGTCATATGGATAAGCATTGGTGACCTGATAAGAAATAGTTCTGGTTGATCATGCAATGAGCCATTAAGGTGTAAGTTGTACATTCCCATAGCATATTCTTCATTGGTGAATTGAGGAAGTGGGAAACTATGTGCATACCAATGATTGAGATTTTGTGTATAACCTAGGAAAGAGCTATTACAAATGAAAAACATGACCAAAGGGCATATGAAATGAAATATATGTATGAATAGGATCTAATGTGCCTCCAATATAAGTAAGCCAATATTCCCTAGTGTGTGTGGTGAAAATCGATGGTTGTGTGTGAGAAATATTTTGAGATAAAATAGATGAAGACAATAGGTGGCATGATGATGACATACCCATAATAAAGATGAGATGCATATGGTGTAGGGTGGAGGTCCAAAATGATTAACTAGAATACGAATAACTTAGTACAATAAGGAATAGTTAATCTAATCTAGGATGACATATAAACGTAATAAATAAATGTACTAAGACAACATGTAAATGAGATAAGTAATAAAACTAATGAAAATAGAAACCCTAATGTGTAATAAGGAATAGGAAAGAACTCATCCGATAATAGATGCTCGCGAGGACTATGTATTAGAGGAGAATGGAAAAATTAGAAGTAGGAATGACTATGTGCAGGAGTGCCAAAAAGGATGGAACTAGAGGATATGGCTAGTGGAGCACTGGAAGAGGAATGAGGTGCCTATAGGTGTTATGGTATACAATTTGGGCACCTTGGTTGGAACAAAAGTCCCGAAACTAATCTTCATAGGTTTGAGAGGTGGTCTAAAACCCTCACTTTCTATTGCATCAATTTTGTTGTCTTGTGCTAGATGTCACCAATACTCTAATGTGAAAGAAATATTGCAAGACCCAAAAACAAGAATCAAACCCTAAAAAATAAAAATGCATATGAAGGGGTTAGACTAACCTCAACTACCACAATGGTGGACTTACTAATTGAGCATTGCACTACATCTCAAACTTGATGTAGTTCTATGTGCAAGTGTGTGAACATGCCCTAGGTTGCTCTTGTGCCAGTCACACTTTTCGAAGTAGCAAGAAATAATAACTATGTGTAGAAAATGTAATAGAATGTGTGCATGGAATATAATAGAATCCCTCCCCCTATGAAGTGTGATGCATATGTCCTAGCCTTGTGCCTTGATGATGGAGCTATGTGGATGCAAGTGATCTCTAATGTAATAGATGGATGTAACTATAGATGGAGTGATAGTAGTAAATGATGTTAGGTCCCTCATTATGGTCTCATAACTTTATATTTATAGGGTTCTCTTAGTCTAATTTCATAATTAACCCCGAAAAGGCCAACCACAAGAAAGATAAAGATGTAAAATGGCTAGAAAGATCCCAAAAGTGGTGGGAAAGCTCTAGAAGGATTAGGGCACCCATGGTGGGATCAACGCACCCACGGTGCCCTAATACTATCCTTGGTGCCCCAGTTGAGGCTAAAATGATGGGAAATGACCGAAACAAATTGGGCATGTGGATGAAAAGGTTGGTAATGACAAAATAAAATAAAACAAGATGGCCAAAAGATAGGGGATTAATTAGTACTTTCTTCACTCAAAAAACTTCTAAATAGTAGTATGAGATACGATAAATAATGTCTAAAGTGCATGATTTTGTGACTACAACCATGCTAACATATTGCTTGAATTCATGACCTTAATACACCATACCTTGATACATACTTAAAGACTTTCAACATGTTTTTTCACTTATTAAGGAACTTCTATAATCAAACCAAGGAACAAACATACCGTAGATCATCACGACTTCATTAATTGAAGAACAAGCCTTGTATCTATAAATCTCTACCCTAATAACTATCAAATCCTACACGTGATCAACTTAAAACTGCAATACATACATTCAAATATTATATCTCACCAAGATGCTATCCTATAAAATCAGGTTCTATCCCGATTATACAAACATATAATCCTTCCTTCTTGTTGTAGACCTTCATAACATCATAGTTTAGGGAACCTAGCAATCAAATATATTTCAAGAAATCATCATGATTCAAATGATAAGGAAGTGTCTCCATGAAGCCTAGTGGAGGAACACCATATAACCGGATGAATTCAATAGTACCAAACACTTGTCCTTATGAGACAAGTCACCATACTTTAAGAGTCCAATTCCTTAGTAGTTGTGTCTTCATTTATTCATTATCCAACCTGGTGGTGTTTTTGTGCTGATAGGAGTTCTTGAGATTATTCAACAAAAATAATATTTTATGACCAATAGGCTCATCATGGATAGAATAAGATACTTTAGGTTCTTCCTTTTCTTTCTCAACTTGGTCAGACTTCACATATGCCTTCCTCTCATAGCTATTCTTCCTCCATCTACAATATTTTTTAATATGTCTAACATTTTACAATGAAGCAAACAATATGATTTTTATCTCTAGGGGATTCATGAAAATAGCTAGCAATGTGTTCCTTCTCATGGAATTTATATCAAGTGATGTGTCTTAGATGGTATGAATGATAACTGCTACCATTTCTCTATGGATAATCATTTTTGACTTCCCTTTTACATTAGCTATCTCTATGACCAAAAATGTTGCATGAGTAACAATAACCATTGAACTTACTTGAGAACTTCATTACATTATGATGTCTTATGTCATCCTTGTGAACCTTGATATCCTTCTTAGCTTTAGCAAGTCCTTAACTTGGATCAAGATGATTCTCTTCTTTCTCTATTTCTTCCTTGAATCCCAAACCATATTTGTCACCGAAGACTTTGACAACTCAAAAAATCATCAAGATCATCGGTGCTTTCTCAAGTCTTTGTTACATATTCAACTTGCTTGATGCTATCTCTAGCTTTGATTTTAAGGTATCTAACTCTGTACTTATCTTGCAAAAATCCTCATCTCTAGATTCCAAACTTGTAGTGGTCATATTAAGATGATCTTCAAATTCCTTGTTGATTTATTTAGACTCTTATTCCTCTTTGTTTAGTCTCTTTTCTAGAAAATTGATACGTAGTTCATGCTCCTTAAGTGTTTCTTTCAACATTTGATTCTTCATCTTTTAAAGCTTTATCTCCTCTAGGGAATTTTCATATTCTACCTTGAAGTCAATTTCTTCCTCTTCTTCATTTGAATCATCCTCACTAACTTGGTCTCTGCCCTTTGAACTGCAACCATCTTCCATAGTCATGAGAAATCTATCAAAATTGATCCAACCATATTCACTTTTAGGACAACATGTATCAAGATATGTACTAAGGCCTAATTTATCATCTTCATGAGTATTTTCATCGGTGTATCAATGAAAGCATAGTGATGGGAATGTAAAAATTAAGACATGTCAACCATATATCAAACCCCAATCTCCCCATTATGAGCAAGAGTAATTTCACATATTAAAATAGATTTTCTACGATACTTGTGCTTCAAATAATATCCTTTAAGTGGTTAAAGTTTCTTTAAAATACCTTGTTATGATACCAAGTATTAGAAGTAAAGTGAATGAGAGGGGGATAAATTAGTTATTGAATTTTTTTACTTCATTTATTTAACTTACATACATCATTCAAAGCATCCATTCAATGTACATAATCAATATGAGATTATTAAGTGTGTAACAACCATCCACAAGTACATGAAACAAGGAGAACACACGAACAATAGATATAAAGTGAGAAACCTCAAGGAGAATAAAAACCACTGAAACTTTTCATATATTCTGAACACAAAGGATTTGTTTAGTGAGGCACCAACCCCACAAGGAGAACCAACCCCTAGCTTAGTAGGACACCAACCATACAAGGAGCAAAAACCCCTAGTTTAGTAGAACACTAACTCTACAAGATGACCAAGTACCAATTAACCACCTGAAATGAAGATCACTTGATGTCCTTTATTGCTTCAACAATCGATTGTGAGCACTTTGTTAGGTCCTATTCACTTAAACTCTCTCAAACTTCTCTCTCTCCTTCCTTGCTCACTAATGCACCTTGATATGTTGATTAGGTCAAGTGACTATTATCAAATCACTACCCTAGTTATTTGGATAACTTGCATCCCCATTCTAACTCCGAGGGTTATACATTACAAGTTGTATGCACTTTAGTTATCTCTTTGGCACATTTCCTTGGGGGAAATTTGTGGAACGCTCATACGAACTCCACTCTCTCTTTGCTTCCCATCATCCTTTTCCTTTTCCTCTATTCCATTATCTCCTCACACGCACTCTATATGCATTCACCTTCTTCATAGAATTTCATACACTTACATGCGAGACCTAGAATTGCTTCCCAAAATCGATAAGTCCTTGGCTTACTCACGTGTCTTTCATCCTTTCCACCACACATTATCTTAGTAATAATTACACCTTGACCATACATTTCTTCCTTAGGTATTTCTCCCATTCCTCCTCCATGCATCAATTTTGCATGCACTCTTCCTCTATTTTCCTCCCATGCCTAATCCTTCCATGCACATGCCTTTGCACCTTCTTCTACACCATTATGTGCCATGTGGCATATATCAAACATTGAGTGTGCTACACACAACCAATCAAAGCACCAACAAGGTGCCAAATTTGGACAACAAACCAATGCGTGACACATGGAATAAATGATAAAATTAATCAATAGTTGGCCAATTATTCAACCAATCAACGCATGCCATGTGTTTTGCGTGTCTAATTTGGACTATGGACCTTATGATAGCAATAATTTCTATTCTAGTGCTCGGATCGTCACACACCCGACATTGTTAGAAAGTTTCCGATGTGGGCTACACACTAGACCACTCAAGTTCAAATTTTGATAGGATTTGGTAGGTGAGAAGCTGAAAACATCTTTCACGCCATTAATATGTGATCCAATTTCTTTAACCACCTAGATTTGATTCGATCTACCCTCATTCCTTCTCTAACATGCCAAACAGACATGGAGAGGTGCACTTGAAATATTTATAGGTGGATTTGCAGGCATTTATTATTATTGGTGGTTGAGTTTTCAAATCAGATTCTCCCTCCTATTTTCTCTCATCAATTCATCTATAAATGTAAGAGCTTGGCTCATTGTAAAGGGTTAGACATTTTACATCCTTTAGTGTTTTCTAAGGACTTTGTATCTCTACATTTTGAGTCACAAAATTCTAGATCTGGTTCGGGCATGTAGATATAGCATTCAAACGCCATTGTAATCAACTGTGCATTTTTACAAGCAATATAGGCATCATTTTATGGCTATTTTCTACCTTAAAGTGTCTATATTCTTCTTTCTTTCCTTCCTTTGCATTGTGTGCTTGTTGTGTAACTTTAAAGTTCTTGCAGTTCCATTTTCTTGTTGTGTCTCACAAAATTGATTATGTGAATGCATCTGGTTTATGCTATGCATGCCTAGCCTCCCCCATACTTTCTCCTTCACTTTCACTCAGCAATGATAGTGTTCATCCCGTTTTTTTCGGTGCTATCACCTTCCTTAGATTAGTCTTCCATTTTTTATCCTTCTATCATTGGTCCCTTGGCTTGTCTATCTTAGTTTCCATCTTCAACATTAGGAGTAGTAGTAGCAATAGAAATAGGTAGAGGAACCACCTTCCCATAGGTTTTTTTCTCAAGTGTGCAAGGTCCCACACTTGGAGATAGTCCCATTATTGACTCAAACAACTCATTTCCTCTAGATCTGAGACACGGGTGCAAGTTTAATGACCAAAAGTTTCTGGCACACCCGATGGGACCAACATTGAAAGCTTAAATTTCATTATTGCTAAGGTTGGTGTGTGACTTAGTGATTTCTAGACTTTGGAGGCTTATTCTAACACATATGACGACTCCCAACAAATCAAGATCTATTATTTTCAACACTCATGCCTTTCATGAGAAGAGTACATACAAGGAAAAGTGCAACAACTGAAGAATCTTTCAAGTACCTCCATCTATCTCCAAGGAGAATACATGCCATAACACCCATGCATGCATCTCCATCTCTAACGTGCCACACACATTCCACTCCTCCTCACACAAAAGCAAAACCGCATGCCCTACTATGGCATTACAACCACCTCCTCCTCTGAGGAACTTTGTTATCTTCACTAGTGGAAGCCCTCTCAATCTCAATGCACAACATGATATGCCAATAGCCAAGATCAAGATAACTCTATACTTCACCAAAGAGAATCAAGTTACACTTGTAGAGAGCACATCCAAGACGTATCCAATGTATATTTTGTCTATCCGATCACGCATGATGATGTGTCTATTAGGCTGCTCGCAGATTCATTTAAAGGAAAATTGATCCAATGGTACCGTGGCTTGAGACCTGCATCTATCATGGGACTGGGATGAACTAAGAATAGTCCTATGTAATTATTTTGAAGACAATCTAGATCAGATGTCTTTGGTGGAGCAACTGACTACAACAAAGAGGGCCTAATGTGCAGGTGAATGATTTCAACATCAGATTCTAGAAGACTTGGGATAGAATTCCTCAAGTGGTAAGGCTTATAGCCTAACATGCTTTCTTATATTATCTAAGGGATTTGAATAGTGACATCTCAGTCATGATTCAATCCATGAGAGAGAGAAACCACATACCGCTTACAACATCATAATAATGGAAGAGAACAATCTTATTCAGAAGAAAGTTGGCTCCTAGATGACCAATGCCCTTATTCCCAGAGATGTCTCTAGTGCCTTAGCCTTCTATTTCTCATGTTCCCATATAGAGTGTGCAACTGATTGCATCCACATCATACTCTCCCACATAGAAGAAGGAATATGATGATATGAAGTCCCTGATTAGAAAATTTTCTAATAAAGTCATATCTTTAGAAAAATAATAGGTGCAAACCTTTATAAATAATTCTAATCATACGTATAACCAAAAAAATCAACCTTGGTAGAATCAATATGGAAACCAAAGATATGGTCAAAACCAAAAAATGATAGATGACATGCCAACGCGCACTTACCATTGCAAGTGATTCCTCTTGCATGACCTCTTCCAATGCCCAACACAAGTCAAGCACTTTTCCCTATTTAAAATAACATGGCGTAAGAATCATAATGGTTCTTCCCTTGCAACATGCCTCATATCCAATATCACTATGCTAATATTGCACACATAAGCCTACATGATTCATGCTACTTCTAATTGTGAGCCTTCCATAAGCGCAAGTGAGCCTAAAAATCAAGAAAATCCAGAAGCCCCTTTAGAGGCCAACTTGATATTATCGGTGACAAAGACCACTATGCAATAAATCAAGTTGCAAATGATACAAATAGTCACGTGCCCAGGTTGTTGATAATACAAGGTATAAGAAAAGAATGCTCAAGTATGGCGTGCAAGTCTTATTTCCTACAACATAGACTGATCCTCAAAAGAAAAAGGATGTAACTAAAACATCCAGTAGTAAAGGCACATAGGTTATTACATGTGAAGTTCCTCACAATACTCTTGTTGATGCAGTGCGCACCCTTCTTTGGTGTGTCAAGCCTCCGCGTAAACTAAGGCTCCTTCCTCTCGCACTGAAAAATCAAGAAAAGATGTTGTTGTGCCTCAAATGTATAAGTATCTCGGCATTCCATTCAACATTATGGATCTAGATGAAGAAGAAAAACATAAATGTCACAATGTGGGATTCCCTGACTATTCCATCTTAGCGTGACTTACTGCATGAAGCTCTAGCCCAACTTCAAGCGCACTAATCCAACCATTCAAACACCATGCACTTCTTGTCAAATATCCGCCAAGAAGAGGAGAAGAAAGTAAGTAAGGTTGTCAAAACCCCACCCTTCTATATGTCCTTAATCATAGGAAAACATCTCATCCATAATTGTATGATTGACTCAGGGGCTAGTACTTGTCATGCCTAAGAAAATTATTGATGTCTTAGGTCTGAAGTATAGCCTCTTGAAAAAAGGAGTCTTGTAACTTGATGGTTCAACTATCACCACCCTTGGAATCATCAATAATCTTGAGTTAACCTTTCATGCATGTCCAAGCCTTACCATAACCGAATATGTCTTAAGCATTGCTCTACCTCCTTTGTTTTGCTTTTCTTGTCAAGGGATTTTACTACTAAAGTAGGTGGTTACTTGTCTTCTGATTGGTCCCATATGTTACTAAAGACAAGGTATGGTACCCAATTTACCATACAAGTTGAGCCAATATTTTCCTATCATGTTGAGTCACGTGACCTTTCCCTCCCTAAGCCAATAGCCTAATCCAAGAAGAACAAGTTTTAGTTCTGAAAAATAGCCTCTTCCACCTTCGGTGCTTTAATTTAGTGCTAGATGAGTGGGCGTAAAGGCAAACATAAGTTTGATCCATACAATGAGGATCTTGAAGAATATAAAACTAGGCTTGGTATGTATTGCATCCTAAATAAGAAGTTGTGCTTCCCACACGCACTCAAGAAGAACGAAGAAAACTCTAGTATGTGGAAATTATACTTTGATGGATCTCAAAGTAGGAACGACATGGGCACGGGAGTTATTCATAATGAGAAATCATTCTTTACACATAGATTGAAATTTTCCTATTCCAACAATGTGGCAGAGTATGAAGCACTGGTCCATGGTCTTCTCATTGCAGAGAAGAAACAGATTAAGGCACTACATATTTTTGGGGACACAAAACTGGTCATCAACCAAGTTACAAACAAGTGTGTTGAAAAGAATAAGCTTCTAAAAGATTATAAACATAGTGTTTGGGACCTCCTTGAGAGATTTTATGCTTTGAATTTGTAGGTGGTACCAAGGAGATTAAAAAAGAAGTTGATCAAATGGTTGCGCTTGGCTCATAGTTTTCTTATGTAGAGGAATTTGTCAAAGGAATGTGCAACATGTCAAGATGGTGATTAGGCTATCTAATTATGAGAAAAAAACAACTAACAAGTGTTTGATAGTGATGCACACATCATCCAGTTCATGTAGAATGAAGCTAAGTTCTCATCAAGCATGCATGCTAACTTGTATGACAACCATGGTGAGCAAGTGATCTAGTTAAAGAAAAATAAGTTGCCTAAAGGTCTTGTCACCTTAGAGAAAATATTTAGCCCCGATGATGAGTTCAAGAGTGAAGAAATTTATATATGCACGACACAAGAAGACTAGTCCATTCTAGTTACTATTACATGCGGGAAGGAGTTTCACGCTTAGTAAAGCTTACGTGCATGATGAAAAATAGGCCTTTATATCTCTTTGTCGAAATACAACAACGATATTCTCATGGGAGTATGAAGATCTAAAGGGATTTGATCCAAGTGTTTCTCAACACTCATTGACCTTGATCTTGTCATCAAGCCCATCGACAAAAAGTAGAGGCTAGTCAATCCAAAGATAGAGCCCCTTATGAGGAAAGAGTTGTCTAAATTCATTGAGGTGAAGATACTTTTTCCTATTAATACTCTACTTGGGTCGTAAATTTAGTTCCAGTGTGTAGAAAATAACGGTGAAATCAGACTTTGCATTGATTTCAGATGTGAATAAGGCATCTCATAAAGATCACTATCCTTTTCCTTCTATAGAGTAGATTTTTTGACTATGTGGTGGGAGACACACAGAGATTATCTATGCTAGATGGATATTATGGCCTTCAATTAGATCATGGTCAAGGAAGAAGATCAATAAAAATGGTGTTTATAACCAAGTGGGGAACATATGCATATCAAAAAATGCCCTTTGGTCTTTCAAATGTAGGCACAACCTTTCAGCACACCATGGATATTGCCTTCAAAGGTTACATCAATGAGTTCATCTCAATTTACCTAGATATTACAATCTTTTCAAAGGGGCGCAAATCACATGGCGCACATCTAGAGAAAGTCTTTGAGAGATGCAAAAATTTTGGGGTTTCCTTAACCCTAAGAAGTGCAATTTTTCTATGAAATAGGGTAAGCTTATTGAAACATGTGGTTTCAAAGGATGACATCGCAATCAATCCCGAGCACACTTTAGCCATCTTGAATCTTTCCCTTTCTGATGCATAAGAAAGCCTTGCAGTCCTTTCTTGGTAAAATCAATTTTGTTAGGCTCTTCATTCCTAACTTTACAGGACTAGTAAGGCCCATCACCCTCATGCTCAAAGGAAACAACCTTCAGATGTACAACAAAAGGAAAGGAGAGCTTCAACAAGATCAAGAAAGAGATTACTTGTGTGCCAACACTCATCAACTCGATTACTCAAAGGATTTCATCCTTTATGCTTATGGAACTGATTCAAGTGTTGCTTTTATCCTCACAAAAGAAAATGAACAAGGGTTGGAATATCCAATGGATTTATTTTATCAAACATTGAAGGATTATGAGTTAAAATACAGTCACACAAAGAAACAAGCCTATGCCATCATGTACGCGCTCAATAAATTCAAGAGCATGCTCTCCACAAACCACATCAAGGTATTAGTTTTTCATGCAAGTGTGAGAGACTTCATCATGGGAGTAGAGATCAATGAGAAGAGAGCAAGGTGGGTGACCAAGATCATGGAGTATGATGTGACTATAAAATCCATAAAGCTATTTAGAGGTAGCATGCTCTGCAAGCAACTTATTGAGGATGTGCAAGACAAATTAGATACTTCATTGCTTCTGGATGAAGATTTCCCACACATAGAACCTGAACAAAATGAAGCCCTTGGTGTGCACAACTTATTGAAAAACATGATCACATTCCTTTCTGAGGGAACATACCCTTCTAGTCGGAATAAAGCAAAGAGAAGACATCTAAGGATGTAATCTATCCTTTATGTTTGATTGATGGTTTTATTTTCAAAAGGAATCTTGATGGCATTTGTTAAGATGTATTGATGGTGCACAAACCGAAAAAGTTTTAGGAGAATTTCACAACATATTCTTTGGTGGAAACTTCTATGCCAAAACTACAATGATGAAGATCATAATAACACTATATTTTGGCCTACTCTATTGGCATACTCTATTCACAAAATGTAGAGAATGCAATTTATTTGTAGGAAAGAAGAAATTGGCAATGCTTCCCCTCTAACCAATCCAAGTGGATCAACCTTTTACACAATGGGGTCTTGATTTCATAGGCATGATAAATCCTCCTTTGAGTGATGGGCATAAGTGGGTGCTAATAGCTACGGACTACTTCACAAGATGGAGAGAAGCTGTCGTGCTCAAGGAATCAACCGAGTCGATCATCCTTGACTTTCTCAAAGGTATTGTAACAAGGTTTGGCATTCCTTAAATCATTATCATAGATAATGAAAAATTATTCCTTGGTACAAAAATCACATATTGGTCTCTTAGTCTTGGATATATTTGAAGACTTATTCCAACTATTACCCTCAAGGAAATGGCCTAGTAGAGTAAAAAAATAAGAACCGATCAAAATCATTAAGTGAACAATGAACATCAGCCAAAGATAGTGGCATACAAAGGTCTCACGTGTGCTCTAAGTAGATAGAATCATGATGAAGAAGGAAATAGGTACATCACCTTATAAGTTGGTTTATGGTAAGGAAGCTAGACTCCCCTTATCTCTTGAGTTGCCTTCATTAGAACTTTCCCAACATCTAGAGTTAAGGGCACAGACCAAAGAGAAATCAGAATGATAGAGCTGGTTGAACTTGAGGAATCAAGAAATCTACTATGCTTAAGCTAGAACAACATCAAAAATAAAAAAGAAGTGGTTTGATAGAAAGGCTAGCCACAAGCTTTCAAAGTTGGGGACTTGGTCTCAAAGTGGGATGCGACAGAGCCAAATAGGGTGCCATTCAAAGTTTGATGTGCTTTGGAGTGGCCCATATGATATCAGTTCTTGTAAGGAGGCTAACTCTTTCAAGTTAAATCATATTGATGGAGCTGCGCTATCAATACCATTCAATGGGATCTATCTCAAACACTTCCATTAAGCTTACTGCATCTTTTTGTATATATTAGAGTAGTTTCAATTCCTCCAAGTGTGATGCACACAAATTGTCTTGTTTATACAAAGTTCTTTCTTCCCACATGCTTATTACGTGTGATCATTTGTTACTTCTAGGATACTAGTTATCTTCCAACAGTTTTCATCAGTTTTGTAGAATTGAGAATAGATTCCAAAGCATGTTTTAAAGAGGATTCAAGGGGAGTTATTGAAGTTCTAGATCAAAATGATATGCTCACATAGGAGACTCCATGCCCAATGGATGCTCCAGGCTCCTGATCTCCTTCATCTAGTAGACAAATGGCCCCAAAAGTAGCCAAAACTATTATCAAAATCACTCCCTTAGTTATTTGGAAAACTTACATCCCCATTTTGACTTTGAAGGTTATACATTATAGGTCGCACACACTTGCTTATCTCTTTAGCACATTTCCTTGGTGGAAATTTCTCAAACGCTCATACGTTCTCTCGCTTCTCTTCTTTACTTCCCATCCTCCTTTTCCTTTTCCTCTATTCCATTCTCTCCTTGCATGCACTCTCTACACATTCACCTTCTTTCCAAACTTTCATACACCCCCGCACGTGCACCCTAGATAAGCTTAATCCTTGGCTTACTTGGATCCTTTCTTCCTTGATGCCACACATTATCTTTGTAATAATTGTGACTTGACCATAGTTTCTTCCTTACGTATTTCTCCCATTCCTCCCACATGCATCAATTTTGCATGTGCCCTTCCTCTATTTTCCTCCAAGTGTATCATCCTTCCCCAAGAATGAATTTTCACCTTATTTTGTGATCTTCTATGCCATGTGGCATTTGTAAAATATTGAGTTTGCTACACACAACCAATCAAAGCACGCACGGAAGGTGCCGAATCTTGGACAATGAACCAAGATATGTGACACATGGCATAAATGAAAAAATTAATCAACAATTAAAATTCTTCAGCCAATTCACATGCGCCCTGTGTCTTGCATGTCCAATTTACACATCGAGACCTTCTAATAGTCATAATTTCTACTCCAATTCTCGATCTTTGCACACCCGATCTTGTTAGAAAGTCGCTAACGTGGGCTACACACTAGACCACTCAAGTTTAAATTTTGGTAGGATTTGGTAGGTGAGAAGATGGAAAATATCTTTCATGCCATTAATATGTGATTTGATTACTCTAACCACCTAGATTTGATCTGATCTTCCCTCCTTCCTTCTCCAACATGCCAACATGCCAAATAAAAACATAGAGGTGCTCTCAAAAAAATTACAGAATTTATTCTTTGGTGGTTGAGTTTTCAAATCGGATTTTCCCTCCTTCTCCTCTTTTCTCTCATCGATTCATCTATAAATGTAAGAGCTTGGATCATTGTAAAGGGTTGGACATTTTGGATCCTTTAGTGTTTGTTAAGGACTTTGTATCTCTACATTTTGAGTCGTAGACTTCTAGATTTGGTTTGTGCATGCGAGATATCGGCCGTCAAAATCCATTGTAATCAGAATGTGCATTTATGAAAGCAATAGAACATATCATTTTATGGCTATTATCTACCTTAAGGTGTCTATATTATTCTTTCTTACCTTCCTTCACATGCATGCTTGTTGTGTCACTTTAAAGTTCCTTACAACTCTATTTTATTATTGTGTCTCACGAAATTGATTGTGTGAATGCATCCTTGTGTGTGCTATGCATGCCTAACCTCCCTCCACACTTTTTCCTTATTTTTCACTCAAAACATATAGTTTTCATCCCACTTTTTTGGTGCTATCACATTCCTTAGATTAGTCTTCCATTTTGTTATCCTTCTATCCATGGTCCCTTAGCTTGTCTAGTTTAGTTTCCATCTTCAACATTAGGAGTAACATTAGAAATAGGTAGAGGACCGGCCTTCTTGAGAGGTTTTTCTCAAGAATGCAAGGTCCCACACTTGGAGACAATCCCATTGTTGACTCAAATAACTCGGTTCCTCATAGATTTGAGACACGGGTGTAAGTTTGATGAAAATAGTGACCTTGAAGCTCCTTCTTCTATTCCCTACTTATCTTTTAATACTATTCTCATCTCTTCTCTAGATCCTTTTAACTCTCCACACACGTATCTCTAGCTCTCTCATAACTCTATCCTCAAGCCTATCTCAAATGACCCAATACAACACACCTTAATACATAACTCATTCCAAAAATGAGGTTGGCCAAGACATTTAAGGTTAGTCTTACTAAAATTAAAACACACTCTATACCATCATATAAATCACATTAAGAGACCTTAAATGTTGGAAAAATCCTATCAAACACAAACCAACACTATGTTTCTCAATTAGGCCTAGAAACAAGGTCTTCACTCCAATAGTAGCAACTTCACCTTCACGGGAACAAAAAAATTCATCATGACTCCACATGTTCTTATAACTTCAAAAACATCCTTTAGAATCCCTCAACAAGATCAGGAACTCTACAACCTTATGTTTCACCGTTTTCTTTATGGATTTGTGAAACAAATAAAGTGATTAGCCAAGGAGGAATACCTATTGTGATGGTCAATTAGAGGTTGTACACGAGTTCTAAATTCTTAATCAAATGATGACCGCATGAGCTTCCTTTTGGCCAAGAGGAACTACCGAAATATAAAACAAGAAAAAACAAGAGAGTTAAAAATATATGTTAGTGGGCTTCCTAGAATGTGCTAGATGGGAAGTATGATACTTACTTGATGGATATCAACCCACTATTTAATATAACTTAATGCAAGAGATAACATAAATAAATAAAATCATACTATAGTTGATATGATTTAGGTATCTCATTCAAGTACAATAAGAAAATATAATCTAACAGCTAGATTATGATCGATTTGGAAGTCAGGTAGGTGGTGAGGGTTGGAATAGGTCGAGGTCAAGTTTTAGGTGAGTTTGCATGAGTTGGTGAAAGGTAATAAGTCATAGTCATAGGAAAAATTACAGTCACAAAGACTCGACGTTAGTGAGGTATGACCATACTTGATTACGCGGTTAAGGAGGGATGGTAGAAACTTAATAAACTAGGTTTTGGAGAGTCTCCATGACTACACAGAGAATGGGAGGGGAATGTTTAGGTTAGCAAGGGTGATGGGAATGCTTAGGAGTGTCTAGTGTTGAATATTAGGGAGATAAAAGGGATTTTGGGTGGTTGGATAAATGGATTGAAGGAATATGGGGATGGTGGGGTGCACAGGAAACTAGAAACTAACTCAAAAGAGATAAAGAGACTGATTCTAAATAACTATAGAATGCTGCCAATCAGAGTGTACATAATTTAGAAATAAAATTGAATTGATGGAGGATGACGATGGTTGATTTGTGAAAATGGCTTCTCTGTGCTGTGACAGTGTTTCCCAAAATGTTTTTCGTGAATGCTTGCCTTTGAAATCAGTGTTTGGTTGCTGGTTCAGGGTGTCTAGATGTGCAGGAGTGCTCTGGTGCATGCTTGCATGTAGATCTCTGCTCTCTAAGACTTGAATAATTCATCCAACCCTCAAAAAAGGTTACCAAAATGAATATATGGTAATTGACGATGGTTTAGGGTGATCGACGTCAATTTAGGGTTGATGGACATTAGTTAAGGTGGGAAATCCTAGGTTTACTAAAAATGACAGATCTTGGAAATCTTTTTGGCCAGCTTTGTCTATTCTCCCTGGATCTAAAATGAAATTTTCTCTTAGATAAGTAGGAATGTGGTTAGAGGAAGAATAAGCATGTGATTTTAGGGTTGAACTAAGTCTTAGTTAATTAAGGTAGGTAAGACCAAGTCTTATTTAGTTATGATGAGTGAACATTGAGTCCTATTAAAAGGAAACATGCTAAGAATAGGTTTGTGATGAGGTGTCTAGGTGAGGTGGTGTGAGGTGTCTAGGTGATTAGTTTTAATTAAGGTAATTAAATAATGAATATGGTGAGCATGGGCATTACTTTAATTGTGGTTAATTAAATTAATATCCATGTGGGTAAAGGGGGAAGTGTGACCTAAATTTGGTGTTTCTATTTTTGCCCTTTTTTGTCACATAGCTTGTATTGATAAGTGATGCTGAAAAAAATAGGAAGTGGTTGCCCCATGTGTGGGTGAAGGTGATCCCCTCAAACCAAGCACATATGAGGTGTAATATGGAATCGGTGAGTGGGTTGATAAATGTGTAGTTGGTGGAAGTGAAGGTAGGTGGGGAAGGGTAGTGGTCAACTCGGGTAATAAGTAATAGGCCAAGGTCCCAAAATTGAGTAATGGGTAATGACAATCAAACATATGCACACATATAGATTGCAACATGGTACCAGGTTGAAGAGCTTGTAAACTCTACATCGTCTAAGGTCGATAGGTTTATCCAAACAAGGGTGAAGTGATTTAGGTATCAAGGTATAGGATATCATCTGGAAACACAACGTAGGTTAGGTGTAGGAACATTTAGGTATGTTCCAGTACACTAAAGGTTTGGGTTGGGATAAATGACACAAAAATAGGCAAGGTATGGTTGTTAGGATAAAAAACATGGGTAACAACATCACAAGGTATAATAAATACATAAGGTCAATGGTCACATCAAGTAGGTCAAGTTCAAGCTTAGAGGTCATGACACGTGTAGGCCAAGGTATAGGTAAAATAACAAATCCTAAGATGTAACTAAGGAAATGTAAGGGTAGTGTGGGCTTGTAGGTATGGTTCCATAGGTGTCAGGTGATGAAAGGTGTGTGGGAACTAATGGTTGTAGGTAAAAAGGAAGCTTAGTAAGGGAAAATAACTTTAAGAGTGACCAATGTCTGTTGGTTATATTATGACCGATGTCGGTTGGCTAGGAAAAATATGACCGACGTCGATCAAGTTGATTTGGATTTATAAAATAAAAATTCCATATTTTACGGAATCATTGTTGTGTTGTGACTTTTGAGAAAATGATAGATCCATTTGACCTTTTTGCACCTTTTTGAGAGAGAAGGACAAGGCATTGTACCGGGCTGAGGTGGAGAGTATGAGTTTGTGATAGTTGATAGTAGACGGGTCCATGAGAGTGTGTAGTCGATTGTGATTGGTGGAGGTGAGGTGTGGATTGGGGCATGAAAAGGTAGGAGAGGGTTTGGGTGGGCCACCAGTGTGTGCAATAGCCAAATGTACCACCATGCCGAGCGGAATTGAGATGAGGTGAGATTCGATCCAATTCTACTCTTGTTAGTTGAAATAATTTGTAGAAATTGGTTTGGGTAGAAATGGTTTTGGGTAGGAATTAAATTTGAATATGGAAGTAAAAGTGATGAAATAGGAAGGGTAAGAAGTCCAATGTGGGTTAAATAAGGGTAGGGAGAAAGATATTAGAGGTTTGGGTAGGATAGGATAGGTTTATAGGTTATTATGGTCAAATTTTTGAAAAATAGGGAGGGTTTTGTGTGTTTGGTTGGCGTGATGCGGTGATCGACGTTGGTTAAGGGTGGCTGAAATTGGTCACCTATAGCGATGGTATCATTAAAATATCAGGTGACCGATGCCGCTCATGATGGACCAATGCCAGTCACCGGTGACCGATGCCAATTTTCTTTTGATGAAAAATGTGTTAAGACAGGGTTATGGTGGAGTTAAAGAGAAAGAAAGGTAGTGACGTATAAATGTAAGTGTGTTGAGAATAGGTAGGGTAAAATGTATATATGATATGAATTGAGGGGTGTGAAAGTGGGATGGGGGAAAGGGGTAGGTCATTAGGGTTGTAGGGAAATAAATAATAATAATTTTGGGAATAGGTTAGTTAGGTAAGTGATATGTTAGATATGGTCAAGATTTAATAATGGTGTGGTTTGTTGGGTGCAGGCTAGGGACTAGTTGCGGATGAGAGATAGAGTACCACCTCTATTACTAGTGGTACGAGGGAGTGTGATGACTAATGAGTGGTGTCACATTATAGATTTTGGCTTGATTAGGTCGGATGCTACATGCACATAGTTCGAGAGCCAAGCTTGATGGTTGCACTCATCGATAGATGGGATTCAATGACAAACACATTTCATCTACCGTTGATGGGTGAGATCATAGTCACCCTAGAGGATGTGTACATGATCTTGTAGTTACCAATAGTGGGGACACAATTTTATTCTATTTATTCAAGATGCATCAGAGGAGATGATGTTGATGGTGTTTAGAGAGGGGATGAAGAGATGAGGTTCCATAGCATGAGCCTGAGCTATGGAGATATGTATGTGGCCCATCTTGAGGAGATGAGGTTAGTGGTTCTGATCATGGAGGCAGTGTGTTGTTTTGCGTTGCTAGATGCGGAGGGTGGGAGATTCCCACGGTGCTGATGGGGGTTCTCCATGACATGATGGAGGATAGGACCCATTTTTATTCTGGGACTAACATACTTGGTGCAGTTATATAGGGAGTTATGGGCCTACGGGTAGTTGCGAGAGGTTTAGTTTATGTTGCACCTTTCTTCTCCACTATTGGGCATATGAGTACATTGTATGTGTGCATCCAGTTGGTATGCATTGGCTAGATGTGCATTTGATGGATTTGGTTGAGTTGGATACATGTGTTGGGTGCCTGTTGTTGGAGAGTGCATGGCTGCCAGGGATACTCATGATGTGGCATATTATAGGTGGGTGTTGGAGGGATTATCTAGGGTTGACATCATTTGGAGGCCGTATGTTGGCTTCCCTTCATACAAGTAGATGGTGATGGAGTTGGATAAGTTACAACTACTAAGGTGGATAGAGGCGCCATGCCGGTGAGCATGAGATGATACCCATTGACAGGGTCAGGTGGTAGTTTGGGTTGCCCAGGATGTGCCACCATCATTCCCTCAGTACATGAGAGATGACGTGGAGAGGCCTATGCCTCTACCATAGCCAATGATCTTAACCAGGGTAGTGGACCGATGGATTGATGATTCTAGAGTTACAGATAGGTATAGGCAATGGTGGGAAGTCCAACTATGAGCAACACCACCTAGGCCAGGGTAACTAGACTTGGCTACCCTTACAATTTAGAGGGATACTTTGTAGGGGTAGGTTTCCACTTTATAGGCCCAAATCACAGTATTACAGGGGTAGCTAACATGGTCTGAGGCATAGGTGGCCACATTATAGGCATAGGTGGTGGCTTTATAGGCCCAGATTTCCCATGGACATGCATTCACATATGGTGGAGATGGAGATGGGGATAGGTGGCGCCTTCTAGTGCAGTGCAGAAGTTTGCAAGGACAGTTAGCAGCACTTACACATGCACATATTGTGACCTTATAGGCCAAGTCATAGAAAAGGCAACACCTCAAGCTCCGGGGCATGGCCCCATGGTACATGCATTAGTGGGATAGGGTCCCATGGTATAGAGGAGGGTAGGGTTCACAGGTATAGGGGCCGAGGCCACTAGTAGAAGGCATGGTTCATAGGTATAAGGGCCGAGGCCACTAGTAGTAGGGTAGGGTTCACAGTTCTTTGTGAGACCCATGACATTTCCATGACAGTGTGCAATGGCTAGATTCAGGATGCCCTAATGAGGTCAAGTACTACTAGGATCATTTGACTGTTATCAACAAAGACATCCTTCCATGCGGATTACAGGGTATAGCAGGCCTCGAGTGAGAGGACTAGATCTCACATACATAGTGCAGAGAGTAAATGGGGCTGATGAGAAAATAGACTAGTTCAGGGGGAGGCCACTAGTTCACGGAGGCTAGACCTAGGCCACAAGGCCGCAGAGGAGGGCTAGAACTATACAGGGTGGAGAGATGGTGGTAGGGTGTCGAGCTAGAGGAGAGGAGGAGGAGATAGATGAGACCATCCCTAGACATTAGGTGGGGTGATGATTAGGCACCATATATGTGCATGGTATATATTTTTGTATATTTTTATTTATACTAGCCTGCATGTCAAAGATAGTGAGGATGTACATGAGAGTTTTTTTTTTGATTATTATATCGTCATGCGTGTGAAGATGTTGAGACTATATATGAGAGGCACATGTATTGATTTTTCTTTTGTGCACATATGTATAGACACACAGATTCTAATGATTTATATAGATATGGTGATATTTATGGTATGATGTTGTGATTATGTTGTAAAAATTTAATTGTTATATGCATATGGGTGAAAATCAGGTGGATTATGCATGATGGATCGAGAGTTTAGGCATAATGGAGTCAGGTCGGTTTAGGTATGATGGAGTTAGGTCGGTTTAGGCATGATGGAGTTAGGTCGGTTTAGGCATGATGGAGTCAAGTCGGTTTAGGCATGATGGATTTAGGTCGGTTTAGGCATGATGGAGTTAGGTCGATTTAGGCATGAGTCAGTCGGTTTAGGCATGATGGAGTCAGGTCAGTTTAGGCATGATGGAGTTAGGTCGGTTTAGGCATGATGGAGTAGGTCATTTAGGCATGGTGGAGTCTTGTTTTTAATTTTGATTTAATGTCCAAGTTATTGGTAACATGGGAAATAAATGATGAGTTATATGTATGTTATGGTGTATATTTCTAAAATATTTGATATTATAGAAATGTGAAATGATTGATTAGATGTTTTGATGGTGTGATAAAATGGTAGATATGTATGTGTGGTAAATTTCCAAGATTTGTGAAAAATGGAAACTAATTATGGTAGAATGTTAATAGAAAATATGTGGGGAAATGGGTTAGGGTAAAGAGTGGCTGAGCTAACCTCCAAGGGCCCCATGCTTAGGATGCTCAATGCGAAAAGGGGCCTTAGGCCGATGTAGTTCTCCCATAAGCTAGGGAAGAATATGACGAGGTAGAGGAATGGGTTGGTAGGTTTTAGGCATGATTGAGTTTAGGTGATAGTCATGGTGGAGTTAGGTATAGGCACGATTGAGTCTAGGTCGAAGAAATGGTCAAGTCTTAAGTCTTATGGGTCTTAGGTAATTTAGGCATGGTCAAGTCTTAGGTCAATTAGGCATGGGTATGGTCTTAGGCATGGATAGGATCAAAAGGTAATGAAGAAGGTGAATGGTAAGAGGTGGTAAAAGAGCGCTTAATTGATAAGAACCCTAATGATTCTATCATACCAAATATTGGCTTATGAATGTGAGACCTTAAAAGGCGTTGCATAATGGACTATTCTAAGGGTGAAGAAAGTCACATGATCATGAAATGTCACTGATTGTGGCAAGTCCCTTGAGAAGATAGAATAGTAGGGTGAAAAGGAAATGAGGTGAAAATAGGTGGTTTAGCGTAACTTAGTGTACGACAACATGTTTACCTAGAAAGAAACCCATGATCAAAAATAGGCAAGTCCATGACAAAAAGTTATCATTTTCTTCATTTTTTTTTTTTTTGATAGATTGATCGATGTAGGAAGTCTATATGGGATGAGTATATTATCTCCTTGAGGTCTTCGTGAAGTTGATCGATGTAGGAAAGCTTTTGAAAATTTTATTGTATTTTTGCAATGACTGTATATAGTTGTCCTTCAAGGGATCAGTCTATTTATAGTAGTGAGGTAGAGAGAAGAGATGTTATTTTTGAGGGAGTCATCTTTTTTCTGGAATTTTGACTCAAGGATTTGCATCCTATTTTGTTTTTGGATGTTTAAGTCATGGACAAGACTATAGAGGAAGATTAGGTTCTTGTTTAGAAGACAAAACCATAATACAGAGGTTAACTATGAAAGAGATGGTTTAAAGTGATGAACGAGCATGGGATTCCATCTTTGAAAAAGAAAAAAATTATCCATGAGAATCATTCTATGAGTAGAGCCACGATACTCATATTGAAGATAAGGTTGAAAGGTGACGGGTAATCACATGATTCTTGTTTAGTCATTGATCCTCAAAATGGGTAACATAGAAGGTGAACGATGCTTAAGGGATGAGTGGTCAATAGACAAAAAGTGATATAGGAATTGATTTCAATAATAAAATGGTATAAGATGTAAGGAATTGAGGGGCTCAGGTTTGGGTTTACCTTCAAGTGAAGACAAATGATAAGCACATGATCCATATGCATGAGTAATGATATAGGGTCAAGCCAATTAGGAGAAAATTTTCCTCGTTTACTTTTCTCTTCTTTAGTTACATGTTGATTTTCCTTCGGGATGAGGTCGACAACCTGGAAGGTTTTTCTTGGACACATTTATCGTAGGAACACTTGATACATTTTTGGTAGATTTGGAGATGGTCAAGTGCTTTGAGATGACATTCATCTAACAACTAATTTTTCACTAAACGGTCCTATGGCAAAAATCATCTTCATTGAACATGTCTTGTAGTGAGATGTAGAGAGACAAAATATGGACTTCGAGATGCAAGACAACCTTCAAAGTACCATAGATGAGAGAAAGGTGTGGCAAAGTTGAAGTGTGAATGCTAGTGTGGTAGGCCCATAAGATGAAGGGAATGTGCATATGCCAATCCTTCCCAGTATCGTCAACTAATTTCATAATAATTTTGTTCAAGGTTTTATTGGTTGATTTTTCTTGGCCATTTGTTTGTGGGTAATAAGGTGATGAGAAACTGAGTTGAATGCCAAAAGTGTCACACAAATTTCATAGGGTTTTGTTTTTGAATTTTTTTCATTATTAGTGATGAGACGTGAGGGACACCAAAAGACAAATGATGTGATGGTTGATGAATTCACATATTTTTTTAGCTTTTGTAGAAATGAGGGGAATGGCTTCTACCCATTTAGTGTAGTATTCAATAGCAGTTATAATCCATTGATGGCATTGTGAAGAATGAGGATTGATCTCTGACAAGATCCAAACCCCATTGAGAGAAATGCCAAAGGTATCATGTGACCTATAAGGCATGACTAGGTGTGTGATGAAGATTAGCATGTTGCTGGCATTTCACACAATGTTTGACATAGTCACAACAGTCGTAGTTTAGGGTTGGCCAATAATAGCCAAGGCAAATAATGCGTTTAACGATAGCTAAACCACTAAAGTGGCCTCCAAAAATTCCTTCATGAACTTCCTTGATGGTGTAGGGAATTTTAGAACTTGTAAGGCATCGTAAGAGAATACCGTTGAATCCATACTTATAAAGGAGACCACCCATGATGACATAGCGAGAGACACTTTTAAGAAAACACATATTGTCCATTATGAGTCGAGATCAAAAGGTAGAATGGAAAGGGAAAGGTAGTATGCAAACTACTTATACCAAAGGTCACGTGGGTTATGTGCAATAGTTCTATAGAGTTGATATCTATAAATGAATAGGAAGGTGATTGCAACCTTTGTATTGTGACAAAGATTTTGGAGTCGAAAGTGAAGCGGGTATTTGAGAAGCTAGGTAGGCCATGGTATCCGTAAATTTATTAGTAGAACATGGGGTGGTTTGAAGTTCATAATGGTCAAAGGTAGTCATAATTATGTCGACATGACACTTGTACTTTTGGATTATTTTGTTACAACACTGGTATATACCATTGACTTGGTTTACAACTAGTTGGGAATCACCAAATATATTAATTGATTTAACATCTAGGGATATGGTGGTTTGAAGGCCTAATATGAGTGCTTCATATTCAAGTGATGTTGTTAGTGCAATCAAAATCTAGTTTGAAAGATAAAGGCATAGGCTCACCATCAAGAGGAATGAGGATAACACTTGTACCACCTCCATGTTGACATTTGGAACCATCAAAAATAAGGTCATTTGGTAAGTGGTATCATCCAAAGAGAGGGTAACAATGGATTCATCTAAAAAATAGAAGTTAGAGGGTTGATTTCGAGAGAAGGGTGTGTTTGCGAGATGGTAAGCAATGGTGTTGTCTTTGATGGATTTTTTTATGAATGAATTCAAGGTCAAGTCTGTAAGAAACATGAGCCAATGCGCATCACACTAATGTTGGTAGGGTTTGACATACATGTAATGTAAGGGGTTAGTATTGGTGACGATAAATGTTTTGTGGTTGAGTAGGTAATGACGAAGCTTGGTGGCGACAAAAACTAAGGCTAAGCAGAGTTTTTCGGCATGGGTGTATCTAGTTTCATATTCCAAAAGGGTATGACTTATGTAATAAACCACTTTCTCTCTATGTTCATCGCGATGAGAAAGCATACACCCAGGAATGATCGGTAGAAAAAATATACGGAGTAAAATGGTTGGTCATCCTTAGGAGGAATGAGAACTAGTAGTTGGAGAAGGTATTGTTTTAAGGCATCAAAGGATTTGTGGCATTCATCATCCCATTTGAATGAGACATCCTTTTTAGGAGATGATGAAATGGTTGGCAAGCCGGTCGAAAGCTGCGAGATAAAATGATGAATAGATTATAACTTACCTTGCAAGCTTTGAAGTTGATGGAGATTAGTAGGTGGAGGCATTTCTAGAATAACCTTTACTTTAGCAGTGAATTCTATGCCATGCAAAAAATGACGAAACCAAGAGTTTTCCTGAAAGCATGAAGACACACTTCTTAGGTTGAAGGAGATCACAATACTGATGAGGTGATCAAAGATGACCTTAATAACTCAGTGTTTGCCCGATGTTTAGATTTGGAAAGAAGGTCATCTATGTAATCTTCAATATGCGATGCATGATGTCATGGAATATATAAGTCATGGCTCGTTGATATGTAACAACAATGTTTTTAAGGCCAAAAGGCATGACTCGATAAGTAGAAGGTCCCCAAGGATTGATGAAGAAAGTTTTGTGTTGATCTTCGGAGCGATAAATATTTGATTATAACTCGAGAAACTATCCATGAGTGATAGCATCTCATGGCTAGCGGTGAGATCAACCAATTGGTCAAACACAGTAGAGAAAATCATCTTTAGGGAAAGCGAGTTGAGTTCATGAAAATCCATGCAAATGTGGAGTCCCCCTGTCACTTTTGTGATAGGAACGATATTAGAAATCCACTAGGGATAGTTAATGGGTAGGATGAAGGAAACTAAGAGAAGGTGTTGAATTTCTTCTTTGACCAAAAGAGTAATGCGAGGATGCATTTTCCATGCAGCTTTTGTTTTATGGGTTTGGCATTAGGAATGGTTATGATATTGTGGACCACAATGTTTGGGTCAATATCGGGCATATTAGCATAGGATAAAGAAAAATTGTTGCTATGGTACCAAAGGAAAGAATTAAAATCTTTCTCTTCAACAACATCTAAAGATTGGCCTATCTTTAGAATGTGTGGGTCATCCTGAGTATTAATGTTGATTTCGATAGTCGATTTGTTTAACATGGTTTGCATCTCAGAAGGTAACGACAGTGAATATAAGAATATTCCACACCAAGGTAGGTGAGTATAGACTCATCATCCTAACATTGAATAACGTTAATAGAAGGTGTATCATCATCGATCATGTCAGGATACAAGAAGGGAAGAGAAGAGGGAAGGCCATTGCATGTATAAATAAGAGGTCCCAGGAAATTGTGTTTACGTATTTTTTAGGAGGAATATATTCAGGATCTATGGACTCTGTGTGAAGGTGGTGATGTTGGTGAATGGGATGGAGAAGGTTTTTCTTCCTCAATGAGGTCATCACGGGCCTTCTTTGAAGGTGGTGCGGAAAACCAATGCCACTATGGTCATTGTGTTTACGGGTGGTACAAGAAATGATGGTATGGTGGCCTTGTTCATAAAAACCAAAGCCAAAGCCTTTCCATGTGCAAGATGAAGGAAAGTGTGGGAAAAGTGGTAATTAGTAAGGGATTGGAGGTCAGATGAAAATGGTCATGTTTGGGATGGAGGTTTGGGTGAATAGGTGGTAGTGTTCAAGTACCCCATATGTTAGATTAGTGCAAAGGTGGGGAGGACCATAAGGGAAAACTTTCCTATGTAGTATTCATAACGAGGGTGTTGGTGTAGGTTTCCATACTCTTACGGAGTGAGGAATGTGTCAATATTGTATAGGTGGTACTCCCCTAGAGTGAGGCATTGAAAAAAACCTTATAAGGGATCAATAATCGATATGTGGGTAGCAGGGATAGATGATTCATTAGATGATTGGGTAGGAGGGTATCGGTTGGTTGGAAAGTAGATGGGTCAGCTGTAGAGGCTACGATAGTAGTAGGAATAGAAGAGTTAGATGTGGGAGAGGTGGTGGAAACATTGGTGGATGGGCTCATGGGTGAAGGAGAAGTGGGGGTAGTGGAAAATGCCTTGACTGGTACAAGTACATCGTTGGGTCGGTATAACATGTTACAATTTTTGAATGGTGTCGGTCGATGGGGATGGTATAGTTATGTCCTTCATGTTTGAATTTTACACAATGGTGTAAAGTTTAAGGGACACAACCCATAACATGAATCCAAGGTCTGCCGAGCAATAGGTTATACTAGAACTCTCCCTCTAAGATGTATAATAGTTCTAGGATAGTGCGAGGGCCTACATGAATGTGAAGGATAATGGTGCCAAGGGTGGAGGTGATGGCGTTGTTGAAGGAGCACAACATAATTGGGTTATTATGCATATAATTAGAAGGGATGCACATTTGATTATACACATGGGAGGAGATGATGTTAATGCTAACACCACCATCAATCATGTCACGTTCGTATGTGTATGTTATCGATATAGATGGAAATGAAAAGGGCGTGATCAGGGTCATATGATTAGAGAGGTACAATCTCCTCATCAGAGAAGTTGAGAGAAATGAATCTAGGAGTGGGCATGTGGGTAGAAGAAGGAGATGATTTGGTAAGTGAGGCCATGTGGTGAGGGGTGATAATGGAGGCCACTAGTGTGGGGTCATTGGGTAAAACTTCAATGGATTACAAAACCTCTATAAGGGCTTGTCTATGAGATTCAGAAGTTTGGATGAGATCGTACAAAGACATATTTAGAGGGTATTGATGTAATTATTTTATCATTGTGTGATGGGTGACCCCGCGTCGAGATAGGGTATTTAGGTCCTCGAATGGTGATTTTAGGCAAGTGCAGATGGTATATTGGGCACGGGGTTGGTTGATGGGCTAGTTGCTTTTTCTTTTCCTTTTTCTTTCTGGGCGTAGGTGGTAACTTGAACCATGTTAATCTGAGGGGAGGTGGTAAATGGAGAAGGTGTAGGATGAGTAGTGTAATGACATGATGGGAAAAAACTAATGGTGGGGAAAAACCTTGTGAAGTGAGTTGTGCACACCGACATTTAGGTGGTGATTTGGCCAACTCTCTGATATGGACCATGTTGATCTCAAATTTTGGAGGTGGAAAAAGGGTTGTGGGGGTGGAGATGCAGGTCATTGAAGAAGAAAGGGACAATGATGTGTGGTGATAGGTGAAGGTGGAACATGGTCCTCATCAAGAAGGTCATCATCATCAAAATTTTTTAGGAGGAAAAAGTTGGAGAAGAACGGTCTTTAGAGCCTTATAATTTTCTACATCATGTCCTGACACACGATGATAGACACAAATATTAGTTTCATCAAACCCCTTTAGTTTGGTTTGAGAGGATCATAAGGTTGAAGTGGTGGTAATGTGATGATAGAAGTCTCTAAGAGATTGGTTAAAATATTGGTGTAGGACCTTGCTAATGGATCACAATGGGAAGTGAGTGTGGGTTTGGGTAAAGGTGTGGATGATCATGAGGGAAGAGGATTTATAGAGGGGGACTGGTTGACTATTGGTTAGGTAAGTGGTATTGTATTAGGTTTTGATGGCATTTGATTAGGTAAAGGTGTGGTAGATGAGCTAGTGATGGAAGGTTTTGTTGGGTTTAACTACCTTATTAAAGAGTAGTAGGTTCTTATCTTTGGGTGCACCTTCTTGGGTAAAGGTGACACAAGAGTATGGGATGTAGAAGGGAAATCAGATGGTGGAGGAGGAAAGTTACCCACAGAGACAATTGAGTTGAGGTAGAAGTGGTTGGTAGAGGTTGGGTGGATGGTATGGGTTGAAGTCATATAGGTAAAGTTGGGGTTATAAGTGAATCAAAGTGGAGGTATATGTGGTAAGAAGTGCATAGGTTAGGTGCGAGTGTTTGGTTTTGGGTGAATGAGTGTAACAAAGGCTCGTGATGATGACGTAGGTTGTTTAGCTTTTGAATGGCCTTGGGTAGGAGACTGTTTGATTAGGGTTAATGGATGGGGCCCTAGATGGATGGACGGAAGGGGGAAGGTGACAAAGTCAGTGTGGTAGGTGAGACGGTGTGTATGCGGCCCAGAGGGTTGGGTTTTCATTTTAGGTTGAGGGATAATGTTGGTGTGGGTTTGGGAAGATGTGTCTAAGTATAATTTGATAGGTGGGTCAGTAAGGATTTATGTCGGCATGACACCCAAAGTAGTGATGGGTCTAGATATGGGTGAGGAGATAGGTGTGGGTGGGTTTTAGGTTTGGGAACAATTTTAGTTGTGGGTAGAGGTTTGGATGTAGGGTAGGTGATCCATAAACTTCTACTTTGGAACTCTACGAATCACACAATTATGTTGTTCTACTTTCAACTTTGGAAAATGACAGATTTTCTTGAAAATTAGAGCTTTGTGATTGATTATATAGTGCTATAGAAAGGAAATTGCAGAGAAGGAAATAATTCAAAACTTCAACACCAACAATTTTATCCTGGAAACCTCTAAGGAGGAAAACCAATCGGAAAGGGAAACTGCTCTTTCTTCCCACTTTTATTAGCCTAACATAGACAATTACTGAGACAATAAGTATGAAAAGAAGCAACAATGTAAACCTTCTCTCCAATAACTTTCTTTCTCTCTGTTTCTACACCTTGCTCCTATAATTCCATTCCAAATCATAAAGATCTTGCTCACTGCTCTCATTAAACTCTACTTCTCGATCTCTCTGGATATTTGAATATCATTCTCTTGTTCCTTTCATGAATTTATAGGCCTTCACATGTCCTCAAGACAATGGAGAATGTGAAGGGAAGGCCATGGAAGAAGAGACACGGCCGGGCACTTCAAAATTGCATCCTTTGCGTTCCTATTCTTCTTTTTTCGTTTGAAAGTATCATGATCGCCACCTTGAGAATACTGGTAGTATTAGGACTGCCACCTGGCTAGGTGGTAAGGTAGTTTTTCAGGACCACCACTTTGATGAGCAATGGTTCCTTCCGAGAACCTCTATTTACCTCATTTTTCTCACTTTTCTTGTATCTCCTTCTTGGTGCTTTGATGGAAACCGATGAAGTGGTGTGTTTTTATGGATCCCTCGGATCAAGTAGGGATGATGAAGATTAAGCTATTTCAATTGGAGTGGTTTGTGTTGATCTAGATGATGAAAATACCTTTGGGTAGATCGTGGAAGTATCCTCAAGAAACATTTGCATTTGGGTTGAAAAGGGGAGCCAAAGACGTCCCTAAAGCATGAAATTATCAACATAATCCAAGTGATTGACCAGTCGTGAAAATGGGACTGTTGAAGAAGAAGAAGGAATTGGTTTGGTGGTAATCCTTATATAAAAAATATGTTTATGAGACAGGGAATTGGCTAGCCTCAGACTCAGAGGTAACAAAGCTGAGATCATGTATATGGGGTCTTGGGATGCTGGGGGAGAAATGCCCCAACAAGTAGTGGCATGTTTAAAGAATCTCCCATGGGTAGGAGAGATGGTAGATGGGGTAAGGTAGACTTCTCCCTTAGTGGAGGAGAAGGTGATGATGATTCTCTTGTGGATGGGAGAATTAAAAGTGTTGATTGTTCAATAGGTTGTGAGGTAGGGAGTGAAATGGCATGGGTAAAAAGTGTGGGTTCCTCCATGAGAGTAGGGGGGTATGAGGGGGCTTCTCTATGTGGGTGAAGGAGTAGAAGAGGTATGCTCCTCTGTGGGTAGAGGATATCTTGTGCAAAAATTTCCTTAATAGACGAAATAGGTGGGATTTGAGGAACGACCGCATATGATATCAAAAACCGTGTGGACTTCATGGACATTGTTGTCACTAGAAGAAGGTTCACTATTTTGATTAGATGATGATTTATGATTAGGGAACAACTATTTAAAGATGCAAAAATTTTTATTTTTGGTGTGTTTGAGTTGTCCACAACGAGGTCTCCATTATCTATCATCTCTTGGACAATGTTCTTAAAGGTGATGCAATTACCGTCACTATGGCCTTTAACACGATGATGGATAATTATAGAGTCGTGTTCTTTATACCATGTAGGCATAGGAAAGCATAACAAGATCAAAAAATGTATGAGGTTTTATGGGATGAAGTGTAATGGCTCCAACTTTAAGAAGCTTTTCCAATACTGAAGAATAGGGCTCTCAATCAAGTGTACTTCATTGTTTCAGCTAGAGCTAAAAGGCCTAGACGGGGAAAGATTGGAAGAAGGTTGGGCTTGATTAGAAGGATGAGATGGTCCTACCTTGAGGACTACCATGTTGGTAGATCCTTTGGGATTTGAATAGTTATTTTGAGGTTTTGAAGATGAAGAAGAATCATTTTATTTGAATGGGGAATTCTTGTTTCATAATTGGATTTTCTTTTCTTCAATGGTGTGAATTTCCATCTTTTGTGCCATGGTGAATGCTTCGTCAAAGGTTCAAAAGGTTTGTACTTGCAGAGTTGGTGAGATGTTTCTGGCATAAGATCTAATGAACAACTCAATAAGTTCAATCTGAGGTAGCTGGAATGTTAATTGGTTGATAATACTCACGCCGAGCAATGAAATCTACAATAGATTTTTCTTCATACTTGTGGGTTGAATAGAGATGGTCATGGTGACTTTCTTGATAACATTGATTGAAAAATGGTCTAAGAAAGATTGGGCTACTTGATTAAAGGAATAAATGGAATGTCTAGGTAGTCCACTATACCAATCCAATGTTGGTCCTATCAAGGACATTGGGAAGGTTCATAGGAGCAAAGTGTCATCATGGGTGATTAGGTAGCACCCATGTTTGAATGACCGCAAGTGTTGTTGCGGGTCTTCTTTACTGTTGAAGCAATTGAATTTAGGCATTTCCCAATGCACAGGTAGGGATGAATGGGAATAGATGGATGGATAGGATCGTTACATATTTCATCATAAGTTAAAGAATTATGGGAGCTAGAAACAAATGCTTCTAAGGTTTGCATCTTTTCCATCATCATTTTAATGAGGTCATTGGTGGGTTGTGAGGAATGGGTGCTCCCATAGTAAAGGGAGGTTGATGATAATGAGTGTATGTTGTAGATGGAATCCCAAATATGAGTGTGTAGAATATGAAAATGTGAAGGGCATAGATATAGGTGGAATGTACCTAATAAGTGACAAATGAGATTGGGGGTTATTGTGATGTAAGTAAATAGGTGGGGGTGGTCAAAACTCTCGTGGTAATGGGTGGTAGAGATTGAGGGTAGAAAGAAGAAATTTTTTGAAAGGGGTGTGCATTATCGACACTAGAGGTGGTTGTGATGGCATTGGTACATATGAGGAAAAGGGGGCAAATGAGGATATGCTCAAGGTAGTTGGTGAAGGCACAATTGACGTCATAGGTGCAATAGACATTGTTGGGGTAGAAATTATGGCAAAGGTGGAACCTAATTGAGAGAACATAGGGGGTGATACGGATGAGGGAAGCACTGAACTAGTGGTAGCTGACGTGGAAATGGATGTGAGGGTAGGAGGGATAGATACAAGATGTCATATATTAATATCCCGAGGAGTCCCAGGTACATGAGTGGGTGAGATAGTATTACAAGGTAGTGGGATTCTGATCAAGGAGTCTTTGCAAACTCCTCATCGCCAGTAGCGATGGGGGTAGGATGATTCAGATCCATAGGTGACAGGATGGATGGCAATGATGGACTAGGTGGGAGTGGTTGATGGCTGGTGTGAAATACAAGGGTGTTAGTTTGGCTACGAGTCAACACCATGTGAATTAGTGTTGACCTGGTAAAACTGTATTCTGTAAATGACATAGAAAACAACAAAAGAAGAGAAGGACAAAGTCCAGGGGGGAAATCTAGTCAGTGCTTTGATTAAAAATCAAACACAAAAACTGACAATGGTCAATATGACTGATTCCTATTACAGGAGAGCCAATGATGGTTATGATAACTAGTACTAGTCACTATGGAAAGTACCAATTTCAACAAATGAAATAAAATTGATGAGTAAAAGCTAGGAAATTGTACCGATAGATATATACAAAGTTGAGGGATATGATGGTGTTTTAAGGACCAAAAGTAGAAAAGAATAGGCGATGAAGGCTATTTTAGGTAAAATAACCAAAATAACTAGAAGCTAATACTAGTTAGGTAAATAAATGATGGTCAGATGTAAACCAACAATGGTCACTGGACCGACGCTGATTACTGTGAAATGAGAGGAAATGAGGAAAAATGGATGTTTGTAAATTAAAACTAGATAAAGGATCAACCTAGAAGTTTGAGAATGACTAGATAAGGTCCCGACACACTCAGAAATAACTAGAATACTCCAGCTATGATGGGGAGTGTGAAAGGAAGAATAAAAATGAAGAATCGTAACTCACAACTCAAAACACAAGTCAAGAACAAAGCTAAGAAAAACACGTAATCCTAAAAGTGAATTTATGTTTGTTTTAGCTTATGCTATTAAGACTGACTTATGAATTTACAATAGATTTTTTGGTTGGGAAGGCATCCTACAAAGAAGGAGATCTAAAGGTGAGGTTTCAGGTTATGTTATGGTGGGGGTGGTCCTTTCTTCGAGTTATGACTAGATAGAGAAACTAGCTTGCCGGGTGCCTACTGTCAATCCTTTGATAGTGTGATCGTTGAAAACTTATTTTGGGTAAGATGTGTTTTTAAGAAGATGTGTAAATTCCAATTTGTATAGATTGGAAAAGAGAGAGAAGAGAGAATGTGCTTTCTACAATTCAGTTGTGTCAACCATTAGCTGTCCATGACTTCCAGTGTATAGGTTGCCCTCAATTTTAATGTGAGATATAATGCAACAAATCAGAATGTCATGTAAATGTTTTAAACCCAAATCAAAATGTGATATTCAATGTAGTAAGTGATGAATAGGAAGAGGGATGATCTTTCACTAATGCAATGCTAATGAAAGAAAGATGTATTCTTTTTAAAGCACCAAAAAAATGATTGCTTTTAGATAATGGAAGAAGTGGAAGATTACAGAGAAGAAAATTAATGTGGAAGATTTTCAAAAGGGAAAAAACACACAACTTTCACCTAAGAATGAATAAAATGCAAAATAACCCTTGATGGGTCCCACCAGTGCATGCCAAAATGTTTCACCATTTTCTTTATGGATTTGATGAAATAGATAAGGTGATGGGCCAAAGAGGAATACATGTTGTGATGGTCGAGTTGGAGGTTATACGCATGTTCTGACTTCTTGATCAAATGTTGACTATGGAGCTTCCTTTTGGCTAGGAGGAACTACCTGAAATACAAAACAAGACCACAAAAGAGAGTTAAACAATATATGTTAGTGGGCTTCCTAACATGTGCTAGATCCGGGAAGTATGATACTTCCTTGATGGCTATCAACCCACTATTTAATACAACTTAATGCAAGAGATAACATAAATAAATAAAATCCTACTATAGTTGATATGATTTAGGTATCTCATTCAAGTACAATAAGAAAATCTAATCTAATAGGCTAGGTTATGATCAGATCTAGAAGTTGGGTAGGTGGTTGAGGTGTTGGAATAGGTCAGGGTCAAGTTCTGGGTGAGTTTGGGTGAGTTGGTGAAAGGTATTAGGTCATAGTCATAGGTAGAATTACTAGTCATAAAATATTGACATCGGTGAGGTATGATTGATGATGGTTAAGAGGGAACTGATGATGGTTAAGGCGGGATGGTAGAAACTCAATAAACTAGGTTTTGGAGAGTCTTCGTGACTACACAAAGAATGGGAGGGGAATTTTTAGGTTAGCAAGGGTGATGGGAATGCTCAGGAGCATCTAGGGTCGAATATGGGGAGATAATAGGGATAGTGGGTGGTTGGATAAATGGATTAAAGGAATATGGGGTTGGTGGGGTACACAGAAATTGGAAACTAACTCAAAAGATATTAAGAGGCTGATTCTAAATAACTGTAGAATGCTACAGATCAGAGTGTACTTACTTTAGAAAGAAGATTGAATGGATGGAGGATGGAGATGATTAATGTGAAAATGGTTGCTTCGTGCCACGGAAGTGTTTCTCGAATGTTGTCATGAATGCTTTCCTTTCAGATCAGTGCTTGGTTGTTGGTTTAGGGTGTTTGGATGTGCAGGAGTGCTTTGGTGCGTGCTTGTATGTAGATCTCTTCTCCAAGACTTGAATAATTCTTCCAACCTCTCAAACAAGGTTACCAAAATGAATATATGGTAACTAACAATGGTTTAGGGTGACCGACAGTTGGTTTAGGTTGACCGACATCGGTTAAGGTGGGAAATCCTAGGTTTACTAAAAATGACAGATCTTGGAAATCTTTTTGGCCAGCTCTGTCTATTCTCCCGGATCAAAATAGAATGTTACGCTTAGATAAGCGGGAATGTGGTTAGAGGAAGAATAGGCATGTGATTTTAGGGTTGAACTAAGTCTTAGTTAATTAAGGTAGGTATTACTAAGTCTTAGTTAGTTATGGTGAGTGGATATTGAGTCCTAGTAAAAGGGAAACATGCTAAGAATAGGTTTGTGATGAGGTGTCTAGGTGAGGTGGAAATAATTTTAATTAATGTATTTAAATAATGAATATGGTGAGTATGGGAGTTACTTTAATTTTGGTTAATTAAATTAATATCCATGTGGGTAAAGGGGGAATGTGACCTAAATTTGGTGTCTACACCTTCATCTTCACCATGGTACACTCCAAAATTCAAGCTCACCCGATTAGGTCTAAAGCACCTAATTTTCAATCTAAAAGGAAAAACTAGTTCACACCTTTAAATATTTACCAAGGCTCATGTAGCATATCAATTGAAATATATCATCATCAAGCACTTGAAATAACTCATGAAAACCACCAAATAATCACACAAGACCCCAAAATGCATGCATCTCTGAAACTGCTCAATAGGTCTCAAGAACTAATCTTGACATAACTGATCTCTAATACCTAAAAATATAGTTCTAGGAACCACCAACACTTGGAACACATCAATGTAAACCTGATACACCTCCTCAAACACTTACAATCATATGTCATATGGATAAAACAAAACTAGCATACATGTTCCAAGTCATTTTCTTGACAAGCCTAATAGGGTTGATTAGGCCATTAGGGTTTCAACATAACATCACCTTATATGATCACACCAAGAGCCCTATAAAATTCCACCATAACTCTACCAACTATACATGCCCATAAAATTCTTCTATCAACATGCAAAACATCACCAACTCCTTTGGATCACCATGACTCGGTTTTAACCCTCTTTAGCCTTTAAAAGGAGGTCATCTTGTGAGAGTGATTACACCAATTACTTTCACTGAAATTAGTAAAGAAAATTTCATGAGCACTTGGAAAAAATCCCAAGGTATCGGAATAATTTGTTTTACATTATGACTCCTGCAACACATGCCTCTATATGTAAAGCTCCACAAAACTAGGGGCTTTCTATACTTTAATAAAGCATACTTAGAATACAAAAATGTCACTAACAGGAGCTCAAAAGAGACCTATACATCCTTTATTCATCTCATTAGCCTTCCCAATTCATTTCATGCCCATACACTTCATATTTTCTCTATCACTCTAGAACTAGGGTTTTAGGGAGGGCTTTGACCAACTATGCTTCTTAAAAATCGTTTATAAGTTATAGGGTATCATTTAACCTCATTCCAAATGAAAAATAATCTTGAATCCATGCCTCAACAATGATGAATGGATTAGGTCCCCATGAAAATATTTCACATGCAAGTGAGCACTCCAAACTTGACGCTCAAGTAGGAAATGAATGTTTTGTGAGCTCGATAGAGCCACAAATAAGTTTTCAAGAAATTCCTTCATTCATGCTAACTTGAAACATTACATACACCTCTAATAAATCCTTATTCATGATATCCAATTCTCATTTATGCCTACAAAAATATGTAAATATCCATGCACCATGGTTTTCCCCGCCTTTCTTTCCTTGTCTTTAATGTTTTTGCTTCAAAGGACCTTAAAACTGCATTATTATCTTAAAACATGGCCTGGACATCATATAAACCTGATATAAAACCTCAAAACACCTTACACATTCCCAAATAGGACTTCCCTACTTCATACTTCATGCAACCATGCCATATGTTGTGTATTAGGTCTAGGACTAGGCCTAGAATGACATGGTTCAACACATAACTAACACAAAATGACATGTTCACCATCATGCAGATCCTCATACACCTTTGAAACACTTCTATGAACATGTTTGACCATCTAGAAAATTTGGACTGCATTTGGATCTCACATGGTGACCATATTAGCTTTAATCATGCACCAAGAACATGCATACACACCTAAACACCATGCCTCTTCACCACAATACCAATCAACCTTCATCTTATTTGATGAATGACACCTCATGCTAACTCCTATGTCACCTAGACTCCCTTTGACATCAATGTTACTTGACATCAATGAAAACATATGATACAATGTCCAACACCTTTATGCATGAATCATGATGAGCATATGATGTATATTATTGGTTAATATATTACGTGTAAGAGCATTATGACTAATAATAAGTACTCAAATATCTCTTGACTATGAATAATAATATTTTTATGTTATGATTATGTGAATTTATATTCTCCATGTAGTATGTTTGTATATTATGATAACCATGAGTGCAGGAGCTACATCTTGATTACCAACACGATAAGGAACCCGATAGGTTTGCTCACACATCAAGTGCACATTTAGACCTCTATTTATGTGAAGGGATAGTGTTCCAAACTATGTTGTGCTAAAAACCTAGACTACGACATCACATTTTGGTTCTATTTTTGGGACCTTCTTTAATTTAGACTCTCAAGAGGTGGTGTGCACACATTATGTTTCATCTCTCATTGGAGAATATTGAGCGTTGGATACACAAGGGATAAGAAGATTTCAAACTAAGATATAACACAAGTGATAATTTTAATCCATGTAAATGTGTTGAGGACAATATTTATGATGCGCTTTATGAGACACTCTTTAGTTTCTTTCCTCGGGAGTTATATGATTGGTTAGTAATGTATGCACAAAATAGAGGGAGTAGGCTAGGATAGAGACACATACGTACCTAGGACAAGTATCAATCATTAGCTGATTTGGAAAATTCATGGACACACATAGTAGATCACTCGTGGGAAGGTGTTTTGAGGAAATATAATTTATAGTACGTGATATCAACTTATTCATGTCTAGAAGAGGCTAAATTCTAGTTTCTTCGGGAACCCAGAGGATCATATTTAAGTGCACTTCCACTTTTCATTACGATATTGATGATTAAAATTGGACTTCAATATATAAAATGGCTAGCTAAAACATTTCCATGTGTAAGGACAAGGAAAGGAGTTGAAAAGGATTGTGATGGGCCAAATGGAAATGGAGAGAGAAAAATACTACATATATACAATAATGCACAAAAATGGCAGTTGAAGAGATGTTGAGAAAAAGAGGAATAGGGCCAGGAAGAAGTAATGAGAACCATTAGGAAAGTGAGATATAGGACTATATCCCTATAATTTTGGGAAAGCACAAAAGGATCCCCTCGGCATCTGGTGAAAGTGAGTCTAAAGAAGATTTGGGAGAAATTGGCACATCTTTGGACCAACGTGGACCCTTAGCCCTTGTGCATGGTACTCAAGATTCATAAGTTCATATATAATATTATCATTATGAGGGTGAAAATGTGTTTAGAATGAGGATCACCACCTTAGGAAGGTGACACATGTAGAAGTGTGTTAGTGTCCATTCAAGAAACATGAAAGATAAAAAATCACACATGGAATTAATCTTTGTTGCTCAATATGATATGATAACGGTCAATGAACTTTGTTTGGAATTATATAATAGGAACAACAACAATAAAAGTGTTTTTGCGTGATACTATCCTGAAAGTAGTAATATAAGCACAACACAGTAACAAATTGTGGACACATAGACTAGTTCTACCATATGAACTCATAAAAGAGTTCCAACAATAAGGGACTCAATAGGATATGGTACTCCCCTGAGTGGAGGAAATCCTGGTGGAGGTTCTAGGGTCAAGATCTAGTCCTAATCTAGGATAAGGAAATATCCCTCCATAACAACCTCATATTTTCTATGAAATGTCACTCCACTTTCCTAAGTACAGAGGAGTACAGAATGTAAATGAACATGTGCACAAATGTGAGCTTCTATGGAGAGCCAAGAGTCTCACCACTTCATATAGAAAGGCCAATTGATTTTTAACTACATTATAAGACCGCCCACATAGTTAGTAAAAAAGTATGATCCACACCAAACAATAGTGGATTACAACACTTTAGGAACCTCTTCTTATAAGATCTCCATATCAACAAGTTTGAATAATAGAGCATCAAAACACTAAAGGACATTAAGCAAGGACTTTCTGAAAGTGTCCGATAATATGATGCATAGTTCAAAACTCTATTGTTAAAGATTTCATATGATATCCCAAAAACATGTGAAATGGTTTGTAGGTGGACTATTGACACCTTTCATGAGGGCACTATCACACAAGACATTTACAAATCCATGCAAAGAACTAGAGGAACCCTACTGCAGAAGTAGTTGATAGTGTAGACACTTTGGTGAGCCCATTTTTAGAATCACAGATCATAGATATGGCCACCCAGTTTGAGAATATATCTGCTAGCTCAACACATGACACTCAAAGTGAAAACTGGTGCACCTATTGTGAAGTAGAGGGACATACTAAAAATATTTTTCCATGCAATAATGCACACACTCTACTATTGACTTGTGAGATATGCCATTAGGACCATGATGTATGTGAATGCCCACTCAGAAACGTTCTCGCACAAAAGAATATATCAAGCTACTACAATATTTTCAATGTGCACACATATGATACAACTCAATGTCATTTGATTGATCACATCCATGAAGCATGTGAGACCAAGATGCACCAGACTAGTGCCGAGGGAAACTTATAAGTGTGTGAAGGTAAAAATAATGGTGTTGGTCATAACTGAAATGAAGGCTACAAAGGAGGCTATTGAAGTAGAGGTCATGGTGGTTGTGGAGGGAGATTTATCCATGTCACTTGTTACTCTTGTGGATTACCAGATCATTACTAGTGTAAGTGCCCGAAGAATTTGTCTTGTATGTGTATTGCAGAAAGAGGTATAATGTGGAAGATCATCCAAATTTATATGAACACATGTGAAAGAATAGAAAGGAGAGGGGAAATAAAATGATACAAGTTGAGAAAACCGGGAAAGGATAGTGGAAGCCTAAGGAGTAGGGAAAGTAGCTAAGAAATAACCATTATTGGTCACCACACACAGAGGCTTCACACACATGGGAAAAGGTGAGAACCAAACCACTCATCGATGAGAAGAGATTGTACAACTGAATAAGTCTCCTAATGCAGGTCATTAAAAGAGGATTTTCAAGAAATCATGAGCCTGATTAGGGATTTACAGAGGTAGATATAATGCTTAAGAGAAAAAGCGTGGGATAGGGAGCACGTGAAACATAAAAATTTACCGATATGGATGTTGTTGAACTCGGGAAGTATGTAGGATGCTTAGACAAGAGAACACCATACCCTTGTTAGGCGGGTGGTTGTGTGAAAAGGTTCCACGCATGGAAAAGGAAAGGGATAGGAAAATATTACATGTGAATCTACCACCACAAAACCATGAATATGATAAGGAGATCACCTTGGATGTAGTTATTGATGGTTAGATGGTGAGTAACATCCTGATTGACATTGGCGCAGAGGTAAATGTGCTTACTTTGGATGCATGGAACATGATGGGTAAGATACCACTACAAATTTATTCTAATGTGCTATATATGGATAATAAGACAAGGGAATTTCCCATTGGGGTCCTAAAGGATGTAAGCATCACTATACAAGGGGCTAAGTTTAAAGGTGATTTTGAGGTGTTAGAATTAGTAGAGGAATATAATTTCCTTATAGTTCTTGAGTGAACTTGGTGGTATACAAACAATGTAGATTTTTGCTTTAATAAGTGTTATATTAGTTTTGAGAATGAGGATGAGTGTGTAGTAATTATGATGGATGGTACTTGAATCACACCATAAATAGATAAGTAAGGAAGAATATATAATCAGATATATGCATAGACTATGCACAATCTAGAATAGATCAAGCCTACGAAAAGGAAGGGGTGCTCAAATGGGAAGATGCACATTCGATCAATGACACTACTAGCATTGTATGTGATAATTGGGTACATGGAACTTATGAGATGGTTATCTGTGAATGTCATGGATGAGTAACCAAAGTGATCAGACCACAAAAATTTAGGTGTTTAGGAAGGACTTGGCTTCTAAGGTATACCTTTGGAGAGGATAAGCCTGAAGTATTCTTATGCGCTATAAAAGAACAATTGTGTGATTAATGAAATATAAGGAATATGTTGGTATATTCTCTAAGATAAAAAAAAAGGTTATGAGCCACCCACAAGGATGATTTACTAAGATGGCGTGAGATCAACCTTGCATGTGCTTAACTAGGTTTGGTAAGAATACTCTTCTATTGAAGATATTGACTTATGATGGAAAGGAATCTCCTAGAACTCATGTATATAATTGTGAGAAGATATGGCTTGAAGGTCTTGATGTGATACCACCTTTCTTGTGGTTCAAAAATTTCTATTCAATCTTGTGTGGGTGTGCACGCATGCATGGTATATACATGTTGAGATGAAGCATGATACTACCAATTGGAAAGACTTGACATCATGTATCGTACATGTCTTTAATTACTTTTCATCTAATCCTCATGTGCATGAGGCCTTGTAGTTGATGAAGTGCATCACTTTGGAGGATAACACAAAGGAAGAATAAATTATGACTTAGTTGTATGATAATACAATTCTAGATGGGTGTGCCAATGAACACACATGGTTAGAATATGATGAGGATCTCTTTAAGTGCACATGGAAGGAAAAAAATAAGAAGGCAATCTAGTGTACCTCATTTATGATGAAGAGGTTGAAGACTTAAACATATAACACATATTGGGTGAGCGTGGGGTCTTGGATAAGGCCGATGAGTAGGCATGCATGTAGCACTTACTGTTAAAGAAAAATAAAGTAAATAATGGGTTAGATGATGCACCAAAGGAAGCAATCATTGGTGAAAATTGGTCGGAGGCCAAAGTTTCAAAGATTATGGATCTTTGTGTGAATTTTAGGATGTCTTTCCTAGGGTATACCATGAGATAAAATGTGTCCATCCTTCATCAGAAGAGATGAAGATAAATCTAAAAGAAGGCGTGTGACTAGTTCGCAAGAGAATATACATAATGAATCCAAATTTTTGTGTCAAAGTAAAATATGCGATTGAAAAAATGTTAAAGGATGGTATTATAGAGCTAGCCATTGAATAATATGAATGGATCAACCCCATGGTTATAAATCTAAATAAAGATGTCAAATCAAAATTTGTGTGGACTACAAAGTATTAAAAGCTTCTTGTGTTATTGATCCATTCCCTACACCATTTACTAAAGAAATACTTTAGGGTGTAGTAGGGAAAAAAATATACTCATTCATAGATGGGTTATCCAAATACCATCAAGTTTGGATTGCACACAAAGATAAGGGCAAGACTACATTTGCTACAGAATGGGGTTTCTTTGCTTATACAATCATGCCTTTTAGACTCAAGAATGCACCAATAGTGTTTTCACACATTGTTGTACAAGCTTTTGAGGATTTCATCCATGTTTTCCTTCAGGTATATTTGGATGATTGGATCTTGTATGGATTAGTTAAGGATCATTGTGCCTATTTGAGGTTAATGTTTTAACGATGTAGAAAAATCAGTATACCCTTGAATATAAAGAAGTGCATCTTTTCCACACCATTTGGGACATTTTGAGGCATATTATATGCAAGGAGAGTTTTCTAGTTGATCTAGCAAAGATAGTAGTTATTTTTAGATTGGAAGAGCCCACTAACTAAATAGAGGAGCGTGGATTCTTAGGTCATACAAGATACTACAAAAAAATTATCAAGGGAAATACAAAGATAGTTACGCCACTGGAAGAGATCTTGAAGGATAAAGATAAGTTCTATTGGAAGGATGCATAATAATAGGATTTTGAGCAATTTAAGGAAAGATTAACCATCATTCCTACCCTTCCCTCCTACATGGAAATTTCCCTTTCATGTCTATGTGGATGCTTGAGGGACTATGATTAGATCTATATTAGTACAACCTAGAGATGGAAATATTGATCATTCCATTTGTTTTTCAAATAGGAATAAAAATTTGTGGAAAAAAATTATACATCTAATTAGCATGAGGATTTTCCATGGTGTAAGTGCTTCATAAGTTCAAGCAATATCTTTTGGAAAATCATTTTATATTTTATACTAACCATATGGAATTTAAGTACTTGGTTAATAAGCATGTGGTACAAGGTCACATTTGCAGATGGATCCTATTGTTATTCTAGGTGTTTGAATTTTCATTTTCACAATAAGTGAAACCTAGTAAAAGAAATCTAGGAATTGACCACTTACATTTGCACATCAATTATAGTGAAGATACGTAAATATTGAAGATACCATGTCGATTGTGCCTAGTTTTTCAGCTTACATTGTGTGATGTTAGACCGCAAGGACATAGCAATATTTTTGTGCATGGGTATTGCTTCATATCATCCACATAACATTTTGAGAAATGGGTTATATATTTTGTTGATCAATCAAGTATTACAATGGAACCAACAAATGATTTATCCAATCCAAAGGGATAAATACTATAGACAAGACATAATTATCTATAAGCATTGTGCCTTATTAGCTAGTTGGGGGAGACATTTTCAAAATGGGCCATGATGAAGTAATGCACAGATGTGTCTTGGATCATGAATGATTGCTAATTATAGAAGAGGCATGTGGTGGTATTTCCGGAGGACACTATGAGCATTGTGCAGAAGAAGCCACCATGCACAAGATACTTCTAGCTGGACTATGGTGGGAAACACTATATAAGGATATCAAGGAATTTTTTGAGGCATGTGACCATTTTCAGATGAGTGGAAAGCTAGGAAAAAGAGATGAGATACTGTTGCACCCCATATCATCCACATAACCTTTTGAGAAATGGGCCATATATTTTTGGATCAATTGTGCTAGCTACACGATGAACCAACAAATGATTTATCATTACTTATACAAATTATTTGACCAAGTTAGATGGGATACAGAGGTTGAACCCACAAAGGACCTGTACAAATTCTATAGTTGTGCACTTTCTATGGGAGAATATTATAAGCAAATATGGTTTCCCATTAAGCCTCACTAGTGATAGGGGTACTCATTTCCTAAATGAGACCATCAAGATATTGTTAGCAGAATTTATGGTGGCACACCACAAGACAAATCCTTATCACCCACCGGCTAATAGAACAACAATAGAGGCCTTTAAAAAATCTTGAGCCAAACGTTGACTAAGATATGTGATGTAGGAAGGAAGGATTGGGATGATAAAGTTTTAGTTGTACTTTGGTGTACAAAACTACCTATAAGAGGTTGAATAAAGCCACACCATTTTAGTTGGTGTTTGGTGCGGAAGCAGATGTTGCCCATGGAATTCATGTTACCATCACTACACATTCATGTATAAGAGGACTCACATATGAGAACACATATAAGGGTTAGTGAAATTGGATGAACAACACACCATTGCGAGATGGAGCCAAAATAAAGAGAAGGAAAGGAAAAGACTTGACACGATAGGATAACTTAGATTTTCTTGATATATTCAGAGAAGAAGTATTTTTTAGCTAGTGGATTAGTGTTTCTCTATGATTCTAAGTTTTCACACCACCTAGGAAAATTGAAAGTGCATTGGTTGGGAGCATTCAAAGTAACCAAGATTTTGGAGACATGTGCATGTTAGTTACACACGCGTTTGATGACACAATGTTTCTTGGTTACTTCAATGAGAGTATGATGAATCCCTACTATAAATAATATTCATTTAAGTTATGTTTTTAATAAGGTAAAATCAAATGCCATTTAGATTACATTTTATATTTCAACATTGTTCTTTTGGTTTTATAATAAGCACGTTCAAGTACAATAGCTGATATATTTATCGAGGTATGATCCGCAAAGGACTACACCTAATTTTAGTGTGGGGTAGAAAGTAAAAGCAATGGTTGAATGTTTACGTTGGAAAATGGAAGAATGGTGCTAATGGTAGATTGTTTTTCTCATTGGTGTATAAGGAAACTTGGTGGGATGAAAACATGTGGAATAGCTCATATGATAACGCAAGGTAAGAATCATAGGGAGAAATCTACTAGGTATGTGGCATAGAGGAAGAAAAGGTGCTATGTATAAGGGTGCATGCAAGGGGAATGCAACCTAGGGTGTAGTGGTGTGCTAGAAGGTTAAGCATGCCACACATAATCAAGAAACTTATAAAACTTAGACTTGGTGAAAAGAGAGGAAAACAGAAAAAAGTGGGAAAATGAAAGCTACCACATTAAATGCACTCAAAAAGTAAAAATATATATAAAGGGGTGAGTGATAGTTGTGTTTCTCACTTGTGAATTTAGAGATATTTCTAACTTATGTGATTTGGTGACCATAAGCAATGAAACCTAGTAAAAACCATGAAACTAGTATCCCAAGACCAAGAACACCTTGTTATTGAAAGGATTTAAGACCGAGATAACAAAGTGGTAGATGAAGGAGGATTGGAGGACTGAGTTGTGAAGTTTAAGAGGTGATAAGAAACATAGAGCTAGGGTTATAGGGTTGAAATTTTTAGAGATAGGGCATGACAGGTTGAAGATAGACACTAAGAGTTATCAATGCATTGAGTGATTTGAGAGTTTTAGTATAGACACCAAGAGAGTTATGAGGAATCATAGCTAAGAAAGCAAGGGTTCCAAACTTAGGGAACATATTTTTAGGGTTCATGATTTTTATAGGTTAAGCTACAAATTTGAGAAATGGCACTAATGAAGAAGGCACCAAAAGGGAAGAAAACAAGGAGGAATCCCGGATGATTGGTTCTCCGAAATGCAATACTTGCAAGAGGTGATTTTGGAAAAACATGGGAGTAAAATGTATGGAGATGTAAAATAAGTGAATATAGCCATCAAGATCTAGGACACGAGGGAGACATAAGGAAAAATACATTGGTATAAATGGGCTAGCACAAAGAGGAAGGGAAGATTGTGATAGATGAAAACATGCGTAAAAAGTTGGAGGTTGGTGGCATGCCTGCAACTATTTGATTTACCTTTCTTTGGAAAACACACATGAATTTATTATTTTCTAGTGTCCTAAGTGCATGAGGATTACTTCATTTTGTAGGAAGGAGAATGCACATCACCACCAGCCTAATCAACAATGTAATAAGGTTGTGAGACAAGGGTGAGGAGATCACGATAGATATTCACAATGATGTTATAGTGGACATCACCGCCACTAAGTTACACTATCAAAGGGTAGCCCCATGTTAAAAATAGAAAATATAGTAGACCTCGGTACAAAAAGTGTCTGTGTGCGCTTGGTGAGTTGTAAATAGGGAGCCTTTGAAAGATGAACAAAGGTGATCAAGAAGTTTTTTCATATCACACATAAGATGACACATGGAAAAAAGTACAATATTTCTCTATACATTACAAATATTATTGTGTAAGAGTTCCGAATACAACATGATAAGGGTGAGAAAATCACATGGGGTTCAATATTGTTGTTAATCGTGTTATAGGAGATTCAAGTCCTAGATAGACCACTAGGAAGGAATGGTAGCATGTGTGGAGAAGCGATCATCGGTTAAGATATTTATGAAGTACACTTGTTATGGGGAAATAAAAATGTGTACAAGTCATGCTTAGACCTATGGTATAAGATGATGCATGATGATTTTGAAAATAAATGGCACATACCCATGAAGTTTCTCATAGAGATGGAAGGACAAGTTGAGTTTGTTGTGATGTAATTTTTTTGTCTGGAGAAATTCTTGTTGATGAATGAGGAGACAGGGACATGGTGAAAGTTACCATTTTTCCTTCATAGATAGGTATTTCATGAGTGTGGTGAATAGGATTAAGGATGCTCAACTGATAAATTTTGATGTGGATAGGTTAGACGTAGAGTACCACACTGTAGGACCTATAACTATACAACCAAACAACCATATGTGGAGACCTTGGAATCAAATGGGATGAACCTCAATCACATAGTAAATTTGGAAGTAGGAAAATAAGCACACATGGAATACATCTATATGTGGCTGAGTTACAAGATGATAAGGTGGTGGAGGCATGCGATACTATACACAATCTATACACCACCATCTATAGGGAGGAAAACTGCATGAGATAGAAGAAGCACAAGAAGATGAGATAGAAGGGAATTTTAATCAAAAATGAAGGAAGAGGAGGTGGACACAAAAATAAGAAATTTCAACGCGCACCCCTCCAGAACCCCTCTAACTAACCTAGTTGAAAACACATATGCAAAAAGTCCAGGAGGAGAACTAAAATATGAAGAAAATATAAGGATATGAGAGGACTCATAAAGATAAGGAGTCCTCATGTGATATATACTATAGAGGAAGAAGAGCTAGAGAAGTATGAGGAACACGAAGAAGGGAAATACCTTTGAGACCTCGGTGCAAATGGAGGAACAAGAATAGGAGGAGGCTGAAAAAGAAGAGGGAGAGGACACCGACCCTACGTAGGAGGATGTTGCATAATAATTTCCATGAGAACAATACACACAAGGGCCAAGACCATCCCAAGAAGTAAGGATATGAAGAATATCACCTCCTTGATCATTTATGTCTTTTGTTAATGATCAATAAAAGTCATTAGGGAGATATTCCAATATGAAACATAGCTTGAAGATCTATATTGTTAGGACATGTTGGAGAAATCACATGCCCATGTCCACATAAGTAAGTTGTTGTATTTTGCAATGTAAAATCATATGGAGGAGATAAAATTTGAAGTAAACCCATAAGATATCCATGAGTGGTAGGGAAGGAGAGATACGACAAAAAATATATCAATTTTGGACTCAACCAACTTGAAAATGCACAAGCCGGTAGTACCTTAATAAAGTTGGCTAACGAAGTCACACCCAAAAATATAAATAAAGGAGCCACACTGTATCTTTTTGTAGGAAATGGATTTTTTTATGTAATAAAAAAGAATAATAAGTTAGCTATAGAGATGAATAAAGGAAAGATGAGAAACATTGAAGTTAATGCTAAGGCATCCAAACTCATTCAGACTATTGTGTATTCCTATCTAGAGGTAATTTTGAAATCTAATCAAGTAATTTAATTTAATTTGAATTAAATCTATATTGTAGAGTATCTACTGTAATAAATGATGTACAAATAATAACATTCGGTGAAAACACATGCAAATAAGCATGTAAAATATGAAACCCTAAGCAAGAGAGGGAGATAAAAAGACTTAGATTAAATCCAAGTGAATAGGAAGTGATTAAAAGGGGTAAAGTGCTAAATAAGATGAAAACAACGTCAAAATTACTCACAACAATTATGGATTTTAGGAATAATGCCCAATAGGGTCACCCGCAATAGGACATGGGCACCTGGGCGTTGGTGACTGGATCTGGGTGACCGTGATTGTGTAAATGCTCAAAATCTTGTTTCGTTGTGTTGTAAGGGCTTTGTAGTTTTTCCCTATTTATCACCTAATATTCAATCCTTGATCACTAAAGGTACTTGTAACCTAAAAAGATAAGTTCATCTACACATACCCACAAACCACATCAAACCTAAAAATTAAAATATAGAATGGGGAGTCGAAATGACCCTGGAGGTCACCCTGAGAGTGAACTTATGACTGCGCACACTACACTACATCTCATGTTACATGTAGTTCTTGTATGTGTGTGTAGAAATGATGTCCTAGGATGCCCTTGTGCAATTTAAACTTGATAACGGGTATGTAGAATGTAGTGATGTAATAGTATGTGTGGATGGAATAGAATAGACTTCCCCTTCCTATGTTGTGTATGAAAAATTATGCAGCCCTTGTCCCTTGAATGGATGCTAGATGGATGCCTTTTAAGTGATTTAGTGCCTTTGGAATGCAATATCAAGTGATAATAGTAATGTTTGTGCTTGGTCCTTTATTTTGAATACATAACTATCTATTTTTATGATTCCTTTGTTGAATTTCATTATTGAAAATTGGAAGGCTGACCCATAAGTGAAAATGATTCCCAAAAGATAAAAGAGACCCAAAAATACTGAGTAAAGTAAGAAAGGGTAAGGGGCACCTAGGAAGGATAGGAATTCTTGGGAACTATTGTCTAGGTTGGGCATTGGTTTTTAAAGCCATATAAGATAAATCAATTAATTTTTCATAGGGCTATAAGGTGCGCAAGGCTAAAGAGAAAACAATAGACAAATAAAAGAGGCCAAAGATAATTGTAAATCATTAGTTTTATCACTTATGAATCATGTAAATGCTAGCATGCTTTTAGGACCTAGAAATGTACCCAAGTGTGTGATTTTTGTCTACATCATGATCAAATCATAGAAATTAATAACTTGGGAGAACTAGTTACCCTATTTCTAGAGAAAGTAAATTCGAGACGGGAACCAACAATGGAAGAGATGGCAAGGGAGAAGAAGGAAGAGATAGATAGAAGAATAAAGGAATATGAAGATCTTAACGCTGAGGTGAAGTAAGCTTCATAGAAGGTAGAGAAAATTTCATAACTTTTGAGGATACTTCAATTATAGACTTGTGCCTCACAAAAGAGGAGACAAAAAGGAGTCGCCTCAAGGCTTCCTTCTATATGGGAGATAAAGCAACATGTACAATTTTTTTCAGGAGTTAGAAGAGATGAAGAAGAAAATAATATACAAGTGTGATAAAGTAGAAACAAGACTAGAAGATTTCTAACCCATGGTAATGAGAGGAGTAGATGTCCTAAAAGGAATGGCTTACAAATGAGATATTATTTTTCCTGAATTACAAAAGAAATCTAGTGGAGAAACATTAGAATGGCTTCAAGAAATTGTTGAAGCATTACCAAAAAGGTCAAACAACGTGTTCAAAGAGTGGAAACAACTATTGAAAAAAATTAGCATGAAATTCCCATAACTCCTCCGAATACCTTAGTCTCAATTTTGGTCATGCGGGAAAAAATATTATTTATTCATCACATTCTTTACATTCTCTGGGGTATTTCTCATGGTTCTTTATGGCATTCATTCATTCAAACATATTTGGATTACCAAGGATAAACAATATACCTAGTGTGGGGTAATGTTGGGCTAGTAAAATGGCTAAGTATTGGATTTACATGAAGGTTGAAGAGTGTGCGATAGTTGCTTATGGAAGTATGATAGAGTATGCATGAAGGTTTGGTGTGCAGGAACATGAGATAGTGTGATCAAGCAAGATAAAAATATGAAAAAGTAGAAGCTAATGTGAACATCAAAATCAGATGAAATAGAATGAACATGGACTAGATTTAGACTATGATAAGATAAGAACATGTAGGAATAATTATAGGAATGAAGCACACATAGAAAAAATAAGAGCTATTTATAACATGGGATGAAAATAAAATAAGATCTATTTATAGAGATTCTAGAATAAATACAACTACTTGTGGAGAACCGTGGAATGTGTGTTAATTATAGGAAAGTGCTAGTTGTAAAATCATGTAATCTATGTATAGGATTGGTCTATTCTTAGACTATAGCTTGATTTAGTGGTGAAGGAAAATTTCCCACCCTATATATATGTTTGTAATATCAATGTAATATATGTTGATTGTCACATCTACAAGGGGAGTAGTGTGTGTGGTACTACTACCTTTGTGCTTTAGTATGTGTGTGCATATAGTGTATGCTTCTGGTTATTATATTTTGTAAGAGAATCAAGATTAATAATAATTACTCATCTCTCTCTTGACTATGAACAATCATATTGTGCATGTTATGATTATGTGAGTTTATATTCTCCATATAGTATGTTTGTATGTTGTGATAACCATGAGTGCAGGAACTACATCTTGGCAACCAACATGAGAAGGAACCCTATAGGTTTGCACGCATGTTGGATGAGCATCTAGACCTCTATCTAGGTGAAGGGCCAGTGTGCCAAACTATGTTGTGTTAAACCTAGACTACCGTGTGACATGCCATGAATTCCACCTTGATTGTATCTTCCAGATGTTGTAGTTAGTCTTGTTTAACATATGTGTCTTGATAATGATGAAATAATTAAAATCCATTTTCAATATTTCAAACTCGAATCAGAAAAAACAAGATTATAAAAAAATGTGTATATTTAGATCCTTATTTTGCACTTTTTGATAAAAAATTGTGTTTTATGGACGTAAAAACTGCAAAAGGTTTAGTAAAATCTCCCTTTCGTTTCTACTATGCAACAATCTAATGTTGTGCAATGAATTTAGTCCTTTTTGTGCAATCGATCTCCTTCTTATATCTTATGACACATAATTGACAACTTGTTGATTAATTTCACAAAAAAATGAACAAATTTATTGATTTTTACAATGAATCTTAAATTAAGGAAGAATAATGACAAAAATATCCATTCGAAAGAAAATAATTTATTTAAATTTTATCAATTTTGATCATAATAATTAAAATTAAGATTTCAATTTTATAAATTTATTCAATTTCAAAAAATTACTTGATAAAAATCCCGTATCAAAAGGAATAGGGTTTGACCTAAAATCTATGTTTTATATAAAACATACATTACCAATCACCCTATTAAATTTCACACTTATATATTTAACAAAATATTAATTTAATTTTTACGAAGTTTAAAATAATAAAAAATAAAAATAGACCTAAGCCACAATGTGGCATTAAAAGTAAGGTAAAGGGTCTCTTAATTTGACTAAAAAAACAAATGGGATTTTAATATTTAAAAGGTTGAAGTATACGTTTAAGCGACCAAGAAACCACTCTAATAAACTTACATGCCGCACATGGAAAACACTAATTGTGAGTAGTGAAAATCTTAGCAGAAGTTGAAAGATGATAAATAAACAATATATCTTTCTCCAAGTTTTTGCTTACAAACCTCAAGTAAGATTGTGAAGAACTTGTACTTGTGAAATATTGTATTTCAAAAGGATTGTGGGTGATTTATAATTCTTATCCAAATGTGGGATGCAAATTTTATGAGCTCATAAACACAAGGATGCGAAAGACAATTTTAGCAGAAGTTAGCTACAAATTGCACAAAGCTTCCATGGATGATTTACAAATGAATGACCCACTTTTTATAGCTAAACGTGAGGCCATGAGAAGTGGATCATAGTTTGAATGAGATTTAGGATCATAATTATAATTTCTTGAAATAGTGCGGGATTTGGTATGTGCAGTTGTAGATTTGCAGAGGCAATGATTATTTGGATTTTGTGCGAGAAGATGGTTGTATGTGCAGTTTTGCTACCCCCACCATTATAGGGTATAACAGTGGAGTGGAGTGGAGTGGAGTAGAGTGTGAGTAGATAAAAATATTAATGTGAGAGGATAATTAACCATTTAATTAAATAATTTTTAATTAAATTAGCTAAAGGTGTTAGGAATTAATTTAATTAATTCTAAGAGTGTGATATAATTAATTTAATTAATCTTAAAGGGCTAAAATTTAAATAATAGAATTAATTTAATTAATTCCAAAAGGATGTATTCTAGTAGATAGAATTGATTTAATTAATTCTAATGGGTTGGAAATAGGCTAAAAATGTATGTATTTTTAGGGTGTCCACATTTTCCCCTCTTTAAAGTGTTATTACGAAGAAATATCATTTAAAAGGTAGTAGATGTATGCTTGAGATCAATAAGATGGTGATATGGAAACATGATAGATGGTATCAAATTTCCCGGTGAAGCATTTAGATGCCAAAATGAGTAGGATGCGATGGAACATTGAGATGCCCCGAGGAGTAGAATGGTAATGGAATGCCCCCTAAAAGGGTGAGTGACATAACAAAGTGGTGGACAACCATTTAATAGGAAGAAGACAAGGATTTAAAGGAGGATAGAAGAGATTGTGCTTGTAGCATGAGCATCATTTGGAGAGTAAAATTTAGAGAAATATTATTTTATTTTTGCACAATAGAGTTGTCACCTTGATTATAAAAGAATCAAAATGTTTAACCCTTTACGTGTGTAAAAACACAAAAAAATAAAATAAAAGACAACCAAAAACAAATATAATATACACTTTGTAAGAGTATGCACCATGACTATAAGGAAGCCAAGATGAAGAAAAATACGTGTAAGCTGGTTTAGAAATTAAGATCAGCAATGCAACATTTTTTTGAAAATAAAACAATTATATATGACCATAATACGTGCCACAGTGATGATTGAGCAGAGATGTGAATTCCCCCAAGCACTAAGCTTATGAAATGCAGAGGGATATGATCAAAATGAAGAGTGGAGTAATATTAGATACCCAAGAAGATAATCTTGTTACATCCACATTGAAAATTGATATGAGGTTTGAAAATGGATCATTACTCATAAGTAATAAACTTAGGAATTGCGAGAGAGGGAATGAGAGCCAAAATTTCCCCAAGCGAGGTTATATTGCGAAGGAAACAATGTATCATGATAGACATAAAATTGGAATGATCACTAGGGTAATAGATAAAAGTTGTTATTTTTTCAAGATGGCATTGAGTTGAAGATTTGAAAATTTCTTAATTTTTAGGATTTTTGTTTGAATTTTTGATTATTTTACAATGGTTAATGTTTTGTGAAAAATTGGAGAATCTATTTTTTTGGAAAATTTGGATGGAAAGGAAGGAATTGTTGTGTTCCGTACACGAGTTTTCCCAGTGAGGCATCCATGTGGCCCGGTGAAATTAAAATAGTGGAAGAAAAATACCCCCCCACAAATGAGTGAGCATCGTGATGGAACACAAGTCAAGTGCTTGAGAAAAGAGATGAGAAACCACAGATAAAACATCTAGAGTAACGATGAAGAAAAAACATTGTTTCGGGTCACAAAGGCCATATTTACAAGAATTAGAGTTTCAAAAGGTATAAATAGAAGGTTTAATAATCATCATGACTCATTTTTGCTTATAATTTTTTTACCCTTTGAGTGATATTTGAGAGAGATGGCTCACCGAATGCAGAGGAAACATCATCCGAGATCACATTTGAGACTTCGGGTAGAGGCCAAATGAGGGTCCATCGGTGACAAGATCAAAATAAATTTAAGTTTCAAGCATTTATTACTAATTTTAGGTAGTAGAAATTTAAGTTTTAATGCTAGTGCATACACTTGAGTGCACTACCATATCTTGAGGAATGCTCTAGCGTTCAATTGTACATGCTAGCATATCATTAAGGGAATCAATGAGAAAAGAGGAATGCACTAGTGTCTTGTAAGAACATGAGCGTTAAAGTGAGTTCACCAACGTGATTGTGCTAGCATTCGGGGTACACTAGTGTGAATGTACTAGTGTAGAAGTGCATGTGTTAGCATAGCGAGATGGTGTGCTAGCATAAAAGAGGGTGCGCTAGGGTTAAAAAGTGATTTTGGAAGAAATTTAGAAGGTTAGGATAGAGGAAAATTAGTTCTAATTATGTTTTGGGATGATTTGTAGGAGAAAATATAGTATTTGGATGTGTGAGAATGTCATGGGACGACTATGTTCAATCGAGAGGAGATTTACCTAGAGATTTATATGATTTTTGATGTTGTTTTGTGAATTTTTAGAAAAAAATTGATGTAAAGAAGAGGAGGGATGCACCTACAATTAGCACAAAGATAAAGAAATGTAAACAATTACATAGGAAAATAAATACACACGATGGCTTATTTAATAAACCAAGGTGAAAACAAAGTACGTGTAAGCGGTCAAAGACACAAAACAAGCATGTCGAACAAACCCAATATGAATAGGAATTAACTACACCAAAGTTATATATGTGAACTGAGATTTTAATAATTTTTCTATAATTGGTCTACAATAAAAAGTACAAAAAAAAAACTAACATGCTAACAAAAACATCACCACAATGTTGAAAAACAGCAATAATACAACACAATTTGCAATAACGACGTCTAATGACACCCCTAATGTGTTCCACATTGAATAATTAGACAAATATGAATGCCCCCAAGAGATAGCTTAGAACACAAGAGGATTGGATTGGGCTGAAGAGAAAAGTGATCTTAGATAGTCCAAAGAAACTCTTGTTGGATCCCATTGAAGTTTGATCTGCATTGGATTAAATTGAAATCCAAGTGGGCCACAAGAAAATCTATATTACAAAAGGGTAATTTATTTCCTCTAGCATAGATATACACCATGGTAAAGAAAAGTGATTATCAAAAGATGATCTAGAACAATTAGTAGGATTGTCATCAAATGACGATATTGTTGAACTGTTACACAGTTTCGTTGAGATTTTGTCAAACTTTTTTACGAATGTTTTGTTTTTTTCCAATTTTATATTTTTTTGGGTTTTAAACATTTTTAATGTTTTTAGATTTTTGAAGATATTTTAATGTTTTTGTATTTTGAAACATATTTGAATTTTTAGGATATTTAATTTCTCGGATATTTAAAGGATGCACCATCTGAACTCATGCTCAAACAATTGTAAGCATTTCATTCCATTGGTAGAATGTAGATGATATAGTGATATGATGTATCACTCCACTCTTGAATCCACATAACTAGGAAGATGTGAGGGTTGATCACCAAGAGCCAAGAAGAATGTGAGAACTAGGAGAATAGTGATATGAAAATGAAGATGATTGATGCTAAGACACATGGTGTAACAATGATCCATTCAAGTAATTATGACTCATCTCTAGTCAAGATTACGTGACCAATTTCAAGATGATTTAAATTTATAGGTTTTGACAAGACTTAGACCCGTTGATGGCCTATTGATTGAAAAGATCCGGTTCAAGGAATTGTTTCATGTTAGGAAAGCATTATTTAGTGTGTACATTATTTGTTGAGTTGTTAAAACAACTCACGTGGATAGAATATTTGTTAGGAGTTTGTTGGGTAAGTGATTAACAAGTTGTTATGAGTTGTTAGAAAACTCGTAGATTTGTTGTAAGGAGATAATTAAGGAATCCTCCTATATATGTGCATGTGTGAATGTAAAATAAATCTTGGATGAATCAATTAAAGATATGAGTTCTAATATTATTCTGGTGTATAATGTATAATTTGTGCTCCAGATCTCACATCTAGTATTAGAGCAGGCTGGTCTGTTACAGGGAGAAGATTCAGAGAGCACTATGTTTATATTTGGATCCGATTGAGAATTGTTGAGGAAAGGAAACGTAACTGTGGAAAATTGTTTACTGTTATAGTTCGTGGGAAGGACATGTGAATACATCTAGTTCTACATGCCTGCCTTAAAAATATTTAGTCATTTTAAAACCAGTTCGGGTAGGACTCACATGTATATGCATTACATCGGTTCCATTACATGGCTAGTTGTGGTGTTGCTAGTATTGTTTGAACAAAAGCACCACCAAATTGCCTATTATTCCACATCCTACGGAAGCATGTGGTTCAAGTTCAATCAACATCTTGCCAGCTGCGCATCTTAGATATGAAGCTATTGGAGCAGAGTTTACACTATAGTATTTGGCATTGATATCTGTGTATATATGTTTTACCACTTCGTATTGTAGCCTAGATTGGACCTTCTCATTATTTATCAGATCCATATGACTGTGATGCTCAAACAGATTTGATCCTGGGTTGTTTCATCTCTGCCAATCACTGTGATAAACTCGTGCAATCACTTGAATGTGTGGAACATTCAAAATGAAAACCTACGCACGAAGACTTGAAGTAAACCTCTCACCTAGAATGCATGTGTAATAATTTCATTTTTAGATGTCATGTGAATTCTTACATAAATCCACAGAGCCATGCGTACCTCTTGAAAAATACATAAAAGGCAGTGGTTAATGTTTGATAATCTCCACTTTAGAACTATTTTGTTAGTCTTATTGATATTCGTTATATGGTAAAGGTATAGAAAAATGTCAATAGGCGGCAAATAAAGTGTTTATAGAATTGTTTGTTAATCTAGTGTTTAGTGTGAGTTTATTTAGATATTCGATTAGAGTTATTTAGATTTTATAAGTTTCAATAGAGATCTTAGTATTTGTCCTCATGTTTTTATAACATTAGTTTACAAGGGGTTTATTACACTTATGTCGTGTGTGATTCATTATCAATATAAATGTCATTTGTTGTAATTTTTAGGGTTATTTTTGTCTAAGTCAATGATAAAGTATATTGCATTAAGATTAAGATTATATTTTCCTTATCATATTTGTCCAATGTTAATGTATAGTAATTTTGTCATCACCATATTTGTGTTTTGTAAAAAAATGTTATTGTAAGTGTCATTTTATGTCGTCAAAAGTTTGAATTTTTTTTTTTTAAATGCCTTAAGAGAGCATTTTCGGTAGACTCGATGTCAATTTGTAATCAATATGAGCTTCATATTTAAATCCGGTTGAGTTAGCAAAAAGTCACTTTGGGGTTGGAGGTAACAGAGGATGGAGGGCGATCAACGCCTCTCGTCAGTAACCAACAGACAGTGGTCACATACAACACTGGTGACACCTTTTTATATTATTTCAATTGTTTTCTTTGAGTGGCGTGTGCAGAAATAAAACATGGTTTTTATTCCCTTGCCAAAGATTGAAAAGATGAGGATGTGCATTTTAGATTCTAAGAATAGTTATATAGGAGGGCGGTTGAACCGGAGTGATCTTATGATCGCAGAGATTCTTTGACTATCATACTTTTAAAATCGATCGACCGGTGACATCTAGCGTTCATTGGAAGTGAAAGCGGGAACTGTTGAGTTTTTGTATGTAGGCAAACCGGTGAAAGTGTGATAATACAATATGGGGTTCGTTGTGGTGAAGCAGATTGGTCATGTGCATCAAGATCCAAGCCAACAGTATCCATAGGCATACAATTCTATTTCCAGTTCTTAAGATGTGTTTTTCTCCTGTTTGCACTAAGGGGGATGTTAGGAAAACATTATTTAGTGCGTACATTATTTTTGAGTTGTTAAAACAACCCACATGGATAGAATATTTTTAGGATTTTTTGGGTAAGTGATTAGCAAGTTGTTATGAGTTGTTAGAACAACTTGTAGATTTGTTGTAAGGAGCTAATTAAGGACTCCTATATATTTGCATGTGTGAATGTAAAATAACTCTTGGATGAATCAATTGAAGATCTGAATTCTAATATTATTCTGGTGTATAATTTGTGCTCTAAATTTAAGTAAATTGAACCAGATCTCATTGCTCTCTTAACATGAGAAAATTCTTGGGATGTCTTTGATTAAGCTCTTTTGATGCAAATTTTTGGAAGGCTTTATTTTATTGATTTTATTTGAATTGACTCCCTACATATCTCTCCATTCCACCAAGTAAGAGGCAAGGGCTCAAAACAAAAGACAAAACATAGGCAAGTAAGGATACCTACCTTCTTTCCCAGTCTCATACTACCAGTAAGAAGTATGGGCTTCTCAATGAAGATAGTGAAGGATGAAAGGTGTAATGATTGGTATATGTTTTTGTATTTTAGATTGATTTTTCCTTGTATGTTGATATTGTAGTTATTGTGAAGGAATATTTCCCCCAAATCTCAGCCTCATGCAACTAGTAGGCCACATGGGTTCAACACCTTAGAAAAAAATGGATGGTCAACATATTTGGGTAAAGAAGTTTAGTGCTTTTTGTTAAAGAGAGAACTTGTTTGAAAGGAGTTTTTCCATCAAGTAAGCTTCTAGACAAAACCATAGGTAAAAATATTTGGAATGGTAGAAACCATAACAAGGATGAGACACACAATGCCTAAGATGAATAGTATTAACATGTGTCATATAAGTGAAGAATGTGGAGAGATGAAGATGTCATGATTAAGATATCTACTAATGGATGAAATAATTAAAATTGTTTTTTAAATGAATTGACCATGCAAGCGGCCTCCCCTAGTGTGGAGATTACCTATGGATAAGAGGTTTTTTCTTCTATATTTTTATTTTCAAATAGTTCTTTAATGATGGGTTTGATAAAAAAATTTATTCTCTTTTACGCTTTTTAATTTTTCTGAGTTTTTGTCGATGAGGGTTGGCAACGAAAACATCAAGAAACATGTCCATGTTTAGGAAAGTTGAATGGTCCTAATCTATGATACCTAGGTGGATGAGGTCAAGTCAATGGATTAGCTAGAAGGATTTTCATTACATCCATGATTTGATGAGTCCTAATTTACGAGAACTAGGCAAACAATTTCTAAATCAATGGAGGGGATCAAAATATTTTGATGAATAATTGATTGAAGGATTCAGGACTTAAGAGATCTGGGTGGATGAGGTTCAATTCAAAGGAGGAATCAAAAGATTTGATGAGTCCTATTGTATGAGACTTGGGTGGAAAATTTCTAAGTCAATGGATGTATAATTTTATATGTTTTCGAGGAGATCAAAAAACCTATGTTATGCTAGAGGAAATTTGTCGATGTAGAGAATACACTAAAATTCATAATCACCTGTGAGTGGAAATATGAGAGGAAAGAGGGATTGATACTTGTATGTACATATGAGGCGGTAGAGAGAAAATATTCAATGTTTCTCCTTTGAGGAAGTGGTCTAATTTGTTTGATGATATATTTGTAATTAAAGCTTGAAATGGTTGTGTGAGAATAGTCCTAGGAATATACAACTCATGGAGTGCACGTATATGGGTGTCTTGACACGTGGGTATCATCGTTGATTATTTAATAATGTTATGTAAAGCACAAGAAAACTCTAAATCATATTATTGTTGTGAAACATTATTAAATTTGAGATTGATCGGTTGAGGTACTATGGACATGGAATGCTGCATTGTTGTAAGTGTCCAAACTTGTTGTTGCGTTTCTATAAAAAGACTAGAGATGTCAGGAATAGGAGCTAGCATTAAAATGATAGACTCTAGATCGACATTGTTTGATGATGGACCTTCTTATTTAGAGTTTTCACTTATATCATTGGTTGTAGAGGAGTCTTGAAGAAAGTTCAAGTTCTCATTTGACGTTTGAAGATAGTTTTGAATCAAGTTCAATTTCTGATTGAACTAACAAGAACATCCAAAGGAGAGATTTATTGGTTCTAATTTAGAGATACTTGACCCTTGTCATCATGATATCATTGAGTTTCATCATGTGAATAATATCATACAACATTCAAGTCTTCACTAGAAGTTATGGTAGCTGATGTGTCTTCAATTTTGATAGCTTTATTGTTGATCTCTATATAAATGACTCTATTGTCAATTAAGTCTTGGACATAATGGCGAAGTCTCGTGCATCTATCTATTTGATGAAAATCAATGTGATGAAAGTCACAATATGTGTAGGGTTTCTATCAATATGGATTAGGTTCCCCTTGGTAAAGGTTTTTGTAATTGGATATTTTATCATTTACTAATTGATGAAAGACATTAGAGAGAATTTATCGAGGGGTGTAAACTAACATTTAACTTTGCATGTAGTTTCTTTGTTAGTTTGTATGATTAACGTTTTAGGTGGGTTCTCACTAAATTAATAAGCTATGTGAGTGAGTTTCTTTGACATCTCACAAAGTTTGTCAAGTAACTCATCATTTGATGTCTTATGTGAATCCACCATTGTAATGAAAAATGGGGTAATGTGGAAGCTTGGTTGATGTGCTTATATTTTGGCAAAGTGAATGCCAAAATACACCTCTTACTCGACCTCTAGCAAAGTGAATGCTAAAATGGAAGAGGTTGAAAGTGAAAGTTTATTTCTTGACCTTAGAACGTGAATGCTAATATGGAAGGGGATGGGAAACACAATTGATGTTTTTGAATCTTAACAAAGAGAAAGTTAATATGGATGAGGCTTAGTGATGAAAGGGGAGTACTCAAATATCAACAATGTGAATGTTGAAAGAAGAGGTGTAGAAATGATGATGCCTAAAATTTAACAAAGTGAATGTTAAATTTATAGACATAGGATGGGTGAGTGCTTAAAGTTTAACAATGTCTATGTCAAACTAAAATACGTAGGAGAAATATAGAATGATAAGATTGTGATGATGTTTGACCGTGATAAAGTGGATATTAAGATGTCAAGACTTAGGTTACGAATGAAGGTGCTCGAGTAAGGACGTGGGTATCCACAACTCAAGGATTAAATTTGATGGGAAAGAAGTTGCTTAAACTTTGGGAAAAGGATCCAAATATTTAAGACTAAGGTAAGATAAAATAAAATTGAGATGAAAAATACAAATGAAGGAATTTGGTAATTTTGAAAAAGGTGATGAAAAATCTAAGTGAGATATATTTGGAGGTTTTGAAAAGAGATGATGAAAAATCCAAATGAAGGATATTTGGAAGATTCGAAAGGAGATGAATATGGGTCCAAATAAAGGGTATTTGGAGGATTTGAAAAGAGATGGTGAAAGATCCAAATAAAAGAGATTTGGAAGATTTGAAAAGAGACAATGAAAATCCAAATGAAGGAGATTTGGAAGAGTTGAAAAGAAATGAATATGGAGAGTGTACGAAATGAGTTTGGAACACAAACTCACTAACAAGTAAAAATAAAAGGAGATGAAAATGATGTTTATGGAAGGAGGGATTCTAACTTAGATTGGATTGGTCAAGGTGTGGATTCTTAGAATAAATTTATCTCCCTAAATGTCAACAATCTATCCGAATGAGTGCGGTACTATTGCTATTTTTCATCTTTACTTGACCCCGATACGATAATCTGTATTTTACTCCACTCAAAGGATCAATATGGGGTCGCCGCATTGTGGATATCCGTGACTCTAATCTCTCACAAAAGGCATACTAGTCGGTTAGGTGGGGGTAATCGTTCCATCATCTAGTTCCCTCAAGGTGCCGAATACTTTGGGGTTCATTTGGTACTCCTCACAATGATTTTATGTCCTGACCATGCACTTACCATAGTTAAGTGGTATCGGGGAATAATCCAATCACCAAAAATTTAATTAAAATAAATTTTATAATAAAAATGGGCGATAATAGGGGTTTTATTGAATTAATAATCAATGGCAACCTGCATTTAGTAGTTTAAGAATAATCTTGATAAGAATGATTATGCAAACAAGTTATAAAATTTTCCTGAGATAGAAAAAGTGAAAAATTAAAAATAACAAAATCATGTTTCTGATTCTCAAGATCGCTTATAAAAAGTGTGAGAGAAGAGAATGCACAAAAAATTATTACAATTATAGAAATATAGAAGTTACTTAATAAAATAAGTACTTAAATTAATTAAATACGAAAACCTGCAAGAAAACAAGTTAGAAATAATCCTAAAACGGAGGTTGGAATTAAGAGAACTTGATAAATGCGATTGAGTATGCTAATGTTAAGGGTTATGTTAATGCATACACTTGAGTGTGCTAGCATTAACAAGTAACACTAGCACATTCACGTAAAACACGGACACATCTGATAGAACATAAGCATGTGATATACAATGGAAACACATGCAAAGTAAATTTTCTTATAACGTTAGCACGTGCATAACCACGCTAGCACACATAGAGACAATGAAGTGCACACATATAGACGCTAACAAAAACACATGAACACTAATATAAAGCTCCTGAAGCACTAACACAAGGAATCTAGAAGTGATAAAAAGATTAGCAGATATGGCCAAAAACTTGGTTTTTCTTCTTCTCCGTTGCACCTGTGAACTTGAAAATTGCACAACAAGATTACAAACAAACAAGAAAAACACAACAATGATTAAAATACTAAAATTTAAGATAAAAATAATTAATTAAGTGTGGGGGTGCCACCGGGTGTTTGAGAATGTGAGCAAGGGGAATCTCAATAGAAATTGAAAGATAACAAATAAAGAGTATACCTTTCTCCAAGATTTTCCTTGTAAATCTCAAGTAAGATTAGAAGCAAAGATTGAACTTGTAAAATATTGTATTTTAAAAAGAATTTTGGGTGCACTTTAATTGTTCTCTAAATGTAGGATGCAAATACTATGAGCTCATAAACACGAGGATGCGGTGAAAATTTTGGCAGAAGTTAGCTACAAATTACACAAAACTTCCAATGATGATTTACAAAGGAATGACTTGCTTTTTTATAGTTGAGGGTGAGGCCATGAGAAGTGGATCATAGTTTGAATGAGCTCTAAGATCAAAATTATAATTTTTCTAAACTAGTAAGGGGATTTGTTCTCACATACGGTTGTAGCTTGCAAGGGCAATGCTTATTTTGATTTTGTGCGGGAAGATGGTCAGACGCGTAGTTTTTCTCGCCCCACCATTATAGGGTTCTAGAAGTGGAGTGGAGTGGAGTGTGAGTAGATAAATATGATTAATTAAATAGCTAATTTAATTAGTTATAAATTGTGAGAGGATAATTAACCATTTAATTAAATAAATGTTCAATAAAATTAGCTAAAAAGTGTTAGGAATTACTTTAAGTAATTCTAATAGCATGATAGAATTAATTTAATTAATTCTAAAGGGATGTATTCTAGTAGGATAGAATTAATTTAATTAATTCTAATGGGATGGAAATAGGCTAGAAATAGGTATGTATTTTTAGGGTGTCTACACTAAACATCAAATAGTATTCAAGCTCCTAATGACTAGGTCAACGGGTAATCCTCCAACATGCCAAGTAAATTAAACAGATCACGAAGACCATAAACCAATTTGCCATGCAAATGCAAGGAGTGGTGTGCATATATGGTAAGTGGTCCCGAAGGAGCCACCTCACAAACCTAATGCAAAATGTAGAGTGGCTTGTTCAAAGGTGGTAAAATGTTTGAATGAAAACAATTAAGCACATTTAAGGGAAATATAATAGCCACACGTATTTGATATTATTTAGATTAAAAAATCTAATATATAATGTGGAGCACATATGGGGTTCGCGGTGGTTAAGGTATAGATGACATATTTTTAAAAACTTTTACCATCCCATGAATAACCAAGACTAGTCAAATGCAAGGGTTAAGTGGTTTTAATTTTTATTTTATTTAATATGTGTCAAGCATATTAGGGTCTTAGTTTTTACTTTATTAACCAGACACTTTAAATATAGGACACACCAAATGTGAAATGTGGTTCGGGAAGAGGTTTGATTAATATATATGGAACACACACATATAAAAATGAATATTTGTTTGTATATAATATATTTAAGCTAATTTCTTATATAAAAATCCTTGACTGAGTCACCAACCACATTCTCCAAACATGACAATGCAAACGTAAAATTTATTAAAAACATTTACTATGCAAAAGTGGTCTCACCCAATGACAAATTTTGAAATCCTAACATCTTAGAGGTTTGTCTTCAACGTAATAAACTTGGTAAAAGATTTTCCTGCTCATAGTCAAACATTGGAAAGTATTTAAATTCATGACAACTATTTTTACAAAGACTCCCCTGTTTATGAATGTAGAGTGAGCCCGTTCCAACCATATAAATACACTAAAAATATGAAGTGGTTAAAATATTTTTGAGACAAAGTGTGGTCGGGGCAAAATAAATTGAATGGGGCTCATTTTATATGGCCTCTTGGGTTGTAACCACCCACCAACCAACACAATTACAAAAACGTAAATAAAACTTGATCAAGTTAAATTATCTAAATACCATGCTATAATACCATGTCGAGGTTGGAGGAAATAACCAAACATTAATGAAATATTACAAAGTTATTTAAATATTGCAAAATAAATAATAATATAAAACATAATAAATAAATATAACATACCAACACCAATCTAATTAGAAAATCTCATATAGGTAAAAACCCATGGTCAAAATAGATTTCCATTTTATCGTCCAATAATTTACTTTCCTTCACCACTTCTCTCCATTTCACATTTTCGAATCTAGTTAATTCAAATAATTCACCGGGCCCCTAGATCCCTATATAAATATTTTTACATGTCTTCTTGTGAAACACCCCATCATTTCATAAATTGATTTAAATAATCAATTAAACCTTATAACCTAAATTTTATATTAAATAAATAAAAATATTATATATATTTTTATTTATTTAATTATAGACTAAAATTTATAACTTAAGAACACTTAAGAGGGGCTAAACTTGTTGTCATGTGTTTTCATAGGCAAAATTCAATAGAAATCGGGACAACGATACCGTTATGTCAACAATTTTCAAGTTTTACCTTTCCAAGACACCCCGAGTCAACCTATTCTTAACACGCCTTATCCAAAGTCAACTATGTTCCTCAATGGATGTCCATATAATCCCCTAGGTGATTTAGGATCTTTGGAGAATGCCAACTTTTGAGCAATTTTGGGAAGGGCTACCACTGGCCTTCTCGGGACTAATGCACCCCTGGAGTGGAACGGAGGAGAAAAATTCAACATGGAGATGAATTCAAGTGCAAGAACATCCGTGAAAATATTTTGGAAAGATTTGGAGGTTTTGAGCCGATTCAACAAAAGCAAGTTTTTGGGCCTAAAGGAGCAAACACCGCAAAGGAGTGCTGAACTTCAAATAGAGATTCTAGGAGCTTCGTGAAGATTCAAGAGCCTAAAAAGTACCTATGGAAATTATTTTCCATTCCCTAAATGGTGGAAAAGATGAGACATCCTGAAACACTATACACTTTCCAAGGCAACTCATTCTTCTAGCGTGCTGTTGGCGAGTCCAGAGAAAAAAGTGGTAATTTTGAGGTGATGTAGTCCAATTGAAGCTTGAAACCACCACCATTAAACTCTATGGTTGGTTTCTATGGAATTTAATATAAAACATTTCCTCGAAACTCGTATAGGTGCTCAAGTTATCATCGTTGCAAGTTGGTCCCAAGGTAAGAGCTCTTGCAGTTAGTCATTTTTCTATTGGAAAAGTGTCAACACTATAAGCTGGTGGGATTTCATGTCCCCAATGTCCCTTTGAAAAGGGACTTAAGGTACAAAAATTACACCCAACCCTTTTGTAGCCCCAAGACAACAATATGACCTTCACTTATGCAATTTAAGCTCCCTGGAGCTAGTTTGAGCCTTCCCTCTTTCAAAGACGCATGTGTCACAAGTGTCAACACCAAGATCCCGAGGGAATTTCATGTACCTTTCACCCATTTAGCAAAGGGACATAGGGGATACGAAATCTGCACAACCCACTTAATCCCCGTGGTAAAATTCAGCTCCCGGGTGATTTTTCCAACCCCCTCACTTAAAAAAGCTCATCTAATCAAAACCCGCCAAATGTCAACACCATGCACCTGTGGGAATTTCATGTCCCTTTCGTCCCTTTAGAAAATAGAAGATAAATTGCACCGAACCCCAAACCATGCTTTTTAAAACTTATAAATACCAGACTTGGCTTGTTTTTTGCCAGTTTCTCTCCCCACACCTCCATACCCTACCAACATGTAGTCGAATTTTTTCCAGATCTTCTCACCTCCATTCTTTGCATGACATCACCTCCATGAAATCTTCTTCATGATGAAAATACAAATATCCTATAAAATAAATAAATAGGAAAAACTAAGAATGAAGAGAAAACAAATATTTTTCATCCAGAAAACCCTCGTAGTCACCCAGCGGTAAAAATCTCATAACTTGCAAAATACGACACGGATCGAAGTGAATTTTTTTCTTCCTTCATCATTTTCAGAGGTCGTAAAAACCCAAGTGATAGATTTCACATGCATGGAGAGGAATTTTCGCAGTGAAGAAACCCTCTTTTCCTTGCACCAAAACTTTAAATTTTATTTCTCGTTGCTCCAGTGATCGATTTGCAATGAAATTTCATCTGTAAAACAAGCAAGGAAAAAAATATCAAAAATATCATTTTCATCAAGATATGAGGAGGGGAAATGGACCTACAAATTTTAGAGTCCATTAATGGCTGCCATGGCGACTCGTGCCCATAACCACCGATAGGTCAAAAATTCATATTTTAAAATATCACAAATCGATGATCGGGTAGATCTAAGATTTTAGAGGATTGATATTGGGAAAAATCACATATGAAATGTTTTCCTTCTGTCGTGATCCAATCACCAGAAGCACACTTACTAAAAATAGCAATCCTTCCTACACGGGAGACTTCTATTTTAGGTAAGTCCTCATCGGAGGAAGCTACGAAGAAGGTGGTGAACACAAAGGAAGTATTGCAGGTGAAAATCATCGAAAGGGACATCTCGACCCAAAATTGAAACTTACTACAAATAGTAAGTGGTTCCATAAAAACCTGCCATAAATAGCAAGTTGGTCTAGAAAGTGGTTTCCATATGAGGAACATAGTGATAAGAAGGAGTTCAAAGCTGCCATAATCGGTAGAGGTCCGAAAAGATGATTTTTACACTTACTAAAAATAGTAAGTTGCTCTATTCAAGAATAACAAGTGTTGAAGAACCATGTGATTCCGGTTATAGGTTATCACATTTCTTCATTCCATAGGTGTAATCAGTTTTAAAGTATTGGTTTCATTCCATGGTTCATAATGGTCATTTCATATTACGAAACAAACACCCTTCATTGTTTTTCTATATATTCATCGATACCTATCACCTATACGGACAAATGTATCATTTCATAGGACATATGTCGGTGGAATATGAAAGTGTTGCAAAGGGTCATCATGAGAGGTAGTTTTCATCCTCGGTTATTTCAAAGTGGATCTTCATGAGCAACGCCTACAGTCAACACTGGGATAACTCAAAAGTGTTTCTAAAAACCTAGTTCATGGTGTCCGTAGGTCATAAAAAATAAGTTTCTCATCAACAACAACCTTTCCGAAACATGAGTGAATCATTCACAACAAGGAATTCAAGGGAGTGGAGATCTTCTCAGTGACACGGAACAGAGAACAATTTGGCATTGAGTGCAAGTCTTCGGGAGCTTCTTGAGTTGCAAAGAATTTAGAGGTTCAGAGTTAATCACAATGAGGCATTTTATCGGTCATTTGGAAAGAGAAATTGATTTCATTGGAAATGGATCTTTTGTCATCAACATCATTCTTCTCCCCTTCTTCTTCTTCTTCTCTCTCTCTCTCTCTCTCTCTCTCTCTCTCTCTCTCTCTCTCCTTTCTCCTCCTAACTTTCTTTCTCTTCATCGTTCTAATTTTGCATTGGGGTTTCCCTTTTTAATATGCCTTTAAGTTAATTAAAAATGACTTTAGAAACATAATGTAAAATTAAGTCACCTTGATTTTATAAAAGGGACTTAATATTTTTAAGAATACAAATAGTCTAAAGTTAGAAATAGGGCATATGAAGTGTCATTGGGGAAGATGAAGAGTCTTTCTTTCTCTATAAATTATAAGGAGCCCCTCATTTGGATTCTTCTTAGCTGGTTGTCAATTTCTAATCCCATGAGAGAGTAATTCTTGTGAAGGAATAAAGAGATAGTTGATTTTCTTTTGTTTCTCTACCTCACATTTCTTCAATTCCTCACTATGTACAACTATGATTTTACAAGCTAATAAAGGAAGAATTTTATGTTTTCCAAGGCATACAAATGTGTACATCTTTGTACATATGGTTTCCTCTAGCTAGTGGCTCGAAATCATGTTGTTTTCTTCTTTAAAATGCATGTGTAATATTTCTAACTAGTGTGCATGGGCTTTGAACATCTACTTGTGACATTAGTTTCTCCCCCTTAACATTCTCACTCCCTTTCCCACCTTTCAGACAAAGTCTTCTCTAACAAGAAATTGCTAGCTTTTCCATAGGCTCGGTGGAGTGCCTGTCGGAGCCATGACCACAAGGCCACCAAGAAAATGCATTGATTCACATGCATGTAAACATGGAAGATTTCTTGTTTAAGTAGAGGGACTTTGATTCCCAGAGCATTGGCAAGAAACCCAAAAATTGTCCAACCAATAAATTTTCTCACCAATATTTTTTGGTGCCCACCATGGGGCAGATTTTGTGACATTTGCACCTAAAAGCGAACTCAAAAAATTAAAAAAATAAAAATAAAAATTGGAATTTGAAAAGTCACCGAGCCTTATGTCTACAAATCATGGCTATTCTGGGTAACCCTCCTATGAAAGACTCAAGTTACTATTTCATATTAAAGAAGCCATCACTTCTAACTTGAGGGAAGCCATCGACACAATTGAAAGAGTTTCACTCGTGTACTTCATTTCCATAAGAGTATTGGACCTCGAAGAAGAACGTGCCACAACAATAGAAAGACAAAGAAAAGTTCAGGCTCCACAGAGGAGAGCGTAGATTTTCAACTTGGTGGATTAAATGTACACTCAACAATAAAGAAAAGGAGGAAAAAAGGATCCCAAATTTGAAGAAATCAAAAGAAGACAAGAGCTGATCAGAAATCCAAGCTCTCCCCTTCGTCTAGTAGTTAGTTCCATTGGATGCCAAAGAGTCATCAATCCATTAGACATGGAGCTCCCAAATATCAACAAGAACGTTGAATACTTTACCTATGTTAAGATCGAAGAGGAAGCTAGAGAAAGAGAAGAAAGAGATGAAGCAGAGATAAGAGCTCAAATTGAAGATATTGAAAGAGCTCAAGTTAAAGAAGACACACGAGTAGTAGTTGATGCCGCATCCTTATAAAGGTTGGAAGCTAAGATCATAAATGCGATGGAGGACCATGAGGAATGTAGGAAAAATGTGCCATGGGGTGGAAAAACTTCCCCACTTGCTCATCCTCAACCACTCCGTGAGCTACCAAAAGGCATGAGAAAAAAATCCCAAAATTCAAAGGAGATGGTTCTCAACTTCCCGAGTAGCATGTAGTAGGCATTCATCACCACTTGTGGAGTTTTTCGCGTAGAACACGAGGATGTATCCGTAGAGATATTTTGTGGAATCATTGTAAGATAAAGTTTCGAAATCATTTTACATACCGCCTCCAAGATCTATCACATGCTGGGAAGACATAAGAAGTAGATTTGAGCATAGGTTCAAAACCAAAAATGACTGCAAATATATCTTAGTCTAGTTGGTAAAAATGAAGAAATAATATTCTAAGTCAATGAGAGACTTTATTTCCAAATATAACTGAATAATTAGGAGGATTCCATAAGATGTTGTGCCTCCAGGACAATAATTTGAAAAGGTTCTTCATCAATGCTCTACCACTAGAAGTTGGTTTCTTCCTCAGGAAATCCCAACCCAAAGATGTCAAAGAAGCATAGGATTATGCAATAGAGGCCGAAGATGATTTGATCTTGTCCAAAAAAGGTAAAGGTCCCAATGGAAAACATAAAAGCCAAAGTTCAAGCTCAACTCTCACTTATCCTATGATCCATAAAATCACCAACGACGTGGTTTCCATGAAGAAAAAATTGTCTCAAATCACCATGTGAAATGGTCCAAGGGATATGAATCCTCCAAACTAACCGAGAATTATCCTGCCTCCCCATAGGCTTGCTCTTGAAGTACCACAGGTTAATGCTACATGTGACACTGCTGAACCAAAATAAGAAGAAGAGGGCAATGATGGAGACTACCTTGAGGTTCAAGAAGTTGATGGTGACATGCAAAATGGCCTTATTGAGTATGTTAAAGGAGATGAAGATGACAATGATAAATAAGCTCCAAGATTCTCATGAATAGTGTTCACTCGTGCACAATTAAAGAAATAAGCTTCACCCTCAACAATGGCGGTGAAGAAAAAAGAAAGAAGAATTCCCCTGTAAGAATTCCATAAAATAATATTATCAGCAGAGGTTCCTTGCTTCCACCATCGATGGGTTTAGCTAAGGAGAAATCAAACCCATTGGCAAGTAAGAAGTCATTTACCATGCCAAGTAAGTCCTCTAATACTCCCTCCAATTCAAAATCTATTTCTAAAAATAATCCTTCATCAAATGCTACCTAGGCTAAACCTATTAAGGCTCAAGAAAAACTAGCTTCTCCCTCTCTTTCTAAACCCGATTACTGCACCCATTAAAGAAACTCAAGCTCCTAAGGAAACATCATCTGCATAGAGAAATAACTACTTTTCTTGGAATAACATCTGTGTTCCTCACATCTCCATTTGATTATATCGAACATGCGAATAAAACTAAAGTTCAAATCATAGAGATGGAATATTTGCAAACACACCCTACTCAGTTTGAAATGTTTGTTAACACTTTCCGAAGTGGTACCCCAAAGCCTCATATCATAAATCCCAATTTTAAATGTCTTCTCCCTACCTTGTTCACATCATTCTCACAGAACATGTTCACACTCAAGTGCATCCAAAACCAACAAGGTAGAACCTTTATACCTATCCCTCTTAACCAAAGGCTACCAACTCTACAACTGTATCATAGATTTTGGAGCCTCTGACAATATGATACACATGAAAGTCACAAATTCCTTAGGACTTACCTTGACACGAGAAAACGAATCTTGCTATTCCATGGAATCCAAAGAAGTTTTGTTGGTGGGTAGAATAAAGGATGCTCAAGTTGCTTTGGTTGACTTCCCAGAGAAGAAAATGTTGCTTACTATTTTGGTAGCTAACATTCCAAACTCATTTGACGTGCTCTTAAGAACAATTTTTTTCATGGATTTGGGTTTCAAAATCAAATGATCTTGGTCTTCCGTGATCATACCAATGAAAGGGGAGATGAAGAATATGTTACCGATGTAGAAGATGAAATACATAGTGCAAAAATCAGATGATCCAAGAAAAAAATTATTTCAAGATAGCAGGATAGGAAACTATTTCCTCACATTTGAGAGGGTTGAAAATTTTCCTTTCCTCACCATGAAAGAAGAAGAGGAAATTTTTCCTATGGAGGATGAGATTCAAGATTTTATTTGGCATGAAATAAAACTCATCGAAGGAGTAACATATTCAATAGAGGAAAATCCTAGTTGCATAATGGATGATTTGATGCTTTTGAAGACTCCACTGATGATGAAGAAATACAAAATGATGAGTTTGGGGTGTTCATGAGTAATCTCTTTTCAGAATTTTATTTTTCAATTAATGACGGGATGGAGATATGTGAAGAAGCAAAGATGATTGAAGAATCAAAATCTCTTCCTAATTCAATCATGGATGAACATATGGAGGAAGCCAATTTATTTTTTGAAGTCGAGGACGATATGGATTTTGAGCTCGAAGGATTACCATTCCCACAAAGCATGGACCTCCTCTCATTGTGGAAGGGTTCTATTGATGGCGAATCACAACACCCATGAATGTCTACAACTCGATGGGTTGAGACTCTCAATGCGATTGCATAACATGGAGCTTTTCCCAAGTGTGGGACCTTGCAAATCGGGAAAGCTCTCTGGATAAAGGCCGGTTCCTATTCCTCTGTTCAGATGCACACATAAAAATGTAGAGGGTTTACTAAAAATATAATCTAACTTGCCAAGGAGACAGGGTAAGAAGATGCATAAAAATAAACCTAAACTAACAAAGGTGATGCACCGAGGAATGAAGAACACCTGTCTTGCCAATAAACACAAACCATTAAAATTCAATGCAAGATCATGCACCAGATAACCAAATTTGTAGTGAAATATCAGGAGGATGCAAATGAACATAGAGAGGGTTGAGAATCATCCCATGGACATGCATTATTTTCTCCAAAGATTGATACAATACACTACAAAATGCCAAGAGGCAAAGTTGCATTACTGATTTTAGGTGGGAGGTTTCCACAAATTTGCCCAAAGAGAAGAAGGGAGGGGAAAACAAGAGTGTCCAACCTTTAGAAAGAAGCCCCTCCTTACAATTTATAGGAAGAATGAGAGAGGGAAGAGAGAGGAAATCCAAATCTACCCCAACCACCTCCAAGTTGTATTTAATTCATCTCATTATGGCGTAGGTGAGAACCCTAACAAACCCAAAAAATGGTGAACTGTATTTTACATTTTTGAAGAACTTGTTCTCACCCAATTAAATATATCCAATCGTAGTTGGACTAGAGGACCTTGTAAGATTTCTGAAAAGTCCAACCTTGCGTGAATCCGAGCTCCCTGTGAAAAGTTATGGCCATTTGAATATTCCCCAAGTCAGGGTTTGTTTCTAGTCGGGTTTGGGGTTCTCCTTTGCATTTGCATCGGGTTTGGAGGGTACCTCAACATGTTTTCACCCCATGCTTTCCCGAATCCAAAACTTGATTTTCCTAGGTAGTGTTTCGGGTTTTCAGAACTCTCAAGCATCGGGACATGCCTTGCGATTTTCATGCTTCATGTCTCATGTTTCCCGAAACCCGAAACCCGAAATCCTTTGTGTCGGGTTTTGAACCTCTCGACATATTTCCTTTGTGTCGGGTTTTTGAACCTCTCCAACATATTTCCTTTGTGTCGGGTTTTGAACCTCTTCGACATATTTCCTTTGTGTCGGGTTTTTGAACCTCTCTCGACATATTTCCTTTGTGTCGGGTTTTGAACCTCTCCGACATATTTCCTTTGTGTCGTTGTCTATATTTACCCGGGGGGTAGATATATATAACAGGTTTATAAGTTAGAATTGTCCATACCTACATAAAAGAGAACCTTGGGGAACACAAAGCACAAAAGAAGAAAACATAGTTACTTTGAATGAATCATGGGAAGGTATGGATTAGATTTTTTACCACTCCTCCGAGTCACAATATAGAAACTCTTTTGAAAATAGAGACAAATATATGATTAATTTGGAATAGCCATCCATGTAATATATTTTGAAAGCTATAGAATAAATTGAAAATCCTTAGCTTAGCCTTGAACTCTTGACTCGAGCCATGGAGATACAAGACATGTGTGAATAAATGAGTGCTCCTTGTTTTGATACACCAATGTTTAATGTGGAGATGGAGTAGTTAGATAGGCTGGATGACTTCCTTAATGACAGCATGAAAGTGAAAACATGTCTATTTCTCCCACATTGCACAAGGAAGTTCATGAATGTAAAAGAATAAAATTCCTTGGAGCCTCTTTAGACATTTCTAATTTTAAAGGCAACACCTTTGTCATGGTGGGAGATGATAGGGAAAATATTGAGCCGACTCACATGGAAGAGAGTTGTCCATGGAAAGAGCATTGGGAATATGTTCAAAATCAACTTGATCACATCACTTTAGAACTTTTTGCAAATACAAAGAGTGAATATGGTAATGAAAAGAGATCAGAAGATTTAAACAACTTGAACAAAGATCAGCCTTGGAATGATGATGAAATGTTTAAAGAAATATTGGTGTTATGGATAAACATGAAAGGCAATCAACACTCTGGAAATGATCTAAAATAATGTAAAGGTAAGGGAACTGCTAGGTGAAGGATTGAGAACCAAAAAGCTTATTTAGGGTCACTCCTATGATATATAATGAAAATCATGAAAGTACCTGGATTTCATAGGAATTTGAGGAAAGGAGGCTACTTCCTTGAATTAGTCAATGGATTCGTAAAAAATCGACATTCTGCGTTACCTCTTTGGGGGTAACCCTTGAAAATAAAAGTGCTTTAGTGAAAGTGGGTTGTCCCTCGTCTTGTACCATAGGTGATCTTTAGGTGTTTTTTCATTTCTGTTGTGTTTTTATTTCCCTTTCCGCGTGTGTTGTGTGTTTCCTTTATTTTGTTTTGTGTGTGTATTCTTCCTTACTATCTCTCTCTCTCGCAAGTTGTAAATGACTCTATAGGGCCCAATGGATAAGGCACTTTGGTCAATGTGTTATATGTTGAGATTTTGGGATTCCTCATGTCATGTCTTTTTTTCTCTCAATCGATACCATGACCCCAAGTAGAGATAGTTTTTGTTCTATGTTTTTGCAGGGGCAAAATTCAATAGAAAACATGACAATGATACCCCTGTGTCCATTTTTTCAAGTTTTACCTTTCCAAGACACCCCAAGTCAACCTATTCTTATCAACAACCTTACCTAGTAAAATTTTGTCCTCAATTGGATGTCCATCCAATCCCCTTGGGAAATTAAGGAAAGAAAAGTTAGCCCCATTAGGTGATTTAAGAGCTTTTAGAGAATGCCAACTTTTGAGTAGTTTTGGGAAGGGCTACCACTGGCCTTCCCGGGACTAATGCACCCCAGGAGTGGAAAGGAGGATAAAAATTCAACATGGAGATGCATTCAAGTTCCAATAACACCAGTGAAAATATTTTGTAAAGATTCATAAGTTTCTGAGCTGATTCAACAAAATGAGTTTTTGGGCCTAAAGGAGAAAACACCCGAAGGAGTGCATGAACTTTAACAATAGATTTTTTGAGATTCATGAATATTAAATAGCATAAAAAATTAACTAAATAAATTATTTTCCATGCCCTAAATGGTGGAAAAGACGAGAAATCCTGAAACACTATACACTTTCCAAGGCAACTCATTCTTCGGCGCGCAGCGAATCAAGTCGGTTCAAGAAAGAAGGGATAATTTGGAGGTGATGTAGTTAGAATTGAAGCTTGAAAACATCACCATTCAACTCATTTGGGTGTTTTTCAAGTAAATTTCATGTAAAAATTCATCTCGAAACTTCATCGGGAGCTCAAGTTATCATCGTTGCAAGTTGGTCCCAAGGTAAGAGCTCTCGTAGTTAGTCATTTTTCTATTGGAAAAGTGTCAACACCAAGAGTTAAGGCGGGATTTCATGTCCCAAATTTCCCTTTTAAAAGGTATGTAAGGGACACAAAAATTCACCCAGCCATTTTGTAGCCCCCAGGACACCAACATGACCTTTCGCTTGCCAGTTAAGCCCCGGGAGCTAGTTTGAGCCTTCCCTCTCCCAGCATGCATGTGTGACAAGTGTCAACACCAGGATCTTGAGAAAATTTCATGTACCTTTAGAAAAGGAAGATAGGGGACAAAAAATTACCTCAGCCCACTTAAGCCCTGTGGTTCCTCATGCGCCCAAAAGTCAGCTCCCATGTGCTTTTTCCAGCCCCCCACTTAAAAACGCTCATTTAATCAAAACCCACCAAATGTCAACACCATGCACCTGAGGGAATTTCATGTCCCTTTCATCCCTTTAGAAAAGGTACATAAGGGATAATAAAATGTTCCCAACCCCAAATCATGCTTTTTAAAACTTATAAATACCAGACTTAACTTGTTTTTTGCAGTTTCTCTCCCCACGCCTCCATACCTTGCCGTCACTACTGCTACCGTATTTTTTCTAGATCTTCTCACCTCCATTGCTGCATGCAATCAAATACATGAAATATTATTAATTATGAAAATAAAAATATCTTAGAAAATAAATGGATCGAAACAATGAAGAACAAAGATAAAATGAATATTTTCCATCTAGAAAACCCTCGTAGTCACCTAGAGGTAAAAATATCATAACTTGCAAAATACTACATGGATAGAAGTAATTTTTTTTTCTTCCTTCATCATTTTCAGAGGAAATAAAAACCTGAGTGATATATTTCAAATGAATGGTGAGGAATTTTGTAGTGAAGAAACCCTCTTTTCCTTGTACTAAAACTTCAAATTTTATTTCCGTTGCTCAGTGATCGTTTTGCAACGAAATTTCATCTGTGAGCCACACAAGGAAAAACCATATAAAAATATCATTTTCATCAAGATATGAGGAGGGGAAGTGGACCTGAAAATTTTAGACTCCATTAGTGGTTACCATCCAACAACTTTGTGCTTGTAACCACTACCAGGTCAAAAATTCAAATTTTAAAATCTCACAAACCTAATGATCGGGTAGATCCAAGATTTCAGAGGATTGATATTGGGAAAAAACCCATATCAAAAATTTCATTCCGTTGTGATCCAATCACTAGAATCACACTTACTAAAAATAGTAAGACTTCCTACATGGGAGACTGCTATTTTAGGTAAGTCCTCATTTGAAGAAGCTACAAAGAAGGCAATGAACACAAAGGAAGTATCGCAGGTGAAAATCATCGAAAGGGTCATCTCGACCCAAAATTGACACTTACTAAAAATAGTAAGTGGTCCCATAAACACCTATCATAAATATCAAGTTGGTCCAGAAAGTGGTTTCCACAAGAGGAACATAGTGAGAAGAAGGAATTCAAACTTCCATAGTCGGTTAAGGTCCAAAAAGATGATTTTACACTTAATAAAAATAGTAAGTTGTTCTGTTCAAGAATAACAAGTGTTGAAGAACCATGAGATTCAAGTTCATAGGTTCTCCTAGTACCTCATTCCATAGGTGTAATTAGTTGCAAAGTATTGGTTTCATTCCATGGTTTGTAATGGTCATTTCTATTATTACAACAAACACCCTTCACTGTTTCACCAGTATGTTCATCAGTACCTATCACCTGTACGGAAAAATGTATCATTCCATAGGACATATGTCAGCGGAATATGATAGTGTTGTAAAGGGTCATCAGGGAGGTAGTTTTCATCCTCGGCTCCTTTGAAGTGGATCTTCATGAACAACGCCCACGGTCACCACTGGGATAGCTCAACAATGTTTCTAAACACTTAGTTCACAGTAATCGTAGGTCATAAAAAAGAAATTTCTCATCAACAGTAACTTGTCTGCAACATGAGTGAATCATTCACAACATGGAACTCAAGGGAGTGGAGATCTTCTTAGTGAAATGAAACAGATGAAAAATTGGCATTGAGTGCAAGTCTCAAGGAGATTCTTAGGTTGCAAATAATTCAGAGGTTTAAAGTTCATCACAATGAGGCATTTCATCTGGTCATCTGGAAGGAGCAATGGATTTCATTGGAGATGGATCTTTCATCATTAACATCATTCTTCTCCCCTTCTTCTTATTTCTCTCTCTCTCTCTTTTCTCCCCCAACTTTCTCTCTCTTCAATGTTCTAATTTTGCATTGGGGTTGCAATTTTTAATATGCCTTTAAGTCAATTAAAAGTGACTTTAGAAACATAATGTAAAATTAAGTCACCTTGATTTTATAAAAGGGACTTAATATTTTTAGGAATACGAATAGTCTAAAGTTAGAAATAGGGCATATGAAGTGTCATGGGGAAGATGAAGAGTCGTTCTTTCTCTATAAATTGTAATGAGCCCCTCATTTGGGCTTCTTCTTAGCTAGTTGTCAATTTGTAATCTCATGAGAGAGTAATTCTTGTGAAGGAACAAAGAGATAGTTGATTTTCTTCTTTTCTCTACCTCACATTTCTTCAATTCCTCACTATGTACAATTGTGATTTTGCAAGCTAATAAAGGAAGAATTTTATGTTTTCCAAGGCATACGAATGTGTACATATGGGTTCCTCTTTCCAGTGACTCCGAAATCATGTTGTTTTTAAAATTAAAATGCACTGTAATATTTATAACTAGTGTACGTAGGGATATGAACATCTCCTTGCGAAATTAGTTTCTCCCCTTAACATTCTCACTCCCTTTCCCATCTTTCAGACAAAGTATTCTCTAGAAAGCAATTGCTAGCTTTACCGTAGGATCGATGGAGTGCCCTGCGGATCCCCAAATGCAAGGACACTAGGAAAATCCATTGTTTCATGCACATGTAAACATGAAATTTTCACCATTTAAGTAGAGGGAATTCGATTCCTAGAGCATTAACAAGAAACCCATAAATTTTTCCAACAAATTTTTTTTCTCGCGAATAGTTTTTGGCACCCATCGTGGGGTAGATTTAGCAACATCTGTACCCAAAAAATGACCTCAAAAAATCAAAAAAAAAAATCCAAAAAAAATGAAATTTGAAAAGTCACCCAAGCCTTATGTCTACAAATCATGGCTATTCTAGGTAACCCTCATGTTGAAAGGCCCAAGTTACTATTTCATATTTAAGAAGACATCACTTCTGACTTGAGGGAAGCCATCTGGCACAACTAAAAGAGTTTCACTCAATACTTCATTACCACAAGAGTATTGGACCTCGAAGAATAATGTGTCACAAAACTACAAAGATAAAGACAAGTTTAGGATCCACAAAGGAGAGTGTAGATTTTTAAATTGGTGGATCAAAGGTACACTCGACAAGAAAGATAAGGAGGAAAAAATGATCCCATCTTTGAAGAACTCTAAAGAAGACAAGAGCTGCTTAGAAATACAAGGTCTCCCCTTCATCCAACAATTGGTTTCATTGGAAGCCCAAGAGTCATCAATCCATTGGATGTGAAGTTCCCAAATATAAATGAGAAAATTGAAGACTTCATCGACATCAAGACCGAAGAGGAATCTATAGAAAGTAAGAAAGAGATGAAAAGGAAGTAAGAGCTCAAATTGAAGAGATTGAATGAGCTCAAGGCAAAGTAGAGGTAAGAGAAATAGTTGAGGCCGAAACCTTAGAAAGGTTGGAAGCTAAGATCAGAAACATTATGGCGGACCATGAGGGATGCAGGCCAAATGTGCCATGGGGTGGAAACAACGGCCCACTTGCTCTTCCTCAACCACTCCACAAGCTACCAAAAGGCTCTTGGAAAAACTTCGTAAAAATTCAAAGAATATGGTTCTCAACTTCGTGAGGAGCATGTAACAACATTCATCACCGCTTGTGGAGTTTTGGGCATAGAACACAAGGATTTATCAGTTAGGCTATTTATGGAATCATTGCAAGAGAAAGTTGCCAAATGGTTTTACATGTTGCCTCCAAGATCTATCACATGCTAGGAATACATAAGAATAAAATTTAAGCACATGTTCAAAACCACATAGGATTGCCAAGATCTCTTAGTCTAGTTAGTACAAATGAAGAAATAATATTATGAGTTAATGAGAGCCTTTATTGCCAAATATAACCAAATAATTAGGAGGATTCCAGAATATTTTGTGCCTCAGACAACAATATGAAAAGGTTCTTCATTAGTTCTCTACCACTAAAAGTTGGTTTCTTCCTCAAGAGGTCCTAACCTAGAGATCTCAAAGAAGAACAAGATTATGCAATAGAGACCAAAGATGATTTCATTTTGTCGAAAATGTGAAAGGTCCCAATGGAAAACATAAAGGCCAAAGTTCAAGCTCAGCTCTCACCAATCCTATGATCCAAAGAAGATGGCCAATGACATGGTTTCCATAAAGAAACAATTGTCAAATCACCATGGAATACTCTAAAGGAGATGAATCCTTTGATCTAGATGAGAATCACCCCGCATCCCCATAGGATTTCTCTTAAAGAATAGTCAGTTAATGACACATGTGACACTGATGAACCAAAACAAGAAGAAGAGGGTGATGATGGAGACTACCTTGAGGTTGAAAATGTTGATTGTGACATACAAAATGGCCTTATTGAGTATGTTGAAGGAGATGAAGATGATGATGATGAAGAATCTCCAAGATTCTCATGTACGGTGTTAACTCACGCACAATCAAAGAAATAAGCTTCACCCTCAACAACCACAATGAAGAAAAAGAAAGAAGACCTCCCTGTCAAAATTCCATAAAACAAGATTATCAGTAGAGGTTCACCTGCTGCCACCATCAATGGAGTCACCAAGGATAAACTAGACCCATTGGCAAGTAAGAATATGTTTACCACACCAAGTAAGTCCTCTGGTAATCCCTCCAATTCAAAAGATATTTCTAAAAAAATCCTTCATCAAATGCTACCTAGGATAAACCTATTAAGGATCAAAAAACTGAATTTTCCCTCTCCTTCTAAACCCGCTACCACACCCATCAAAGAAACTCAAGCTCATAAGGTAGCATCATCTACAGAGAAAAACAAATACTTTTCTGGAGTAACATTTGTGTTCTTCGCATCTCCATTTGACTATGTCAAACATGTGAGTAGAACTAAATTTCAAATCACAAAGATGGAATATTTGCAAACACGCCCTACTAAGTTTGAATTGTTTGTTAGCATTATCTTGAAGTGGTCCTCCAAATCCTCATGTCACAAACCCTAGTGCTAAAGGTCTTCTCCCTACCCCATCCACACCATCCTCATAGAACATGTTCACACTAAACGCATCCAAAACCAACAAGGTAGAACCCTTCTACATGTCCCTCTTAATCAAAGGCTACCAACTCAACAAATGTATCATAGATTGTGTGAGCCTCTGACAATGTGATTCCCATAAAAGTCACAAATGTCTTATGACTTACCTTGACACACGCAAACTTCTCTTGGTATTCCATGGAATACAAAGAATTGGCATTGGTAGGTAGAATAAAGGATGCTCAAGTTGCTTTGGTCAACTTCCCAAAGAAGAAAATGTTGCTCACTATCTTGGTAGCTGAAATTCTAGCATCATTCGGCATGCTCCTAAGAATTATTTTTGTAGGGATTTGGGTGGTGAAATATTATTATACTAGTCTTTTGTGATCATACCTATGAAAGGGGAGATGAAGAAACTACTTTCGGTGCGGAAGATGAAATACACAGTGAAAAAATCAGATGATCCAAGGGAAAAAAATTTGTTTCAAGATAGTAGGATAGGAAACTATTTCCTCACATCGGAGAGAGATGAAAATTTTCCTTTCCTCACCATGAAAGAAGAAGAGGAAATTTTTCTTATGGAGGATGAGATTGAAGATATGTTCTGGCATGAAAGAAAACTGATTGGAGGAGTAACATATTCGATAGAGGAAAATCCTAGCTGCATAATGGATGATTTGATGCTTTCTGAAGACTCCACTGATGATGAAGAAATAAAAATGATGAGTTTGGGGTGTTCATGAGTAATCTCTTTTATAATTTGATTTTTCAATTAATGACGAGATGGAGATATGTGAAGAAGCAGAGATGATTGAAGAATCAAAATCTCTTCTTGATTCAATCATGGATGAACATATGGAGGAAGCAAAATTATTTTTTTGAAGTCGAAGACGATATGGATTTTGAGCTCGAAGGATTACCATTCCCATAAAGCATGGAAATCCCCTCCTTATCAGATGGGTTCATAAGTTATAATTTTCCATACCTACATGAAATATAGCCTTGGGGAACACAAAGCACAAAAGAAGAAAATGGAGTTGCTTTGAATGAATCATGGGAAGGTATGGATCATATTTTTACCACTCCTCTAAGTCACAATATAGAAACTCTTTTGAAAACAAAGATGAATCTATGATGAATTTGGAAGAGCCATCCATGCAAGATATTTTTAAAGTTGTAGAAGAAATTGAAAATCCTCAGCTTAGCCTTGAACTCTTGACTTGAGCCATGGAGATACAAGACAAGTGTGAATCAATGAGTGCTCCTTGTTTCAATACACCAATGTTTGATGTGGAGATGGAGCTAGTTAGATAGGTTGGATGACTTCCTCAATGGTGAGCATGAAAGAGAAAACATGTCTATTTATCCCACATTGCATGAGGAAGTTCGTGAATGTAAAATAAGAAAATTCCTTGGAGCCTCTTCGAAAATTTCTAATTTTAAAGGCAACACCTTCATCATGGTGGGAGATGATAGGAAAATATTGAGTTGAATGATGTGGAAGAGTGTTGTCCATAGTAAGAGCCTTGGGAATATGTTCAAAATCAACTTGATCACATCACTTTGGAACTTTTTGCAAATATAAAGAGTGAATATGGTAATGAAAAGAGATCAAAATATTTAAACAACTTGAATAAAGATCAGCCTTGGAATGACGATGAAATGTTCAAAGAAAGATCAGTGTTATGGATAAACATGGAAGGTAGTTAACACTCTAGAAATGATCTCAAAGAATGTAAAGGCAAGAGAAACTCTTGGGTGAAGGCCTGAGAACCAAAAATCTCATGTAGGATCACTCATACAAAGTACATGGAAAATCATGAAAGCACCTGGATTTCATAGGAATTTGAGGAAAGGAGGATACTTCTTTGAACTAGTCAATAAGCCATGCAAAACATTGACATTACGCATTACCTCTTTTAGGGTAACTCCCGAAAAGAAAAGTGCTTGATCAAAGTGGGTTGTCCCCACCTTGTACCATAGGTGATTTTTAGGTGTGTTTTCTTTTCTGGTGTGTGTGTCTTCCCTTTCCATTTGTTTTGTGTGTTTCCTTTCTTTTATTTTGTGTGTTTATTCTTCCTTGTTATCTCTCTCTCACAAGTTGTAAACAACTCCTTTGAGAGTCGATGGATAAGGCCTTTGGTCAATGTGTTATATGTTGATATTATGGGATTCCTCATGTCATGTATTCACTTCTCTTAGTCCATACAATGCCCCCAAGCTAGAGCTAGCTGTTGTCCTATGTTTTTCATGGGAAAATTGAAGCTTGAAACCACCACCATTAAACTCTATGGTTGGTTTCTATGGAATTTAATATAAAACATTTCCTCGAAACTCGTATAGGTGCTCAAGTTATCATCGTAGTAAGTTGGTCCTAAGGTAAGAGCTCTCACAGTTAGTCATTTTTCTATTGGAAAAGTGTCAAAACCAAGAGCACTGGCGGGATTTAGTGTCCCCAATGTCCCTTTGCAAAGGGAATTAAGGGACAAAAATTGTACCTAACCCTTTTGTATCCCAAGGACAACAATATGACCTTCCACTTGCCAGTTAAGACCCTGAGAGCTAGTTTGAGCCTTCCCTCTCCCAAAACGCATATGTGACAAGTGTTAACATTAGGATCCTAAGCTAATTTCATGTCCCTTTCATTCCTTTAGCAAAGGGACATAGGGGAAAAATAATTCCCTTAGCCCACTTAAGCCTTGTGGTTCTTTATGTGCCCAAAATTTAGCTCCCAAGTGCTTTTTCCAACCCCCTCTCTTAAAAACTCTCATCTAATCAAAACCTACCAAATGTCAACACCACATTCTTGAGGGAATTTCATGTCCCTTTCATCCCTTTAGAAAAGGTACATATGGGAGAAGAAAAATTTCCCAACCCCAAAGCATGCTTTTTAAAACTTATAAATACCAGACTTAGCTTGTTTTTTTCCAATTTCTCTCCCCACACCTCCATGCCTTGTCGACAATCAAAATAATGAGGAACATAGAGAAAATGAAGATTTTTCACCCAGAAAACCCTCGTAGTCACCTAGTGGTAAAAAACTCATAACTTGCAAAATACGACACAGATCGAAGTGAATTTTTTTTCTTCCCTCATCATTTTGAAGCCTTAAAAACCCAAGTGATATATTTCACATGAATGGAATGGAAGTTTTACAGTGAAGAAACCCTATTTTCCTTATGCCAAAACTTCAAATTCTATTTCCCATATCTCTAGTGATCGGTGTGCAAGGAAATTTCATCTGTGAAATAAGCAAGGAAAACCCATATCAAAAATATAATTTTCATCAAGATATGAGGAGGAGAAGCGAACCTGTAAATTTTAGACTCAATTAATGGCTGCTTATGGAAGCTCCATGCATGTAACCATTTCAGGTCAAAAATTCAAATTTTAAAGTCTCACAAATCAGCGATCGGGTAGATCCAAAATTGTAGTCTTTTATTTTACCAATCAACCCAAGGTGTCTTTGGCACATAACCCAAGCATATATAAGATCTCACCCAAAGCACGCAAGGGTACTAGGTCCCTCTTTTATGGAATATTTTTCAAGGAGTTAACATGATAAACACACACATAAATATATCCCGGATCCATGACAACAATACAATGCTAAACTATAACAAAATGTAGATCATAACCATATGCAAGAATAACTCATACAAGAATCAAGATTAGGTTTACCAAACAAGAACCGAGTCAAAAATATGTCAACAAACAATATCAATGACATAGATCCATTGTATTAATTATTGTAAAACACAAAAGTTGAATACATACATAACATATTCACCATAAGTCATGCGCACTCATAAACCAACAACATAACTCAATTACAATCATGATACTACCAATCTATGCGGAGATAATACATATATATAGTAGTCGGTACTTTCCCTTCACACTTTGTGCATCCTCAAAATAGTCTGCATGCTAAGAATAACCATGTGCCACTACAAGATAACTACAAAAGCATGTAAGCTCACTAATAATAGATCATCTAATAATATCAAATGCAGATCTAATCCTATTAATAGCTCAAAACTATTCATGTCACTTGATCTTCCACTTGCCCAAAATAACCTTTCTTCATCCTCAAGTATTCATACTAATGCATGCTTTCCAAGTTTTCATGCTGATGCATGCCCCACACTCAACATCTATATTTAGCCCCATCATGTAAAAGAGATAATTCTCAAAGTCACACTTTCCCACGTGTGCCATTCTTCTTCTATATTTTTGTGTGCACCTTCGTGCCCTATGCTTATGCACCCAATCCTTATGCACCTTTAGTACTTAGGCTATAATTCATCAGCCCAACATTACCCCACACTTGCTTCATTTCCACCCACAAAAATGGGTAACCATGACTTATATTTCCATGAATAAAGAATGAGGAATGGAATACTACTTAGAAACTCTATCCCTTTGCAGGTAGAATTAACTTTTGATATTCACTCTTTATCTTTACTTCTAACTCATTCCAAGTGCTAATCACCTTATTAGTCTTGTCAGGGATGTATGCAAGTACTACTTCCATTTCATCTATAGTCATATTCTGGCCCTCATTCTACAATATCCTAATCATGTTTTCCAGACTTGAGACCATCCCATCCATTACATCCATTCTCTGCACTATGGGTTTTCCCATCTCTTTGATTTGATCCTTGTGAGGATCATGGGCTGCTGTAAGCACATCGCGCTTCTCTGCTAAAAATTTCAGCCTCTCCTTAAGTCTAAGTGTATCACTCTTCACTACACTAAGGACCTCATTCTCCTCTGCCGAGTCCTTATATTTTCAGGATCTGTGCACGTGTTCAATGCTAAGTCTACCTTTTTCATTTCATATTTCACTGTTTGTAGTACAAAATCATACCCAATGAGCTTGTGTACTATGGTTATCTTTTCTTTCTCTACTTGTGCCAAACATCCTTTGGTTTCGGTATTCGAATTGGTCCTTCATCCAACACCATGTGGACCAAAGTGCGTAAGTAATACATTGTGAGATGGAAATATCTTTGCCACTTTCTCTTATATGTGACCTTTCCTTCAAAATTTTTCGCCTATTTGTTCCACCATACTAAGTACCGTATATGCCCTCACCTTAGATGTCTAATTTTCCTTCATCAAGTGCTTGATCTTGGTGTCTTTATCTTTCCTATCTTCCAACAAATCCTCAATAGCTTCCTCTTTATATATGTTTCTACGCCTAACCTCTCTGAGATACCTTTGTCAATGTATTACTCACATTATCATCCAACATCTGATTCGGTTTAATGTTACATGGTGTGAATCCAATGCTTTATTCATTCTCGTGAGAAACACAATTCTTCACATACGTCAAAATCAGGCTCATCCATGTGAGTGCGCATATTCCTTGATAGTTGCTTACATGTGCGTGTGTTTGCTATTTCGAATCCATTAATTTCGAGCCGTAATGGTCATTTGGTTCTAAAGTACTTTGGAACCTAGCACATATGATTTTTGTTGGGTCATTGACATACCCAACTGTAGGGGTTTCATACACTCCTTCATCGTTTCCTAAGCACTTACCTTTAGGAATGTGTACGCCCACATCAAGAATCGGTCCTTCATATGTTTATGTAGTAGGAGGCATGCCAAATGCTTCACCCCTATCCTTACTCTTCTCTACATCAATAGTGTCATTTCCCACTTGGTGTTCTTCCAATCCCCCTACATCATGCATCAATTCTTCCTGTTGAGGTTCCTCTACATCCTCAATGTTTACTGGAGTCTTATGCGCATTATCCTCTTATTTCTCACCCTCATCATCCTAATTAGGGATGTACCTGTGCCTTTTTTTACCAGATCTACCTTGACTAGAGAAGTATTAGGCAACCTCCTTGGGGATGTGATGGCCCCGCACCATGAGTCTATCTTCTCCTTAAAATTCTCCTTTATTTCTAGTCCCTAACATCTTCTCATGAACCTATCTCTATTGCACCTATCTATATTCCCACTTCCTCATATTCCTTCTATAATGATGGGGTTATCTCATGCACTATTTTATCTCCTATGGTGGGATCTCTCCTACTATCATACTCAAGACACACTATCTTCCCTTAGTTTCTCCTCTTCTTCTTCCTCATCAAGGGAAAAGTATCTTCTTCATCTTGACCTTTGTGCCCACAATATGTTTTCCTTTAAAAACTCAAGGAGATTAAATTTGTTCTCAACATATTTCCCACTCTCTAATTTGGGATTAAGGTTTATATATACCTTATCCACTCCATCCTTGATCTGAAAATGGTACTTGAAATTTTTCCAATACTTAGAAAATTCTCAGATTCTTAACTTTAAAAGATTTCAACTTGATCAAGAGTTCCTTTTTTAATCAATTATGGGTGTTCTTGAAATCCCCAAACTTAAACTCTTCCAAAAGATCAAATTAATCCTTAATTTTCAACTTAAGTGAAATATCTGAATCTATCAAAAATCCAAATAAAATAATCACAGTTGATTTATAATGCTCAAATTGAATTCATAATTCCAAAATTTGAAAGTGCATTCACTGACTGATTGTGGGTTATGGATACTAAAATTTACTTCCTTTCAATTAATCCAGTTTTTGATTACTTTAATAATTAATCAAATAAACTAACTTGAATGTTTTTATTTGATCAAAATCTTCTAAAAACTGAAATCAAATCCACAACACAAGAACTTGATAATGGAGTTTGGTAGAATGCCCATGTCTTCGGATTCTCAAAAAGAGAATCGATCTATTATTTCCTAATGAATTAAAATATCCTTTCACTATTGAATTAACATACCTTTATACCTACAAATGAGATGATTCAGACCTCTTGGAAATTTGTAATTTACCAAAAACATTCCCAAGTCCATCTGTGGCCCCTACAGTATTTTCACTTATGGTTTCTAGTTTAATTACATTCGAAAAATGTCTACAAATTGAAATATAAACACATAAATAATTTTTTTTTACATTTATGGAAACTATAGGAAATTATGAAAAACTTCCCTTTTTACTCCATGGCCTGATTCGGACCAGAAGTGGTTGGAAAATGCAGATCTCGACCGCTTCTCATGCATGATCTGTGAAATTGCAATGGAAAAAAACCTACAAAAGAAAATCTACAACACTTACTATAACAAAATTTACATTTCTAGAAATCTCTTGAAATTCTAAAAAAAAACTCTTTTACACCATGGCAAAATTCTGACCATAAGTGCCTCGAAAATGGTGATCTCTGCAAACTGGTCTTTCGCTGTCCATCCACAAACCTACCAAAAGGTCCCTTTAAATAGAAGTGATCTCATGTTCTATCACTTTCTGAAAAGTCACGGGTTGGTAAGGCTGATAAGTATTTTTCCACAAGTAAGGGTTTAAATCCCCCTTCCATAGGTTTAGGCACCCAATTTAGCCATTCACCCCACATTTGGTGGGAAAGGGATATGATAAGTCTTTAAATAATGTTTTGGCCACAAAATCCTCCTTATCCCATGGGATTTAGACTTATTCATGTGGAATGGATTAAATAGATTATTATTATTATTTTAAATCTAAAGCCACCACAACCACCTGCCAAGTGTTATGCCCATAATATGCCATTTTTCCACGTTAGAGTGTGTTACTTCATCATTTGACCACAACCTTGACTATGCATATATTTCACATACAAATTCATAGTTGGTCCGTTCAAAATGTGTTGGAAAGCTTATGATGAGCTCTATACCATGGAACTAATTTTGAAACATTACAAGACCATCAATTTTTCCTTTTCGCCAACTGCCATGTGTCACCTTGCCATTGGTCCACTTGTTGACCTATTGACCAGGGTTGACCCGTTTATGACCTTAACTTTGACCGGCGATAGAATTTGCATACGAACTCGATTCTGAAATTCAGCATACCTTCGGAAAGGTCTGGAGAATACCTTCATCATGGTCTATATTTATGGAAGTTTACGGAAGATCTAAATACTAAAAATCCTCTGGATCACTCCTCCCCAGTAAGACCATTTTGACCTCAAAATGGAAATTCACTCTGTTGAATTGTACACACGTTCTCTACATAATACAAACACATAACCCAATTTATAGCATGGTAATTTTCCCAAAATTTTCAATAATTAAAAACCAATAAAAGGAATTTCACCCATGGCTTATACTATAATTGATATGACACTGTAATGACCATATTATTTTTCTGTACATCTTGATCCTGCACTCACCACTATCAACAATGCAAATGTAACATGAATTCATAGCTTGTTAGTGTAAAACTTGTACATACTATTTGTAAATATATCTGATAGTTACAAATATTAAGCCTATCAATAAGAATTACACATGTGCAAATATCATGCGTAGTAAACGAAGAGTTTGTATAAGTTGTACACTTACAAACAATGCCTACATGCCACAAATTGCACAATAACAACATACTAACTACAATCCAAATATAGACATCAACCAATGATCATGCCTTGAACTGATCAGGAAATGCTACTGAAAGATGAAGTTGTAAAATGATAAAAAAATAAAATTACATCAAGTATTTTAAACTGTCACTTGATTATTTCCTCTCAGGATACTTCACCAACACCAAAGTAAAAAAATAAATTTGGTACTTATCCCTTTCACAATTCAACAAGATTTCCAAAACTGTTTTGTTAGTTTGCATGTATTCCACAAATCAACTATGCAAACATAAAACTGATAAATTTCTTACCCACCTTACTCAACATACTATCCTGTTTAGGGGGTTGATTCAATTCAATTTTTACATGTGCCACTGAAGGGGTCATAATAGTTGGTTTAAAACTGTGATCCTTTTTAACAAATTTTAATTTTTGTTCTGGATGTAGTTTCCAACATTTTTCAATTTCATGACCTGGTTTCTTATAGTGACCACAAAATCTTTGATCCACTTTTTTAGGATCCACATTTTTAGGAACCTTACCTTGACTGCTCTTAGCGGTCGAGGTTAGGAGAATGCATTTTCTCAATCTGTTCCAATATGGACTTCCGTTTCCTACACTTAGCCACACAATGATTAGACAACCCATAAAATGTGCAAGGGTAACTATTCAACATTGCTTGAAAATCATAGCCAATTTTTTCCAAGTAGATAAGGGATCAATTTGTTTACCTTTCTTTTTAGAACCATGGTAAACAAAAGGTGGAGGGATTTCTATACCTCTCCATGGTGAATTCTTACCAGATCCTCTTGATGAGGATGAACCACTTGATGCTAAGGAGGAAGACTCTTGGTTGTCAGAAGCTTGTCTTCTTCTAGCTGATTTATAACTCTCTCCAATCACCTTTTCCCTTGCAATAACATATCCCAGTTCTGCATGTCAAGGCCTTTCCTTTACCAAGATTGGGTTAGTTATGCCTTGGTTGTTCTTACCAAGGCTAATTCCATTAAAACCCATGTTATTTAAAATCTTAGATCATATACCTTTAGTGTTTTTTCAAATCCACCTAGCACTACAGTAGAATCCAAATTAGCATGGGAGAGGAATTAAGTGTTGTCATACTTACTGTGCACTCATCATCATCATGAATGTATGTATCAACAATAATTGATACCTCTTTCTTAGGTCCTTCAATCTGTAACACCATCAAGAGTTCATTTTTGGATTCTAGCTCTCTTTTCAATGTGTCAATTTATCCTCTAGAGATAACACTGACATCTCATGAAGGAATTCTCTTCATGAATCTGAGGATTAAATGCTTGAGTTATTCAAACTTGGTCTTGTTGGACATCTTGCCCATGATTCCTGCACACCTGTTCCTCCAAACTTTGCACACTTGCCAATGAAAGATCAAGCCAAAATGCAAAAACCAATTTTGAATGAAATAAACGAATGAAAGAAATTCAAGAGCTAAACCGACTCTGATACAAACTTGATCTGAAAATGGTACTTGAAATTTTTCCAGTACTTAGAAAATTCTCAGATTCTTAACTTTAAAATATTTCAACTTGATCAAGAGTTCCTTTTTATCAATTATGGGTGTTCTTGAAAGCCCCAAACTTAAAATCTTCCAAAATATCAAATTAATCCTTAATTTTAAACTTAAGTGAAATATCTGAATCTATCACAAATCCAAATAAAATAATCACAGTTGATTTATAATGCACTCAAACTGAATTCATGATTCCAAAATTTGAAAGTGCATTCACTACCTGATTATGGGTTATGGATACTGAAATCTACTTCCTTTCAATTAATCCAATTTGTGATTGATTTAATAATTAATCAAATAAACTAACTTGAATGTTTTTATCTGATCAAAATCTTCTAAAAAACTGAAATCAAATCCACAACACAAGAACTTGATAATGGAGTTCAACGAATGCCTACGTCTCTAGATTCTCGAAAAGAGAATTGATATATTATTTCCCAATGAAGTAAAATATCCCTTCACTATTTACTTACAAGATATGTATACTTGCAAATGATATGATTCAGACCTCTTGGAACTCTGCAATTTACCAAAAACGTTCCCAAGTCCATCCATGGCCCCTACAGTATTTTCATTGATAGTTTCTGTGAAATTACGTTCAAAAAATGTCTACAACTTGAAATATAAAACACCTAAATAAAATATGTTTACATTTATGGAAACTAGAGGAAATTATGAAAAACTTCCCTTTTTACTCCATGGCCTGATTCGGACCAGAAGTGGTTGGAAAATGCAAATCTCTGCTGCTCCTCATGCATGTTCTATGAAATTGTGATGGAAAAACACCTACACAGGAAAATATACAGCACTTATTGTAACAAAATTTACATTTATGGAAATATCTCAAAATTCTAAAAAAATTATTTTTACACCATGGAAAAATTCGGACCGTAAGTGCCTCGAAAATGGTGATCTCTGCAAACTGGTCCTTCATTGTCCATCCACAAACCTACCAAAAGGTCCCTTTAAATAGAAGTGATCTCATGTTCTATCACTTGCTAAAAAGTGGTAGGTTGGTAAGGATGATAAGTATTTTGGCACAGGTCAAGGGTTCAAATCCCCCTTCCATAGGTTTAGGCACCCAATTTAGCCATTGACCCCACATTTGGTGGGAAAGGGATATGATAAGCCTTTAAATAGCTTTTTGGCCACAAAATCCTCCTTATCCCATGGGATTTAGGCTTATTCATGTGGAATGGATTAAATATATTATTATTATTATTATTTTAAATCCAAAGCCACTACAAACCTGCCAAGTTTCATGCCCATAATATGCCATTTGTCCACATCAGAGTGTGCCACGTCATCATTTGACCACAACTTTGATTATGCATATCTTTCACATACAAATTCAGATTTGGTCCATTCAAAATGCGTCGAAATCTTGCAACGAGATCTATACCATGGAAATGATTTTGAAACATTACAATACCATCATTTTTTTCCTTTTCACCAATTTCCACGTGTCACCTTTCCATTGGTCCACTTGTTGACCTATTGACCAGGGTTGACCTGTTTACGACCTTAACTTTGACCGGTGATAGAGTTTGCGGATGAACTCCGATTCGAAGTTCAACATCTTGTTGAAAAGGTTTTGAGAAGCCCTTCAATATGGTTAAGATTTAGGGAAGTTTAGGGAAGATATAAATAGTGAAAAATCCTCTAGATCAAGCCTTCCCAATTGTTAGGCTCATAGAATTGATATACGTAGACTTACGGGTAGACATATGTCTTCCAAAGTGTATGATAGTCACAATAAACCTTATCGCATTGAAGAGAAACCTTCATGTGTTTGAAAATATGTGCATTGATGCCTGTAAATAGTGTGTAGTGAAGACATATGGGAGCTTACACCAAGGGCTCTACTTTCCATCCTTCATGCCAAAACGTCCTATGAAAAATGTTTGTAAATGGATAATTGAACTGTTTATCCATTACCAAAGGAAGATCCTTAGGTATTGTACATTCTTCTTCAAATACGAGTGCATGCGCTCATACTAGAGTTATTTCCTTTCCTTGTAAGGGATATCTTTTCCTTGGGGTTTTTTCAAATCTTATCTTTTGGCCGTCGAGTGCTCCAATTTCCATAAACATAATAGGCAGATGGATCACCCCAAAACTTATCTTATCCCCTAGTGTGCCTCTGTAACAAGTCTCGATTATGAAGTTAGCCAAATTATAGACAACTCCTTATGTCATCTTCTTAGCAATGTGAAACCATGCTTTCTTTACTTGTGACCAATGATCCTGATTGTTTAACTTGGTGAGGAGTTGTGTCGCTGCTTAAATAACATGTTATTTCTATAACTTAGAGATATCCATTCTGCACCCGCCTTTCACACAAGCCAAAAAAATTTGGTTGCTTCTGCTCCCTCCTTATTAGTGAGATCATTGTTGACTTTGGTGCTTGAGCTTCTTAACCCTATCAGTCTACTAATCGGGGCATGGTAAGCCTCATTCGCTACCCAAAAATTTTAAAGAAGTCCTCATGAACTTGGCTCATTAACCACTAGTAAAGCTTCTCTCATTTTCTAAAGTAGGGGAGTTCATAAAGTTGTAAAAATCCCATTTTGACAACAATTTTTTCTCTGTGTCGTAAATACATGGCCATATCATTCTTTGTTTGCATAGATATTTTTACCATTAATAGCTTGTCCAATTCCTTTTTATTATCCTTGGTTTTGTGGTTGTAGTCACTTACTTTACAACGTCGGACATGTGATTCCCAATCATGACCCATGAATACTCCTTATGGATATTGCATCTCCTAAAATTGACTTTTGGGGGTGTCATCAAAGTTTGTCTCTACCTCCTTCTACTTTCTACCCCTTGTAGTCACTCCAAGTGCTCATTTAGGTGCCATAACAACTATAAAAGTGTGTTCTTGCAGCCGAATCAAGCTCTGAAACTCAAAACTCACATGCCCTAGCTCAAAAGTTGCGTGGCCTAGCTTCAAAATTGAACTCGAACTGTTGATTTTCCTCCCCACATGCCTTTTTTTTTTTATAAAACACTTTCTCCAATAGAGCACCAACTAGCCCCATGTACAAATACATCTCTGGTTCATTTTCTTATCACAACTCTTCATGATTCCCATGTAACTCGCTCTTAGCTCACTTTTCAACTCACTCAAATGCTTCTTCTTCATAATCACAATGTAAAAATGATTTCACAACACCACCTTCTATAATTTTTGTAAATTTTTCCACATTTATTTCTCTCTACCTACCCCAATACTCATTATTGAATGATGTTTATTTCCTTTTCCATACTGATTTTTACGCACCCCAATCATACCGTCTAGCGCACCCACTACTTCTTGGACACATACCTCCTTTTACGCACCTTCATGCATCGAAGAAACTATCCACTTTGCACCTTTTACCAAGAAGTTTTCCATGTTATAGCCTACCTCACGTTACACTATGCGTCCATTCATCCACACATGGTCTTTTTTTTAAGAGTAATTTTTTTGTATCTACACCTTTACTTCAAGCACCTGCATAATATCTCCCTATGCATACCCATCTTTAAGAGAATGTTCAAACTCAATCCATTTATCCTGTATATACTCCACCCCACACTAAAAGTATGTGTGGTCCTCTACGCATGAATTCAATATATATTAATTAGCTTCTAGCGCGCAAATGTGCTTATTACACAAAACATTGAACTAAATTGACAAAGCATAGCAATGATGAAAGGAAATGAATTAAAGGGAATCCTAATCTAAATGACAATATTGCCTTATTACAAATACCAATAAGACTTATTTATAGTAGGGCTTCAGCCTACTCCCATTGAAGTAACTGGGAAAACGTGTCCCATCCAACACTGTAATTGGAAAGCACCTAGTCAAGTATGTAAGTCACAACATATAGTCCCAACCAATGAAATTGGAACTTCCTAGGGTTATGATTTTTTTGAATCATACAGAAGAACCATCTTTCCAACTTGATCTTTTTATCCTTAATATTTCTATCATGCCATGCCTTTTTCTTGGACTTTTCTATCTTCTAAATCCATCAAGAAAATTACATTAGTTCATTCCTATCATGACACACCTTTCATCCAATTGCATTAGTTTATCAATATGATCTTCAAGTTCTTGTACATCAGCCCAAACCTTCGCACATGCAATACACAAAGAAGATAACATGAATTCCATTGGTAAAACAACCGAAAGGGTGTGGTCTTATTCAACCTCTTGAAGTTTTCTGTATGCCCAAAGTACAACAAATACTTTATCATCCTAGTATTTTCTTCTAACATCACAAATATTTGGCAATGTATGTCCCAATATCTTGTTAAAATCCTCATGATTCCATTTTCCTAGGGGTGAGAGGGGTTGTTTTATGTGTGCCACCATAAATTTTTCCAATAATATCCTAATTGTCTCATTAAGGAAATTAGTACCCCTATCACTTGTTAAACTTAATGGGCATCCATACCTACTGATAATGTTCTCCCATAGAAACCTTTCTGCTTTGGAGCTGTCTTGCGATCTTTTGTAGTAGGCACATACGCCCACCCTGTAAGATAATATTTACAAGTTATAATGTAGCACGATCTAGTCCTACGTGTGGGTTGGGCAATAAGACCCAAAAAATCAATTTCCCACTTTTTAAAAGGTTATGCACTCGCATGATAGGCCTCAAATGCATTTCATCTCTATGCCCGGGCTTCCCAAGACAACGATAATGGTCACACACCTGACATACTCTTTACAATCCTTATACACTATTTCCCACCATAAGCCCACCTAACAAAATCTTGTCCATGGTTACATCCCAAAGATAATGGCCACTGAAATCCCAACATGATTTTATTCCATAATAGCTTCATGATCATGCTCAAGTACACCTTTGGTGCAAAACTTCATCCCAACCTAATTTGTATAAGTCTAAACTAATCAACATATAATGTGTGTCACGTATGGTAAGTTATTTCTTCTCTAAACTATTCACCCCTTCGGGTGCCACACTTATACGTAAAAATGCAAGAATATATTCTAAGTTAGAGGGCACGTAGTTCAATCTAAAAAAATGTGCATCGACATTTTATCCTCAATGCTTTGTGCATCCTCACTGAATTAATCCTAGATAGATGATCAATCCCTAAGTTACTCTTTCCTTGCTTCTACAACCACTATAAAGTCAAATCCCTAAAACAATAGAATCCAACGACATATGTGCCCCTGCAAAATGGGCTTGTTCACCAAGTACTTCAATGTCATGTGATCTGTACATAATATAAAAGGAGTTTCCAACAAGTATTGTCTAAATTTATGGAGAGTGTAAATCATGGATAAGGCCTTGCGCTCTGTAGTTATATAATTCTATTTAGTTGGGGTCAACTTCTTATTTGTAAAAAAGGGATGATCAACAATAACTTCTACATTTTTGTGCTAACACTACGCTAATGGCCATGCTAGAGGTGTTCACATGCACATGGAAAGGTTTGGTCCATAAAGGGAAACATAGAATATGTGTCGTAGTAAGCCTTTCCTTCGGTGTTTCAAATGTGCCTTTGTTGTGCTTCACCCCAATGGAAATTTCCATTACTCTTCGAGAAATTATTATAAGGGCATGGCAATCCTAGCATAACCTTTGATAAAATTCATGTAATAACATGTGTTCCCTAATAATTCACACACCTCACTCTGGTTAGTAGGTTTCGCTAAACCCAAATTATTAGCAACCTTAGCGGGGTCTACCAATAAGCCTTCTTTACAAATATATGTCCCAAAAAATTCCCAAAGGGTGTAGCAAAAATGAACTTCTTAAAGTTTAAGGAGATGCTCAACTGCCGGCACCTCTTAAACATAAGTCTTAAATTGTCACAAATGGTATTTTACTAGCCCATAAGCTGTCCAATCATCCAAGTAAACTTGCAAAACTTATGAATGAAGTCCTGAAATGCTTGCACAATAATGCACAAAAATACTATAGGCACATTATTTAATCCAAAAGGCATAATTGTGTATGTAAAAATTCACCACTCAGTGGTGAAAGTTATCTTCTCTTGATCCTATTTAGCAATCCTCACCTGATGATATCTAGAAAATCCATTAGTGAAGGAGTAGATCTCACGCCCTATAGCTCCTTCCAGAATCTCTTCAGTAAAGGTGTGGGAAAGGGATCTATTACACATGTATCATTCAAATCCCTATAATCCACACAAATTCTTATCTTTCCATCCTTCTTTATGTTTATCACCATATGGCTAACCCACTCGACTCCTCGATGGGCTCGATGATCCAAGAGTTCAACATCTTATCAATCTCGTCCTTTACCTTGGCGCATGATTATGATTCATCCTATTAGGCCTTTTCCTAACCGGAGTGCACCTTATTTTAACTTGATCCTCATCTCACCCAAATAGTGATGTACTCCTTTAAACTCATGATAACATCTAGGAAATAAGTCTTGGAATTCACACAGTATCTCAATGATTTTTGTAACCTCTGAGTCAAACCAGTAATCACCAATGATGGCCTCCCGAGGATCCGAATCTATCTTAACATTGACCTTCCTCATTTTCATAGGCTCATAATACATGCACGCCTTTTCATCTCTACCTTTATCTAAGACCTCGCATGCAAACCCACAATATGATCATTATATGGATTCTCCACTTCTTCATCATCAATCATGTAGACCATCTTACCTTTTTCTTTTTCCAACCAGGTGTGCCCAAGTTGTTCCTCATCTGTCTCTTCTTCTTCAAAACACAACCCCAAATTTGAATCACATAGTAACTAATAGATAAGCTCCTCATCCTTTGTACTATCTCCCATAGTCAAGTGCTTCATAACATTTAATGCCTCATTCACCAGATATTTAGTCTAAAAATAGTCAAAGGTTTGAATCATACCTGCAGTTAGTTCTTTCCAATTCCTTGTTTCTCTATTCAATTTTGCATAGACATACCATGCGTACACATAGCCTTGCAAGGTGAAGTAAAAATTGTGCACCTACAATGAAGGTGGTAAGGCCTCCTTCCTGTCTGTCAAGAGTCTCTCACACTTCTAAACATGGTGTGAAGCATAATCCTTCCCATGGAACTCACATGTCTTGATAGGTTCATTGCTCTGAATAATTCTAACAGATAAGGTGATTCTCACTTCTCTCCACTCTAAAAGAACATCTCTGTGTACCATCCACCAGTGTGCTACTGTCCCACGTAAGGTATACACTAGCATATTCCTTATTTCCACTTGGTATGTCGACTAGGATTCCATAGTGCACAGAAATACTTCAGGATTTCCCTTGCTAATGTACTTTGGTACCTGGTTACTACCCAAACACCTAACACAACATGACCTACTTACGCATGTAATTGTACTCTTCATCTCGTGCCAATCAGTTCATAATTACCATGTGCCCGGTTGTCACAAAGAACACTCATTATATCATTCATAGACTATACATCATCCCATTAAATAACTCCTTCCTTTGATGGCTTAAGTAGTTCGGGATCTCGATGCTACACACATAAATTATGTTCAAATCCTCTTCACTCAAAGGTTCGTATAAGGTGTAACTTTTGCATCCGTCAAAGGAATAATCACGTGCTTTATTTTGTTCTCAAAACTAATGTAATCGTTATTCAAGCTTAGATCACCATTATTTGCATAACACCATGGGAACCCAAGTAATGTAGGAAAGTTATTTGCTTCAACAAACATCGAGACTTATAAATCCCGATAAACTTGGCCCCTTGTATAGTAATAGTGACATCCTTTAGAACTCCAATGGGCATGGCTTTAGTTATTTTTTCAATATATAACACATTCAAAGATGGCTGTAATGGTTGCCTCCCCATCTGGTTCCATGCGTCCAAGGTGAGTACATTCATTTCTGCACCTGTATCAATAAAAATGTTACTTAGCATCCATCCATCAACAAGCTGCATTTAGAGTAATTTCTTTGTTATAATCAACAATTTGAGGAGGCAAGTTAGCTTGTAAAATTTGTCTCTCGTGCTTAACTCAACATTCGACATATTTCCCTTAACCATTTCGCATAATAAAGGAATGATGTTTTCTTAGTGCAACATCTTACAAACCTCCTTCAAATCATCAACATAATTCTAAGGAACTTCAATTGCCTTTTCCTATTCTAGCTTCCATGACTGCTCCTTCAAGCATTGTATCTCACCTGTAATTTTTAAGATCACCTCCATGATCTCTTGATATAATTCCTTTTGATGGGAAACATCTAGATACTTTACATGTAATACCTAATTTTTGTAATAACATGTTTTCTCCAAAGTCTCATGTGCACGCACAACCTCAACGCATGTAGTAATCATCAAAGATATTACCTCTAGGTGGAAGCTAACCGAGAATCCACGATCTTCCACAACGAGTTGTAATCTAACCATCTCCATGCCTTTATTCTGCTTGTGCTTCTTGCTAAGGTGATCATAAAAATATAGGCATTCTTCATAATTGTGATTCTTTCCACACCAGGAGAAAATAATATTTTGAGGGCACTCATGCTTATAATGATTAGGGGATCCGCATGTATAACATGTTCCATGGGGGAACTCACTTCTTCCACCACCGCAACCTTTACCTCTACCTCTACCACCTCACCGTCGCAGCGTCCTTCATTAGGACTATGATCATTATGCTCACCTTGTTCCTTATAATTATTTGCAACACTAGCCTGATGTACACTAGTCTCAATGACAACATGAATATGATTAATCAAAACACAATTATTTGTATCATGAGTTGTAGAATTAAAATTTTTACAATAATAGGAGACATTATTTCTTATCGTGCGTTGCAACAATGGGCACCTACTTGAATCATGATCCAAGTGATAGATCTTACAGTTCAGCAACATGGCACACACCGATTTACGAGGAAACTATCCTTAGTATGTCCTTCTACTTCATAATCCATGCACCAAATACCATTGTGTATCTCATGAGCTAAATTAGATGACAATTTTTCCAACTATTTTTCCATAGATGCAATCTAAGCTTCTAAAAATGGGCTAACTCTAGTGTCTACTTTCCCAACTACCTCAGCGTGGAGAGCTACCTCAAGCATGCCGCATGGGTCTGTATAAGTATTGTGTGAGAGAACCCTTCTGAAAGGTGTGATCAATCCTCCAAAAAACCATTGAGCATGTTGACTTGGGTGAATATCATAGGATAACTTTGATAATAAAGTTTTAAAGCAGGAATCATACTCCTTATGCTCTCACCATGCCTGTTTGATGTCCTTCAACGCCCGATGCTCTTTTTATCAAACTCGTGTATGTGAAACTCTACTAAGAAAGCATCATGCAATGCGGTATAGTCTACACAAGTTTGGTTCGGATCATATTTCCTATACCAAATATGCACGTGCCCTTGCAAAGTAGTAGCAAAATAACTTTCCTTACACTCAAGAGTTGTGATCCCTTTAGTGTGCCATAGTATCTCACACATATGCATGTGCTCAACTACATCTTCAATTCCTCTATACTCGGTAGGTGAAGGGACATCTCAAAATAGACTTGCTGGGGTTGGTGTAGACCATTCCCACTAGATCCAGAACCTGTGTTACCTCCTATGTTCCCTCCTCCTCCAAAACCACCAAACCCACTAGATACTTGAGCCACTTGATCCTCCTTATCCTCCCCATGTAGTGGGAAACAAACTAGAGGATGTACTACCTTGTGTCCGACGTTATTATAAACTAAACTCCCATGATGCTGTAAAGTTTTACTACTTCTAAATGTAATACCAACGTTCTTCGCGCCCATGTTACGCTGTGTTGATGATGCTTCAGAAATTATACCTCCAAATGGACCTTCAAATAACAAAGATAAAATATGTGCTGCTATAAATGAATGTGATACATAATTAATGCCTGCACTTAAGTGAGAATGAAATCTACTTGTCATTACCAAAACACCTATACTAGCCGGATTCTCAATAATTGTCTCAGGAACTGAAACACCAAGTGTAAGGGATATGTCATTAGGTAGGATCAGATGCATGCCCATGGTTCTTAGTATTTCCTAAGATGTGATCTCATCCGAAACTCGAAGAGGGTTATCTATCATGCTTACCCAAATGGGGGAGTTCCAGATGCTTTGGCTCCACATCTTCCACATGAGCTCCAAATCCTTCACGAGCCATCTCTCTCTGCAACACCATTCATTTCGTAATTTCACGTTGCTTTGTCAAGTCCCTCTCGAGAATTTCATTAAACTTAATCTACCTTTCTTCCCTCTGTCTTTATGTTTCTAGGTCCACCATCTTTCACCACACTTTCTCTGTCCCCGCACATGGTGGGGTTTAGCTAGCCATAGGAAATTTCAAATTCGGGGGTAATGATCAAGATCTTAATCACACTATAATATCCTCTCGGGTTCACGTAGAAAATGAAACTCAACAACCTCTAGATACAAATAATTAGAAACTAAATACTCAAATATATCACTATTCAAAACACCACTCCACCAATGATCTACTGATGCGTGTCCAAGTCGATCAACATCATGCATAGCCTGGAATTCTTCATATGTCCAAAAAGTGCTCTATAACTCCAATTTATCTTTGATGCATATGCTACCAACCACTCGTACAACTCTATAGGGAAACAACAAAAGAACATATCATATAGTTCATGATATAGATTTTGTTCAACCACGTGTGAGAACCAAATTAAGGTTTAGTACTAAATTTGTGAGAAAAATTTTCCTCTAAATTCTCTAACTAATCCTCAATGCTGGTCGAGGTCAACCGATACATATTCATCATGCAACATCCTTGCAAATATATTGAAAAGAGGTCCCGAGAAATGGAACCAAAATGTAGTCTTTTATTTTACCAAACAACCCAAGGCACATGCTGGCACATCATCTAGGAAAATCGAGCACTCACCCAAAGCGCGCAAGGGTACCAAATCCCTCTTTTATGGAAACTTTTTCAAGGAGTTAGCATGATAAACACACACATAGATATATCCCAGATCTATAACAACAATGTAATGATAATCTATAACCAAATCGAGATCATAACCATATGCAAGAATAACTTATACAAGAATCAAGATTAGGTTTACCATATAAGAACCAGTCACATATATGTCAACAACCAATATCCAACCACAAAGATCCATTGTATTAATTACTATAAAACACAAAAGATGAATACATACATAACAGAGTCACCATAAGTCATGCATGCTCATAAACTAATAACATAACTCTATTATAATCACGATACTACCAATTCTATGCAAATAATACATATATAGGAGTGGGGACTTTCCCGCACCGCTTATGCATCCTCAAAATAGTATGCATGCTAATAATAGCCATGCACCACTACAAGATAAATAAAAAATCATGCAAGCTTGCTAATAATAGATTATCTAATAATATCAACTGCAGATATAATCCTATTAATAGCTCAAAACTATGCATGTCACTTGATCTTCCACTTGCCAAAATTAGCCTTGCTTTGTCCTCAAGTATTCATGCGATGCATGATTTCCAAGTCTTCATGTTGACGCATGCCTTGCACTCAACATCTATATTTAGCCCCTTCATGTAAAATGAATAAGTCTCAAATTCACACTTTCCCATGCATGCCGTTCTTCTTCTATAATTCCGTGTGCACCTTTACACCTTATGCCCACTCACCCAATATTTATGTTCCTTTAGTAATTAGGCTATAATTCATGCCCAACAAATATTTCGGAGGATTGATATTGGGTAAAACCCAAATCAAATTTTTTTGTTCGTCGTGATCGATCACTAGAAGCACACTTACTAAAAATAGTAAGCCTTCCTACACGGGAGACTGCTATTTTAGGTAATTCCTCATTGGAAGAAGCTACGAAGAATGCGGTGAACATAGGGGAAGTATCGTAGGTGAAAATCATTGAAAGGGACATCTTGGCCCAAAATTGACACTTACTAAAAATGGTAAGTTGTCCCATAAACACCTGCCATAAATAACAAGTTGGTTTAGAAAGTGGTTTCCATAAGAGGAACACAATGAGAAGGAGTTCAAACTACCATAGTCGGTCGAGGTCTGAAAAATATGATTTTTACACTTACTAAAAATAGTAAGTTACTCTACTCAAGAATAACATGTGTTAAAGAACCATGAGATTCAAGTTGATAGGTTCTCATAGTACCTCACTCCACAGGTGTAATCAATTGCGGAGTATTGGTTTCATTCCATGGTTTGTAATGGTCATTTACTATTATGAAACAAACACCGTTCACTATTTTTCCAGTATGTTCATTGATACGTATCACCTATACGAACAAATGTATCATTCTATAGGACATATGTCGAGTGGAATATGATAGTTTTGCAAAGGGTCATCACGGGAGGTAGTTTTCATCCTTGGATCCTTCGAAGTGGATCTCCATGAGCAATGCCCATGGTCACCATCGGGATAGCTCAACAATGTTTCTAAACACTTAGTAAGTAGTGTCGTAGGTCATCAAAACTCGGTTTCTCATGAGCAACAACATGCTGCGCAGCATGAGTGAATCAATCACAACAAGGAATTCAAGGGAGTGGAGATCTTCTCAGTGACACGGAACAAATAAAAATTCTGCATCTAGTGAAAGTCTCCAAGAGCTTCTTGGGTTGGAAAGAATTCAGAGGTTTGGAGTTCATCATAATGAGGCATTTCATCTGGTCATTTAGAAGGAGCAATGTATTTCATTGGAGATGGATGTTTTTTCATCATCATCATTCTTCTCCCCCTTCTTTCTCTCTCTCTCTCTCCCTCCCTCTCTCTCTCTCCCTCTCCTTTCTCCCCAAAATTTCTCTCTCTTCAATGTTCTAATTTCATGTTGGGGTTGCACTTTTTAATATGCCTTTAAGTCAATTAAAAGTGACTTTAGAAACATAATGTAAAATTAAGTCACCTTAATTTTATAAAAGGGACTTAATATTTTTAGGAATATGAATAGTCTAAAGTTAGAAATAAGGCATATGAAGTGTCATCGGGAAGATGAAGATTCATTATTTCTCTATAAATTGTAATGAGCCCCTCATTTGGGATTCTTCTTAGCTAGTTGTCAATTTGTAATCCCATGAGAGTAATTCTTGTGAAGGAATAACGAGATAGCTGATTTATTCTGTTTCTCTACCTCACATTTCTTAAATTCCTCACTATGTACAATTGTGATTTTGCAAGCTAATAAAGGAAGAATTTTATGTTTTCCAAGGCATACGAATGTGTACATATGGTTTCCTCTTTCCGGTGGCTCGAAATCATGTTGTTTTTATTTAAAATGCACTCGTAATTTTATAACTAGTGTGCGTATTGCTTTGAACATCTCCTTGCGAAAATAGTTTCTCCCCTTAACATTCTCACTCCCTTTCCCATCTTTGGAAAAATTCTTCTCTAGCAAACAATTTATAGATTTTTCGCAGGTCAATGGAGTGCCCTTGTGGGATCTCGACTACAAGACCACATGAAAATCCAGTGTTTACGTAGACACTAAAATTTGGTCACACTCCCTTTGGTCCCTCGACAAATAAACACCCTTCATCACATTCACCTAGCCATGGCCCCCTTCACCCCACTAATATTAATTTAATTAAATTAGTTCATTATCCTCACCATATTTTTTATTTAAATATCTTAATTTAAATAATATCCACACATACACTTCACTTAGACACCTCACTAAGCTAACTCACCCTAAAAACCTATTCTTAGTAAGTTGCCATAACTAACTAAGACTTACCTAAAACCCTAAAAATAAATGCCTACACTCCCTCTTACCACATTCCCACATGCTTACAAGAGGCTTCCAGTCTAATCCATGGGTTAACAACACGATATCCGAGGAAATCAAGAGGATCTCCCTAGTTTAGTAAACCTAGGAAATCTCACCTTGACCGATGCGGGTTACCCCTAACCGTCACCGGTTAATCCAGAACCATCGTCGGTTACCCATTTAACCCCAAAAAAACATTATTCTCAAGGTTGGCAGAAGGTTGGAAAATGATTGGAAAAGTTGGTGAACCTTAGCGAATTCTAGTGAGAACATGCATGTAAGGAAGGAGATCAAGCATATTTTCCACATGACCATCCCAACAATGATCACGATCTAACCAAGCAAAGAGGAATGTACATGCAGCCCATACGAAGCTTTCCTTCGAGTTGGTGATCACTTGCAACCTTGAAAACCTCTCATCAGCACTTCCATCCCTCTCTCACGAGGCATCCAATACTAGAATCTAAGTAAGTAGACATTATACTTCTCTAGTTTATTCCATTTCATCACTATATTATCATATTTTGTTACCTAGCCACCCATTGACCTCCCCCAACACTCACCCCTCCATATACCCATTAAAACCCCACTAAATCCTACCTAAATCACCCAATACATCATCCCGACCAACCAAAGTCCATTGTGTAATCACAAAGGAGACCTAAATCTCGTTCTATGACATTCCCAAAACTCACATGAGCAAGCCTTTGGTTACACCCAACCGCCATACTTGATCACCCTTAACCGACATCGCCGATTCTTGTATTTTCCTATACAACCTAGAACGGTGACCTATCCACCTAATTCCCTTTCACTCTCATTCACTTATGATCTACCCGAGACCTCTCAGGACTTGTAGAGACAGGAGAACTAGTTACTTGACCTTTGATTCTATTCTAACCTAGCTTGTTAGATTAGATCTATTTCTTATTGTGTTTTAAGTGAGATACCTAAATCATTTCAAATTACAATATGATTTACCTTATTTATTGCATTATTTTGTTTAAAACATTGGTGACATGACCATCTAGGAAGTATCACACTTCTGGATCTAGCATATGCTAGGCAGTTCACTGCATATATTGTTTAACTTTTTTTGGTGGTCTTGCTTTGTATTATAGGTAATTCCTCTTAGCCAAAAGGAAGCTCTCACAATTAGTTGTGGATTCAAAAGTCATGCCCATGTAACAACCCATCAACCATCATTTAAACAGGTATTCCTCCTATGCCCGTTACCTATTTGTTTCATCAATACTTCAAAGAAACGATCTAGAAACAAGTGAAACATTTTGGCATGCCGAGTGGGACCCATCTGGGGTTCCTTGCATTTCATTCATTCCTAGGAAAATTTGTGTGTTTGTTTCCCTTCTGAAAAGCATACACATTAATTTTCTTCCTTGGTAACCCACCTTTTCTTTCTATTTTGCTCTAAAGGAAACCTTTCTTTTGGTGTAATTAAAAAGAACCATTTCTTCGTGTTTTCTGCATTGTAGTGAAAGAGCATCCCTCTTCCTCTTCATATTTTTGTGTCATCCAACTTCACACTTTGATTTGGGCTTAAAAATAAGTGCATTGCATTTTGATTTATCGCATTAGCTCACATTAATTGCGGGCAACCTATACGTTGGAGGTCATGACCAGCTAATGGTTGACAAACGAACCGTAGAAAGCACTTTCTTTCTCTTTCTCTCTCTTTGAGTCTTACCAAACCTCACAAAAATTTAAAATACACACATTCTTAAACAACATCTTACCTGGAAGAAGCTATAGGTGATCACACGATCACGGCATAGTGGGCACCCAACTCACTGCTTTGTCGAGTCATACTTCAAAGCGAAGCCCGCCCCCACCATAACATACCTAAAACCTCACCTTTTAGATCTCCTTTTTCATAGGAAGCCATCCTCACCAAAAACTCTATTTCACAATTCATGTGTCAGTCCTTAAATAGCATAAGCTAAACAAACATAATAGAAAAGGCACTCCTAGGATCGCATTTTTCTTAGTGTTTCTACTTGGCTTGTGTTTTGAGGTGAGATATCATGTTCTTCATTTTTCTTGTTCATCTTTGCACACTCCTCATCACAGCTGGTGTATTTCGGCTTCACCTGAGTGTTCTGGGCCATATCATCATCATTCCCAAAATTTTGGGTGCGATTCTACATCGATTTTAATTAACAACCATTTTTCTTTCATCACTGTTTTAATTTCACAAGAATGGCGATGTCGGTTACCCTCTTACCATCGTCGGTTATACCCAACCGACGTCGGTTCCAGTCCTTTGGTTAACCTACCCAAAAGGATATTTTATTCATTTTCTTCCACTTTTCACGGTCCTATGATTATCGCCATCATTCTCATTGACATTGTAAAACACCACCAGATTTGGCATACCTATCGATTTGACCTTCGCTTGGTTTTCACTCGACCATTTTACGGTGGTGAAAATGGTTACCCTTGACCGCATCGATTTTCCTTAATCGACATCGGTTAGCTTGTTTCACTTTCCAACCACCATTTGGTACCTAATCCACTTTTTACCATCAGATTCATCTGTTCCTACTATTTTTTTGTGTCATTTACAAAGAAGCAACCCTACCTAATCAGTATTGGTTCACATGGTGCTGACCAAGACAAGCAAGCACACTCGTATTTCACGCCAGTTTTCAACCACTCCCACCTAGTCCTTCACCACCTTCCATTTTATCACCAGCCATGGATCCCATCTAACCTATCACTATCACTACCAGAGATGAGGAGTTCGCACGACTCCTTGACCAAAACCCTGCCGCCTTACAGTTTTACCTTTCCCACTCGTCCACTCGAGATGCCTCGGGTCAGTTGATATACGACATGCTTGTATCTATCCCCGACTCTCGCTCCCACTCTTGCATTAGCCCCATCTAGCTCTGTGCTTCCCGCATCTACCTTACCCCAGTCATTTCATAGCTAGGTCCTATACCTGCTATGACTGCCACGTCTGCCACCTCTGTTACCCCCGCCACATCCACCATACCCTTGATAACTACCCAAAATGCAACCTCATCCGCCCCTAATGTCTCACACATACCCGTAGCTACATTGCCACCTCCCGTGTTGGTGACCCCTACCCCTTTTCAAAACGTGGTCCTTTCCATTCCACAATCATTAGCCCCCATTGCCACTAGGGTTACCACGACCCTTCCACCTCCCATTTCATCCATTATTCACTCAGAGTCACGTGCCTCTTGTTTAAATGCCTTCTTTCCAATCAACCTACATGGTAGCAACATACACTGGAGTGCCACCCTCGTTATATTCCCAAAACCAACCCTCTCATGCTACAGGAAGCACCCAATCATTGCTACCTACCAATGACCTAATCAAATTGATGTTGGATAAGATGCGAGACATTAGAGGTATCGGTTTCGGCTCCCACAACACTTTTACCCATGATGAGATTTACAACGATCCCATCCACCCATCCATTCCTATCCACCCATACCCCATGCATTGGGAAATCCCTAAATTCAATCTTTTCAATAGCAAAGAAGACCCGCAATAGCATTTGCGGTCATTCAAAAACGGGTGTTATCGACCGCTCATGATGATGCCTTGCTCTTAAGAACTTTTCCCATGTCTTTGATTGGACTTACATTAGATTGACATAGTGGTTTACCTAGACACTCCATATTCTCATTCAATCAAGTAGCCCAAGCCTTCTTGGATCATTTCTCTATCAATATCATCAATAAGGTTACCATGACTAACCTATACTCCATGCATCAATATGAGGATGAATCTATCGCAGATTTTGTTGCTCACTGGCATAGCTTGATCAACCAACTCACCTTCCAACTACCACCAAATAGAACTCATCGATCTCTTCACATGGGATTGTGCTAGACATATCTCACCGACCTTGTAGGTCCAAACCTTCCAAACATTCGATGAAGCATTCACTATGGCATGAAAGTTAGAGATTCGGGCCATCGAAGAGAAGAAAATCCAATTACGCAATAAGAATTCAGCATTCAAGTTGAATGATACCTCTTCTTCTTCCAAACCACAAACTAATTATTCAAAAGCTAAGGGCACCGCTAACGCAGTGGTACTCAAGGTTGGCCCAACTCATCCATCAAATCAAGCTACCCCCTCATCTAATCTCTCACCCATCCAAACTTTTCAATTTAGACGAGAGCAACGAAAATACACCCCAATTGGGGAACCTTACTCTTCTATCTTAGAAAGCTTATCAAAGCTAGGGCCATTACCCTTCCATCCATAAAACTAAACCTTTGGTTTTGACCCTGCTCGCCCCATACCCGCATAGTATAGAGAGCATGACTTCTGTAACTATCATCGAGTAAAGGGTCATAGTGACGGAAACTACATCACTTTCAAAAATATTGTCCAAGAAATGCTCGAGAAAGGTGAGTTAACCATGGATAATCCTAACGCACCTACCAACCAAAACCTACACATCTTCAAGAAACCATTTTCCAACCATGCCCCTTAAATCTGATCAAACCGGTGAGACCTCAAATCATGATACCCATACCTATGAGGTCTACACTATCTTTAATGACGTACCTATCACCTCCCAATTACCTCACATTCCTTCCATAGAGGAAATCCTAGCCCAAAATTCTCCTTTCACATCAAAACCAACCTCCCTATTCCTTTACCCACAAAGGAACATCTTTCATCTCCTTCATCACCTATGGAGGAGTCTTCCGCTAACATCAAGACCATCTCACCCCTGACTTCTCCACTTAGAGATCCTTTACCCACAGTACCTCCTCCACCCATAGAGGAGAACCCATTACCTCCTCCATCCATAGAGGATCACCCATCATCTCCTATGCCTATCATAGACCCAGTTGAGATACCATTGCCTCTTGGTGAGAGTTCTCCATCCGCTACCCAAAATCCTGAGACCTACTTTCTGGCTCTCTTACCCACGGAAGTTGAAGCTAGCCAATTTCCTATCTCTAAGACACATTTTATGGGGATTGCCATTAGGTCCTCATCAACTCCACTTACAGATGTGTTGTTCTCACATTTGGTCGATCACTTAGATTATGTGGATAGAGCCTTACTTATGGGGATGCCTTTTTGCTTCCTATCTCAACGTTGAGATCACGAGAGGTCACTTGATACCTCCACTATCTACCCAAAAGTATTTCAACCAATTGAACCAAACACAACCACCTCTATAACAATTCCTTCCATGACACCTATCATAACTTCACATACATCCTTACCCATAGCCCAATCTATATCTAAACTGAAAACCGCACCTATGACATCATCCTCTACTAAACCCATTACCACTTTAGGGGTCACCTCGACTACTGACCTTACTCATCCACCTATCAAACTAGATTTAGCTACATCATCCAAAGAAAACACCACACCTACTCAACACCCAAAAAGAATCACCAAAGCCATAGAACTCATACCCTAGCTACGCCAATCACACTGCACCTATCCTGTCCATCTTTGGATCTCATCTTCCCCACATGGTCAAGAAACCTCCACCCACCAATAAACCAAAAACACAACAACCCATTCATTACTCACAAATATTTAATCTCCTAGACGCCCAACACAACTTACACCAGCACCTGCAACATCTTTACCACCCATACCTCCAATACCCTCAATTATTGCTTCACTACCCACTACACTTCAGTCACTGTCTCTCACACCCCAAGCACGACCCACGTCATCTACCTTCACAACACCCTGTTATCCCCATGGGTAACTCACCCTCTTCCCCATATGCTTTTCCTTCTAGACCTCATACACCCATATCACCTTTACCCAAGAAGGTGCGACCCAAAAACAAAACTCCACTACCCCATAATAAGGTAGTCAAAACAACCACACACCCTCCTACCCATCCATCTACTATACCCCTACCTAAACCAACACGACCGACACCCAAAACCATGCTAGCACCCAAACCCATAGCTCAACTTGCTCCTCCTCTTCCAAAGACCGTTCATCAACAATAAACTACACCTACATCCAAACCCATGTTCACTTCCCATTGCGATCCACTAGTAGGGTCCTATGCCAAAAATTTTAACCAACCTCTTTGAGATATCTGTCATCACATTACCTCCACTCGGTCCTTACGAACACCTTAAACCCAAGCCAAAAGGGTTTGATGATACTAAATTTTTGCTTACCATCATGTGCTAGGGCATGATGTGGAAAAGCTGCAAAGCCTTGAAAACTTTCCTTATCTAGTAGTTTCCTCCAGAAGCCAACTTTGACAATGATGACCTTCTCAATGAGGATCCTTCTTCACCAATACCCATTCCCACACTGCCCACTCAACAACCACAAACTTCACCCTCACAGCTCCTAGAGCCACCCCCAAGATTTGAAATTAACATGGTTTGTATCAGAAAACTTGCCATGCCACCACCCAAATTTCATTGCGCCCAACTCACCTCATAGGGTTTTTCTCCTCTGGTAGGTTTTTCCCGTCATGTCGTTATACCACTCACCCTACACCTTCTCCGTTTTCCAACTCCCCTAAAATCAACATGATACACGTCACTACACATTCTTAGATGGATAAGGGAAAAGAAAAGGTAACTAGCCCACCAACCAATCCTATACCCAACATACCATCTGCACCCATACCTAAAATTACTATCCACGGCCCCATGTACCCCATCTCTAATGGAATCACACATCACACCATGCTTGAGACAATTACACCGGTCTCTCCTCAAAATGTCCCTATATGACCTCATCTAAACATGAGAATCCCATCATCAAGCTCTCATGGAGGTTCTTGATCTATTGAGGTTTTACACAATGACCCTACACCGTGGCCTCCATTATCACACCCCATGATGTAGCGTCTCTCACCAAATTACCACCTTCACCTTCACCCCACCCTATTCACCAAGTGGCCTCCCTTAGCTTCTCGGAGGAAGAGATCGCACCATACCAAAAAGATGATCCGGACCTAGCCCTCTTCATCTCTCCGTCCACATCGATGACATACGGGTATGCCATGTGATGATTGATGGGGTCTTAGGATTAACATCATTTCATCCCATGCATTCACTCAAATGTGCATACGACTTGATTGCATGCATAAACATCTGGTCATGTTGCATTCATTCAATGATGCTATCACCTCTACGCTTAGGTCTTGTCATCCTTCACATTCGCGTGGGTCCCATGACTTTGTTCTAGAATTGTTTTACATTTTGGAAGGGGAATTCCAATATAACATATTGCTTGGCAGACCCTGGATTCGTGTCATGGGTTGCATTCCTTCCACTTTGCATCATTGTATAAAGTTTGAACATGAAGGACACACCTATACCATTCTAGCTAACCCATCATCTTTTAAAACATGCAACATTCTTTACCGACCCAACGATGTGCTTATACCTATTAAGCCGACTACCTCTGCAACCGTTACTTCTTCACCTACACTTCCACTTACAGTGCAACCGTTGCTTCTACCGCACATACCTCCTCCATTCCTACCCTTTGCCATAACCTCCACGGCTGACCCATCAGCTTCCCAATCTATTAACTCCACCTCCGCATCAACCTCCGACACATCATCCATTCCAACTACCTACATACCAACCAATGATCCCTTGGAAGGTGTTTTTCAATGCCTCACTCTGGGGGAGTACCACCTATATAGTGTCAACACATTCCTTACTCCACAAGAGTATGGAAGCCTTCACCAACACCCTCGCTATGATCACCACATTGGAGAATGCCTCCTCTATGGTCCTCCTCACCTTCGTACTAGTCTCACCTATGGGGGACTTGATACTACCACTTACACACCCGAACCACTATCAAAAACTCACCCCTTTTCCACTGACTTCCAATCACTTACCAATCACCATTTCACCCACACCTTCCTGCACCGATGTGCGTGGAAGGGTTTTAGTTTTGGCTTTTACAAGCAAGGCCACCATACTGTTATTCCATGTACCACTTGCAAACATAATGACCGTAGTGGTATCGGATTTCCTGAACCACCTACCAAACATGCCCGCATTGAACTCATTAAGGACACTAACCCTTCTCCACCTTCTTCACCCGCTCCACCTTCATCACCACCTTCACTGATGGAGTCGATGGATCCTGAATCTATCGACATCTTTGGTGATTCTCAATTGGTCGTAAACCAAGTCAATGGTATGTACCAATGTCGTAACGAGATACTTCAAAAGTATAAACATCATGTAGACATACTTTTGACCACCTTTGACCATTACACCCTTCAAACTATCCCATGTTCAACCAATAAGTTTGTAGATACCATGGCTTGCTTAGCTTCCCAAATACCCGCTTCACCTGTCGATTCTATAATCTTTGTCACCATACAATGACTCCAATCACCTTCTTATTTACCTCACGATGTTTACTCAATCGGAACCACTACCCCTGACCTGAGTGACCTTTGGTATAAACAATACTCTGACTACCTTTCTCTCTCCATCTTACCTCCTGATCTCACTCATGTGGACAACGCGCCTTCCTTAAAAAGGTCTCTTGTTACATCATTCTAGGGGGCCTCCTCTATAAGCGCGGCTTTGACGGTATTCTCTTACGATGCCTCACAAGTTCTGAAATTCCTTATACCATTAAGGAAGTTCATGATGGCATATGTGGAGGCCACTTTAGTGGCCTTGTTGTTGCTAAGCGTATTCTTCACCTAGGCTATTATTGGCTGACCCTTAACCATGATTGTTGTGACTACGTCAAACATTGTGTAAAATGCTAACAACATTCCAATCTTCATCATACACCCAGTCATGCCTTACATGTCGCTCGAGACTTTTGGCCCTTCTCTCAATGGGGTTTGGATCTTGTCGGAGAAATCAATCCTCATTCTTCCCGAGCATCATCGATGAATCATCACTGCTACTCGAATACTATACAAAATGGGTGGAAACCATACCACTCATTTCCACGAAAAGTTGAGAAAATATGTGAATTCATTAACCACCACATCATTTGTTGCTTTGGTGTTCCTCATCGCCTCATCACTGACAATGGAAAACAATTCAAAAATAAAACATTGCAAAAAATTTGTGACCCCTTCGACATTCAACTTATTTTCTCATCACCTTATTACCCACAAACCAATGGCCAAGCTAAATCCACCAACAAAACCTTAAACAAAATTCTTATGAAAGTGGTTGATGATCTTTGGGAAGGATTGGCATACGCACATTCCTTTTTCCTGTGGGAATATCGCACTAGTATTCGCACTTCCACTTTGTGGCCACACCCTTTTCTGGTCTATGCTATAGAGGTAGTCCTACCTCTTGAAGTCTAGATTCCCTCACTTTGCATCTCTCTCCATGACATGCTCAATGATGATGACTTTCTTGAGGACCATTTAGCACGAGTTAGAGTTATTAGGACGAACATCACCTTAACGCTCTGGATCACCTTCAAGTTTACCAAAAGCGTATCAAAGCGTGTTCATGAACGAACCTTCAAGTCGGTGACATTTTCTTGAAAGAAAATCAACACGTAACCAAAGCGAGAAAAAAAAAAGTAAACGGGAAAATTTTCTCCTAATTGGCTTGAATCATACATCGTGACTCATACCTATGGATCAGGTGCTTATTGTTTATCTTCACTCGATGGTAAACCTTTGAACCCGAGCCCCTTAACGCCTTGCCTCTTGACCATTCTATTGTTGAATTGTAGTCCTACCTCACCTATTTTATCTTTTAATGCTCGTTCCTTGAGAGATATTCACTTCATACACCCTACTAATGATTAAACAAGAATCATGTGAGTACCGTCACTTGTTACCTTCTCTTTAATATGTGCACCAGAGGCACTTGCACATATCATGATTCTCATGGATACTTTTCATCTACCTTTAGATGAGATCCCATGGTTGTTTCACCTTGCCTTTTGAACAAGAGTCTTATTCTCCATCTTGGTCTTATCCATGATTTCAAAGACCTCACATGGGACTAACCTCCTTGAGTCAAAATTCTAATAAAAGGATGACTCCCTCAAAAGGATATCTTCCTCTTGACAACTACTACTATAAATAGACTGCTCTCCTTGAAGGAAAACTATGCAAATCTCTTTAAAAAAAGAAAAAAAGAAAAAAAAAGAAAACGAGATCAGCTGAAGCTTCCCGCATCGATCAAATTCATGAAGACCTCAAGGAGTTCAATTTTTCCCATATATAATTCCCTCATCGATCATTCTATCTCAACTATAAGTCAAAACACTCAACCTTTTTGTCATGGACTTGCCCATTGTGAGCTAGGTTCTCTTGCTCAAAATGCATGCTACCTACACCATATAAAAATTACCCACTTTTCACCCTTCAAACCATGCCCACTCTCACTTCCTACTACCTCAAGGGACTTCTGGGAACTTAGACATTTGGTGATCATGTGACTACTTTTCACCGTAAAATAGTCCATCATGTAATGTCTTTAGGGTCTTATGTTCATCACCTCTGCCAAGGTATGATCTACTCAGTATGATCCTACCCAATCAGGTGGCTTTATTTCCCCCTCTTATCTTTTAGCCATCTTTATTTACGTTTTGATTACCTTATACAGGACTTGGTCCTCGACGCTTACTTTTGGGGTAATATTCTTCTTTCACCACAATCACCCTCACCTACATCATTTTACCTATAATCTACCCACACCTGACAAACCTAAACCCATAACATTCCTAAAAACCTACCAACTCATTTTCATACCTCCTCATATTCTTCCCTAGCTTATGGGAGAACTACATAGGCCTGAGGTTCCTTTTCGCTGGGACTATGTAGGTAGCACTCTGAGGGAATGGGGCCCTTGGAGGTTAGTTCGGCCATCCTCTACCCTGAAAAATTCATCTTCCATGTGCCTCACATTACATCACACCTAATTTTGTTTCCCTTTTATACCCACAATTGGAAATTAAACCACATACATAACAAGTTGTTTTATATTTATACATTTCTTACGCCTACCATTTCTCTATCATCACTATGCATAGATTATACCATATCTCACATATGACCCATAGTATCATTCATTGCATAAAATAATGAATCACCACTTCACCTACTTTCGACTCAACCATGCCTAAACCAACCTGACTCGATCCATGCCTAACAAACCTAACTCAATCATGCCTAACACACCTAACTCCACCATGCCTAACACACCTAACTCCACCATGCCTAACCAACTTGACTCCACCATGCCTAACCAACTTTGACTCGATCCATGCCTAACTAACTTTGACTCGATCCATGCCTATAACTTGACTCGATCCATGCCTATAACCTAACTCAATCCGTGCCTCACCAACCGACTGACTCGATTCATGCCTATAACGTGACTCAATCCATGCCTATAACTTGACTCAACCATGCCTAAACTAACCTGACTCGATCCATGCCTAAACCGACCTGACTCGATTCATGCCTATACCAACCTAACTCCATCATGCCTAACTCACCTAATTTCCATCCATATCAACACAACAAATTCATAATCTCATAAACACATCAACAAATCAAAAATATCATGTATCTCATCATATAAATAACTCAATGTGTATCTCAACTATACATGGCTATCTCATCATGTCCATCATCTCAAAATCATCGGCATGCGAGCCAGCTATATAATACAAAATGTCATCGGCATGCAGGTCGGTCTCATATATACAATAAAATAATGAATAATACAAAATCTCTTCGGCGCACAGGCCGGTATATGCTCGAAATATACAAAATCTCTCATACATCCTCATTGTCATCCGACAGGCCGGTATGTGATCAAAACTATAAATATCTCTTGGCACGCAGGCCGATATATATCACAAAAACTATCATACATCAAAAATTAGGTGACCGCAAATCAAACATCTCGGTGGATGTCCTCCATCTTCGTATCACCTGTACCCTCGACCTCTAGGCCCCTGCTAGCACCTCAACTAGAGCTGGTCTCCATGCATTGGTAGCCTCTGCCTGATCGGGCCTCGAGCTCACTGACCCCCTGTGCTCTCCACATTGTGAGTGCGGGATCTCATCCTCTCACTAGATGCTTGTTGTGCCTTGTACTCGGCATAGGATATAAAGTCTATCCCAACCACCATCAGCTGGTCCTGATAGTACCTAGCCTCACCTAGGGCATCCCGTAGCCTAGATATAGGCATGGTCTATGGTGGTCCCATAGGTCTCGGCCCCTGTGCCATCTATGGGACCCTCCCTGCCACTCCTGCCGACCTATGAAGCTGGGACTCGATACCGGTGTTTGTGGTTGTGCCCCCTACCCCGTGTGCTGTATATATGCCTATAAGACCCCAATCTACACCATCCTGTGGCAAAATGGCCTATAAACCTGCCATCTAAGCCTGTAAGGCTGCCACCTGACCATCCCCTCCTCTCCATCTCCATCTCCTCCACTAGCCATCTGGGCCTCTGGTGGCCACTGTCTGCCTGTAGCTCTGCTACCTCCACCTCTGAGCCCTCCGGGTATGTTTTGCGGTATACCCAACTGGGTAGAGAGTGTAGCTACCTACCCCTATAGGGTGTCTCTCTGCATTATAATGGAAGCTAGATCCAGTTGCCCGGTCTAGGTGGTATGGCTCGTAACTAAGCCAGCCCACCACTGCATGTACCTATCCATGCATCATCAGCGTCATCTATCCATTGGTCCAATGGTTGCTCCTCCTACTGTGGGGGCTGTGCAGGATGTGGTAGAGGTAAGGGCATCTCCACATCATCTCTTCGATACTATGGGAAAGGTGGAGGAATGTCTTATACTAGCCGAATTGTCGTGAGAATCGTCTACCGGGATCATCTCATCCTCCCCCACACGACGACCACTGTATCCATCTCTCTAGCTAGAGCTCAGCTAGATCCTCATGCATATGCCTATATGAGGGGAATCCCACATATGGCCTCCATATAATGTCCACTCAGACAACCCCTCCGAGAATAGCGTCGAGAAATGGGCCACATTATGTTTCGACCTATCAGATCTCCACTCTCTTATCACCGGCACCCATCTCCTATATCCCACCACAAATCTGCTTTGGCGATTGCATCTTCTCGGGGCATACCTATAGGACACACAAAAACTATGTGCTCGTAGGCCCAATAGTGTAGTAAAAATGTACTGACCACAAGTGAACCTACGCAGCCGCCCATATGCCCCCACAACTCCATGTATATGCATTGCACCAGAGTATGTTGGTGCCCAGGAAAAGTAGGTCTCATGCACCATCATGTTGTGGAGTACCCCCATCAGTGATCGGGGAAAGTGTCCACTCTCGAATCTGGTAGTGCATAGCAGCACACTACCTCCATCAACAAAACCACTAGCCTCGTCTCCTCTGGACGGGCTAGGTACATCTCTTCATAGCTCAAATTGGCACTATGGAATCTCATATCAGCCATCCCCTCTCCAAAAATAAGTCACAATCAGCTCCTTGGAGGCCTTAGAGGAGATAGAATAAACTTGGGCACCCAATATGGGTAACCGAAGAATCCAGAACATGTCCTCTAGGGTGATAGTCATCTCACCCGTCGGCAGGTGGAACATGTTGGTCGTGGAGTCCCATCTATCGATGAGCACGACCATCAAATTAGGCTATTGGACTACATGTCTATAGAAATGAACCCCACTCAAGCCCACTGCCTCCACATGTTGCAGCTCCTCCGGGGTCACAGCGTCACACATTGTCACCAATAGAGGCGGAACCCTGTCCCACATATGTAGTTGTGCTCTCCCTGTATCTAATCTACAATACAACATTAATTTAACAATCCATATTCAACCATTATCATTTCCCTATACCTTATTTTCACCCTACCCATCTCACCTACCTAGCCCACACCACTTTTGGACCTTTTTGCTCCCTAATCCAACCGGTCACGGTTCAGCGTAACCGACCCGATCACTTGTTAACCGACCTTGCCGGTCCTGTTTGGTGATCGATCTTGAGTCCAACCTTACTAACCACGGTTACCCCTTAACCGACATTGGTCACCTATTTGGTGACCCGATCTGTTCCACCTAACCGATGCCGACCAAACTTGACCAACGCATGACTTTATCATGGAAAAACCCATGATTTTCCAAACCCCTTTTCTACAAAACCTCCCCCTGCCCCTTTTACCCACCTAAAATGACCTAACCTACCCTTGGACCTCCACCCACCACCCTTATCCCATTTATTACCCTCCCCATCCCTCCTTTTACGCAATATAACCCCCATTCCCAACTTTAATTTGTGCCCACCCACTAAATTGAAAAACACACAAAACCTAAACCAACACTACTGATCATCCTCTAATCTATCATATCAACAACATAGAGTAGGCGCTTTACCTGTTCTTTGCCACGCTGTCTTGGTGGCATATTTTGCTCTTTATCTTGGTGTCCTACCTAATCCCTCTTCGGCCTCCACCATCACTTTGAATACCTACTCACCACCTCTCACCAATTGGATCCCTCATGATGATCTGTGGACCTATTGCTCCCCAATCAATCACCCATCAATCACACTTCCCGCTCACTATTCTATTTCGTCTAGACACTTTTCTCACTTGTTTCTCCTTTTTGTCGTTTTCTCACTTTGAATAATAAAAAATGAATAACAAAAAATGTGGATTTTTATTTTTATAAAAACATGACCTAATCGCGTCGGTTACCCTTGACCAAAGCATCGGTCACTGCCCTACCTAATCGTCGTCGGTTTCCTCTCTACCGATGTCGATTATCCATGACCGGCGGCATCAGTCACCCTCACCTACACATTGCCCTCAATTTTAACCTTTACCCTACCCCTACCTCCTTTTTACCCCACCCAACCTTCACCCTAATCATTTATCCCCCACCTTTACCCTACCCACTTACCTCACCTTTCCTAACCTCATCATTTACTACCTCCTTTTTCCTACTTTGGGGACTCATTATTCCACCCCCACCTTGGCCTTACCCATGTCGTGACCTAAATATTAGGGCTTGGACCATCACTAGAGACCTTTGACCTCATGTGTTTGCTATACCTTACGGCAGCCTTTATTACTGTGTTGTTGACCTAATGACCTTACCTAGCCTATTTCTATGACCGTTTATCCTGACCCTACCTTTGGTGTGCAGAACATACCTAAACATTCTTGTGCCTAACCTACATTGTGTTTCGACCATTTCTTCTACCTTGGATGCGGAATCACTTCAACGTTGTTTTGATAAACCTATCAACCTTAGACGATGTAGAGTTTTCTTGCTCTTCAACTGGTAGCGTGTTGTAGTTTATACGTGTGCGTGCATTTGTTTATTGCTACCTTGGACCCAGGACCCATTACCTAGCTTACTGAGTAGACCTTGCTTCTTTTCCCCATTCCCCACCTTTCCCTTTCTCTCACTCACCTTTTATCAAAGCACTCACCGATTCTGCCGCCGGCATTGTCGGTTCTGGTTTGAGGGGATCACCTTCACCCACACATGGGGCAACCACATCTTATTTTTGTTAGCATCTCTTACCAATTCAAGCTACAAAACAAAAGGGGAAAAATGTAGACACTAAAATTAGGTCACACTCCCCTTTGGTCCCTCGACAAATAAGCACCCTTCATCACATTCACCTAGCCATGGCCCCCTTCACCCCAATAATATTAATTTAATTAAATTAATTCATTATCCTCACCATATTTATTATCTAAATATATTAATTTAAATAATATCCACACGGACACTTCACTTAGACACCTCACCAAGCTAACTCACCACGAAAACCTATTCTTAGTAAGTTGCCATAGCTAACTAAGACTTACATAAAACCCTAAAAATCAATGCATACATTCCCTCTAACCACATTCCCGCATGCTTACAAGAGGTTCCCAGTCTAATCCGTGGGTTAACGGCATGAGATCTGAGGAAATCAAGAGGATCTCCCTAGTTTAGTAAACCTAGGAAATCCCACCTTGACCAAGCGCCGGTTAATCCAGAACCACCGTTGATTACCCTTTTAACCCTAAAACAACCTTATTCTCAAGGTTGGTAGAAGGTTTGAAAATTATTGGAAAATTTGGCGAACCTTAGTGAATTCTAGTGAGAACACACATACAAGGAAGGAGATCAAGCATATTTTCTTGCATGACCATCCCAGTGATGATCGATCTAACCAAGCAAAGAGGAATGTACATGCGCAGCCCATGCGAGAAGATTTCCTTCGAGTTGGTGATCACCTGTAGCCTTTAAAACCTCTCATCAGCACCTCCATCCCTCACTCACAGGAATCCAGGACTAGAATCTAAGTAAGTAGATGTTATACTTCTCTAGTTTATTCCATTTCATCACTATATTATCATATTTTGTTACCTAGCCACCCATTGACCTCCCCCAACACTCACCCCTCCATATACCCATTAAAACCCGCCAAATCCTACCTAAATCACCCAATACATCATCCTAACCAACCAAAGTCCATTGTGTAATCACAAAGGAGACCTAAATCTCGTTATGTGGCATTCCAGAACTCCATAATGCGGCCTGGTTACACCTAGCGCCGCCGATCACCCTTAACCGACATTGGTTACTGTATTTTCCCATACAACCCAAAATAATGACCTATCCACCTAATTCCCTTTCACCCTCATTCACCTGTGATCTACCTGAGACCTCTGTCAAACCTGCAGAGACCTAGAACTAGTTACTTGACCTTCGGATCCTATTCTAACCTATCTTGTTAGATTAGATCTATTTCTTATTGTGTTTTAAGTGAGATACCTAAATCATTTCGAATTACAATAGGATTTACCTTATTTACTACATTAATTTGTTTAAAACAGTGGACTGATAACCATCTAGGAAGTATCACACTTCCCGGATCTAGCATACGCTAGGTAGTTCACTGCATATATTGTTTAACTTTTTCTGGTGGTCTTGCTTTGTATTATAGGTAGTTCCTCCTAGCCAAAAGGAAGCTCTCACAATCAGTTGTGGATTCAGAAGTCATACGTGCACAAAAACCCATCAACCATCATTTAAAGGTATTCCTCCTATGCCCGTTACCCTATTTTTTTGTTAATACTTCAAAGAAACGATCTAGAAATAGGTGAAACAGTTTCACGTTCATAAAAACATAGAAGTTGCGCCATTTAAGTATAGGGAATTTTATTCCTAGAGTGTTGGTAAGAAACCCACAAATTTTTCCAATTGAAATTTTATCTCACCAACAAAACCCTACTTAAGATTAATGTTCTAACAATTTTTATATATATCCTATAGTAGTTTCCAAAAAATGGCATTATCTTGGAAGCTCTCAAATAGTCCCCTTATATTTGTGATCGTATTGGGCTCTTTATTTATATTTTGCAATTCCTTGATAAGTTAGGGCTTCGTTAGTTCATCTATGTCCACATCAATGCATGTATCCACCTCTCACTACACATCTCCTCAACCTTTTTTAACTTAGTGGAAAACTCATTTATCATCAAGAATTTTTAATACACTTGTACAACTTCTTGGGACTTTAATTACAAAGAGAATATCCATTGTAACTTATTCTAAGATCTCTTTCCAAACCATCTTTCCCTTAGCAATTGTGTTCTTACGGAACTCTTCATCACTAATATTCTTTGGGGGTTCTCTCCTGAAAATGATCTATAACTATTTATAGCTTTATTATTAGTTATAACTCTTGTACATATTCATCATATCATACTTGGGGTCTTTTTTGTTTAATTTTCCATACCAACCATGCAACCTTCCCCTCTAAATGGTTGATTTACGACTAGGCTTCACCTTCATTGATTTCATTTATTATATACTCAAGCTCAAGCATTTATTTCTTTAGTGTTGACCTTTATACATCTAGAAAAAAGTTTCATTACTCCTTTATGACCATAATCGTCAAATGGCCTTTGGTAATCCCTATAAAATCTTCCAACCATGCTTTTGGATCATTATTTCCAATATTCTTCTCATCTAGCATTGCATTAAATGGGATCTAGTAGGAATTCTAGACCTCAAATCCCTTTTATAATGCTTGATCATATTTCTTAAGTACTCATTTTTCAATTGTGATGACCTATTCCCATAATTTCCTTTGATTTATCTCTTTCTTAAATTCATATTACCTTTGGTTTCATGTATTTTAGACCCCAATTTATGGTATCATTCCTCCCCTTCACCCCGCATTCACTCTCGTTCATCAGGGCCACCCATTCAAATTTCTCTTTCCCCCTCCATTTCAATTACCCCATTAATTCCCATTTCCCCACCTTTAATCATGCATTATTCATTTTATTAATTAATTATCCCTAATTACTTCTAATCCTCATCTCATTATGTTTCATTTCCCTAAATCATTTTAAATATCCCTAATAATCATTAATATCCACCTAAATCATTTCATATCCCTAAGTCTCTTATTTTCTCATCCCTAAACTTCCTAGTTTGTTATCCCTAGGTACTCCTTTAATAATTTACCTATATAAGCCCTTTATTTACTCATTATAATCTCCCACCTACCCTATAATCCTTTCTATGCAACCCTAACCTATCTAAGCATCCTAAAACCTTGATCCTGCTTCATTTGGGCCTCTTTGCTTCAAGTTGTGCATCATCCCACTACCCTATTGTGAGATACTGTAATTTGCGATGACCCATCTAGGTCATTTTCGACCCTATAAATACACCCTTGCACCCTTATTTCTCAAGGATGCAACATTGTGATTTTCAAGCTATCTTGCGATCTTGTTTTCATCATTGAGTACTATTGCAACTATCCTACACATCTTGGAGTATTCTTAGAGATTTTGTGCATCTACTTTGGTGATCTAGGGAGATTTATCTTACTTTTTCATATCATTTGCTTCCATTATCATATTGTTGCATGTTTTTTCCACTAACATCTTGTGCAAGTTCAGGTATCTTCAAGGACTCTTCCTTACTCTATTTCTACCTCCATTATTTCTTGTAAGTCTCCATTTTACTCATTCCAATTTTGTCTATACCCTAATTAGTTTCAAACACCATCAATTTAGTCTCAACGCATGCTTGACCCCAGACCATCATCTAGCTTGTTTTTGTCATCGAGGTCTTCAATGATCTTTTTTTGGTTTTAGTCTCTTTTTGTCACTCGGATATTGCCTTTCTTACATTCTATCATTTTAGATGTTTTATTCTAGGCCCTAGTCATCGTTGATTCCCCCTGGTCAACGCACCATATTTATTTCCTGACCCGATTCAACTTTTCCTAGTTTCCTTACATCCTTTCACCCATTTTGGTACATTCTATTATGCGGATCTCTTTGTGTCTAGTCTAGATTTGTTTGCAAGTGTATTTCATCTCGAGTCCATCCATACAAGATCTTGTGGATATGTATTTGGTGTGTATCTTCCTTATTCAACCCCGGTCACCTTTGGTGACATAATGTATCCTTGGGTTGTTTTCAACCCATATCGGGGCTTTTTTTGTTTTGTCATATTTGATTTAAATACGATTTTTGTTATCTTAGATCTACTTCTCATATTTTGTTTCAGATATTGCATGCTTTTATCATATCCATTATCAAGTTTCATATTCCATATTGTATCTACAAGAGGGTTGACATCCATCCAAGAAATTTCACGCTTCTTGGAACCAACTTAGTCAGGGTAACCCTCCATATATCTACTAATCCATTTTTCTTCTAGTGTTCTTTGTTATGTAGATCATCCAACTTGTAACAAGGAGGTTCTCATCTTTATGCCTGCATTTTCCCATCTTATCTTAACGTACCATAAACCCTCTATATTCGAGTTGCTAGTTTCTTTCATTACTAGGTCATTAATTTGAATAGGAAATAAGAAACTTGGTAAAAATTCTGGCACACCTAGTGGGACCCACCCTCTTGAGGTGAGTCTTGTTGTTTATTTCCATATTCCATTTTATTTCATTTCTACTAACCTTATAAGGAAGGAACATACGTTTCTTACTTGTTTGTGTTGCAGATTTTTGGATTGGCTTGTGGACTTCATTTGAAGATCAAATAAAAAGGAAAAGCAAACTCCAAGTATTCCCATTTTCTTAGTTGCTCCTTTTTGCATTGTACTTTTCCCTTTCTTGTTTTTTTCCTTCATCAAACATCACATTTGGTTTTGGATCTAAAATTAACCTCTCTCATTCTTTCCTGTAAGTCTAGTGTAATTAGGGGTTTAATTAGTTACATTTCACACTCAATCACACACAACCAAAATCAAAAATAAATTCATATCTCTAGACATTCCCTACTAGATGGAATTTATTGGGATTTCATCACTCAATAGGAAAGCCTTTGTAGTGTTCTGACCATGTTATAATCCTATATAGACTTAGGCCTCACGTACCTTTGGGTATATTGAGGATGCCACATCCAAAACCACCTAAAACCATCCATAAATTTCCATTACCTAGGTACCCTTTTAGCCTTTTTTCATTTTTTCACATCTTAAGTTAATCAAGATAAGAAAAACTTGTTGTGTGATTTTCTTGTTCTAAGTAGAAAGCAACGTAGTTTTAGCTTTATTTGTTTCATGTCAGTTATCACTAGATCTCAATCTAAAAAAATGGAACAAAACATGAAAATAATGTCTCAATCCCCGCTACCATCCAACCAACTTCTGCGCTTTCCATTATCACTTCCAATCCTTTAGCCATCTCAACCACGGTTACTCAACCCATCATCACCCTTCCCCCTCTTCAATAAGTTCAGTTGTTTAAATCAATCCTCTTGATGAAACCAATCCTTTCTTTCATTATTTCATCCCTTCTAAACATGCCACTCCTCCACCTAATTCTTCTAGGCCTCCCCTCATCCCTCATGGATCTGTGGAGTTTTAAGAGCTTCTTGATGCAAATCTAGTTTCTCTTCATGATTACCTTCTTTGAAAGACAACTAGTATTCCCATTGATGGACCTCCCTTACAACAACTTTATGCTTATCAATCTAATTCCAGAATCCACTCAAGTGCTCACCTCTCAACTCATGATGTTCTTTCTAAGAGCCATAAGTGATATTTCCAAATCCCAACAAGAATTTGACACTAATCAAAAATCTTCTTCAATCAAACAACCATAAAACTACTCAATTGGTGGTTCCTATTCCACCCAATCTACCTCGTGTCAATACTACCATCCCTTCTTCCATCCCCATCACTTCACTTTCAACCATAATCACTTATCTTCCTATTCAACCATCTCATGAGTAATCCATACTCCCTCCCATATCTGAACAACATCACACTACCTTACCTCTCATTTCCACCCCCGTGTTCATGCCGGTGGGGTAATATCACAACCTCTTCCATCGAATCAATGCAGAATCATGGTCCACCTCCTCAAGGATCCCACCATCATATTCCCCCTATTCAATCAACTCAAACTTCCTAACCAACCATTATTTACATTCCAACAAATCCTACAACTAATCAATCACATGCCTCTATCTTACAACAACCTACTCAATCAACCAATCATATCACATTCCCATCTCCCAACATCAAGTTGTGTCTCAACCCATACAATCACAACATTCTAATTATATCCCACCTTATCAACCACCTCCATCAACCCCAACACATCCTCAAAATTTCAAACATATCAACAACCCCATCCATCCACCTCGTACACATCTCAAATTCCCATTTCGACATCTCAACCACCTAATGATCCCTTGCAAGTTCTATTGAGTCCAATGGATAACCTCGAAGTCATATATTTGAGATCTAATACCACTTTTTCATATGAGAAAATATGCAATGAACCCATCAACCCATCTTTTCCAGTCAAACCTTATCCTCCTCACTGGGAAATGCCAAAATTTTCTAAATTCAATAGTAAGGAGGATCCCCAAAAAAACTTACGTGCTTTTAGGCATGTGTGTTATCTTATTGCCCATGATCAATATCTTATGCTACATATGTTTCCCATGTCTTTGGCCGGACCAACCATTGATTGGTATAACAACATCCCACAACATTCATTATTCACATTCACTCAACTTGTGCAACTATTCCTTGAATGCTTGAATAAACATTGCAAGTAAAATTACCATCTTCGAATTTTATACCATCAAACAATATGACGATGAATATATTTCTGAATTTGTTACATAGTGGTATGAAATCATCAATCAAATATCATTCCCATTTCCATAGAACAAAATTATTGAAATATTCTTATGGTCTTGTGCAAAGAATATATTATTCACCCTCCAAATCCAATCATTTCAGACCTTCGAGGAAGCATTCATTATGGCTTGCAAACTTGAAATTCGTTCCCTTGAGAAAGGCCAACTTAAACTTTGATCCAACAAACCTAATATGAGTTCACGAAATCATCCACACATAGTGACAAATCCAAAACCACCGCTAACACCATTGTAGTCAAGTCATCATCCACATCTACCTCTCACACAGCCTCCAAAAAGAGATCCTAGACCAACCCCCAATTACACCCCTCTTGGGGAGTCATATAGTTCAATTTCAAAAAATTAATGGTGGTTAATATTATTCAACTTCCACCCATTAGACCATTCAATGAAACACAACCTAAACTGACTTGGTATCGTGAAGAGCACTATTGCAACTATCACTAAGTTCGTGGCCATGACATTGAAAGATATCACACATTAAAATATTTAGTTCAAAAAACCATAGACTCGGGTGACCTCCAAGTGGAAAACCCTAATGCACCACCTAATAAACCCTTGGATGTATTTAAAAAACCTTTTCTAAACCATCCACCTAATAATCAAACTCAACCTCCAACATCACAAACACCTAATGCACACATCATCAACACTATAGAAAAGTTTGAACAACCCCCTCCATGACATCATATCTGACATCTACATCTATTTCAAACCCTTCTCTAACTATCACACCTCCATCAACATCAACTATGACCACAAATTCATTAGAATTTATTATACCCACTTCTACATCTTCACCATCTATAACTTCATCTATTGAACCCCTTTCTTCACCTATGACAACTGCAACCACATCATCATCCTCAACATCTACACCAACTTCTACCCCAAGCATTACCACACCCATATCAATATCTGAAACTACACCATTACCTACTCCCATAGTCAATACAAGCACAAGTGACACTCTAATCATATCAACAACACCTACAACACTTACATCCACTCATCCTAAAACCACCTCATCAACTTCTCCTTTAGAAATTGTTAAACACATCATGCAAGAAACCCTCCCACCATAAATATTACAAGAATTACTACCAAAAACAGTCACCACAGAATCTCTAACCAAATATGCCACTATTTCCACTAAGGATAAATATCCATAAAAAAAAACTAAAAACCTTGGTGTCCCTATTCAGAAGTCTCTTACACATCCACATAAAAAGTTAGAGATTCCTCCCCTAAGACTAATCATCCTACAACCAAATCATCATCACCGTCCTTAGGGATATCTGCCTCCATCTTGGGACCACCCCTTCATCCAAAACCTCCACCACTAGTAAGACAACACAACAACAACCTTCTTCTAAATCTTCTACCACTTTTTCTCCTAAAACCGAATCTAAGTTATCCACATCATCAACCAAAGTTAAAAATAACAAAATCATCCCCATCCTCTTCCAAATCTAAGGCAAAATTAAAATCTCCCATCAAATTACCTCAAATCAAACCCTCATTACCTTCATCAAAAATCCCTTCACCTATAACCACATCATCACCTATTCCCTTGGGGTATTATACAATTTTTTTAACCAATTACTCATAGCATCAACAATAACTTTACCATCCATAAAATCCTTTGATCCAAATGGACCAAGAACCTCATGGTTTGAATCTAACCTTATTTGTGCATATCATTATGCACCAGGGCATGAAACCAAACATTGTAAAGCCCTTCAAACCATCATAAATAATATATTTGACCAAGATGACCTTCTTGAGGAGGGACCAATTATTTCATCATCAATTTCTTCATCCACACCCTCATCCACCAAAATTTCCAAGTCACCAAGTTCATCAAAGACTTATGTTGCCGTTCCCCACCTACTTGACTCCTCTCGAGGAACGCCCTCCTCTATGTATTAATGTTGTTTGGGTCTCCACTCATTCTTATCGTGAAAGTCCTCCACCCACTCAATCAAAGTCTAAGGTGGTTGTCGCAGCTCCTCCTAAAGAGTTTACCCAACCATCTTCATCATCCAAACCCAAATTGTCCACCTTAGCTTCCCTCACCTATCACTCTTTTACAAAGTATCACAAAACAACTTGTTATCCCGTAAAATTGACAAGGGCAATTTACCGATAACCTACCGAAAATTTTGTTTGATCCTCGTTAGGGATCCTTCGCGTTCAAAATATTGTAAAATCCCTTTCCGGAAATTCGGTTTTTGAACTTAGTCTTTTTGAGCCCTTTTGGGTAGGCGCATGGTTTTCCTTGCAACATCAATTTTGATGCGCATCCTTAAAAGCCTTTGGCGCATGGTTTTCCATGTTAGCACGTCTTTTTCGGTGCGCAAAGGATGTTGAGTAAGTTTTGGTGCGCGAAGGGCGCACGTAATATCTTTGTTACATCAAGTTTTGGTGCGCGAAAGCGCGCGCATAGCCGTGTCGACAACTCGTTTGATGCGCCAAAGGCGCGCTCATTTCTCTGTTGTCCTTTCCTTCCATGCGCCAAAGGGCGCACGCTTTCCCAATCGGACAATTTGTTTCCATGCGCCATTTCAAAAGTTGGTGGCGCATTAATGACAAGTTTTTCTATAAATATCCGTGCGCGCCCATGTCATTTTCATTCTTTTGTCAAGCACGTGATTGCTCTGGACTTGTCAGCTCTGCTCTGTCATTATCTCGCCCTGTGGACCCGCTCTTCAGATTTTGACATATATTTAAGGTAAGAGGTTCATCCTCTTTTTCATTACATGCTTTCATGTTTTGAGTACGTGTTTGGTCTGGCTTTGTACGTGTTTAAAAGAGTATGTTTAGGTTCTTCTCTCCTCTTCTTCCCTTTTCCGGATCTCTTTGGTAAAGGGAGCTTTCTTGAATGGCTTGGCTTGATTAAACCTTTTATAAAACCTTACTTGCCCAAGTAACTATTTAGGTGGAGGAAATGAGTAAGAATGATTTGAGTGAAGAGTCTTTTTCAAATGGCGCCTGTTGGCGCGCCTTATTCAATCAAGGCAGTCGCGCCCCTCGGCGCGCTTACCACCGCATCATGCATGCTCAAGACCGCGCTGGGCGCACCGGCCATCTGCTGCGGTTTAAATTCATGCGCCCTCGAAGCGCGCCCCTTTTACATCTGCAAGTTTAAATCTGCCTTCCATAAAAACCTTTGGCGCACCCTTTACCCTGTTGCATCCCTCTTCTATGCGCGAAAGGCGCGCCCGGCTTCCGTGCATGCAACGCAAGAGTTATTTGCGCGTGTAAAACCTCCAAAAGCGCGGGCGCACCTTCCGTTGCAAGTACATGATGTTGTGTAGACCCTCCATGCGCCGCGCCATATACCTTTGGCGCGCCTTTTTTCCATGTTGCACAATCTGCCCATGCGCCAAGGGGCGCACCAAATCTCAATGTAACATGCATTTCCTGTGCGCCCTTCTATATAATGCAGTCTGCTTCATCCATGCGCCATGCGCCTTTGGCGCCAACTTAACCTCTGTTGCACCCTTTTCCTGTGCGCCTTGACTATTCAGCCTGTTATATACATTTTTCATGCGCCCTGCGTCCCGAACCTTAAAAGTTCTAACTCTTTCTTCTGCTAGTATTCCCATGGAAGATCAAATGACTAATTCAAGCTTCTTGGATTGGGTTTCGCTCCTTCTACGTGCAGATCATCAGATAAGCCTTGAAGAACACATGTCTACGTCAAGCAAGAGACCCATCAAACCAAGAGGGAAGGCAAAGCTAACAGAAGAAGAAATGAAATACAAATATCAGAGGGTCAGGATGCCCGAATCACAGGCAGAGTGTAATATGGATGTCAGGGATTCTGAATTGGGCCACATTGACATAGAGAGTGCAGGTAAGGACTCAGAAAGTGACAAGGAGTCCATGGATGGATAAATTGATAGGCAGCGCCCTGCACTTCGCCGGTGGGATTCCTGTCAGTGCTGTTAATAACGAGTTTATGATGGTTGTTGCACAATCCTTCAACAAAGACACAAGATGTGTCGAGAATAGCAAGGGCGAGGTAGTTATAAACCTTACTGCCCGTCGCTTTGAGTTGATCTTGGCATCCCTCACCACCGAAACTATGTGGTACATTGCTTGACAAGAATGCCTCGAGGCTTGGGAGGACAACGAAGACAATTGCATGCGATTGATGAATGAGGTCTACCTCAAGAATAAGAAGGTAGTGACCGGTGGCCTCAAACTATCCACCGGAGTGATTTCTCGAGAGGAACTCGGTGATCTGATCACCTTCTGAGCGAGTCTTCGGTCTTTCGGATGCTCACTACTTCCATAAGTGGATGCTGCGATACCTGGACACAATGAATAAGAATCTGCCCGATCAGCGTTTCTGCTGGGGGGAGATAATAAGCAGCACAATATCGAGCAAGCAGCTGCACTGTGATTCATTCTGGCAGAGTGTTCCACATGAACTCCTCGTAGTGTATCTTTGCCAGCGTCTGAAAGGGATTATCCAGGGCTGCACCGAAGTGGAACTTGGCCTCAGGCCAAAATATATGAATACTATCAAGAGCTGAAGCTGGAGAACAGCATCCAACACTTCGCTAAGATCAATGATGTTTTCTTCTATCACATCATGTGCATATTGCGGCCAAATTTGACTCATGGCCGGACAACCAAAAACATAGTGGCGATCCACGAGAGAAGTGGGGGCCTTGTTCACCTTTGATTTCCACATTCACCTATCTCGAGGGCGGTCAACATTTTGGGCGAACCAACCAGGTTGCCAAGGTATGCTGGACCAAAGCTGATTTTATTGGAACTATCAAGACAGCTCGTCACATACCATGAAAAGTGCCTCAAGAGAAAGAAGGGCGGAACTCCTTTCCCCCTCACAGTAGGCCGTTACACATGCTCCAGCTATCACAAGGCGAAGGAGATGTTTGCTGAGCTAGAATTGCTCAACCTAAAGCATGATTTCCAGTGAGGCCCACATTCGACCCTAGGGGTTGTCTACGAGGGCTAAGCTTGATCCGATTCATGTCCCTCAGATTGAGGATATCTACATTGACGTTCTCCATGAGGTAGAACTCAGAAGAAAGGATCACTCTCGCTTAGCATTAACGGAAATCATCCATTACGGAGTGGCCATTGTCCCAAAAGGCTTCCAAACCACGGAAGACGAAGTAGACAAAGTGTATAATGACACAGAAGGGGATGATTGGCCCTTCCCGGACATTGACAGAAGCAAGGCTCCTCAGACAATCGAGGAGAGGGTCAAGGAGACTATGCGGAGAACAGAGCATTGGTGCCGCATGAATGGGTTAATCTACCTCGGTGTAGATTTTACAACTTCTCCTTTGGGTAATGCACCTCCAAGGTCAAAGAAGCAGCTAAAAGGCAAAGCTGCGGAAGGTGAGCCTAGCACCATTCAGGAGGAAGCCCCTGAAAGTCCTCTTCCTTCAGAGCCTGAACAAGTAATAACCCTGGATTCGCCAGAGAAGGAATTGATAGAGGATAGTCCTATACGCCCATCCACCCAGGATGTCGGCATCGCTTCTGACCTACGAGAGGTCCCTTCTATCCCTTCTTCTTCTCTTCCTCCCCTTCCTCGGATGTCGTGACCACTCCTTTGGTTGTATCCTCTCCCCCTTCTTCTACTCTCTCCCTGCCTCTTCATCCATCTTCTCCTCTCTCGCTGATTTGTCTTCCTCCATTTCTTCCCTCATTTCCGGGCTCCCTTCCCTTCCCATGTATCTTCTGCAGCAATGCTGGTTTCCCTTCCTCCGTGGGCATGTCTTGGCTATTCTTTCAATGCCGCCGCGCGTGTCTCCACGTTCTTCCCCTCTTCTACCGTTCTTTGCCTCCCCCTCTCTCTGGTCCTTCTTGATAGGACCAGCTTGGATCTCTCGGTGAGCCAACCAAAGAGGAAAGTCCCCATCGCTCAGATGGACTTTTTAGATCATTCCGGCTAAAGGAGCAAAGAAGCACAAGCGGTTACACGCTTCTCAAGAAGCGCTGCGGTGAGAGAGGTTATGGAAATTGCCTACCCGATCCACCAAAGAAGAAAGAAGATCATGTCTTCGGCAGATTTCTGATGACCCAAGTCACTGATGGGGACATCCTCTCGAAAGTCTCAGGGGAAGCTCTTTCCATGATTGATGCAATCTGAAAGCTTCGAGAAACAAAGGAAGAAAAGAGGCTGCGAAGGAGCAGAATAAATACTTGCTTCAAGCCCTACAGAAGATGGGAAGTGCACCTCCCACAACTGCCGCCGAGACTCCTGAGCTGCTCAGTCAGGAGAAGATCAATGAATATTCAAAGATCGGCGAGCAGGGTATGGCTGTTTCTGCTTGGAGGAGCCAAATCCTTAAGGATAGTGAAAAGGTGATCGCCGAGTATATCAGTTTATACCTGAACATCGAGAAGGCGAATAAGGAACTCCAAACATTAGCAAGTCCGAGATCGGAAGAGCTCAAAGCGCGCTAGACTCCAACACGAGGCCTTCCAACAAATGTTCGATTTATTCAGTCGAAGATTTGGTCAAGTTTGGAGTATTCGGTCATCCAAGGACCCTCAACAAGACCATGTCCACTCTGGACTATCGGATAGATCAGCTCGAATTTGTGTTAGAGAAGATAGACAAGGTGAAGGAAGAGGCCCTGGATGCGATGCATCAAATGGAGAAGATTGTTCTATCTATGACTCCAGGGTTGCTCACTCCTTCCCTCACCTTGAGATCAGCTGACGATACTATCCGAATTTTCAAGGAGTTAGCTTCTCAAGGGACAGGGCCAGAAGTCACTTTCGACATCGAATCCATCAACAACCTACTGGCCTGTAGAGACTTCATCGGGTCCCTAATCGAGGCGGGTAAAGACTATTCCAAGGTCCCCGAAAAGCTCATTGATGAGCGGGAAACTTGCGAAGCAATCAGTGAAAGGCACAAGGATCCATCACAGGATCAATTTGCGCCAATGATCAGCAAGTTCTTGGAATACCGCGCTCAGTTCCACATCTCATCTCCTGATCAGCATCAAAAACAGGCGACCCCTTTTAGGCCACAGGATGATGATGATGAATAGCTTCTTCTTCTTCTTCTTCTTCTTCTTCTCCTCTCTATTCTCCGACTTTCTCTTGAAATATACGAAGTGTGTTGGCACAAACGATGACATCATCCATGTTGCATCATGGGATGATGTCATCCATCCAAGTTGTCAAAGTCAACATGACTTTTGGATATTTTGTAAATATCTTGTGAATAAGTGGTGGGCTCCATTTTGCCTTCTCTCTCCCTCACTTTCTATAAATACTAGAATACTTGTTGTATTCAAGGGGTGAACATTTTTCAGATAGAAATAGAAGTGAGGAGAGAAAGACTTTGAGCTTTCTTGTAACAGATAAAAACAATTAATACAATTATTCAGACTTTGTGCTCAATAACTGTGTTATACATTAAGATCTTTCTTATGTTAGGTCTGCATGTGTTTATTCTGTTGAATTCATATCTACTTTTCCGTCACTTGTTTATCAGTATTGCTTTGTTTATTTATGCAAGTAGGTTTGGCTCTGTTTACTACCAAGCCCAAAGCATAGATCTTCTGACCCTTCCGCTTTGGAACTCATTTCTTTTCTTCCTTCGGATCTGTTCTTTCTCTTCTCCTTCTTTTATTCCTTTCTCTTGCAGCCTAGAAACTCTCTTGGGATGAGATCCCAACCCCAGAAGGCGGAATCTGTGAGACTTGCATAGGTTCTGCTTTAGTAGAAGTAGCAATAAACCAGATTTAACTTCTTTGTCTCAAAGAGGGCTAAGCCTGCACCTTTGCCGTTGGCCCGTCATCCATAGATCATCCACGCGTGCATTTTCGGACAATGATTTTTGGTGACTCATTTGGGATCGGATTTTCTAATGATTTCGCCAGAAAGAGATAAATGCATCGGATCTATCTTTGGTAGTAAAATAAGAAATCGAGAGAAAATCAGCGGAGTTCTTTGCCGGTTTGCAAATCTAAACCTTTTTGTTAAAAATCCTAAAAATTTGCAAAAGTACTCGAAATTGAAAATTTTCTTCTGAGAATCATAGATCTGGGCCTGTTACATATCTTTAGTTCGCTGAGTTTTTATCAAAAATCATCATTTTCCGTAGATACGAGTTTTTAACTATTTTTACGAAATGTTTTAAACCCTACGAAAATTAAAAACCAGATCAGAAAATCAGCTTACTATCTTCCCTGCCATCTTATCCTCATTGTTATTTGTCATTTAACATGATTGGTTTGAAGAGGATAATTTTCAAATATCGAGAAAAGTGCATCTTTGCTGGTTTTGTCGGAAAAACCAGAAAATCAGCAAGCACACCCAAAAATAAAGTTTAAAATGCTATTTGTAATATTACGGATCAGAAAGGTACAGCTTTGGCGAGTGAACCCTTTACGCGCGCGAGAAGAGCCGTGGAGAAGCTGATCCTACTTTCGATCTGCTTGAGGCACTTTCAGCGTAACACCGGCACGTTTTTCAGCGCTAAGCTCAGCTAGCCGTTCATCCAGGAGTGTCTCGCCTTCACGAAGAAAAAGTCTTTTGCCAGAAGCATCCACATCCCTTTGTAGTGCTTTGCTACTCAGCGGAACTACACTTCCAGCTCGTGTTCTCTTTCCGGCTTTTCAGATGGCGGTACCATGGGGAAACGCTATGGGTCCGTTGGCTTTACCACATCCAGTTCACGCACTCCCTCACGGAAATCGAAAGAATTTTCCTAAATTCGACGGGAGCGGAAATCAAAGCACGGATTCCCACATTTCTGCTTTCATTATGTCATGCAGTATTTTGGATGTGACTCATGAAGATGTGTCAGTTCGCCTTTTTCTAGAAACTCTACAAGGGCCTGCAGCTGAATGGTTTCAGCATTTGCCGGCCGGATCTATCACTAGTTGGGCAACTTTGCGGGACGCTTTTGAAGACAGGTATAAGCCTTCAGAAGATGCATTTACTTTATTGTCACGAATCACTCATCTGAAGAAGGAGGCAAATGAGACCATGCGCGATTTTGTCGCCCGGTTCAATGCGCTAATCAACCGTGTCCCTACTGCCATGCTTCCAACACCGGAGAACCAGAAGTGTTTTTTCGTAAATGCCATGAGCTCAAAAGTTAGCTTCTTACTCCTTCAAGAGCGAGTAGCTACTCTACCTCTCGCTCAGGCTGCTGCCATCCGTATAGAAGACAATCTGATAATATCTGGCGAGTTAAGAAAGGAATCAGTAAAGCCTAAGTCTTTGGGCCCTTCGCCTACCACTTCGTCTGATCCAGCATTCCAAAAAATGGCGAATGATTTGCTTGCACTAAAAAAGCAGCTGGCCCAGGCCTCTCCCAGTTCCTCGTATCGGGATATCCCGCGGAGGAATTTTGTTCCTAACAACGCTTCACAAAGGCCGCGCTTACCTGCAGCTGCTCCACGGTTGGCGCTTGAAGCTCCTCCGGTCAATGCTCTGGCCGAGATTGAAGAAGAAGAGCAGTACTATGAAGAACCTTCGCTCCAAGGCGAAGATGATCAAGATGTCGGTGAACCGACTGGCGACTCCACAATTGGATACATGGAATTTGATGAGGACGAATCTGATGAAGAAGAGAGTACGCAAGGCTATGCAAGCGGACAATCCTACGCTGTTTTTACCCGCTCGCAAGGAAAAGAAGCAGAAGTTGCTGCCCATACGCAGAAAGAGAAGGCCGTGTCAAACGCGCCTCCAACCATTGTTAAAAGAGGTAATCCTCTTCCCGCTCAACTCCCTGTTAAATCTTTTGCAAAGAAGTCTTTTCCACCTATCTCTCCTCCGAGTCAGCCCTCTCATATTCCTATCAAGATCAGTAACCCTATTCCATCATCGCGGGGTGAAGGACTCATTCCTTTACCACCGCAACCCTTGGCCGCATTTGATATAATAGATCATGCAAAAAAGACCAAGATCCAAATGTCTGAAGCTGAGTATCTTCAGTCAAACCCCGAACAGCTTGTAAGATTGACTAAGTATATCCAAAGTCAAGCTGTTATATCTAGTCAGGCTTCCCCTAAAGGAATCCTTTCTACTCCTCCTGAATCCCACATAAATGTTGCCTCAACATCTGCATCAGGCAAGATAGAGCCTTTCTATCTCTCCCTCCTAATCAATGGCCATAAGTTGAGCAACTGTATAATTGATTCCGGAGCTTCAGATAACGTCATGCCAGCGAAAGTCGCCCATGCTTTGGGCCTCACTCTTACCAAGCCTTTCGGCAGATGCTACTCATTGGAAACCAAGCAAGTGCCATTGATTGGTCAAATCAAAGACGCGCAGTTCGCGTTCGCGGCATTCCACGAAAGAGGGTAAAAATGCCGTCCTTGTTATTGACATTCCGTGACCTATGGAATTTTGCTGGGAAGGAGCTTTTGCAGCGAAGTTGGTGGAGAAATTCATATGGACTGGTCTAAAGCTAGAATTCCAGTCAAAGGCGTAATGCAAACTTTGAAGCCGGAATCCCAAAAGAAATACTTGGTCACTAGCTCTGAAGACCCCAAAGCCCAAATCCTTTTCGAATCATCAGGGATGGGGAACTACTTCTTATCCACCGAGGCGGATACAAAGGAAGTTTTCGTTCAAGAAAAGGACCTTAATAAGGTCTGGACCTTGCAATTTGATGGCAGCTGCGCAACTAGTGGATGTGGCGCTGGGGTTGTGCTAATATCTCCTGAGGAGGAGGTCATTCCTCTCTCTTTCAAATTGCAGTTTTTCAACACTAACAATACTGCCGAGTATGAGTCTCTGTTACTCGGTATGCAAGCCGCAAAGGAAAGAGGAATAAAAAATCTAAAAGTTCAAGGTGATGCCGAGCTAGTTGTAAATCAGGTCAAAAGGATTTACCAAGTAAAAAATGAAAGGCTCAGGCACTACCGTAATGCAGTATGGGACAGCATTGAGGAATTTGATGCCTTTTCAATAGGAGCGATTCCAAGAGCTCAAAATGACATGGCTGATTCGTTGGCTGTTTCAGCATCTCTCATGCTCCCGCACCCGGGTTTGAAAACAAACAAATACACCATTGAAGTGGTTTTCCGCCCAAGCGTGCCAGACAACTCTCAGCATTGGCAGGTATTCAACGATGATAATCACCTCATTGCCTTTCTAGAAAAATCAGAAAATTTTGATGAGTTGTATTTCGAAGGATCCACCTCTACATGCCGTGAATCCATCAACAGTCAAAACCACGAAACAAAGGAGAACGATGGCATTTGTCGACAAGGAAATAAAATTCCAAAGGCACTGGTTTCTCTGGGCGCTGTTTGTGAGCATGACCGTTTGTGAAAAAGAAAAGGTGAGATGATCTAGCTCATCTCCGGAGACAGAACAGTCAATATAGGTTACGAAGCACATCCATGATTCGTGAACATCGGAAATGTTGCACGCGAGAAGAAAAGCGGAAATTTGTCAAGTTCTTTGAAAAGATATATGGATGTATTGGCATGGTCTATGCCGACTTAAAGTCCTTCAAGCCAAAGGCGTTTAGCATGATATCCGTTGAAAGAAGATGCCAAAGCCTTAAAGTCAAGAAGCGAGCGAGGCATTATAATCCCAAGATTTCGGGCACCATTCGGGCCGAAATTCGGAAGATCTTGAGCCTTGAGAATCATCTTCCCTATCCATCACAGCACTTGGGTGGCAAACATTGTGCCGGTACGCAAGAAAAACGGTGAAATACGCATCTGCGTAGACTTCCGAAACTTGAATCAAGCTTCGCTGAAAGACAACTACCCTCTTCCCATAATGGACCAAGTTACGCAGCGTGGCCGGGTGGAGATCTTGTCTATGCTTGACGGTTTTGAGGCTATAATCAGATTGAAGTCTCGCCTGAAGATCAATTCAAAACAGCATTCACTACTCCATGGGGTACATTTGCCTACAGCAGGATGCCTTTCGGCCTAACCAACGCTGGTGCCACTTTTCAGCGGGCCATGGATTTCGCATTTAAAGGCATGATGGGAAAAGTCATTGTAGTTTATCTAGATGACTTAACCGTGTTCTCCAAACGACGAAGTGATCATTGTGATCACTTGGAGCAAGTATTGGCCAGGTGTCGAGAACATGGGATTTCCCTAAATCCTAAAAAGTCTGTTTTTGGGGTTACTGAAGGGAAATTGCTAGGCCATGTGGTTAGCAAAGAAGGAACGAAGATTGATGCCGAAAGAGTTAAGGCTATCCAAAGCCTTACTCTGCCTACAAGCAAGAATGGTGTTCATTCTTTCTTCGGAAAGGTGAACTTTCTTAGGCGTTTTGTCCCTGATTTTGCTGAGAAGACCCGCCACATACTGAACATGATGAAAGGGTCACCCACTTTCAGATGGAGTGAAGAGGGGAAAAGGTCGTTTGAAGAGATAAAAACTTCTGTTGCTCATGCGCCGGTCCTGGTATGTCCAGATTTCTCCAAAGACTTCATTATGTATAGTTACGCCTCCGAACATACTGTGTCTGCAATCCTAATGCAAAAGAATTCAGAGGATATTGAATCCCCGATTGCATTCATGAGTTCTCCCCTCAAGCCCCACGAGTTGAAGATGACTCAGTTGGAAAAACACGCCTTTGCCGTTGTCAAAGCGGTGAAGAATTTCAGGTATTATATTCTGAACTCGCATACGGTGGTGCTGGTTCCTGACACTGCGGTGAAGTCAATTCTAACTCAGCAGGAGTTAGGAAGCTTGAGAGGGAATTGGATCGCAAAGGTCCAGGAATATGACCTAGATATTAAACCCACCAAGCTGGTGAGGGGCAAAGGCCTGTGTCAGCTAATGGCTGAGAACAAGGGTTCAGAAAATCGATGAAAAGAAAATTGTACCGATGAAGAGCAAACCCCTCTCAGAAGGGCACGATTCTCTGCCTCTGGTTTTGTTTGTTTGACCCGTGGACGAATGGTACTCCGACATTGCTTTCTTCCTTACCTACGGCGAATGCCCGATGCACCTAACTGTAAAGGAGAAGCGTACTGTAAAGCTCAGGGCAGCTAAGTATGTCATCTGGGATGACGGTTTATATAAGCGCGGGATAGACGGTGTCTTCTGCGATGTGTTGACAAGCCCCAGCAAGTAAAACTGCTGGAAAGTTTTCACAACTCGGCCTCGTGGAGGCCATTTTCTTCTTAAGTGATGTGCACAAAATCATTCGAGCAGGTACTACTGGCCGACGCTCTTTCAAGATGCGGCTACCTGGGTGGCAAAATGTGAACCCTGTCAGCAATTCGTCGGCAAGCCCAAGTTGGCTGCCCTCCCCCTAAGGCCGGTCATTATCAATGAACCATTCAGCGATGGGGAATTGATTTTATTAGTGCACTCGATCCTCAATCGAGTCTTTACACATAGCTATGTCCTCACGGCAACAGATTACTTCACTAAATGGGTGGAGGCCATACCTGTCAAGCATGCCACTTCTGAGGTGGTTTGCAGTTTTATCAAGGAAAATATCATTGTCAGGTTTGGCATTCCAAATAAAATCGTTGCTGATAATGCTTCTAACTTCTCTTCCCGGGAAGTTATTAGCTTTTGCTATGAATATGGGATAACTTTAGCACATGCCTCAGATTATTATCCTCAGGGAAATGGTCAGGCAGAATCCAGTAATAAGAACTTGGTGACCATCATACGGAAATTAGTAGATGAAAATCAGCGGATGTGGCACAAGTCTTTGTACGATGCTTTGTGGGCGGACCGCATTACCCCCAAGAGATCCCTCGGCATGTCACCTTTTCAAGTGTTATATGGCACTGATGCCGAACTTCCCATTTCTGCGGAACTTCCTGCTCTACGCTTGGCACGAGCAATCGAAGATGAAACTTTTCAGAGTTCTCTGGAAAAGAGAATCATGTACCTTGCGGAACTTGAAGAAAAGAGAGTAAGGGTGGTCGACAGGATCACTGAACATCAGAATCAAGTGAAGAAGCTTTTCGACAAGAAGGCCAAGCAGAGGAATTTTGAAGTGGGAGATCTCGTCCTTCTCTGGGACAAGCGAAGAGAGCCAAAGGGTATGCACGGAAAATTTGATTCCCTATGGAGAGGGCCCTTCAAAATCAAGCAACTCAATGGAGAGAATAGTTTCTATCTCTCATATCTGGATGGAGCTGAGCTCCCGCTTCCCTATAGCGGGCAACATCTCAAGATCTTCAGGAAGTAGAGCTTGCTCTCTTCTTTGTACAGTTTATTTTAGTTGTGCGTTTGCTTTAGTCGTGTGTTTGCTTTCGGTTTTTGTGTGTTTCCTTTTTTCTCCCCCCGGTCCCCCTTGTTTTTGACTCCGTACCCAATGGATAGGCACATGTGATCTGGGATTCTCTACCCCCGAGTTTGCTCAGGGATAGTCCCCAGAAAGAGCCAGCTGTTATCCCGTAAAATTGACAAGGGCAATTTTACCGATAACCTTACCGAAAATTTTGTTTCGATCCCTCGTTAGGGATCCTTCGCGTTCAAAATATTGTAAAATCCCTTTCCCGGGAAATTCAGTTTTTGAACTTAGTCTTTTTGAGCCTTTTTGGCTGGGCGCATGGTTTTTCCTTGCAACATCAATTTTTGATGCGCCTCCTTAAAAGCCTTTGGCGCATGGTTTTCCATGTTAGCACGTCTTTCGGTGCGCCAAAGGATGTTGAGTAAGTTTTTGGTGCGCCAAAGGGCGCACGTAATATCTTTGTTACATCAAGTTTTGGTGCGCCAAAGGGCGCACATAGCTTCGTGTCGACAACTCGTTTGATGCGCCAAAGGCGCGCTCATTCTCCTGTTGTCATTTCCTTCCATGCGCCAAAGGGCGCACGCTTTCCCCTGTCGACAGCTGTTTCCATGCGCCATTTCAAAAGTTGGTGGCGCATTAATGACAAGTTTTTCTATATATACCCGTGCCCGCCATGTCATTTTCATTTCATTTTGACAAGCACGTGATCGCTCTGGATTTGTCAGCTCTGCTCTGTCATTATCTCGCCCTGTGGACCCGCTTTCCGATTTTAACATATATTTAAGGTAAGAGGTTCATCCTCTTTTTCATTGCATGCTTTCGTGTTTTGGTCTGTGTTTGGTCTGCTGGTCTGTGTTTAAAAGAGTATGTTTAGGTTCTTCTCTCCTCTTCTTCCCTTTTTCCAGATCTGCTGGTAAAGGGAGCTTTCTTGAATGGCTTGGCTTGATTAAACCTTTTATAAAACCTTACTTGCCCAAGTAACTATTTAGGTGGAGGAAATGAGTAAGAATGATTTGAGTGAAGAGTCTTTTTTCAAATGGCGCACTGGCGCGCCTTGTTACAATCAAGACAGTCGCGCCCCTCGGCGCGCTTACCCGCCATGCAACATGCTCAAGACCCGCGCCTAGGGCGCACCCGGCCATCCTGCTGCAGTTTAAATTCATGCGCCCTCGAAGCGCGCCCCTTTACATGCTGCAAGTTTAAATCCCGCGCTTCCATAAAAACTTTGGCGCACCCTTTACCCCTGTTGCATCCCTCTTCTATGCGCCAAAGGGCGCGCCCAGCTTCCATGCAACGCAAGAGTTATTTGCGCAAGTGTAAAACCTCCAAGGCGCGGGCGCACCTTCCGTTGCAAGTACATGATGTTGTGTAGACCCTCCATGCGCCGCGCCATATACCTTTGGCGCGCCTTTTTTCCATGTTGCACAATCTGCCCATGCGCCAAGGGGCGCACCAAATCTCAATGTAACATGCATTTCCTGTGCGCCCTTCTATATAATGCAGTCTGCTTCATCCATGCGCCATGCGCCTTTGGCGCCAACTTAACCTCTGTTGCACCCTTTTCCTGTGCGCCTTGACTATTCAGCCTGTTATATACATTTTTCATGCGCCCTGCGTCCCGAACCTTAAAAGTTCTAACTCTTTCTTCTGCTAGTATTCCATGGAAGATCAAATGACTAATTCAAGCTTCTTGGATTGGGTTTCGCTCCTTCTACGTGCAGATCATCAGATAAGCCTTGAAGAACACATGTCTACGTCAAGCAAGAGACCCATCAAACCAAGAGGGAAGGCAAAGCTAACAGAAGAAGAAATGAAATACAAATATCAGAGGGTCAGGATGCCCGAATCACAGGCAGAGTGTAATATGGATGTCAGGGATTCTGAATTGGGCCACATTGACATAGAGGAATTCTGGGTAAGGACTCAGAAAGTGACAAGGAGTCCATGGATGGATAAATTGATAGGCAGCGCCCTGCACTTCGCCGGTGGGATTCCTGTCAGTGCTGTTAATAACGAGTTTATGATGGTTGTTGCACAATCCTTCAACAAAGACACAAGATGTGTCGAGAATAGCAAGGGCGAGGTAGTTATAAACCTTACTGCCCGTCGCTTTGAGTTGATGCTTGGCATCCCTCACCACCGAAACTATGTGGCTGTTAGCCAGCAAGAATGCCTCAAGGCTTGGGAGGACAACGAAGACAATTGCATGCAATTGATGAATGAGGTCTACCTCAAGAATAAGAAGGTAGTGACCCGGTGGCCTCAAACTATCCACCGGAGTGATTTCTCAGAGGAACTCAGTGATACAATCACCTTCCTGAGCAGAGTCTTCGGTCTTTCAGATGCTCACTACTTCCATAAGTGGATGCTGCGATACCTGGACACAATGAATAAGAATCTGCCCGATCAGCGTTTCTGCTGGGGGGAGATAATAAGCAGCACAATATCCGAGCAACTGCAACAGTTCGCTACAACAGGAGTGTTCCACATGAACTCCTACGTAGTGTATGCTGCTGCGTCTGAAAGGGATTATCCAGGGCTGCACCGAAGTGGAACTTGGCCTCAGGCCAAAATATATGAATACTATCAAGAGCTGAAGCTGGAGAACAGCATCCAACACTTCGCTAAGATCAATGATGTTTTCTTCTATCACATCATGTGCATATTGCGGCCAAATTTGACTCATGGCCGGACAACCAAAAACATAGTGGCAGTCACAGAGAAGTGGGGGGCCTTGTTCACCCAGTTTCCCACATTCACCTATCTGAGGGCGGTCAACTTTTTGGGCGAACCAACCAGGTTGCCAAGGTATGCTGGACCAAAGCTGATTTTATTGGAACTATCAAGACAGCTCGTCACATACCATGAAAAGTGCCTCAAGAGAAAGAAGGGCGGAACTCCTTTCCCCCTCACAGTAGGCCGTTACACATGCTCCAGCTATCACAAGGCGAAGGAGATGTTTGCTGAGCTAGAATTGCTCAACCTAAAGCATGATTTCCCAGCAAGGCCCACATTCGACCCTAGGGGCTGTCTACCAAGGGCTAAGCTTGATCCGATTCATGTCCCTCAGATTGAGGATATCTACATTGACGTTCTCCATGAGGTAGAACTCAGAAGAAAGGATCACTCTCGCTTAGCATTAACGGAAATCATCCATTACGGAGTGGCCATTGTCCCAAAAGGCTTCCAAACCACGGAAGACGAAGTAGACAAAGTGTATAATGACACAGAAGGGGATGATTGGCCCTTCCCGGACATTGACAGAAGCAAGGCTCCTCAGACAATCGAGGAGAGGGTCAAGGAGACTATGCGGAGAACAGAGCATTGGTGCCGCATGAATGGGTTAATCTACCTCGGTGTAGATTTTACAACTTCTCCTTTGGGTAATGCACCTCCAAGGTCAAAGAAGCAGCTAAAAGGCAAAGCTGCGGAAGGTGAGCCTAGCACCATTCAGGAGGAAGCCCCTGAAAGTCCTCTTCCTTCAGAGCCTGAACAAGTAATAACCCTGGATTCGCCAGAGAAGGAATTGACAGAGGATAGTCCTATACGCCCATCCACCCAGGATGTCGGCATCGCTACAACTACAGAGGTCCCTTCTATCCCTTCTTCTTCTCTTCCTCCCCTTCCTCAGATGTCGGCAACCACTCCTTTGGTTGTATCCTCTCCCCCTTCTTCTACTCTCTCCCCTGCCTCTTCGTCCATCTTCTCCTCTCTCGCTGATTTGTCTTCCTCCATTTCTTCCCTCATTTCCGGGCTCCCTTCCCTTCCCATGTCTTCTGCAGCTGCGGTTTCCCTTCCTCCCGTGGGCATGTCTTCGGCTATTCTTTCAATGCCGCCGCCGCGTGTCTCCACGTTCTTCCCCTCTTCTACCGTTGCTGCCTCCCCCTCTGTCTCTGGTCCTTCTTCAATAGGACCAGCTTGGATCTCTCAGCAGCTGAGCCAACCAAAGAGGAAAGTCCCCATCGCTCCGATGGACTTTTCAGTCATTCCGGCTAAAGGAGCAAAGAAGCACAAGCCGGTTACACGCTTCTCCAAGAGCGCTGCAGGTGAGAGGGTTATGGAAATTGCCTACCCCGATCCCACCAAAGAGAAAGAAGATCTGTCTCCGGCAGATTTCACAAAGTGACTCCAAGTCACAATGGGGACATCCTCTAAAAGTCTCGGGGAAGCTCTTTCCAGCTTGATGCACTCGCGAAAAGCTTCAGAAACAAAGGAAGAAAAGAGGCTACTTTTGAAGGAGCAGAATAAATACTTGCTTCAAGCCCTACGAAGATGGGAAGTGCACCTCCCACAATCGCGCGAGACTCCCGAGCTGCTCAGCCAGAGAAGATCAATGAATATTCAAAAATCGGCGAGCGAGGTATGGCTGTTTCTGCTTGGAGAAGCCAAATCCTTAAGGATAGTGAAAAGGTGATCGCCGAGTATATCAGTTTATACCTGAACATCGAGAAGGCGAATAAGGAACTCCAAACATTAGCAAGTCCAGTATCAGAAGAGCTCGAAAACGCCAGACTCCAACACGAGGCCTTCCAACAAATGTTCGACTGTTCAGTCGAAGATTTGGTCAAGTTTGGAGTATTCGGTCATCCAAGGACCCTCAACAAGACCATGTCCACTCTGGACTATCGGATAGATCAGCTCGAATTTGTGTTAGAGAAGATAGACAAGGTGAAGGAAGAGGCCCTGGATGCGATGCATCAAATGGAGAAGATTGTTCTATCTATGACTCCAGGGTTGCTCACTCCTTCCCTCACCTTGAGATCAGCTGACGATACTATCCGAATTTTCAAGGAGTTAGCTTCTCAAGGGACAGGGCCAGAAGTCACTTTCGACATCGAATCCATCAACAACCTACTGGCCTGTAGAGACTTCATCGGGTCCCTAATCGAGGCGGGTAAAGACTATTCCAAGGTCCCCGAAAAGCTCATTGATGAGCGGGAAACTTGCGAAGCAATCAGTGAAAGGCACAAGGATCCATCACAGATCAATTTGCGCCAATGATCAGCAAGTTCTTGGAATACCGCGCTCAGTTCCACATCTCATCTCCTGATCAGCATCAAAAACAGGCGACCCCTTTTAGGCCACAGGATGATGATGATGAATAGCTTCTTCTTCTTCTTCTTCTTCTTCTTCCTCTCTATTCTCCGACTTTCTCTTCGAAATATCTGAAGTGTGTTGGCACAAACGATGACATCATCCATGTTGCATCATGGGATGATGTCATCCATCCAAGTTGTCAAAGTCAACATGACTTTTGGATATTTTGTAAATATCTTGTGAATAAGTGGTGGGCTCCATTTTGCCTTCTCTCTCCCTCACTTTCTATAAATACTAGAATACTTGTTGTATTCAAGGGTGAACATTTTTCAGATAGAAATAGAAGTGAGGAGAGAAAGACTTTGAGCTTTCTTGTAACAGATAAAAACAATTAATACAATTATTCAGACTTTGTGCTCAATAACTGTGTTATACATTAAGATCTTTCTTATGTTAGGTCTGCATGTGTTTATTCTGTTGAATTCATATCTACTTTTCCGTCACTTGTTTATCAGTATTGCTTTGTTTATTTATGCAAGTAGGTTTGGCTCTGTTTACTACCAAGCCCAAAGCATAGATCTTCTGACCCTTCCGCTTTGGAACTCATTTCTTTTCTTCCTTCGGATCTGTTCTTTCTCTTCTCCTTCTTTTATTCCTTTCTCTTCGCAGCCTAGAACACTCTACTGGGATGAGATCCCAACCCCCGAAGGCAGAATCTGTGAGACTTGCATAGGTTCCTGCTAGTAGAAGTAGCAATAAACCGCCGCCATTGCCTCAAAGAGGGGCTAAGCCCGCACACCGCTGGGTCTGCCTATCCATAGATCTCATCCACGTGATGATTTTCGGACCAACACAACTCCACCAGCCCCAATTAAGATGTCACTCTATGAGCTTATCCAAAGCTCTCTAGATCATAGACAAGCCCTCATGAAAACTCTTAAATGCATCCCTACCACTAGTAATGAGGCTCAAAGATTTCACATCTCTTGTCAGTCGCTACTACTTTGACTTCCACATATTTTAACGATACTAAGATTTTAGATATCACACTAGAAGAGAATGACCTTCCTCTCTCCATCACCGTTTAGATAAATGAAACCTTCATTCTTTGATTGATAAAAAAATGGAACTAAAATATGAAAGTATAGCCACTAGTTAATCTAATTAGGAGGACTAATTTTTTTATAAATGAACTAAAATGGTATGGAACAATTACAATTAATTATTCTAAGTGAACTAAAACCCTAAGTATGCAAGAGAAGGAAAGGAAATGGCTTAGTTGATTCAAAGAGACTATTTCATGTTGTTGAAGGTTTGAAAATAAAATCGAGAAGTGCGAAGATCACTCAAAAGTCCTCAGTAAAGACTAGATCTAGAAGATTTGCTGATTGGGGCACCCCCAGTGCCTAGTCTATAGATTGGGTGCCATGATCTCTGTAAATTCTTAGAACCTGAATTTTACGGAGTTCACAAGGTATCTCAAACACACTGTCTATTTGTCGTGACCTGGATTCGTTGGGCTACACCGAATGTGGTGAATAATCAAATGACAACCTGTAAGAGGAAAGGAAGTATCAAAAAATAAGAAAAATAAAGATGTAAAATGAATGGGTGGAGTGACCTCAATTTGCCAAACTAGTGGTCTTATCACTAAGCACTGCATAACATTTTAGACCTGGATGTAATTATAGTGAGTGTGTGCATGTCGTGCCCTAGGTGCTCTTATGCCAATTGCACTTTGTGAAGTAGCAAGAACTAATAAGTATAGAAAATGTAGTAGTATGTGTGTATGGAATAGAATAGGATCCCTCCCCTATGTTATGTTTATTGATGTAGATATCTTAGCCTTGATTCATGGAACTATGTGGATGCAAGTGATGTAATGCATGTGATGCTTTAGGACCATCATTATGGTATTATAACTTTATATTTATATGGTTCTCAAACTTAATTTTGTAACTAACCTCGACATGGATGGGGAAAAGGATAAGGACTAAAAATGGATAGAAAGGCACCAAAAAGAAGCGAGAAAGAGAAACATAGATCGGGGCACCCAAGGTGGGATCGGGGTGCCTCGAGGCACCCCAATCTGAGCCCAGGTGCCCTGATTTTAAGCTAGAATGACGAGGCGGTTGTGAAATAAGTGGATAAGTATAGAAAAATATGTGGGAATGATGAAATAAAATAAAAGAAAAATATGGCCAAAAGGTGGGATTAATTAGTACTTTATTCACTTGAGAACCTTCTAAATATTAGTCTAAGACCGAAATTTGAATAATACCTAAAGTGCTCGATTTTGAATCTACATTTTGCCCCCACTTTATGTTGGTGAGTAAAAAGCTCGGTAACATAAATTAGATAGAGATGCATACCTAATATCCATGTAGAGTGTAGAAGAAGACATGTTGATGGACTAGAATCAAGTGTGGAATGAAAAAAATAAAAATGTGGAGGAGCGTGGATTCTAAAGATGAAAAATGTACATAAAAAAGTGATGAGAGTGACCCTAGAGCGGAACGTGTGTGTAATCGCATCTTTTTGTGTGTAGTGTACCTACATGGTTAGTAAAGGCAAGTTCCTGTAGCAGTGTGTTGTCATTATCACTATTGTTGTTGTTATTTCCCCCAATTTGACTGCTTGTTTCTCATATGACCAAACCTGCAAGGAGAAAATGATCAAGTAGTAAAATATGTATGTATGTAAAAATCGTTGTGTAAAATACACATGTATATAGAAATGTGTAAAGTATGCAAATGTAAAATATGCTGAAATAAAAGTGTAAATGGAACATGTGCACTTGATCCATGTCGAGAAAAAAGGTGTAGAAGGATATCCTATACTGTCGTAAGTTTTTTGGGCGATCTCACGCCACCTTGGCTGAAGAAGTATAGGGAGGAAATGCTTTGTATCCTCCAAAATTTAACCACTTTTGTTGTAATGTGTGAAGATATATCTGTACCATCCTAGTTTTTGGGTGATCAATGCCACTAGATGAATTAGTTTATATAGGCACACCCACTTTGTAACCCAAGCATGTAAGCGCTTTGCAGAATTGCCAAAGGACACCATGTCCTGTAGAAACCACTTTGTGTATGGAGTTCGTGAGTAGTATGAACTCACTCGCTATGTGTAAACTGTTGTAAATATGCTATGTTAGTAGAAAACCCTCAATGATGCCCCCCCTCTTTGGGGGAGCATGCGACATCACTAAAAGGAGAATTCAGCCCCAAAAGAGGACCAACCACACTCGACCTTTAGAGCTCTTCCCTATAGGGGGAAAGGGAAAGCGATTGGTAGATACAAAGGCATGCACAAAAGGAGATGGCTAGCCAAAATAAGTGTTATGCCAAAAAAACATGCATGCAATAAGACAAGTGTAAAGTATGCAGACAATGTAAGAATTGTCAAACAAAGTAGTGTAAACATGCAAGAAAAAAAATAGACCACACAAAGGGGGTTTCAAACATGGGACATCACTCACGATGTTACAAGACATGTAAGGTCATCATAGCCACAAAAAACACACAAGTATGCACACAAGCAAAAGGAAAAGCCCGCATACAATGGAAAATAAAGCAGACAAGTAGAAACAAACAAGTAGTCTTGGAAACATGTAATCCTATAAAAAAATGTTGCACATGGAACACTTGTTAACATGTTAGAGCGATAAAAAATATGTAAAATCATGTATAAAAATTAGTATAAGATGTTAATTATGAAATGAAACAATAGCACTTGGATGAGATGAATGTGGATGCCCCCAACGACTAGTATAGGAAGGGTAGAAGGTGAGCATCCATGCCACGTGTAAAGTCCTATATCTGCGATCACACTAAATAAAGGTGTGAATGCACATGTGTGTATGATAATGACATATAAGAAATAAATCTAACATGTGTAGTAAAGTGAGCATGTAAAACACTAGTAAGCAAAATTAAATCCCCCAAGACAATGCAGTATGATGTGGATGGATGGAATGGAATGCAAGATGGAATGATAGGAGAAACATGCCCCCAAGTGGATGGAATGTGTATGTAGTGAGGTTCATTTTGTTTTCCCCTCAATAGTCAAGAATGAACCATAAACGAGAGTGCATCATTGGGAAATGGTTAAGTAGTGTTGGTTGTGTCTAGCGTGTTGTGATGAGTGTGTATATGTAATGGTGATGAAATGCGACATGTGGAGAGATGTGCATGAACCCTATAGCTGAAGCGTATATCACGACTTTTTGAATGGAGTAGTGATTATTTATCTCTAAGCGTATACCACTATAGAATGAGTGTATGGGGATGAGACAGATGGAAAGATGCACGTGGAACCTATAACCTAAGTGTATACCATGACTTGTTGAATGTATGAGTGATTCTTTAGCCCTAAGGTTATATCACTATAAGATGAAAGGATGAATATGGGTGACGATTTAGCCGAAAGTGTATGCCACTATAATATGAAAGGAGTTAGTGTTGATGTACCCTAAGGTGTAAACCACTACAAAATGAGAATGGGGGTGGTGATTTAGCCTAAAGCGTATACCACTACAAGATGATAAGATAGGTGACAATTTAACCTAAGGTGTATGTCACTAATGCTAGAAATGTTGCATGAGGAAAATGTCACATTGGTGAATGTAAGGTCCATTTGATTGGTAAACCCTCGATAGTTGAGTATGGACCAAGGAACTAAAGTGTGTCATAGGGTAGTGAGTGCAATGTGTAGAAGAAAACGTGGTGTAAACAACCAAGTGAGGAATAGGATATGCACGATGTGGGTGATGCAATATAGGTGTGTAATGTATGAAATGCACTAATAGGTGTATATAGGAATGGAATATGTAAGGATGATAGATGGAACTAGACCCATATATAATGGAAGCTAGTGTAGTATATAGAATGTATATTATGGACATATGCTCTATGTGAATCGTACAATGTAGTAAATGTAGGGTGTGTAGACTATGTAAGGTTTGGTGATAGGTGTAGATGGAATATATAATGATGACATGGAAATCTAGACCCATATATAATGTAACCCAATGTAAATGCGGAATGTATGAAAGAGATGAAAAATTAGACACATATCATATGACGACTAGTGTAGTATGTATAAGATAGATGATGTATAAATGACTACTAGATGAGGGATGCATAAGATAATGTAGGATGTAGGCTATGTATAGAAATGATGATGTAGGATGTGTGATGTTCATGATAGAATGTAAATGTGTAGAACCTATAGTGCAGTGTGTGGGGTTCAGTGTAATGGTAATCCCTCAATATTCAAGTGTGAACCGAAGCACAAGAGTGCGTCATCGAGTAATGAGATTGCTATGATGCGTAATAAGTATGCTTACATGAAAATGCAATAAAGGATAGATGTTAGGTGAGGGGGAATGTGTGATGGCTATGCCCCCAAGTGGTTATGAAGGAGGAATCAACCAATAAGGTCGAGGGATGAAGGTCCATCGACCGGCGCCTTAGATGAGGAAAGCAGAGGGCCATGATCTACGAGTGGGGATATAGTAGATAAATTTGGTGCTGATGAATGAAATCAATATGCGCATGAGGGATCAATTAATGTGGAAGATTGAGATATAGGAGGACGTTGTGGTGATAAATCTGGTCAAGGGGTGGCGAAGGATGTACAAAAGGTTTTGTTGAGGGGATATGTGGGTAGCACGAGCTTGCTACTTACTAATAGGAGGATGTTGTGTAACAAAGGAAAGGAGGCCTAACTACTGGAGATCACGAATAATATGGCTCAAAGCATGACAAGATTTAGTATGATGCCCTCAAATTCGATGGTAGCAGAAAAATGGTTGATCATGATATTGTATTAGTTAAGAAGGAGGATAATGATGATTGGATAGTAGAAAACAATGATTCTATGGTGATGAAGCTAGCAAGAATGTCTTATGGTGTAGCATTAGAAGGAAATATAAGGGGTGAAGGTAATGGTACAACCGGAGGGTCAGTGAGGTGACTAGTAGGGGACATAGATGGCACATGAGCTGTAGGAGTAGTATGAGCATGTAAGGTAGCGACATCCTTAAGTTGCTCTATCTCAGCAAGGAGAGATGCAATTGTGGCTTCCATGGACTGACACTAAATTTGTAGTGCTTGTATAAAATCCACTAGGTGTGCGTTAGATGGAGGATTGCAAGGGTGAGAATCATCAAATGCGTTGGTGGATATAGAGCATATTATTAATCAAGTTTGACTACATTTCATGGCTTTTGTTTGATCTAGTATAAGTTAGGATGTAATTTTCCATTTTTTTTGATTTAGTTCTAAATGTCTAAAACTCCATAATTCCTAACAAAATGTGTGGAAATTCAGTTTTTGGAATAAAACAGTCATATTTGGTCAGATAAGAAAAGTGTGAAGCAACCAACACCTTTTGAGGAAATTGGCTAAAAATGTGGCTTAGCTTCACAGAAACTCCAACACTTAGCTCTAGAACTCCATCACTAGCTCTGGAACTCTATCACTTAGCTCGGAACTCCATCACTTAGTTCCAGAACTCCAACACTTAGCTCTGGAACTTTCGTAGTTAGTTCTGGAAGGTTTCCCTTTGGTTCCGGAACTTCTCCAAAGTTCTGGAATCAATGGGAATATTTTTATTCTATCAAAATATGGTTATAGAGAAATTAATGGGCCCTCCAATAGGAACAAATCAACAATTTTTGGTTCTTCACACTCCAGAAATACTTATGTAAGACCAACAATTTGTATGTCCAACTAGTTTTCTAAATTTCATATCTACTTTGAGCACTATTTTGTTTCACTAGAACCTATAGGTGGATAGAAAACTATTGAACACTCATGATTGTAAATGCATCTTTGGATGATGAAATATATATAAAGACCGAAGATAGATAAAAAAAGGATGATATAGATATATAGACATATACACAGTTAAGTTTTGTAAGACAAAACAATTCAATAATAAGATAGCCATTTCATTTTGAGAGTATCATACTTTGTTAACTCCTGATTCAAGGTGGAGCAAGGGCCCACTCCTCCAAGAAACATGATCCTTTATTTTATTGGTATTTATATCTTCAAGCAATTTGTATAAATATTAATTAGTAGTTTTGTAAGTACTTTTGATTCTTAAATTAAAATATGTTATATAAGTTATTTATCATCCTGCAGGTGTGTTTTAGTATGTATTTTTCTTATTTCTTCAAAAAATTTTAAACAACATTTTCAAAGTGTGTTTATTTCAAAAGTGTGTTTCAATTTTGCAAAGTGTGTTTATTTCCAGCAATTTGTTTAATTTTGCAAAGTGTGTTTAAAGTGTATTTATTTCCAAAAGTATTTATTTTCAAAGTGTTTGAAAGATTTTTTATTTCAGCAATGTGTGGTTATTTCAGAAAGTTTCTTATAGTTTAGCTTTAATAAGGCTTTGGCTAAGAAATCTTAAAGACACTTTAAAACCCCCAGAAAAAAATAAAAATAATAAATATCTACAATCAATTACTAGTTCACTAAGATTTTCTTGTTGCATATAGCTTCAGACACACCCCTGGTTTGAATATGACATCAACCATGAGTTGATTAAATGAAGGGAATAATGACACCCATCATTTTTGGCACAGTTTCTAGGGACCACTAGTTAGAATTGTCTAATTAGGTGTCAACAAAGAAAAACAATCATACATCTAGTAATTGAAAAATCTTCCCTACGTTATCATAAAATTTATGAGTAGACCAAGAGACTCAAAGGGTAGATTTCTCCCAAAAATATCTCAACAAGAATTATCAGCATCCTCTAGTTCAAATAAGGAAGTTGAGAAGGAATTAGAAGCACCATTGTCCCTGTTAGACAAGAAGCAAAACTTCCACCTTTGGAATTTTTGGATCAATCACTAGAAGGAAGTGGAACTTTTAGGAGAAGGATTATATCCCAAGACCCACTTAGAGAAAGTTTTGATTCTCAATTGAGTAGTCAACCTCCTACTCCTGACTTCTCACCTTCACCAAAGTGGATCACATACCACATTGATTGGGAAAAATATCTAGAAGATACTATAGATATGACATGAGAAGATGAAAGAGAACCTGATAGGACCTTTACTTATCCAATTCAGTTGGAGGATGATGATACACCTATGAAGAATATTTCACCTGCACACTTGCCCACATTTAGAGGGATGTCATCTGAGGACCCTGACCAATTTTTGTTTGAATTTAAAGTATTGTGTCAGACCTATGACTACAAAACAAAAAATCAAAAACTCAAGTTGTTCCCATCTACTCTGAAAGATGCAAGCAATGAGGTGGTTTATGGGATTAACATCCAATTCCATTACCACTTGGGGGAAAATGGAAACTACCTTCCTAGACAAATATCAGGACTACTGTAGAGGGAGAAATAGAAGGAAGAATTTTTAGGATCAAATAGAAGAGGATGAAAATATGGAAGATTATTTAGATAGATTCCTCTTTGTAAGTAAAAGGTGTGGATTTGTACTTCAAGAAGAGCTAAGAAAAACCATTTTTCTTAAAGGTCTGGATGATGAATCTAGGGAAGCCCTTAATTTAATGGGAGGTGGAAACATCAATCAATTGAGAATGAATGATATTAAAGACCTTTGTAGAAGTTATTCAAGAACAAGGGGTGGACCTAGGAAAGGAAAAACTATGAAAGGTACAAATCCAGACATGAACAAACTTATGGATGAACTAGAAAACTTTAAAAATAAATATCCTAGTTCAATTAACTTCCACCATGGATGGATTGCAAGCCAAAGAAAATGCTAATACTGAACCATTAGCTATGTATTATCCTAGATGCAAAAAGAAGCATGCAATAAGAGATTGTCCTCTGGATAAAATAAAATATGTCTTATTTGTGAATCTAGGGAACATGAAGTTAATGTTTTTCTCTTCTTCCATTCATAAAAAATCAGCTTAAACAAACCAACACTTCATCCACTATAGAAGAAGTAAACTTTTTCAGAGACAACCTAGTCAGGGGAAGTTCATACCAAGATTGTTCCTAATCCCTGGATGATGCCATGGGTGGCTCAGACAATACCAAAAATTGGGGACAACCACCTTGGAGCCCCTCAACCAACATGGAATCCCCAAGATTGGGTAGGACAAGCTTGGTATGCTCAAGGACACCAACAACCATGGTCTGGTCAAGGTAACCCTTATACTTGGTCACAACCTAGGTGGAACCCTAATAACTATGCTCAAGGGAAAACATATCCCAACCAACATCAACAAGCCATAATGGGTTCTCCAGCACAAGGTTCACAAACTAAAAATGTGGTTCAAACACAAATACCAACACAACCAGTGGCTAATCCCAAAAAAAAACAAACAACCCTATGTCTATGGAACAGAGAAAGAAAAACTAGTTGATCTTAATGCCATGGACTGTAAGGATATTCAAACTAGATCTGGAAAAATAATTAATAGTCCACTGTTATAATTACTGAGATGTCAAGATGAAACTGAAACCCCTAGTTCAGTTATTCCTAAGGTTGATGAAAAAGGAAAAGAGAAGCAACCAGATAACAATTCTATAGAAACTCCATTTCAGAAAGATTTAAGGAAGTTATTGAGACCAAGGAATCTGAACTAGTGTAAGAATTAAGGAAACTAAATATTGAAATACCATTGTTGCAAGAAATCAAGGACATTCTGAATTAAACAAATTAATCAAAATGTTATGTTTGAAAAGACCTAGAAGGAAGAAGCAGTACCCTAGGACTATTAAGGTAGATGGGAAACTTGTTGATTTATTAGTAGGAAAACTCTTACTTCCCAAATATGGGGATCCTGGAAGCCCTGTTATTTCTATCTCTATAGGAAATAAACATATACATAATGTTTTGGTTGATTTGGGGGAGCATACTATAAATGTGATGACAATAGACACTTTGAAAACATTACCATTGATAGGTATACAACCTACTAGCACCATATAGAGATGGTAGATCAGTCGGTAGCAAAACCAGAAGGGATCATTGAAGATGTGGCAGTCATGGTGGAGTCATGGGAGTATCCAGTGGACTTCCTTATATTACGGCCAAAAGGTAAAACACTTGGTTATCCCATTATTTTGGGTAGACCATGGTTAGCTACAATTTTTACCTTAATTGATTATTAGATCAGGTGATATGACTATCTCCAATGGTAAGAATTCTAAGAAAATTTCCCTATATCCTTCTGCATGACCTTTTATTGATAATCAAGAACAATTATGGGTTGATGATCCTGATACTAATAAAAAAAATTTGTCTTCTTTGGCTATGATAACATTACAGGATCATGTACGGGAGGTAGAGAATATGATTAATCATCCATTGAATGATCACCAATTGTCTTTGGAACAATCAAGGATAGTTTTAGAACCTTCGGAATTAGTTAGCTGGAACATTGGACTTAGTTCGAAACCTTTAGACTTAGTTTTGGAACATTCATACTTATCTCGGAACCACAACAATTCCATGTAGATGTAAATAATTTCTCTCTAGAGGAACGTGATTTCTCTTCTTGGGAGGGGAAGAAATAGCTATGGAATCAGTAGCTTTAGTCTCAAAGATATCAGGGAATAATAAGGAATGTTTGGAAAACATCAGTGATGAGGAGTTTGACCAATGACAAGATAAGTATCATAACTCTACCTATTGTCCTTTATCCAATATTCTTTCTCAAGGGAACTTTAGAGACATTATTGCATATCATATGTTGTTACCACATTCATGTCCACTAAACACCCTAATGGAACCTTTTCAACAAATCAAGTTCATCACACACTGGAACCAAACAAATTGAGATTCAACTAGGTAAAATTTTGAACATTAACAGCTGGTTGGAAAATGATCAAGAAGCTAAATTGTTTGATGTCTTGAAAGGTCATACTAGAGATTTTTCTTGGGACTATAAAGACATGAAAGGAATCCATCCAAGTATTTTACCCATCACATTTATACTGAAAATGTTAAACTAGTTTAAACCTCGAGAAGGATCAACCTAGCCTTGAGGGACATAGTCAAGCAGGAAATTGAAAAGCTATTACAAGTAGGCTTTATCTACCCCATCTCAGATAGTCAATGGGTGTCTCCTCTTGTGATTGTGCCTAAAAGAATGGAAAATGGAGAATTTGTGTTGATTATAGGGAATTGAACAAAGCTACACTTAGAGATTATTTTCCCTTACCATTCATAGATCAAGTTTTAGACAACCTTTAGGTAAACAATACTTTTCCTTCCTGGATGGCTTTAGTGGATATAATCAAATCAGGGTGGTTGTTGAGGATCAGGAAAAAACTACCTTTACTTGTCCATGGGGTACCTTTTCCTACAGTGGTATTTCCATTTGGACTATGTAATGCTCCAACAACCTTCCAAAGGGTTGTACTAGCAATTTTTGTAGATCTAACTAATGATTGTGTGGAGGTATACATGGATGATTTTACTGTGCATGGAGAAACATTTGATGATGCCTTGAAAAATTTGGATAGAATATTAACAAGATGTGAGAAACACCATTTGTCTCTTAGTCATGAGAAATGTTTGATGATGGTTGATGAGGGAATTGTACTGGGACACCACATTTCAAAAAGAGGAATTCAAGTTGACCAAGACAAAATCAAGGATTATTTCAGACTTACTATGTTCCTCAAACCCCCATGGATATCAAGTCATTCTTAGGACATGTTGGATACTATAGGGTTTTATCAAATATTTTAGTAAAATTTTGCCCCCATGTTTGGTTTTCTTACCAAGGATTGTGAATTTGTTGGGATGAAAAATGTCAACATGCTTTTGAAAGATTAAAGAAAAATTAATCATTGCCCCAATATTAAGAGGACCTAATTGGGAGAAACCTTTTCACATCCAAACAAGATGCCTCAAATAACTCAATTGGTGTAGTTTTGGGATAGAAAGATGAAGAAGGGAAAATGTATGCTATTTACTACCTTAGTAAAAATCTTACTCCCACTAAAAGAAATTACACCACCACTGAAAAATAATTTCTTGTTGTGATTTATTCAATTAATAAGTTTAGACATTATATTACAGGGTACAAAATATTTGTACATATAGATCACTCAACAATTAGATACTTAATGAACAAACTAGTGGTTGGAGGTAGGATAATTAGATGGTTATTACTTTTACAAGAATTTGATATTACCATTGTGGATAATCTAGGAAAATCTAATGTGGTAGCTGATTTCTTGTCAAGATTAACCACTACTAGGGGAAAGATCTAGTTAAGGACAACTTTCCAGATGAACAATTATTTGCTATTTCAGTTGATACACCATGGTTTTTTGATATGGAAAATTATCTTGCAACAAGGAAGTTTCCTCCTTTTTACTAAGAAACAAATGAAAAGATTAATCAAAACCAATGCACAATTTAAATGGTTAAATGGAATGTTATTTAAATGTGGTCTGATTTGGTTTTACGTAGGTGTGTGAGAGAAGATGAAATCTTTGACATACTTAGGGCATGTCATGATGAACCAAGTGGAGGAACTTTTTAGTGAAAATAACAACCCACAAAATACTTGGCACTAGCTATTATTGGCCATCTCTGTATAAAGATGTGAAGAAATACATCAAGTAGTGTGATCCCTATCAAAGGATGGGACAACCAACTTTCACTAGTGAAATGCCTCTGCAACCTCAAGTGGTGATTGAACCATTTGAAAGGTGGGGATGGATTTTTTGGCCCTTTTAGTCCTCCTTCACAAGGAAAAGAGCACATTCTTGTATGTATTGATTATGTAACAAAGTGGGAAGAGGTGCAAGCTTTAACAAATGCTAATGAAGATGTAGTTGTTGATTTCCTTTGGCACAAAATTATGATGAAGTTTGGTGCACCAAGAAGTATAGTTTCAGACCAAGGCCCATAGTTCATGTCAATATGATCCAGCCTTCACAATGTACTATCAGATCAATCATAGGAAGTCATCTCCCTATCACCCACAATCAAATGGACAAGCAGAAGTGACAAACAGGGAATTGGAAAACATTCTCACCAAAACAATTGAAGCAAGTAGAAGAGATTGGGTGAAAAGAGGCTACTGAGGTTTTCTGGGCTTATAACACAACTTGGAAGACTACAACAGGTTCTCACCATATGAGTTAGTCTATGGGAAGAAGCCCTTGTTACCCATTGAATTTGAACTACAAACATTGAGGACAACAACTAAATTGGGTATTGAATTGGATACAACACAAAAGGAAAGAATTCTACAACTCAATGAATTGGATGAGCTGAGATTGGAAGCACTTCAACAGATAAAGATAATCCAAGACCAAAGGAAGTAGTGGCATGATACACATATCAAGGAAAGGAAATTCAAGATAGGAGATTGGGCATTACTGTTTGATTCCAAGTACCAACAATTCAAAGGCAAGTTGAGAACCAGGTGGTTAGGACCTTATCAGATTGAGAAGATATATGAAAATGGCTCTATTCAAGCTACTTCCCATTGATGGCAAAGAGAAGGACACTTTTGGTCAATGGACACAGGCTAAAAACTCTATAGGAAGCCTCCTACCAAGGATGAATTCTTGAAGAAAATTGAAGAAGACAAGGAATTTGATCATATGGAAGAACCTAGTTCTTCCAAAATGATCAAGTAATCAGATGCAAGGATCTAAAATAAAGGGAAGGGAATGAAAACTAGAAAATGGCATTCTCTTCAAAAAAAAAAAAAAAAAAAAAAAAAAAAAAAAAAAAAGGGAAGGGAATGAAAACTAGTAAATGGCATTCTCTTCCCAAAAAAAAATTCTCTCAAAAGGCCAATTGAAAACTAGAAATGGTGGTTGGTCTCATCAATAAGTGGCTAATTCAAATAAAAGGAACTTCTTTGGAATTCAGCTATCTTTTCTAACCATTTTTTTTTTCACTTTTTTAGGAATGATGAGTCATCAAGGTGGATGGATTACATCAGCAAGGATGGTAATTATGTCTTGATCTTATTAAAGGTTAAATTAAAAAAAGTCTATGCATGTGTGATTAGACTTGATTTAAGTTGTAGTATAATGAGTCATTTATTGCACATCATGATTAAAGGGGAATAATCATGAAGGTGATGTCAACTAAATAAATGGAAGTGGTGGCATATTAATAATGAATGGTCATTTAGGTGGAATAAAATAAAATTGGGAATAGTTACAGAGAAGTTCAAGGAGGAAATAATGAAGTCATATTTGGAGTTCCACAACTAAATCTAGTAGTTCCATAGCCAAATCTAGTAGTTTGTACCAAATCCACTAGTTCCACAACTATCTCTCCTGGTAGAGTAAGGATTTGAAAGAAGAAATAATTTGAATCGTCCTCTTTGCCATGGGTATAAAAAAGAAGTCAGATCCAGAAGATGATACACAACTTCTTACAGATGGAGAAGTAACAACCATTTTTGAAAGCAGGGTTGGTTGGAGTTTCTGAAGAAATTCTCAAAATACAATGATGAACTGGTAAGAGAATTTGTTGTAAATTTAGAGAAGTCCAGAACTAAGGTTAAAATCATTGTAATTCCCTTTATTATTAATACAATGAGCAATGTATCTGGGGTACCAATTGTACATGTTCCAAACTCTGTAAAGGGAACCCTAAAAGAATTAGTAGAAACCTTAAGGAAAGAGGGTGAATCTGAACCCCAATACATTTATAATACTAAGAAGATCATAAAGGGGTCAGAAGAGCTAGCCTACCCAAACCCTTCGATAGAGTAGCATTCTGGGTAGTAAAGTACCTAACATGTGATGGCCAATATGGGACTGTTGGAAGGGAGGTCCTTAAAATGTTGATATATCTTAGGTATGGGGCAAAAAAACAAGAGTATATAGTAAACCTTCCTGGTTTCCTCTTTGATTCCATCCAAACAATGGCTTAGAGATATTCTTGGGGTGTAGGGATGATTAGGCACCATGGATTAGTCCATCTGGTCTGTCTGTCAAATCATTTTCTCTCTAAGAAAAATGGAGAAGAAGCATGGGAAAAATTCCTCAATAAGTTCAGAAAAACCCTGATATTATCAGAAGGGGAATACCAACCCCTTTCTCTCCTAAAAGTAACTTAGAAATTAATCCCCCTGATGAGAAAAAGAAGGAAATAAGTGGGGTTAAAGTACCAAAGAGGAGGAGGTCTGAAAGGATGATCAAAGTTGTAAAATCTACCATTTCTTTAAAAGAAACTCCTTCCTCTGTAATAATACCAGAAGAACTAATACTGTCTCTGATAGTGATAGTTCACCCAAGCTGGACCGTGAAGTAAAAATCAGAAGAAGTTCAAGGAGAAAGTCCACTTTAGAAAATGTTGAAGCTCCTAAAAGGAAAATAATTCATAAGAAGTCTAGGAAACTCAGTGGATATTGAAGTACATGAGGGTTTAGAGAAAGAAGTTTTGATGATATTTGGGCAACATGGAAATGTCTCCTCCTCTACCAAGTCAAACTGAGGAGTTGGAGAAAGAAGATGAAATATTGGAAGAGCAGGATTTTTAGGAGATGGGTGACTCAACAATATTGTCACATGAGGAAGAAGAATTGGCATCTTGGAAACTAAAAGGAAATCCCTTTGGTGGAAGAACAAATGCTTGTTCCCTAAGGAACTCCAGAGAAAGAAGAAAAACAACAATTTAGGCAGGCTATGTTCTTGTCTAGAGAAGAACTTATCATTAGGGAGAAAGATGAGGAATTAAACTTCCTCAAACACAAATTGGAGCATAGAGAAATGCTCATTGAACAACTAAAAACTCAGCTCACAAATAAGAATGAAGAATTGACATTAGTAAAACAACAAATGGTGGAAAAAGAAAAAGAATTTCAATTGGCTAGTGAACAGAGTGCTATGACAAAAATATCTTCAGTGGATCAAATTGTACAAACAAAGCTAACTTACTGGCCACTCAAGAAATTATGGGATGATACCTATAGAAAGCTTAATGAGTTCAAAATATCAAATCAAGAACTAAGAAGCAAGATGGAAGAGAGAAGAAGGAAAGGAAAGAGTGGGAAGAAAAATTCTATAAAATGGAGGAAGAAAAATTTAAATGTTTGGAAAAGATACAGATGGTCTATATAATGAGTGAAATATTACTCACATGTAGAAGACCTTCTCCTGCATACAATGTCTTTCTAGAAGAGCAATTTATCCATTGGAAACTATCAAGGATTTCATGTGGCCTTCCACATGAAGTGAAGGATGAATCAAAATTCATGACAACATATTCCTCAGCCAGTGCAGAGAGAAAAATCTTCTTTTGAAATTTTCTCTACGTAACTTTATGTTAGAAAAGAATACAAGCTTCATGATTAATCTATATGTGGGGGAAAGCCAACTTAATGCATTTTTTTATGTACTCCAGAATCAGATAGCTTGGAAAGAGAGGGATATTGAACACTTATTAAAGGCTAGTTCATCGGCCTCTGCATGAGAGCTCATTATGGAAACCATCTGCATTTTTTATACATTTTAGGTCCCATGCCTTTGATAACCGATTTAAGGCACATTATATTGCCAACCTGCAGAAAAGTATTGATGCCTTCACCTCTTATGAAGAGAAAAACTTTGAGGACATTTATGATGGATGCCTGAAGAGATGGGAATTCCTCACTGTAGCATTAAGAAGAAGAGAAGTGATATCTCCCACAAATTTAATATGGAGTCTAGAAAGGGCCAGAACTTTGTGTACACTCATTCCTCAAATTTGTGAAAAACAGGGGTATGTGGATGGGTATGAGAACAAGGCCTCCTCTCCTTCTTACACCCATGTCTCCATGGTAGAATAGAGAACCTCAGGATCCCACTCACTTTGAGGATTGGTAGAAAAATCTAGAGGAAGGATCAGGATACAACACTTCTGAATAGAAGCATTGGGACATTTAGTTTCAACCATTTGACCTTAGCAATCAGTTGGAATGTAGAATTCACAATCCAATTTTGAAGAATAGAGTTTTGTAAGAGGACTTACAAACAAGTAAGTGTGGGGGAGATGATAAGGCCAAAATATGCCTCATCAATGTGCAATGAATGATCTCATTTTACTCTCCTTTTAATCAAGTTTGACTACATTTTGTGGCTTTTGTTTGATCTAGTATAAGTTAGGATGTAATTGTCCATATTTTTGTTTGATTTAGTTCTAATGTCTAAAAACTCCATAATTCCTAACAAAATGTGTGGAAATTTAGTTTTTGGAATAAACAAGTCATATTTGGTCAGATAAGTGAAGTGTGAAGCAACCAACACCTTTTGAGGAAATTGGATTCAATGTGGCTTAGAACAAAACTCCATCACTTAGCTTAGAACTCCATCACTTAGCTCTGGAACTCTATCACTTAGCTCTGAAACCTTCAAACTTAGTTCGAAACTCAGAACTTAACACTTAGCTCCAGAACTTTTGTAGTTAGTTCGGAAGGTTTCCCTTTGGTTTGGAACTTCTCCAAAGTTTTAGAATCAATGGGAATATTTTTATTCTATCAAAATCTAGTATATGGAAATTAATGGGCCCTCCAATCAAGAACAAATCAACAAATTTTGGTTCTTCACACTCCATAAAATACTTATGTAAGACCAACAGTTGTATGTCCAACTAGTTTTCTAAATTTCATATCTACTTTGAGCACTATTTTGTTTCACTAGAACCTATAGGTGGATAGACAACTATTGAACACTCATGATTGTAAATGCATCTTGGATGGAGAAATATATATAAAGACCTGAAGATAGATAAAAAGGATATATGATATAGATATACAGACATATACATAGTTAAGTTTTGTAAGACAAAACAATTCAATAATAAGATAGCCATTTCATTTTGAGAGTATCATACTTTGTTAACTCCTGATTCAAGGTGGAGCAAGGGCCCACTCCTCCAAGAAACATGATCCTTTATTTTATTGGTATTTATATCTTCAAGTAATTTGTATAAATCATGTTAATTAGTAGTTTTGTAAGTACTTTTGATTCTTAAATTAAAATCTGTTACATAAGTTATTTATCATCCTATAGGTGTTTTAGTGTATGTTTTTATTTCCTCAAAATCATTTTAAACAACATCTCAAAGTGTGTTTATTTCAGTAGTGTGTTTCATTCTACAAAGTGTGTTTATTTCAGCAAGTGTGTTTCATTATGCAAAGTGTGTTTATTTCAAGCAGAGTGTTTAATTCTACAAAGTGTGTTTATTTCAGTAGTACATTCAATTCTAAAAGATTTGTTATTTAGCAATGTGTGGTTATTTCAACAAGTTTCTTATAGTTTAGCTTTAATAAGGATTTGGCAAGGAAATATTAAAGACACTTTAAAACCCCCAGAAAATAAAAATAATAAATATCTACAATCAATTACTAGTTCACTAAGATTCTTCTTGTTTATATAGCTTTGCACACACACACCTTGGTTTGAATATGAAATCAACCATGAGTTGATTAAATGAAGGAAAGGATGACAAAGAGAATGGGATGAGATCCATAGATAGTAAAGGTCCCTTTTATGACACAATAGTGGTAGTAGTTATAGATGGTGGGGAAGAGAATCTGCTAAGTAGGAAAATAATGGCCGCAAATTACATCTAGTAGAGAAAAGGGGGCATGGGAGGAATATGAAAAATAACTGAGTACTATGGAGTAGGCATGGTAGCATGTATCAGTGTTGGTAATAACAAGAGTAATTGGAGAAGCAGAAGGGACCATATCAATCATGTAGATGGTAGGAACCAAGTCATGTGGAGCCTCACAAGGTTGATAATCAATCATAGGAGGAGAAGTAGTGTAGTGGTAGAATCATCTATGCTTAATAGAAGAGAATGAACAAGTGAAGGTAAGTGGTCTCGCGGTTCCCTAATGGTGGTAGGTGGAACTATGGGATCAAGAGGGAGAGCTTTGACTTCCGCTATAAGTTGTGCTAAAGCAACATGATTAATAGTGCATAGATAGGTGGAAACAACATCTTTAATAGTGTGAGGATCCATTCCAAAAGATGGAAGTTGAATAAATGAAGGGAAAGGTCTATAGCTAGAAGTGTCCGTAGGAGTGTTGATGAAAGCATGGCCACGGATATCAAATTGTAAAGTAGCTGAAGACTTAGAAGAAGAGGATTTTCTATGATGCTTACCCATGATGGGTAAATGCAAAAAAACTAGAAGGTGTTATGAAGAAACGTGGGGTTCACCAAAATGATTAACAAAAATGGAACTAAACTATGAAAGTATAGCCACTAGTTAATCTAATTAGGAGGACTAAAATGTTGTATAAATGAACTAAAATAGTATGGAACAATTGTAATTAATTATTCTAAGTGAAATAAAACCCTAAGTATGCAAGAGAAGGAAAGGAAATGGCTTAGCTGATTCGAAGAGACCGTCATAGGGCACGGAAATAAAATATGGAAGTACAGATGATCACTCGAAGTCCTATGAAGACCAGATCTGGAAGATCTAAACCGAATGGAGTGCTTAGGAAGGCATGGGGCACCCTGGGTGCCCTTGTTTGCAGATTGGGCACCTTGATCTCTGTAAATGCTCAGAACCTAAATTTTATAGGGTCACAAGATATCTCGAACACTTTCTATCTATCACACTGGAATCACTGGGTTGTGTTGAATGTGGTGAATAATCAAATGACAACATGCGAGAGGAAAGGAATTATCGAATCCCGAGAAAAATAAAGATACAAAATGAATGGGTCGACTTACCTCAACTGTCAAACTAGTGGTCTTCTCACTAAGCGCTGCACTACATTTTAGACCCAAATTTAGTTCGGTGAGTGTGTGTATATGTTGTGCCCTAGGTGCTCTAGTGCTAGTCATACTTTGTGAAGTAGCGAGTAATAAGTAACTATATAAAATGTAGTAGCATGTGTGCATGGAATAGAATAGTATCCCTACTCCTATGTTGTGTGTGTTGATGCAAATATCCTAACATTGATGCATCACACTATATGGATGCAAGTGATGTAATGGATACAACTCTAGATGGGTGATAGTAGTGTGTGACGCTAGGACACTCATTATGGTCTTATAACTTTATATTTATAGGGTTATCAAGATTAATTTTGTAATCAACCCGACATTGTCGATCGGGAAATGGATAAGAATGAAAAATGGCTAGAAAGGCCCCAAAAAGAAGTGGGAAAGAGAAACATAAATTGGTATGCCCAAGGTGGGACCAAGGTGCCCAAGATAGGCCAGGTGCCCCGATTTCGGACTAGAATGATAGGAAGTTGTAAAAAAACTGGATGAGTATAGAAAATACACAAGAATGCCGAAATAAAATATAAGAAAAAGATGGCCAAACGGTGGGATTAATTAGTACTTTATTCACTTGAGAACCTTCTAAATTGTAGTATAGGACCGGGCTAAATAATGGCTAAAGTGCATGATTTTTTTCCTACACCGATCTATGATATATACTAGAGCTAGCATCAACATCATATCATCCCATACCTTCAACCAAATTAATCTCCCTAAATCCATCATCACTCAATAAACTGTAGTCTTGCACACTTTTAATGATGCTATCGCCCCCACCTTGGGTACGGTTATTCTTCCCATCTGCGTTAGTGAAAAACTTCTCCATGATATCCTCTATATCATAGAAGGGGAGTTTAAATATAATGTCTTGTTAGGACGACCTTGGATTCACGCTATGCATTGCATCCCTTCTACCCTCCATCGATGTATCACGTATGAGCACGAGGGGAATATTCCAACTATCCTCGAGAGACACCCCACCTTTCAAAGTGTATAACATGAAATATCATCCTAAATATGTGCTCATCACCACACAAGATTCCTCTCAACCATCTACTAGCTCATCCATCTCTAAGTCTAAAATTCCTAGTGACAATTCTATCGATAAGGTAATGGATAATATTTTGCTAGGGGAGTATTGTATTCTTACACTAAATGCTCTTCCCACACCTAATATAATTGGTAGACCTATCACCTATGTATCAACCAAACGTCAAGGATATCATTCCTTTCAGTCCACCCCATCTTTGTACCAACCTCATCTATGGTGGCATCAATCACCCTTCATCTCACATCGACACCCAACCTCATACTAAACTATACACCAATGAATTTGGTTGTCTCTACAAGTAATCATTTGCTCACACCTATATTCATCATTGTGCCTAGAAAGGATTTGGAATGGGGTGTTATGAGCAAGGCATGCATGAACTTGTCATTGATCAATCTTGTAAACCCCATGAAAAATTCAGACTAGGTTATAAGGAGTAATATGTCGATCCTCTCACACCATGTATGATGCTCATGGAAAATAATCCCCCATATTCCCCTTCCCATGAAGTTATGGATATGGATGACACCATTTCTATCACCTGTATATTTTTTTAGTGTCCACCATCACCTTTGGACCAGTCACTTATCAGTGTGAAAATCAGACTAGGTCCCTTCCTGTTTAACATCTGGAGATGATAGACGAAGACTCTTCTACCATCGATGTTATCCATTGCATTGAAAATGAAACCATTATTTATTAAATGGGGGAAGAATATTCTTATCTTCATAAGACCTTTTCATCTAACTCATCCACTCTCCTTAATAAATCCACTATCGACATCAACATCGGGACTCCTTAGGAGCCCCGCATTCTCAAAGTGGGTCAATCCCTTGATCCATAGGAGATCGAATCCTTCACCGCATTCCTTTCTCACCATATCCAAGCCTTTGCATGGTCATACTCGACATGTCTAGGCCTCGATCCATCCATATTTTTCCACAATATCGTCACCTTTCCCAATGCTCATTTGGTTAAGTAGAAGCTTTGCCACATGCACCCTCGAGTTTTCATCCTTATCAAAGAGGAGCTGCAACGCCTCCTCTCTGCTAACTTAATCATCCCCATTTACTATCCCCAATTGATTTATAATATTGTAACCATCACTAAATCATCTAGAAAGTTTCATATCTGTACATAATTTTGAGATTTAAACCTTTCTTTCCCCAAAGATGACTTCCCCCTTCCTAACATCAATCAACTTGTAGACCTCATTACAGGCCATGAGATGTTCTCTCTAGATGTAATTAGATAGTTATTGCACTATAGGACCAACATAAGACATCATTTATCACCCCTTGGGGGACCTTTTGTTATCGCATCATGCCCTTTGGTTTGAAAAATGCTAGAGCCACTTATTAGCAGGCCATGACCTACATCTTCCATGATATCATCCATAAGACTATTGAGGACTATGTTGATGACCTCTTGGGTAAATATAAGCATCAACGTGATCATATAACTATTGTTTATATCCTCTTCGAGTTCCTTATCCACTTCTTTCTTTATCTCAATCCAACCAAGTGCGTATCTAGCGTGTTAATTGGTAATATCCTTGGTTTCATCATTTATATCCTGGGTATTGAAGTTGACCCCATAAAGATCAAGGCTATCCTCAATATTCCTCCTCCCTCTAACTTGAAGAAGCTTTGGTATTCAAGGATGTATTCATTTCATTAATCACTTCATCTCATATCTCTCTGATTTTCGCCAACCTTTTCGACATCTTCTTCAAAAATACATTGATTTAAATTAGGATCATAATTACAAAAGGCCTTCGATGATAACAAGAAATATCTCTTATCCTCGTTAGTTCTCACGCCTCCACATGAGGGGGAGACCTTCTATATTTATGTCTCTACCTCTAATCATGCTCTATGAGCTATGTTAGCACATCATGATGAGAAAGGTCATAAGAAGGCCATTTACTATATTAGTCACACTCTTCACGATTATGAGACTCATTATACTGAGGCTAAAAATATCTGTTGTGCTCTTTTCTTTGTTACCTCAAAGCTTCGTCATTATCTTCTTAACCACAAAACTTATGTTGTCACCAATTTTCACCTTCTTAAAACCATGCAATCTAAGTCATATCATAATGACTACATCACTTGATGGCTAATTCTCATGAATGAGTTTGAACTAGAGTTCATCTCTCAAAGGTCGATTAAGGGCCAAGTTATCACCTACCAACTACCCGGTGGCCCTCTTCAAGATAATTTTCTTCCTCATGAGCACTTCCCTGATGAGTCTATCTTTAACTTCGAGCACAAATTCCATCCACTTAAGATGAATCTCTTCTTTGATGGTTCTAAGTGTTATTAAGGTGGAGGAGGTGACATTATTATCATTCCCCCTTGGGATACTCTTATCCCCATCATAAACAATCTTAACTTCAAGTGTATAAATAACATGGCCAAGTATGAAGCTCTCATATTAGGTCTCAAAACTACAATCTTGCTCAATGTCCAAGTCCTTGATATTTATGGGGACTCTCAACTCTTCATTAATCAAGTCAAAGGTGTCTATCAATGTAAAAATGAGGTCTTGCAAAAGTATAAGGATACTATTGACTTCTTCCTAGGGTAGTTTTACTTCTACAGGATTCAAACCATCCCTTGGTCATCTAATCAATTTGTAGACATTATGGATTCTCTCTCTTCCCTCATTCCTTGGACAATGAAGAGTCTCAAATTTCTATTTTTGTCTCCGCCATCGGGATCAAACCACCCACATTCATGATCTTCCTCATGTCAACCATGTTAATACTAATCCTTGTAACCTTTGGTATTTTCAATTCTTTGATTGTCTATCTTAGTCCATCATTCCCTCCCACTTGTCTAAAAATGGGAGGAGGTATTTTCTTCAACACACTAACCACTATGTCATCCTTGAAGGAATCCTCTCTAAAAATGGATTCGATGGCATTTTTCTTCTTTGAATTAATTCTCACGAATCCACTTGTGCTATCCAAGAGGTCCACAATGGTATATGTGGGGGAATTTTAGTGGTTTTGTAGTTGTCAAACATGTCCTTTGCATGGGATATTATTGGCCCTCAATCAATCAAGATTGCTATGAATATGTCAATAAATGTGTCAAATGCCAACAACATTCCAATTTGATATGTATTCCTAGCTAGGCCTAATAACCAACTCAAGTACCTTTGTCCCTTTTCACAATGGGGGATTTATGTCATCGGTCTTATCAACCCACATTATTATCAATTCCATCATTATATCATCACCACTATTAAATATTTCACAAAGTTGGAGGAAGAAATTCCAAGTTACATCGATTAACGCTAATCAAATTATTAACTTCATCTATCAACACATTATTTTTCACTTTAATGTCCCTCATAAAATCATCACGATACAACAAAAAGTACTTCAAAAACAAATATGTCAAGAAGCTTTGTGACTCCTTCAAAATCAAGTCAAGTTTCTATTGTCCATACTATCCCCAAGATAACGGTCAAGCTGAATCTAATAACAAAACTCTTCGTAAAATTCTCTCCAAGACTATTGATATATCAAAGTCGTGATTGGCACCTTCATATTTCATTCACTCTTTTGGCTTATAAGAGTAGCATCTATACTTCCATAGGTGCTACTCCTTTCTCTCTTATGTATGGCTCTAAGGTCATTCTTCCTCTTGAATTCAAAATTCCTTCTTTGTGATTTTCACTTCGAAACTTCATCTCTAATGAAGATTATTGCCAAGAATGTCTAGCACAACTCAAGTTTTTTTATGAATGCCACCTTATCACTATTGAACACCATCATGTTTATCAAGAGAACATCAAAGGAACATACAATAAACATGTTAAAGAATGTGACTTTAACATAGGCGACCTTATCCTTAAATAAAATCAAAACTTCACTACTCTAGAAAGGAGCCAACGTGGAAATTTTTCTCCCAACTGGATTTGAAATTACCTCATTACGTATAAGTATGGGTCCTGCAGGGCCTAACACTTTTCTTCCCTAGATGGTAAAGCTGGAACCATAACCCCTTAACACATTGGACTTGCAGCCATTCTGTTCTTAGCATATCTACTAATGATAACTTAGTGTATTCCATGATCATCTATCCATCATTAGCCATTTCCATATATCATCGTAATGATCTAGAATTGTGTGGTCTACCGTCACTTTTCTAGTCATGACCTTAAATATGGGACCAAGGCACACCGGCACATCACTCGGCCTAGATTTTACCACTAACAACCTAAGGCATGCTAGCACATCACTTAGCCTAAATTGATATAGCCTAGATTTTATCACCAACAACCACAGGCGTCTTTGACACATCACTCAACCTGAATTGATGTAACCTAGATTTTACCACCAACAGCCCAAGGCATGATGGTGCATCACTCAACTCACGAAATGAGTGCTCAACCCATTGATGAGAAAATTTGTCAGAGATAAATTTGTGGGTTTCTTGCCAACTCTCTGGGAATCTAAGTCCCTCTACTTAATCGGTGCAACTACCATATATTCATGCATGAGTAAAAAGGTGGATTTTTCCTGGTGGCATTGTGGTTGGGGATTTGACAGGGACAATCCACTGACCCTGCCACAAAGCTAAAAATTTCTTGCTAGAGAGGACTTTTTCTGGAAGTGGGAAAGGGAGTGATAATATGAGGTAAGGGAACTAATGTTGCAAGTAGAAAATCAGATTCCTACACACACTAGTTAGAAACTTCATCACATGAAATAAATTAAGAGGAAATAACTTTGCAAGAAGAAATAAGACCAAATAGAATTTGATGAGCACAAATTATCAAGAAATCCCTTAGTCAAAGAAAGATAGAAAATCCTTCTTCTTGTATTGATTTCTCAAACCAAAGTTGTACATAGTGGGGAAATGGAGGAAATTTGAGAATGAGGGGAATGGAAGAATTTGGCTATCTCCTTTTTTATCTCAATGCACTCTTGAGTTTACAAAATCAATCACCAACCCTTTGAAATGGGAATGGATTTACAATTTATAGAATGAGAGGTGACTTGATGCGGCCTAGAATTGAAATACAATCCTAGGCACGTTGGCACATCACTCAGCCTAGACTGAGTGCTCACCCAAAGCATGCAAAGGTACCAAGCCCCTCTTTAGGGTTGTTGTTGTAGGATGTTAGCATGATGAAGACTTTAATAATTCATATATATCATTAATATATATTTCAAACAATGCATATTCGACCTAGATCTAGAACATTACAAACTTAACAGATAACCATAATGGAATAAAACATGCAATATTGAATTATAACCATGAGAACACCTTGTTTTCAGTCCATAATCTCCATTATATTAATTGCAGTAAATACACAGAAGCTTCATTACAATAACAAAGTAGTATACACTCATGCACGTAATAGATCTAACAACACAATCTCACTATACCCTAGTTCTCACACATATATCTATGCTCTTTATGCTACATAATTCAATACATATTTATAAGGGTAGGGACTTTCCTTCACCGCTTATCTAATCCCAAAATAGGTTGCATGTTATTATTAGCCACACACCGTTACAAAAATAGGCTTACATGTAAGAATTATAACAATAGATCTCTCTTTGTCAACTATTAGTTCACAATTCTATCTTTAGCCTACATCCATGCAAATCACTTTGTAGCTGATCATCCAAAAATAGCCAATGCATGTTGCGCAAGTCTCCAATCGGTTTGAGTGCTCGCACGCTATCTCCAAAAATAGATCCTCATCATGAAAATGGCCAAGTCCTGAATCTGTCTCTATTCTGTGCACGATCCTCTTCGATGCTTCCATGCCTTTGAATGCGCTCTATTCTCCCATGCGAACCTTATGTATTTTCTCCACTAAGTTCCAGTCCGACTAATCAACATGACTCATCATCTAACCCCCAATTCCTTTTCATATGTCCTCATACAACTTAAAACTTTTCAACTTCCTAGAAACTTTTAAGTCTCTTTTTTATAGCATAAAGGTGAATTATTACATTAGGAACATTAAGACATATGAAAAAGTGCAAACCCAATGCAATTTTGATAGATTTTTCATTTGGAGTATGTGTGTAAGTTTTTAGCTCGATCCGACTGTCAGATTGTTGAGGAATCCAACAAACGTGAGCTAGGGCATAGAATGGGGATTTTATTGGAATAAATGTTTCAAGGCACCATTTGACCTTTTTGTATTACATCTTGATCGTATTGAAAAATTTGGAAGTATGAAAAATATGGCACCTCAATCGACATGTATTTTGCAAGATATGAAGATTTTTCGATTGGGTGACTTCGTGGTTATCTGGCGAAAAATCTTCATTTTTCTTCATTTCTCTATCATTTTTCATTTTTTCAATCCATTTTTTCTCTTATACCTATATATATTCATAACATGGAGTATTTTTGGCCATAGTGGATCTGGTTTGGAGGGAAAATGGTGGACAGTGTCTGGACAAGCATAAACAAAGCTATTGTAGGGTGTGAAGGAGAAATGGGGAAAATGGCTAAGTGTTGAGATTTAAATACATTCAAAAATTGCATTCCAAAGGGGACTGGGCACATTTTATTGTCCTTGATTTCCCCATCTCAAAGGGACATGAGGGACATAAAATTTTATGTGGCGCCTCATGATGACATGTGGCACTTGATCCGACGACAGGGGTTGAAGTCTACACTAGCTCCCAGGCTGAAAAATTGGTCTTGAAGAGGTCACATGGGTGACCAAGAGTCTCCTTGGGGTTTGGTAACATTTTATTGACCTTGATGTCCCCACCTCAAAGGTACATGAGGGACATCAGTTTTCACAAGGTGTGTCGACATGTGGCAACGATCCAATGATGAAGGCTTTGAGCTCCCGCAAGCACACTGGGAGCCGAATCGCAATCTGGAGGTCGATAAGGGTCCAAAGGGATTTTAGGGGCTGGAAATAGTTTCTTTAACCTCATTTCCTTGAGCTTAAGTGATGTAAGGGATACAAAAATGTGTCGCTCCTAGTGTCTTTTGCAAGTGTCTACTTCAAAATATGGTTAAGTATGAGGTCTTGAGAGTGAACTTGTGATAGTGATAACTTGAGATCCCGATGGAATGTTTTGGTGAAATTTTATATGAAATTGACTGAAAATGAACTTTTGAATCCAATAATATGTGTATTATGTCTTTATTCCTCCATTTAAGTACTCGAAAAAATGGGTTTGTGATCTAGTCTCATTACTGTGCATGAGAAAATGCCTACAAACATATTGCGCTTAAAGTGTTGTGAAAAATATGATTTCACCATATTTTAGGTATTTTAATTATATTTTTGACTATGTTTTTTTATCTCCTAACTCCATCCATAGCTCCTGGAATCACTTCTCGAAGTTTAATTGCTTTTTGGGCCCTGTGCATTACTTGGGCCTGTGAAAATAATTATTATAGAACTATTACGCTAAGGTGTTGTGAAAAATATGATTTCAACATATTTTATGTATCTAAATTCCCTTTTTTAAGATGTATTTTTATCACCTAAATCCTTCCATAGCTCCAAGAATCACTTTCTGAAGCTCAGTAGTTTTTGGCTCTGTGCACTACCTAGGCTTGTGAAAAACCTGATTGCAGTTCTATTGCACCAAGGTGTTGTAAAAAAATATTTCACCATATTATAGGGATTTGAATTACCTTTCCAACATTGTCTCGTTTGGTTCCTAAATCCATCCAGAGCTCCCAGAATCACTCTTGAAGCTCGACAATGCTTTTAACCCTATGCGCTAACTAGGCCTGAGAACCTTGTTTTTGATGAAATGGCTCCAACTCCTCCAAACCTTTCCTGAATATTCAAAAATAAATTTCATGATGTTAATATACCTTTAACTCACCTCTATGTTGGATTTTTCTCCTCTATTCTACTCCAGGGGTGTGCATCGGTCTTGGGAAGGCCAGTGGTAGCCCTTCCCAATACTGCCCAAAAATAGTAGTTTTCAAGAACACCTAAAATAACCTAGGGGGATTGAATTGAATTTCCTAATTCACCTAGGGGATTATGTTAACATAAACTAGGAGGTCATTGGAACTAACTGGGTAGACCTGGGGTGCTCGGAATGGTAAAACATGAAAATTTTGGCATAAGGGTATTGTTGTCATGCTCGGAAATTGTCAATTTCCATGTTGCACATTTGCATGACAACACACCCAAAGCACGCAAGGGTACTATGTCCCTATTTATAGAATATTTTTTCAAGATTTTAGCATGATTGAATGTATATTCCAGATCCATAACATTTAATCAAATATTCTACGAAAGGCACAAACTAGATCTAGATCTTAACCATATGAAAGATTAACTAAACAATTACTATAATCAGATTTACCATACAAGATCCATGCTCAGTTACATCCAACACCAATATCCAACCAAAAATCCATTATAATAAATACTGTAAAACACAGAAGCTTCATATATACATAATACAATCTCCATAGTCATGCGGTAACAAACTTAGAGCATAACACTAAAATAACATCGATTTGTCTAAATCATGCAATTCAATACATATTTATAGGGGTGGGGACTTGCCCTTCACTACCCATGCACCTTCAAAAATAGGCTACATGATAATAATATCCATGTGCCCTTACATGAGAATACAAAATCATGCAAGCTCACTAATAATAGATTACCTAATAATTCAACTATAGCATAATCCTATTATTAACTCCAAAACTTTGCATGGTGCTTGATCTTCTACTAGTCCCAAAATAGCCTTTGTGTATTCTCAAAGTATTTGAAAAAATGTGTTCTTCACTCCACATCCAAAATTAGCCCTGATCTGTAAAATGACTATTTCCTTATTTAAAAATATTCTAGGCGCACCTATTTTGCTATACTTCGCGTGCTCCTACATGCCTTGTGTCCGCGCACCTAATCCATTCCGTGCTTTCGTACTTAAAGTTTTATTTCATCATCTCAACACTAATCATATGAAACAAGTCACACAACATCCATATCATCATCATTACCATATCAACATAAATAATCATCTACATCTAAATCATTATCATCATCAAAAACCATAAAATCACTAACATAACATGAGTCCAAAACCAAAATCATCATCTATATATACATATCTATCCAAAATATATCTATAGACCTCTAAGGGTCCTCTTATAACATAGATATATCATCCATATTATTAAAGTGCACATCCTATAATCTCATTCCCTCCTCTTAGGAAGAATCCTCGATCAATCCATGGATGCCGCTCCCTCCCTCATGGCTTGCTCCTCGCACTAGTTGTACTACGCTCATAAGTACTCCCCAACGGTGTTGCGCTACCTCCTCCTACTCTTTGTGTTAGCGGGTACTCTATGTATCTCAAATTCCATGGTAACTTGTTCATCACTATCTTCTCATAGTACCTCATCTCTACAACCAATGCTACATATAAGCTCAATTAGAATGTCCCCTGGTGGACCCATCTAACCTCCTATCCCATATGATGTGGTGACACTATGCCGGATGACTCTACTACTAATATAGAACCAAGCTCCCCATATCTTGATCTATATGCCTCTCACTTCCACCTATATTTTTCCCTCTATGAAGTGGACTGATCTCTCTCCTATCAAGCGATGTCTCTCTCAAGTCGGGATAGATCATGCTCCACCCCGATCATGCCATCTCATTTGCCTCCCCATTTCACCTCGAAGAGCTACATCCTCCTCCATCACCATCTCTTCCTCCTCCTCATCTCCATCATCTTCTCCCTCAAGTGTCATATGTGTTTTCCATGTACCAATCATCCATTCGGTGAAGCCCTCGTCAACTCCCACGTCATCATCCTCATCTCGTTTCTCTCCTGCATCCCCAATGGATCGACCATCTGTGGACTCAAAAATCCATCTCGAGTCATCTACTTGTATACTATGGGATCTCTTATGAGTTTATGGATCACTCCAAATTACCTCTAAAATCTATCAAATTGGATGGTCTTAATCACATCTAGCCTCCGCCCCTGTACCCATCGAGTCCTCCTCATGCCTTCTAGCTCTACATCTACCCCGGGCCATGCAGGGAAATCATGGTATGGCCTCCATATAATTTGCTCGCCTCGAGCTACAATAGTCTCTCCTATACCATGTAACATCCCTATCCCTCCTATCCCCATTAGCCCAGCTTAGTTCACCATCATAGAAATCCCGTTGTCATCTCTATATGGTCACTTGGAATCTATGACAGCCCTAGTGGTCTAATCACCACTATGTGCTCATAGGCCCAATAGTGTAGGAGGAATCTAACATCTAACCATGTAATCCTTCCCACCACATATCTAGATAGCTCATGATAAACTTGCAGCAATAAATCAGTCCCGAAAGAGTAGATTATCATGTGCTCTACAATATCGGCCATGACCCCTACCAAGTGTCCATGAAAATATTACACCCCTAAATAAGGAAGTGCATAACATGATATGGCCATCATCAATAAATAAATCAACCAGATTTTTGTATCCCCGTGGTCATATCTCATCTCGTAAGAGAATGCCCCTGAAGTAAATGTAATCTCATCGGGCATCAGCTCCAGACAGTTGTGTCAATGTTGTCAACCTGGTATCCTTTGTAATGGGGAATAGCTGGTCTCCCTGAATAATAAATATAAGGATACGTGATGTGTACATACTCCAGAGTCATTGTCATCTCCTTGTCTAGAACCAAAATGTGCATGTGCACATATCCCATCTCTCCACCAAGCTATGATCAATCCCACATCTTGTGGAATTCTTTAGTAGTGTCAGAATCCACCTAATCCAATTACCGCTAGATGATATCACCGACATTATCTATATCCCCACATATATGATCATACAAAACATGGACTCTATCTTTGAGGTAAAGTGTCTCTCGTGCTTGCAAAATCAATAAAACACATAATCGTTAGACATTTGATCATCCATCTTAGCCAAAAATTAAAAAAATTCTCCTTCCTACCCCCATTTGACGCCGACCAAGCTAGGTGAATGTGCCTAAATCCCAATCATCACCTTTTAGGTACAATTGATCGAATGAAACGTGCCCAATCATCGCCAACCACCCTAAGCATCGAGGCTATTTTATTTTTTAAAATGCAAAAAATAAAGAAAAAACAAAAAAGTATAAAATATGCTAGGGTTTTGCTATTCACCATCCTTCATGTCCTTGAAATTCCTTCCCACTCCTCTGGCCTCCATTTCTCTCAATCTCTTAATCTCTCTTATATCCACAGAGCTCTCAATCATCACTTGGTCATGTGCAAATAATCTCTTTGGGCTGACTTTGGGCTTATATAGCCCATCGACCATAGTCACCATCGAATCTACTTGGGTCACCGTTGTTTGGCATTGGTCTTCATTGACCCTCTCCGGTTGACACTTACCCAACCTTGAAATTTTTTCATAACCTCCTTTTCACTACTCTTAATCATCCTTCCTTTCAAAATTATCTTTTCTTCCACCTTTATCTTTGTCTTTTATGCCCTCTTGGGGCATCATCACTTTTATGACTTCTTTCCATCTTATCCCCGAGCTTAATTCTCTTGACTTCCCTTTTGGGACGTCTTTGATTGCGTAAGCTTTCATCCCTCCCTAGACACATTATTATTGATCCCACCCTCATTCTCTTTGTCGTGACTTTTTCCCGACCATTTTTGCATTTGTTTGCATATGCATGATCCTTTCCTTTTACTTATTAGTCCTACGACACAATTGATCTATTTGAGTGGATTCCCCTTGGTTTCCCTCTATTTTGTAGTGATTTTTCCCACTCATAGGTTCATAGGAATTTTTTTCCGTCTCCGTTGAGCTCTTCCTTTGTTACTTGCCAAAGTGATGTTGGAATCACCGCCATATTTTACTTTTTTTTCCATCCCCATCTAGGATATCTTATCCCTTATTTCTCCTTTCCTCATCTTTTCTATCATTTATCTCTTTTAAACTTATAATTGAATTCCTTTGTGTTGTCAATCCCAAGTTTTAGGGGAGCACATAATCAATCATCCTTTCATCTTTATATTTTTTTCCTCGTGGCTTGCCCAATGCAAACCCTCATCAAAAAGGGGAAAATGTATATAACAAATTTTGTTATTATTCCTCCCCTTCACCCCACGTTCACTCTCATTCCTATTCAAATTTCTATTTCCCTCTCCATTTCAATTATCCCATTAATTCCCATTTTCCCACCTTTAATCATGTATTATTCATTTTATTAATTATCCCTAATTACTTCTAATCCTCATCTCATTATGTTTAATTTCCCTAAATCATTTTAATTATCCCTAATCATCATTAATCTCCACCTAAATCATTTCATTTCCCTAAGTCTCTCATTTCTCATCCCTAAACTTCCCTAATTTTCTATCCCTAGGTCCTCATTTAATAATTTACCTATCTAAGCCCTTTATTTACTCATTCTAACCTCCCACCTACCCTCTTATCCTTTTTATGCAACCATAACCCATCTAAGCATCCTAAAACCCAAATCCCACTTCATTTGGGCCTTTTTGCCTCATATTTGGCATCATCTCACCACCCTAATGGATGGATCCCTACAATTGGCTATGACCCATCCAGGTCATCATCGACCCTATAAATACGCCCTTTCACCTCTTTCTCAAGGATGCAACATTGTGATTTTCAAGCTATCTTGTAATCTTATTTCCGTCATTGAGTACTATTGCAGCTATCCCACACATCTTGGAGTCTTCTTGGAGATTTTGTGCATCTACTTTGGTGATATAGGGAGATTTCTCTTACTTTGTCATATCATTTGCTTATATTATCATATTGTTGTATTTTTTTTCCACTAAAATCTTCTGCGAGTTCAAGTATCTTGAGGACTCTTCCTTACCCTATTTTAACATTCAATCTTGCCTCTGCAGTCTCCATTTCAGCCATTCCACTTTTTACCATACCCCTAACTAGTTTCAATCGCCATCAATTTAGTCTAAAAGCTAATGACCCAACCCATCATCTAGCTTGTTTCTATCACCAGGTCTTCAATAGTCTATGTTTTGGTTTTAGTCTATTTCTGTCACTTAGATCTTACCTTTCTTACATTCTGTCATTTTAGATTTGTTCTTCTAGACCCTAGTCATCATCGATTCCCCCGGTCACTTTGATGAACCATGTCTATTTACACATCCCTAGTCATCACTTTTCCGATTTCCATACATCCTTTCACCCATTTTCTAGTCCATTCTTTTCCGCAGTCTCTGTGTCAGTACATATTTGTTTGTAGGTGCAGTTCATCTCATATCCATCTATACAAGAGCTTATAGATCTATATTTGGTACAAATATTCCTTATCCAATCCCAACTACCGTCAAATGGCATATTATAGCCTTGGGTTGCCTTGACTCTGTCGGTCAGTTTGCTTTGTTTTTTCATATTTGATTCAGATCTTTTTTTTATATTAGATCTACTTCTCGATTCTAAATTAGATATTACATGCTTTTATTAGATCCATTATCAGGTTTCATATTCCATATTATCTACAAGAGGGTTGACATCCATCTAAGAAATTTCACGCTTCTTGGAACCGACTTAGTCGGGTAACCTGTATATATCTACTAATCTATTTTTCTTCCAAAGTGCTCTTTTGTTTTCCAGATCATCCAACTTACAACTAGGTGGTTATCATCTTCTACTCCCACATTCTCCCATCCTATCTTGAGGTACCATAAACCCTCCATATTCTGAGTTTCTAGTTTCTTTCATTACTAGGTCATTAATTTGAATAGGAACTAAGAAACTTGGAAAAAAAAATTATTCAAAATTCTATATGATTTTCTTCTTTTTCTTTCACAACACCTTTATGGACCCTACATCATCCCTAATAGGTTCTTCATTTCCTATGGAGTCCTTTTTTTTTTTTTCCTTTTTGTGGCCCTCCTCATGCATCTTTCTTTGAACCTCCACATCCTTTTGTGAGATTTATACTCCTATATTTTTGGAAAATATATCTCATTATGTGCCATTGTCTCTCTCTCTATGGCTACCATATGCTCCTAAAAACCATTCTTTCCTTGTTCCCCTAGAGATTCAACCACCTCAAAATTGATCACATGTATTTAGTTGGTTTGTTTTTTTCTATATTTCTTTGGTCATAAAGGTTGATCTCTTTGGATTTCCATGGCCATATGATACCTCAACTCTACTTGTGGTATTTATTATTCATTCCTTGCATCCCAACTTGTTCATTTATTCCTCTCACAACAACCCTTAATGGTATGTACACATGCACTTTGTCGATGGATCTCTACTTTGAGTATGTTCCCTTTTATATACTTTGATTAGAGCTCTATAATACCATGGATCAATCCTAACATGATGCATGGGAACCTTCTTCTCCAATGTATTATCCACCATTTTATCCATCCTTTTACCTTCCACATGTAGTAAAGTTATCATTATGTGGAGTTCCTCATCTAGAATCCTCCTTTCCCTTTTCTCATTAATATGGAACCCTCTAATAAATGGCATTGCATTCATCATTTCTTTTCCTCGAACCTTCCTCGGGTATTCCCATGCCTTCATTTCTTGGAATTGAACACTAAATTCATCTTTTCCATCCACCACAATATCTATTGGTGGCTCTATCTCATGCTTTTCACTATGTAAACTTATTTCATGTTGTGTGAATTCATAAGATACTAAATAATACCCTTATTCCTAAATTCACCTCTTAATATTCTATTTTTAACACCCCTCCCAATAAAATTTTTCAATTATAAAATACCATTTATTTTAACATCTATAAAAACTACTGAAATTATTATAATCCTTATTTCTTCCTCTTTATTGTTGGATTCAATATCTTACATTTTAAAAAATAATTATATTTCCACTTAAAACCTTGATGAAATTCATATTGGACTTGAAAAATACAAACCCTTAGTATGTGTAATTTGATGTCTCTCTTCCTTTATTTTATATCTACATTTGTCACACTAATCAAACTTTGTATAGTAATGTGAAGGGTCATATGTGGTTGCATTCTTGTCACTTCAATTTATTAATCTCCATGACATCTATTATTCCAAAAATGAATTAAAATATATGTCGATAATGATACCATGAAGGATGTACCAACTATTGAGAGTCATGTAGTGTTGTTACTTTGAAAAAACATGAAACTGATCCACAAACATGCCATTATGATAATAAACAAAATGAAAATGATGTAAATTTAGGGTTTCTTCATCCACTCCATGCCTACTAATGTCTCCTCCCTATTTCTCCAAATACCCTACCATTAATACATTTTTAAAAATATTTATACTTTTCCCTGTATATACCTTAATACGAGACAATATATTAGGTTTATTTTGAATAATATTTAAAACCCCAATATAAAATCACGTGTTATGGATTGCTTTGATTTATGAATCCCAAATTCCTCCATGTACAATTCTAACTTCAATAACATTGGGGCATCAAATTCCATGTCGTTTAAACAATCCAATGATTTTTCTAAATAACCAACAATGTTGCACTTCCACCAACATACCTAGTTAGGGTGTAGTTCACCATCATCTCAAATACCACATAGTATTTATAAATCACAAGTTCATGTGGAAACATCCTATAATCATCCTCAATTGTCATTGAAACTCACTCGTACCACCTTTGCATCATCGATTATTATATACTTCTTGATCCTTCTTATATCAATTACACTTCATATGCTCAACGGTGAAAATACGTTTTATTTTAAAACTCCCAATTCTACTAATCAGATCATGATTAAGTATGCACCAAATTCTAAATTGTCTTCATTATGTGACCCCTCTACTATTTGTTTCAACTCATGTGTGACATAAAATTCTAGAATATAGTTTACCTGTGATGCACCAATTGCTTAAGTAGGGGCTAAAGTTTGGAAATCAATAAGATTATAACTCCTCCATGTTGTGATTTTTTTGTTAACAAACTTAAAAATACTCTAACTTCCTATCTTGAATAATCTTGGGTATAACCATGTGTTCCATCCTTTCTTGTTTCATTTTACATGTTGCATTTTCATGTTCCTCTTGATTCGTGAATGCATCGACCGAATCTTCCCACTCATATGGAAATCATAGTATTTTGCTTTGAGTGAGGGAGTTAGTATTACTACCCTTGTGCTGATATAAAACCTTCCTTTATATACTCATAATAATATTTATTTTAGCAACTTCTCAACATTAAATTATGAAAGTTAAAAATTCTAAATAAAGTTAGTCTTATCTAGCCTTTCCCTCAATGTTCCTTAATTTTCTTCATGAACTTGATCTCTTCTAAAAATTTGCTCTTGTGTTTCCCTTATTTGTGGTTCAATTAAAAATTATTTATAATTCAACCAATATATTTAAAGCTTCTCATGATGTCACTCCTTCAAAGTATAAGGAATCACCACTATATAAAATCTCATCTCAATCTCTTGTGCCATTTTTTTCCATATCGTAAAGTTCCTTCTTTCTCTTCTCCTCTTCGTAAGCCTTCTTCTTGGCTTGGTTCTTATCCCTCTAGATTTTAAGATGAGCCTCTATAATTAACCTTAACTATGTTCGTATGGGATCATTTGAAAGGTAAAAATGTCTACTTCCTCTATCTTCTCAACTTTGACCTTCTTCCCTACCTCTGTGTTTGTCCATTAAGTAGCTTATTTTTTGAATTACAATCCCTTCTCATTATTATCATTTTTGCATTCACCCTCATCTCTCTTCCTTAATCTAATGGATTCTCCTCAATCTGATTTTATAACCAACAAAAACATTTCCACTCATATTTTCGTTGTGCCCTAACTCACTAAAATTCCTCATTCAATGCTTGTTGACTTAAGCCTCTTCTTTGCTTAAATCAAAGCTAAAATTTTATAAATGTCTATTTCAAATTCCTTTCTTTTTTATTATACTTTATAATAAATTTACTTTGATATACCCTTATCCATTTGTAACTTAATTTTTATGCTCCTCAAATGGTCATGTGACGTCATGTCCTTGTCTATGCAACTATTCCCTTTCCTTTTTAAATTAATTTTTGTAACAATTTTCCCCATGCACCACATGAATTAGTTTTCTCTCCTTCCAAACACCAATATATACTAAATCCTTGTGCACAACTAACCCTTCTATCTTGTATTGTTTTGGACTTGTTGAAGATAATTTATGAACCAATTTTTATTTTCTTCTATTGTGTTACCAAATATTTTCATCTTTATGCACATGATTTACTTCTCGGTTGTTTGACCCAAATATTTTTCCAAGTGAGATTATCCCAGATACTAAGTTTCCTAAGAACATATATGCCTAGTGTGAATTACTATAAAGGAATCAATTAACTACCCTAACTAGATTTACAATTCTACCCTAATCAAGAAATTGAACTCTCTGGAAAATAGATTGGGGAGAGCCAAAGACAGGCATGAGCATAACATGGCTATCTTCAAAGCCATTAGTGAATTCTTAGAGTAGCATGTTCGAAGCATTACCATGCTTAGCGGGATCCCTAACACTATTTGGGGAATAAAAATAGAGAATCCAAATCATATCGAAGCTAAACGCAACTGACCCACACACATCACCACTTTGGCATTGTTCACTTCACTACAAACAATCCAATCCAGGATTGACAGAGCTTCCAAGAAGTAATCTCCCTCGGGATGGAGGGCATCGTTCTAGTCATTTGCTTTATTTAGGTCTTTTTGTTGCTTCTATGCTACTTTTTTGTTGTATTGTTGCAGTTTCTGTTCTATTTTTCTTTTTACTTGTAACTATCTTTTGGTTACTGTTGGACATAGTGTTTTATCTAGATTTTGATCCTCTTTTGTTGTCCCTATATAGCTCTATTTGGCTGTTGAGCCCTTTTTGTAACAGGGTATAGTCCCTTCAAAACTATTTACCAATAATAAAAACAATTCTACCCTAAATACTCATGCATACCTTATGTGTGAATCATATTTTCTTTATACATTTTTAGCTTTACTCTAGGTTAAATTATCATGTTCTTTTTATACATATTTTAAAAATAGAGCAACATTCATTTATTTTTCATAAAGACAAGTTTTGAAATAAAAGTACTCTAGAAAGAAAGGAAATATTTTTAGGCAGAACTTTTTGGTTGCCTACCTTACTGTAGATCACCTTAGTTAAAGATTAAAACCTTGATAATTTGCACTACAATCAACCATTATTTTACACCATATGTGTGAATTGTTCTCAATTTTAATGTTTTATATACTTTTATTCTCCTTTGTGAAATCCATGGCTTGAAGGCCACTCTGATCAATCTCATTTTTTACACATTCATGTCCATCACCTCTTTGAATTTTAAGATTTTTTTTTCCATGGGGTTAGGTGTGGATGTTGACATTTCTATATTGGAATTCCAACACTCTTGACTTTTTCACTTCCTATTTCATTCTTACCAAAACACATCACTCAAATGACTCTACTGGTACTCTATAAATTTTTAACTATCGGAACCCACAACCATGTCTTCACCTACATAATAACACATTTCACATTCCCTTCTTACCAAATGTACCTCCACTCTACACTTTTATGCATTTTATCCCATCTATATCATAATATTTTAAAATCAATTTTGTGCATGCCAAATTATAGGCTTTCACTTCTTACTTCATCCAATAAATATATGTTTCTTCTTCCACGAGTCCTTCCAACTCCTCCTTTTACTAGACAATTTGTAAAAATTAGAATTATACTCCCTCAAATCTTCCACACATACAAATATGAACTTATCATCTAATGGAATCACCACCCTTTTTCATAATTTTCAAATTTCATAAATATATAATTGAATAACACGTCACCCTATTTGTATAACACAAAGGAAAACTTAATAGTGCTAGAAAACTATCTCCTTCGACCATCTTAATGACCTCAAAGTCACTTGTATAGATAATACTAAAACATTTATATGTGAATTATTTAATGTGCATTTGGGATTATATTTGGTATTGCTTTCCATAGATAACACATTCTTAGAATATAATAGTATGAACCTTCCCATTTGAACCCACACATTTTTTTCAAAATGATAACCTATGAGATCGTATAAATGAAGATATTTTCCATTTCATAATCATTTATTTTACCAATGATTAACAACTTTAGATCATATGTAGGTCTATGTACTACACAAATCATTTTCACCTTCAATGATTAGTTTTTTGTTGTCCTAGGTTTCCCCATAACATTATGAAGCCAAGTATTTAGTATAGGTATTGCACCTTTTTATTAAACAAAGAAACAACTTTGATAAATTCTCCCAAATCACTTGTATTTTCTCCCTCATTGTTATATCTTAAATTGAAACTCCCTTGAGCTCTCACATCTCTTAATTCTCCTTGGAGATTCTAAATCACCTCCCTTTCCCGAACTATGTGTTATTTTTTAAAACTTATATACACTATTGTATCATTTTAAGATGCACTTGTAATATTATTTATGTTTTAATATGGTGAAAATTCACCCATTGGTTTTGGGGAAGTTTTCCTAGCTTGTGCATTCATTTTTAGTAGGTATTTCCAAAGGAGAAAGAGAACCATTTAGACACCATGAAGCTTGCTCCATATTCGATTCAAAATATTCAACAATTTTTCTAATCGTTCCCATGGCTAGCTTGTGAATGCTATGTTATTTTTAGTAATCATGCCCATGATTGAGATACAGCTATGAGAACTTCAAATCAACCAAAAAAATCAACAATTGTCCACAAGTAAACCCTGCACCATAGATTGGTTCCCTTAGGCCCTCGAGTAGAAATATCATTTCATTTCAAAGTTTCATTTTTCATTTCATGTCTTACATGTTCTTATTTCAACCTTGAAAATGATAGAAATGTAACTAAGGAATGTCTTCTAGCCATAAAAATAACTAACATTTTTCTAAGTGTCTTTTATTGGCATATTTAGATTCGTAATTGGAGATTTCAAACCACTTTATTGAATGAAATAACTTATGATTTTACCTCACATATTCAATGGAGGAATTGTAAGACATTTTTATTTATAAACATTGATTTGAGATTTTATAATATGTCACTTAATCCATATTACAAGGTGATCCAAATATGGAAATATAAGTATAAAATTTGTAACATTTTGAAGTGGAATATTGGGTACCCACATATTTATAGGTAAAATAGGTGTATTATTAGTAGATGTATACATAGTTAAATATGTAGGGTGAAGAACTCAAACAATAGAATCCTCATTATATTTTTTATTATAGGAAACCTTAGAATAAATAAGTGTCTTGATGATTTGATTGAGATCATGAGGATGACTAGAATTTTTAGTGAAAGTGAGATAAAAGCTTAACTTGATCATGATCAAAATAATTAAGTTCATCAATAGGAATATTTATGTTAAGATCATCTTGCATGCCAATAATATACAAAGACATATTATCATCATCATTTTTAGAAATAGAAAGGAAAGCTTGCATATGGTATTACAATTAAGAGTAACAAGATAAAGATGGTTAAATGGGTGAATGAAACATCCAAATATTAATCGAAAAGGGAATAAATAAAGCATGAAAAAGGATAACATGAAACCCTAAGGGTATGAAATAGGAATCCTAATATATAATAATGCAAATTATGTCCAAAAGGTGATGGTTTTAAGAATGGAGAGGGTTTACCAAATGATTCAAGGATAAATATTATATATAATGTGTTTGAAATTTATAAAGTGGGATCCTAACTTATTTACTTTCAGATTTATGGTTAGTAATAGGTATTATACTCATATTAATTAAGGAACATTAATGCCCAAATTAGAATATAACGTCAACAACAATTTATATGATAAAATATGAAAATAATTGTTGAAACACAATGAAGTGGATGGACTTAGATAATTGCAAACTTAGGAATATGATCTAGTAGTGTGTGTTATATGATTTTGTAGGATGTAAATGATTGTAAAGTTCTTCATCTTTGAAACTCAATGTGTAAACTAAGTAGGTAAGAAACCATATAGAATCTATATGGAACCACTAGATGGTTTAATAATTAACAAATACATCCATATGGTGATGTGTTAGTGCTCTAAAAATTTCTATGCCTTGGTGAAAGTTTTTAGCATGCTCCACTCGAAACCCTAGGTGTCACAAATATATGAAACTCTCTATATGATGTTAAATATCTTCAAGATTAAATATAACCATGGGTATAATACCTAAAAATGTTAATGGTTAGGTTAAATTAAAATCCATACATTTCCTACATTATAAATACTTTGAAGAGGCCTAAAATAACACATAATTCTCCACCTAACACGTGATATCTATATGTATGCAGTTCTAGGATTAACAATTTGACCACTTGATAATAAACTTGTGTGGTCTCTAGCTAAGGAAGCGTGACTCGTAGTCTATTTGAGTGTGATTTAGACTTGTGTAGGGTTTTTACTATGATGTTCCACTACTTTAAATTGATCAAGGATAACTTAGAGTAAACCCTGGACTAATATTTGCAAGTATTCTCTTAAACATTATAGGTGAGGTAAATGGATGAATTATACTTTCGTATATAGGCATTTGTGGGGAAGTTTTAAATTAAGGTTGAACTAAAGGATTTGAATTGTCCCATTAAATCTATAATTATGAAAAAGTGACTATTGAGTGGTCTGGGATTGAAACCATCCACTTCGAACCAAACTATTGGATAGTTCAATCCTAGTTGAACAATCACATACAAGTAGGTGCTGGTGTTCTACAAAGTTCTAGGAATGATTCTTGGGAGGATTATACTAGTTTAGAATAATGACAATAATTATGTGTATAAGTGTGAATAAGGAATAAATTATTGTAATAGAGTTAATGATATGTCACCTAGTATTGGAATGTGCATTCAAGTCATGTTATAGGAATAAATCCAAAGTTGTTAGTTCAAAATTTAGGTGTCCATGAAAATTTATTCTCTTGGTTCATGTGACATGATTTTAGGATGTCCTTGTCTTCGCCAATTTAAGGATTTATATGATAGATCAATTTGTTAAGTATATCTATGAAAATGATGTTGTTATAGATTAATAGTATTCCTTATGAAAATAATTTTATTTATCTATTTTCTAAAAAGGAAATAGCTTATGCATCCATTCCTAGTGCATCTATTCATGTTACACCTAGAGGATCTATCCCTCATAGGGATTCTCTTAGGACTCTTGTAAGTAACATAAGTACTAAGCATCTTTTATAGCTCTAGTTTGACATGACACATCTTACTCCTATTGTGCACAATGCACATGTGAGGATCACACCTCACATACCTACATGTTTATATCCCCCGATAATATCATAGGTAACACTTAAATTTCACACGTACAAATATTATTGAAATAAAAATAATCAAATAGTCTAATAAGTACAAAACATTTAGATTTAATCAAAATACAAAATAAGGACTTGAATATATCTTTATTTTATAGTTCTTTACTTTACACATGTTTTTCATATGGTTTTATAGATAATATATTCTATATACTCTTTACACACATGCATTCATGATGTATTTGATCATGAGCCATATATAAGACTCTATAATAATTAGATGTTAGATCTCTCCTCCTACCCAATAATAAGTCAACATATGTGGGCATCTCTTACAATATCAGGTTACTATTGTTTTGTTACATAATGTTATATTACAGTATCATTATGATCATTTTCTATATTGTGTTATATTCAAGTTATTTATACTAATGCAACTAACACATGTTCCTCATGTAAAACTAGAAGTTATTTATTTATGTGCCTTTGGGATATTATCTAATAATGTAGTAGTTTTCTTGTATGATTATTTTCATGTATGTGGCATATGGAATTTGATATGTATGTGCATGTGACACTTTAGTGTCTTTTTTTGTGGCATATGTTTCCTTTTATCATGTGTGTGCAATACTCTTGTCTCTCTTGATGCGGATATTGACCTTTTCTATGACCTGATATGTGTGACATTTCTTGCTATACTTGTATGCATAATTTTTTATAATTTTCTACTTATGTTCTTCTATTTTTTTAATTATATTATTGTTTACCATATCTTTATGCCATGGTTTCTACCAAGAACTCTTTTATAGGAACATGATCTCTATGATGGCCACCTATAACCATCCTTCAATGTGATCCAACACTAACTATATATTACATTCCACGCATGGACATATATCATTTATTTTTATCTAATTTATAATTTTCACATCTCAATCACCTCAAATGAGGGTGAATTTAGTGGAGCTATCACATAAATGTCTATGAAATTTATGCGCATAGAAAAAATGCATAAATTAGAATATAATGGAACATAACACAAATATAGAGCATAAATAGATAGATATTAGGATAAACATTTATGTAGGCACAAACCCATTGAATAAGGGATGGAACCATTAGAAATTATTTTCCAAGATGGGTGGTTTCATATTGGGAAGTTTCTCGGTGAAAAATTCATAATTTTACGAAACATACATTTTTACAAGTTTCTAATACAAATTCAGGGATATTGGTATATTCTAAGAAAGTGTTTATTACGTTTCAATATAGAATGTGGTGGGGCATGATTACTTCTTTTCTTTTTGACATTAAATATATTGAGAAATTTAATAATACATGGTATGGGCACATGGGCCTCCTCCTTCTATATTTATCATTTCATATTTGGTTCATGGGACATCGTGGTGAGATCATGAGTATACTTCATTATACTTAGAATTTAAGCTATTTCACGCATTTAGGACCTAGATTTGTCTATAGAAAATTCAATCCAAGGGTATACTATATATGTATATAGTAACTAGAAATCTATGTGACACTCTTTTGAAAGGTTTTTGGGATGGTTAGAAATATTTTAACACCCTTCCTCTTCCTAGAAGTTTTTGGGGGTGACTAGAATGCCATGTGACACCTTTCTTTGGTGTTGGTTCAAGTGATACCTAGTTTTCCTTTTTCTCTAGCTTCTCTAATAGTTAATTGGGGACTAATCACCCCCAATTCTTCAATGTATCAATTCCAATTCATTTCTTCCAAAAACTAATTGAGGAGCTTCTCATTTATCGATAAAAATAAATGTTCTCATTCCTTTCTTTGTTCACTTTAAAATTCACAAATTCCAAATTTAATTTACAAGTTTCAAATACATTTTGAAATCTAAGTTAAAGTTCAATTATTTTTATGGACATTGACTACACTTTATGTTGCAGATTTCACTATGGAGATTATGCCAACACATAAGTGAATCAATAACCTTGAATAAATATTACGTGTGGCTACACACTCAAATATATTTTCAATTAACAAATAAAATTATATTTCCTAGCTTAAAGGGTGACAATGTAGACACCTACATTTAGCAATCTATCACTAGATAATGTCAATATTTGGTCAATCCATAAATCATTACTTGTGTGCACATTCCAAGATCATTACCTATTATTACCATTATTTCATGAATTACTCTCCTCATTTTCACCACTCAATTACTCACACAATTTATTGCATTAGTCCACAACAATCTATCACCTCCAAGTGTCACCTCTTGAAGTTTCTAGAACCTCACTCCCCACCCATATGTGAATACCAAATAAGGACCAAACTATCTAATGGGTTGGTATAAAACTATAGGTTGTATCCCAAGCCACCCAAAAATCACTTTTTCAATTTTATATCTATCTACGGGTCATTAATTTCATCATGGGTCAGACTTAATGTAAAAGTATACCTACAAACCCCCATAAAAGTAAGTCAAATGCACTTATTTACTCATCTAAAATCTACTTGGAACCTTCAAGATTACTACATGTAAATATCACTCCAAGCTCTCCAAAACTACCCTAAGGAAGTAAAATAGACTAAGAGAACCCACTATATAGGTCTAAATAATCTAAACTAGGTTCTAGAGTCAAGCTTTCCAAGTCAAATACCATCTAAGTTAAGTCAACAATGAACCACATCAAGTCATTGCCTACATTTTCAAGTGTATATTTTCAATACTAGTTGCATCCATATATATATATATATATATATGGTTTGAGGTCTCTTTAGAATATTTACCATGTAGGCAAAGTGTGCACATATTGAACTTGAACCCAACCACTAAATTTTTAATGAGGTTTCCTACCCTTGTTAGGGTTCACAACTATTTTGAGTCATAAATTTTTTTCACACATGTATGAAACCTAGAGTTTAAGATAAAATCATATTTCAAATATTTTCATAGGCATAGAAAGCTACATAATTCCAATAAATATGTACCGAACTTCCACACAATTTTGTGTGTATTTGATAGTTCCATACTTGCTTAGCCTACACTCTCAAAAATAGAAATGGATCAATTTTAGAGTCATTCTAGTTTTCAACCTTTTTCACTACTAGATTACCTTCTAGAGAAATATAATAGCTAAGTACAACTCCCCTCTTATGTCTTGTCTCATTTAGCACTTGTTTTGATTGCTCCATCTTGTATATTGATAAATAGGTATATTTATATTTTAACATTGATATTAAATTGGCTAATATGAATGTATCTCATATTTCTAATCCTAATCCAAAGTTAATAAATAAAACACTCTTACATTCAAACATATTCATTTTTAGGTTAAATAAAGAAGTGTAAGACCATATAATTCTCCTTATTGGAAGGAAGATACTCCACACTATAGCTCAATAAGATAGCCAAAACATATAATACAATTCACAACTCTAAATCGAGTCTTATTCCTTTATTATATACTATTCAACTACCAGAACTACTACTTACCCATACACGTGGGATAAAAACTTCTATTCTATAGTTCCCACCAATTTATTGCCTTATTTTATTGCCAACTCATCTTACTGATTTGTGTAGTGACATTGATACAACACTATTTTTGACATTATGTGGTTTTGTCATAGATTAGATTTGTGATACATGTTGTGTATGAGGCACATAGTGTCAATATGTTGTTATTTTTATTGCTAGTTCTAGTGATGATGTTATGAATGTTAATTCTCTTTTAGTACATGATGGATGTATGTCATTAACGATAATTATTTTTATTACTAGTTTATGTAATGATGCTATGGATGTTATCATGATGTGATTTAGATGGATTCTATTTTGATTTACTATTGATGTATGTCATTCTGTCTATTTATCTCATTATGGATATTAGTTGATTACCTAATTTGGATTGTTTATCCCATAATTTATTTAATTATAGGAAGTGTGTGGTATCGTTTCACTTGGTTTATTATATTGAGTAGGTATGATGACGTGTGAATTGAGTGTGTAGGTTATAGGTTCATCACAGGAGAACGTGGGACTCATGGATTGCACCTTTAAGATTCCACAATTGGTCATCTGGGTCGAATCCTCACCCATTTTGTTAGATAGATTTTGTCTTTCTTGTCCTTGGTTTTGGATAGAAATGAGAAAATCATCGTTTTCATCATTTGTTTCAAGCACATTGGTTTGTTGTCTCCTTGGATTCATTTTAGTGTTAATTATTTTAATCTCTTGTTTAAATCCATTTTAAAGGTTAATGATTCCTACTTGTATTAGTGATGATTTTATTAGTTAATCATGTTTAAGGAGGTATGGGACCACCTAATCATGGGTTAGGTGGGCCCCACCACCTCTTAAAGTGTGTCACTTTTCCCAAACCCGAATTTGGGCTAAAAGTGGAATTTGTAAGAGGTGCTTTACTTGTTGGGGTTTCATTTACACTAAAATGGAACCCTTGGACTCTACCTATGGGTAGGAGGACCTTTTTCAAGGTTCAAATGGGCTTTTCCTCCCATTTGATCCTCTCTTTTCCACATCCTAATTAATGAACTTGTTTTAAGAGCCACTTTGAAATTTGGAGGAGATTTTGTTTAGTTTTATTTTTAATTTTGTGAGATATTCCTCCATTAAGTATTTTGTTTTATGTATGATGGGGACTTGAGGGTGTCTTGTTTTGAGAAGGATATGGGTGACACATGTCACCCTATCATTGGTGAGAATACTTTAGATTCTCCTTCTTATTCCTCCATTTTGGAGGGGTAAGGACTTCTTACCTCATTTTTTTCACTCGAGTTTTGGGGAGAGCTTGTTGGAACTAGGATGTTGGAGAGATTCACTTACACTGGAAGTTTGATTTCTTGGATTTTGAGGTAGGACTTATACCTCTTTCTTTTGCTATATGTTGTTTTATAAAATTATGGAATGATGTGCTTGTTTTAGGCTTAGGAAATTTTCTTGTTGTGTTGGGTGATGGATGTTTGATCTTTTATCCCCTTTTTAATCCATTCATCTCACCTTTGGAGATGGATTTTGGAGTGTTGGGGAAGAGGGAGGAAACCCCCTCTTGCACCCATATGGATTGATGGTAAAACCATGATGGGATTTATATCTATATATCCTCCCGTAGTTTGGTTGATGAGGGAGAAAATATTTCATATGGTTTGAAACTCATCTCCCTTCATTCTAAGGAAAAATTCCAAGGTTTGAAAAACCTTAGCAAGGAGGGTGCTTGGAGTGTTGGATTGGTGGAGATATAAAGAGATATAGTTTATGGTGATTTTAATTAAGGATTTTTGGGAAGGATTTTTCACTTTATTTTTAGTTCGTGAATATTTCTTTGTAAGTTTATAAAGGAGGGAGAAGTGTGAAGTATATTGTACTAGTTTTGAGACTCCATTGTCTCTCTTATTTGAACTAGTATTTTTTTAAAAATAAGTAGAGATACATGTATAAGGAGAAGTTTATATTGATGCATGATTATAAGTCTTGTTTTGGGAATAAGAATAAAATGGCCTTGGAACTTGCATTAATTTGTATACTTGCTTTTCCATGTTAAGGAAGGAGTTCATTAGATCATTCAATATCATATGTTAACCTTGTATAAAAATGAAATAAGAAAGAGTTTCACTTCAGTGTACTTGTGAAATAAATAATGTGCTTTGATATAAGGGAAAGACAACGTGTTTGAATTTCATTCTAGTTCATTTATATATTTTTAACACGTGTATTGTGGATTTAAAGGTGTTATGGAAGAGTAGGTTATCTCCTCCAATTTATTTATTTTATAAGCTATGTTTCTTGTTTTTGGTTGTAAGTATAAGGAAGAATAGAGTTTTATGTGTCACAATGTAATAGTTTTAAAAAGGAAAGGAGATCTTGTTTCTTTTAGCTTATCAATCTCTTAAGTTTATTTCATTACCTTATATCCTTCGAACTGGAATGGTCATTAAATTTTTTGATTGGTTGGATTTCCTATCCCATTTGTCAATTGGTTTTCTAGAAAATAGAACTTATTATATCAATATGAGACTTGAGTAATTCCTAACTTCACTTGTTGGTATGTATGTATATGTATCTACACTCATATATATATATATATATATATATATATATATATATATGCACACACACACACACATATATACATACATACATACATACATACATACATACACACACATATATATATATATATATATATATATATATATATATATATATATATATATATATATATATATATATATATAGACACACACACATACATATATATTGAATTTTACTTGTACACTTGATTATATAAATACTTGTACACTTGAATTTTACGCTTGTAAAAAAATAAAAAAATGAAATTGATTATATAAATAGTTATAGTCATGAATTATATATATATATATATATATATATATATAATGTTTTAATTTGGAAGTAAAGAGAAATCAAATCTCATTTATATAGAAAGTTGAGAGATTTTTAAATATAGATATATATATTTGTTAATTTGTTTAAAAACATAAATGAAAGATTTGGGGCCATGACCCTTCTACACACGGAAAATTCCTTGGGAGGATGGTGGTTGGACCACCCAACCATCTCCCCTCTCACATTTAAAAAATTCCAATCTAGGCATAGCCTCATTCACAAGCCATAGAGCCTAATCCGACCACCCCTACACTTTGTTTTTAGGTGTGAGGATCTAATGGAGGGTGGCCATAGCCATGTATCAAAAAAATTCTTATATACATACACACACACATGCAAATTTAGTCTCCAAATCCTAACAGAGATAGGTAATGTAAATAGGTGAGATAAATCACCATAACAATTTTGTCTCCATTTAACCTTCGATAAACCTAGGATACATGCAAATACAAGGAAGAAGAAAATGAGTGTGAAATGAACAAATGGAAAATTTAATGGTATCTCATTAAAAACATTAGGGTTTAATATTTTCCTCAAACACTTAGGATTAATTGAGGAAAGCCATTTGATCTTACGGTCCTTAGATAACCCTAAATATGCCACTTGTACAAGTGGTCTCTATTTTGACCTTTATATAACACAAGAAGGATTTATTCATCGCCTCTCTGTTTGGAATATGGAAGAAACTTATTTAAATAAATGGAATTATAATAATATTTGGGAATTATATTTAATCTAGTAAATGATCTAGTAAATTTCCCTAGTCACATGTTGAATAATTTTTTGTCTCGATGGTTAAATGAACTTAATTAATAAATTAAGCTATTTTTTGTGGTTTTCATATCAAATAAGCCCTTAGTGGAATAAGTTAATTTCTTACCCCTTCTTTGGCTAAACTGACCCTTGGTAAGGAAAACACTATTGACCTAATTAACCGTAACTATTTTACATAAGGTTGTGATTACATGTTCATGACTTGATTAAATATATCATCCCAAGATAATAACGAGATAAAATTTAGCAATGATGGGTAACCTTGCAAAATTTAGTGTGGGTTGATTTTATGGTTATCCTTTATAGCCCAAAAACATCATTAAAACTTACCTAACAACATCAATTTCATCACAAGTATCATTTGTACTATGGGGTTATTGATATGGGCAAGTATTCCTTCAAAAGGGTCAAATGATGGAGTATCTTTTTTGATGAAAAGGATTTTTTTAATGCAATAAGATACACGATAGCTTTCAAAAAAAAAAAAAAGTGGGGGTATGAGAGCATGTCCCAAAAACACGAACAAGCTATGTTGAGCCTAGAAAAATAAAATACAAACTAGGCTGAGGTTAGGAGAGTACAAAAACAAAAGGCATTGCCCAAAAACACAAAAAGGCACCATCCCAGTAGCAGCAAAAAAACATGCACGAGGCAGGAGGATCCTAATCATCTAGCCGCCTCGAACCAGGAAGGTATTTTCTAGTGTCTAGAATCTCCCAACCAACAACAAGTTCTTCCTTTGGGTCCACTTCTTCCATGCATAGGAATGGTGAGGTTGAGGAGAGGGAATTTATCGGAAGATGATGGGGGTGGCGGTGGGTGCCAAACAACTTTGGTGTGAAGCAGCGGAAGAAGGAGAGCCCCAACCATGTTGTTGAGTTGACAAATGTGGCAGAGATCCCCACCCATGCTACCGAGGTGGAAATCTCCAACCTGCAATGAGTCGACAAACACAAGAGGGAACACCTTTGGCTGTAGTGGCAAATAGGAAAATGAGTATGCCGATGTAAGGAGAGTGGTGGGTGCAACTTAAAGCACAATGCTGAGATCGGCTGCACCATCCACCAAGGGCTAAAGGCAAGGAACACTTGGTGGGAGACAGAGGCACTTGGGAAACGTTGCACGGGCTTCCTCCAAAGTGGCATAACAGGTCTGGAGGTGGTCCACCTCCAGTACCACCTTGTTTTCTTGAACTTGAATCTACATAAGTACATTAGAGATCACCGTAGATTTATTATAAATCGAGAAATATTGATCAACTACATAATTAGCAAATAAAAAAGAATTTATTTATTTCCATATCCAAAATAAAATCTCCCCTCTGAAAACATGCCAAATCTGGGTGAACATAGGAAAAATTTTGGGATTATCTCCCAAGAGGATATGTTGCCAAGTGAAATAGTGGGGCCATGAGGGAAAAAAAGAATGGATCCAGTTCTAGATATTTGAGCTTTGGGACAGAGCTGGAAGACATGCAAAAGCATTTCCAAATGCCCACAAAAGGGAAGTTGGGAGCCGGAATCCCAATTTGAATAAGATGAGCCCCGATAGGAAGGCCTTGGTGTAGAATACACCAAAGAAAATGAGAAATTTTGGGCTCCACACATATAGTCCAAATAGTCTCAAATCATCTACCCCAAGTAGACAAAGTGGCATGAATTCCCCAATGAGTATTAAGTTTGTCCACCATTGGAAAATGGGGTGAGAGCCATCGATATCCTTTGTTGGATTTGTAGTTACAGAAAGGAGTATCAAAGCATACCACTTCCATTCTATCCACCATGGGTAAGAGGAATGCACAAAAGTTTTATGCAACATGTGATCAGGAACAAAATTGATCACAACATTGAAGGTATCTTGATCTTGGTTGGAAATCCGAAACAGAGCTTTAAAATCCGGCCAAGATAACCAGGATTGAGTGTTCTTACAAAATAATTCCTCGATGGTGCAAATTCCACGCTTGAAGAATTTGAGCACGAAGATTCCCGCAAACTCTCCTAAGCATTAATCTTGGGATTGAAAAATTGGTGACCATCGAGAGATTATTGGTTGAGATAAATCTCATTATGAAATTTGTTGATTAGATAAACATTTAGCATAACTCACACACATATTCCACGTGGAAAAATAGGATGGGATCAAAGGCACAAAGGAATAGGAAGGTGGCGCAGAGGTGTAGAGTCAAAATTTCAGGACTTAGCTGATTTTGTAGATAAAGTCTATTTTCGTAGGTGGCGTGCAGGGACACACAAAGCGATGCTTTGAGACTTGTGTGCCATGATTTTTCTATATTTCAAGGATCATATCAAAGCACTCTTGCATGGAAGTAATCCAAGAATAGATTCATCACTCTAGTTAATTGTAAGTGATCTATAGATAGCATACTTGCATGTATGGCTATAATTGTAAACGACGTGTGGCTATTATTAGTGTGTGACCTATTTTTGGCATAGTTAGCAGTGAAAGGAAAGTTCCCACCCTATATATATTAGATGAATCACCTAGTTGATAGACCATGTTGAAGGGTTAGAGATTCGTGAGTGCTTGAGACCGGATAATTGTAATAACATCTATGTGCGCATGACTATTATTGTATCAAGCCTCTATATTGTTGTCATGTTTAATATATGAAGAATGTTGGCCGAACCAAAGTGTCTTATATGTGTTATCATTGTATGCTATTGATTTCTTGATGATTTATACTTAAATGCATGCCTTTATAGATCTGGTTTGGTATAACTGTGTAATGATGGATTAGTTCCTAACTATATGTCCTCATCATTTCACCATGCTCTGTCTTCTTGCTACAACAACCCTAAAGAGGTACCTGACACCTTGGCATGCTTTGGGTGAGTGCTTAGCCTATGCTGAGTGATGTGCCAGCGTGATTAGGTGTTATCTGAGAATTCTAGGCTGCATCATTGGTTCCATTGCTGGAACCACTTTTTCGTTGTTTTTCAGGATGGTTCACGATGAAGACATACCAGCTAAATTTGGTGAGCGTTGAAGAATGGATTCACAATCTAGAGGAAGAATACGCACGAAGGTTTAACACTGGATCCAGATTTAATGTACACACTTGGGTAGAGTAGAATTTGTATAACAGTTTGTATGAAAGCTTCTTTGTTATCTTTCCCATAGAATTATACAAGTGGTTGACTGCATATGTGTCTAAATGGAATTGGAGGTATCGCACACTTGTTTGGACATAGGAGGAATTTCAAACACTATATGATGCTGACTTGATCTGGACTCACGCGGTAGATACCTGGTTTCATGGTGTTCTAAATAGCTATATTCTAGAGTATTCAATTTTGACTTTTCGTGTACTACGGAGGTAGTTGATTTCAAGTTCCTATGGTATCCTAGAGGGACATATTTGCAAGGTATTCTACTAGCAATAAAGATATTGATGGTAACATTGAACTTGGAAGATAAGCCCATGGCAAGCTAAAAATCTCCATGTGCTAGGGCGGGAATAGGATTGGTGAAAGATGGCGGAGAGCAAAGAGAAGCGCGGTAGAGGGAAGAGAGGTGGATAAAGTATGATGAGGTGCACGAGAGGGAATTATGGAAGAAGCAAGAAGTTACTGAGAATGGATGACGTTGTGGAGAGAGATGGCTCATGAAGGATTTGAGGCTCATGAGGATGAAGAAGAGCTAGAGCATCAGGAACTCCCCCATCTAGGAAATCATGACAGAGAACCCTCTTAATCCTCACATGGAAGTGCACCAATAGATATGACTGGGCCTGGCGCGCATCTAAGCCAACCTACCGACCTAGCCCTTGCATTTGGTTTTCCAATACCTAGTACAACAGGTAAACAAAGTTTTCATTTAGGAAGTGAAAGAGTAGAAACAAGTCAGACATCAAGTACACCAATGGCAAAGACAGATGACTTCATTATTCTTTGGGGGTATGTTTTTAGGCTCATCATCGCACATACTATGAGTGAGTGAGTGTGGGATTCACATCTGAGGCTGGGACTACTTCACTGATGTAGGGGTCCGAGATAGTACCATTGTTGGGACACGAGGAAGTGCATCTATGGGCCCTATTCCAACTTCAAGAGGAGGATCGGGAGGTATGGGAAGTTCTAGTTCCAGTGGTTCGGGTGGTTTTGGAGGTAGAGGAAACCAAGGAGGTTGGGGTCGAGGTGGTCAAGGCTCGCAACAACCCCATAACATTTATATGGAGATGTCTCTTCATCTCCCAGAGTATAGAGGTATTGAGGATCTTGCTTGAACATATTCATATGTGTGAAATATTGTGGCGTGTTAAAGGTATCATAGCTTCCGAGTGCAAGGCAATTCGATTTACTACTACATTACAAGTGCGCGCACATAGCTAGTATAGGAAGTTTGATCCCAATCAAACTTGTATTGAGTATGCAGCATCGAAAGATGCTTTCTTAAAAGAGTTTCATATCCTAGAGTATAAGCAAACTTAATGATATAAATCAAGGTACTACGAAAGTGTACGTGAGTATGATGCCCATTTTAAAACACTTATATCCAAACTCTCCTATGGCATACATGCAAGTCAACATGCACAATGGTTTGTTAAGGGATTTTTTACTCCATTTCGAAGAGGATTGTCACATAAGACTTATACCAACCCACGTGAAGCATTAGAAGCAGCTCTACATGTTGAGGTAGTTGAGAGTATTGACACTAGAGTTAGTCCATTCTTGGAGGCTCAGATAGTAGCTATGGTGAAATAGTTAGAGAAATTTTTATCAAACTCAGCTCATGAGACGCGCTTAGGAATCTAGTGTACAGATTGTGAAAGTGGAAGGCCACACCAAGGATAGTTGCCCTCGCAAATCTGTATGTTCCTTTGTTGGACTTTGAGATTTTCCATTTGAATCATGATGCTAGTCACTACCCCCTACTACAATACATAATTAGGAAGAATGTATCCTCTTTTTGTAAAATTTTTAGGTCCACGACCCATGATACTGAAGATTGTAGATTGATTGGCCAGATCTATGATGCCATTGATATTAGGGTATGACATGCGAGTGTGGCTGATAGTTCTAAAGAAAAGAATGAGCATTGGGATATGGATAATAATCAAGCACGCTATGACAAGAATGATGGAAGATTTGAAGGAGGTCATGGAAGAGGATGGGGATATCGAGGTGGATATGGAGGATGAGGCCGAGGTGGTGAAAGAGGTGAATTTCCTTAAGGAACTTGCTATACATGTGGCTCACCTGACCATTATAGGCATGAATGCCCACATAATATTTCCTGTTCATTTTGTGGAAAGGGGCATAGTTATGAAGAGTGTCCAAACTTGTATGAGCATCTCAGTAAGCAACACAAGCAAGAAAACAAAGGCACAGGGATGGTTAGAATCTAGTGCATAGTAGAGAATTAGTGGATGCCCAAGTTAACACCATAACACAAGGTGATAACAATCAAGATAACCACACGTGAGGCAAAGCACATGCAAAAGAGGTATTGCGGTGGGTGACAATCACTAGGGAGGAGGTTTTCCATGCTAGGTATCTAGATCCAACTCATCAAAAAGAAGTCTATCAAGAAACTATAGAGGTCCTTAGAAGCCTTCAAGGTGAAATACAGTGTTTGAAAGAGCAATATCGTAAGTTGGAGCATAAGGATATAGAAAAGGCCCCATCTGATATTGATGACATCAGAGAGGTATGTAGAATGTTGCGCCAGGAGAATATTATTCCTTTATTGGGAAATTGGTTGAAGGGGAATACTCTGCGCATAAGAACTTGAGACTGGAAGACAAATACTCCATGTAAATCTCCCCCGATAGCATTGACTACAACAAGGAGATCACTTTGAATGCTGTTGTGGATGGTTGGTTGTTGAGAAATATTTTGATTGACACAGGTGTGGAAGTGAATGTACTTACATTAGATGCATGGGTACAAATGGGGAGACCTCCATTGCAGCCATCATCTAATGTATTGTTCATGGCAAAACAGAACAAAAGCTACTCCCATAGGAGTTTTGAAGGATGCATCTATCACTATACAAGGGGCCAAGTTCACAGGAGACTTCAAAGTGTTAGCACTTGTGGAAGCAGATAGCTTCCCAACTTTGCTTGGGTGCCCTTGGTGTTATGCAAACAATGCTGATTTGAGGTTTAAAAAGGGGTATATCAGCTTTGAGAACAAGGAGGAAAGGGTCATAATACCATTTATAGATGGGAAATCCATACCATATGTGGAACCTTTGAGTGAAGAGGACTTGAACAAAATTTATATACGCACTATACGGGACCTAGAGGTCAATGAGCCATCTAAGGAACAAATCCTTCATTGGGAAGATTCTCAATAAATCAGTGATACTACCAGTATTGCTTGTGATAATTGGGCTCATGGTATTTATGAATTGGTGAGGTGTGAAGTTAAGCATGCGGTTGCTTGCAAAAAGGTTTTTCACTCTGTCTGATGTATAGGTCACTCAGTACCCCAATATACTAGATACGAAGATCCATTTGGCCGGATTCTTGCGAGGCCATGGAGGTAATCTGGACTAACCAGATTAAAAGATGAGATATGCTATCATATACTTTACATGGGACAACAAGGCGTTGGTGGGTGGTTCACAGGGATAATCTCTTGGAATGGGGAGAGATTGGGTCCACCATATCAACCAGGTTTTCAAGAAGTAATGCACCTACAAAGATTTTCCCTTATCATGGTGATCAACTTGTTCAGCATCATATCCAGTAGTGTGAGAGACTCTGGATAGTAGGACAGGAAGAATTACCACCCTCACTTTGGGTGCATCAGTTTTATTCTACTCTACAAGGTTGCGCACGTGCTTGGTATGTATATGCTAAATTACATCGCGACACTGGAAATTGGTAGAATTTGACTGTAGGGATGATCCAAACTTTCGAATTCTTCTCATCTACACCACCAGTGAACAAGGCTTTAAGCTTTATCAAGCACTTAACCATGGGAGATAGTGGGAATGCGGAAGAACTTATTCAAGAATTATTTGGTGAGATAGAGATAGGGGCACGTTTTGAGGAAGAAGTAGATGATACCATACTACTTAAGCACACTTCTCTAGAAAAATACAAGGGGAAGTTGGTTTACATAATTGATGATGAGGTTGTTGAACACTTGGAAGTTGATCATTCACATGAAGCATGTGAAGTGTTAGACAATGTGGATGTAGATATGCATGCATATCATGAACCTATGAAGACAACAAAGGTAAATATTGGCACAAAAGCTGAACCTAAGGAAGTCATAATTGGGGATTACTGGTCGAGTCGAAGTGGCAAAGATTATAGGGTTACTTTGAGACTATGAGGACTTATTCGCAAGAGGATACCATGAACTTAAAGGCATGCATAAATCACTTGGAGAAATGAAGATAAAGCTTAAGGAAAGTGCGCACCCTGTTAGGAAGATACCTTATCGAATGAATCCCAATTTGCATGAGAAAGTAAAGGAGGAAGTTGACAAGATGTTGAAATCTGGGATCATTTGACCATTGGATGAGTCAGAATGGGTCAGTCCTATGGTAATAAGTATCAAAAAGGATGGTAGGATTTGAATTTGTGTTGATTATAGAGAGTTGAATGTAGCATGTGTTACAGATCCTTTCCCTACGCCATTCACAGAGGAAATATTAGGAGTGGCTGGGCACGAGATATATTCATTTACAAATGGGTTCTCAGGGTATCATTAGGTTAGGATTGTCCCTGGAAGATCAAGAAAAGACCACCTTCACTACTGAATGGGGAAGCTTTGCCTATATTGTGATGCCCTTTGGATTGAAGAATGCACCTGTTGTATTCTCAAGGATAGTGGTGCAAGCATTCAAGGATTTTATTCACAACTTCTTGTAGGTCTATCTTGATGATTGGACCATTTATGGGCTAATTAAGGATCATTGTGACAATCTGCGCTTAATGTTTGAAAGATGTAGACAGTTGAGTATCTCGTTGAATATCAAGAAGTGCATCTTTGCTACTCCCTTTGGCATACTTTTAGGACACATAATCTGCAAGGAAGGGTTGTTGGTCGATCCAGCTAAAGTTGCGGTCATTTTAGGCTTGAAAGTGCCCTCCAGTTAGAGTGAGGTGTGCGGATTTTTGGGTCATACAGGGTATTACAGGAAGTTTATAAAAGGGTATGCCAAATTTTCTGCACCCTTGGAAGAATTACTTAAGGGGAAAGGTACATTCTATTGGGGGAGTCGCAGCAGCACGCGTTTGAGATATTGAAGAAGAAACTTACTACCATGCCTATCTTGCGCTTTCCTTCATGGGATAAACCTTTTCATGTTCACGTGGATGCCTCTAGCATGGCCATTGGTGCTGTATTAGCTCAACCTAGAGAAGGTATAGTTGATCATCCCATTTGTTTTGCTAGTAGGAAGTTGACCCTGCATAATGTAATTATACCACTACTGAGACCGCGAGGCTTTGTCCATGATATATGCCTTGCACACATTTTGACATTATCTATTGGCCACACTTTTTTTTTTATACGAGATCATATGGAATTGAAGTATTTGGTGAACAATCCCATCTTACAGGGGGTGCATATGTAGATGGATGCTCTTATTTCAAGAGTTTGACTTTACAGTTGTGGTAAAACCAGGGAAAAGTAATTCTAGACATGATCACTTGTCTAGAGTCCAATCGGTGAAGAAGCACAAACAATAGAAGAGACCATGCTTGACACATAGTTGTATAGGTTACAACACATGCCAATGGAAATAAAGGACATTGTTTTCTTCCTAAGGATGGGGATGGCACCGAAGGCATGAGGTCCTCGGAGAAAAATCAACTTGCTATACGCGCGACACCATTCATGTTAATCAATGGTGACTTATACAAGTTAGGCAGAGATGAGGTATTACACCGTTGTGTATTAGAACATGAATGAAAGGATATAATGGAGGAAGCCCATTGTGGTATTGCAGGTGGCCACTATGCAGGTGATGCTACAATGCGAAAGATCCTACTTGTTGGTTTGTGGTGGGAAACGTTGTATAAGGATTGTAAGGAGTATTGTAAGGCATGTGACCATTGTCAGCATCTAGGTTGACGAGCAGAGGGATGATATGCCTTTATGACCACTTACAAGTACAGAATCCTTTGAGAAATGGGTGATATATTTCGTAGGGCCTATATCACTAGCTACACGTAGGACTGGATCGCGCTATATCATTACTTGTACAAATTATCTTACGAGATGGGTAGAAGCATCACCTACGAAGGATCCACCACAACACTACGGCCGTAAGGTTTTATGGGAAAATGTTCTTACTGAAGTATGGTTGTCCTTTAAGTTCAACCGGTGATAAGGGCACCCATTTTTAAATGATACAATCAATCTCGTTAGATGAGTTTATGGTTGCCCACCACAAGACTACACCTTATCACCCTCGGGTAAATGGAATTCTTGAGGATTTTAACAAGATTTTGAGCCACACATTGACCAAGATTTTGATGTGGGATGAAAAGATTGGGATGAAAAAGTATCTTCTGTTCTTTGGGCGTACCGAACAACATATAAGAGATTGAACAAATCCACACCTTTTCGGTTGGTGTTTGTATGTAAGATATTCTTCCTATAGAATTTATGTTACCTTCTTTGTGCATTGTGTGCACTGGAGGTCTAGCTAATGAGCAAGATTTGGAAGAATGGATTGAGAACATGGTTCAATTGGATGAGCAGGGCCATAGCATGATGGAGTCAAAAACAGGAGAAAGCACGCCAGAAAGCATGGCATGATAGGCATATCAGGGATAAGAAACTTGCGGTCGGAAAAATGGTACTTCTGTATGAATCTAAGTTTTTGCCATCCAGGGAAGCTCAAGGTGCATTGGTTGGGGCCGTATGTTATAACTCACATACTTGAGTCAGGTGCTTGCCAGTTAGAAGCAATTGATGGAACACAATACCCGGTTACTTTAACGGGAGTAGGTTGAAGCCCTACTATAAATAAGTCTTCTTGGTGTTTGTAATAAGGTAGTGTTGCCAGATAGATTAGGTTTCCCTTTCTACATTTCCTTAATGTGTTTCTTTCATCGTCGCTATGCTTTGTCAATTTAGTTCTTGTTTTTGTGTAATAAGTGCGCTTGCACGCATGAAGCTAACTACAATATGAAGCATGTTGATGTGTAGAGGACTGCACATACTTTTAGTATGGGGTGGATTGTTGGTGACTCCCAAGTATAATGTTGTGAAGATTGGAAGGTATAATGCTATGGATGTTGAGGAAGTAAGCTGCTAAAGGTGATTTACAAAGGATTGCTTCTCAAAAGTAACCAAGGATGGAGATGAATGAAGGAAAAGTATAACACGAGGTAAGCGGCAGCCATGATAACTACTAGGAGAAGGTGCAGTGACGAGGTACTCGGGTGCTAGAGTGTGTGTTGAAGAGAATTCTATGACCAGAAGGTAGGAAGGTGCGCTAGAAGGTTATAGTTATGGCACGAAGATGTACCATGTAGAAATGAAAAAATTGAGCAATAAATGAGAAATATTTGGTAGGTGGAGGAGCAATTAATGCATCAAAAATTGAAAATCTATATAAGGACGGGATGTGAATTCATTTCTACCCTTGCAACTATGAGAATTCAACGAAGAGCTAAGTGTGAAGAGTTGAGTAAGTGATTCAAGGTGCGAAGAGGGTGAAACCAGTGTGAAAGGAAGATCTTTATATTGGAGAAGCTTTTATCCCCATAGGAGAAGGGTTTGAACGAAGTAGATTGACAGAGTAGAGCTAGGGCATGTAATTTCGTGATTACAATTTAGGGCATGATTGAATTGGGTTAGGGTTTAAAGTAAACCATTAAATCGTTATAGAAGAAGGTGTAGAAACACAACACAAAGGGAAGAATGGCTCCAAAGAAGGAAGCAACAACAACAAAAGGAAAGAAGAAGGTAGTAGTGGAAGAGGAGGAAGAGATGACTCCTGAGAGCAATTTTTCAGAGATGTAGTACCCTGAAGAAGTAATTGTGGGCCAGGAATGGGATTCCCACATACGAAAGAGCAAAATAAGCGAGTACAACCACCGAACCAAGGACAATCAAAAGAAGTTGGATGATTTACTTAACTCCCGAATGAGATAGGCGAACTGGTGATGGGATGTCAATATATGATGACGCAGGGAGAAGTTACTGAAAAGGATTGGTGTTTACCAATTATATGAGCTCCCATACTTTGGGAAATATGAGCCATTATACTGGGTGGATGATGATCCGAGTCCATGAGGACTTCTTCTATTTTGGAGGTGAAGGGTAAGACTAACACCCATTTTAATTGCCACATACTTGAAGTTTAAAGGCGACGGGTGAGGACAACAAAAATGACCTAATTGATAAGGTTTCCATATTGGAAACACATAAAGCATTGGGATACCAGAAAGGACCGTAGCGGAATGGACATAGACAAATTACACGATTGTCTAGTAGTAAAAGCAATAGCGCACCTGGTTACGAAATTGAATGACCAAGATTGTTGGTCACAAGTAAACTCAATGTCGTTGCATGTGGCAAAGCACATGTCGAAGAGGTTATTTACAACATTGCTGAATTTATTGTAGAACAAATAGTAGAGGAAGCACACATAAGAAGTAAGATAAGTTTTGGTTTTGTCTTACTTTCTTTAGTATTCATGGAGATTGGAGTACCGGATGGCCCGAAAGAAAATATATGGGAATACCCCATGAATAACAAGTCTCCAGCTGAAATATTTAGCAAGTATCTATGCAAGGGGTCTATGATAGACGAGGTAAAGGAGAGAGTGGAGATGTGGTATGATAGGCTCCGCATGGATTTTGAAGAGGAGTGGTGCATACCAAAGGAGTTGCCCTCGATATTGGGGAAGCAAGCTCGGTTTCTTTGTTTACCAGCACTTTTGTAATGCGTGCTTTTCGATGGTGGATGGATCGTGGAGCCCCTAGTGCAAAATACCATACATGTTCACAGCGCGGTATTTTCAAGCTTCGTTCATTGGTTCACTGATACAAGGAGGTTAGTATTTAATGTAGACAAGGTGGATTGCGAATACCACACCTTGCGAAAGAAGTATGGATATCTAGGGAAGAATTCTTACAACGAGAGTATTATCTCAAATATTTTGAGTATCAAACCAGAAAAACTTGCTATTGGGGATATCAGGGCTGCACTCATATATCTCCAACTTAAACTAAAGATGGAAAATAATAAGTATGTAGAGAACAAGTTCACACTCCCAGGACCACCAAAGGGGAAGCATACTATGGAAAAAATTCCAGCACCAAGGCCTTCTAAACCCATGCAGGATGATGAGGAAGAGGATGAAGAGCATGAGGATAGTGGTGGTTTGGTGCACAGGAGGAAGAAACCATCTGGCGAATAGGAGGAGGAGCACGTGATGGCTTCACAAGGAGAAGAAAATACTGAGGTAGCGCAGGGTGACCAAAGGTTTAGAAAGGTGTTCAAGTGCACAAGGTCGCAAGGAGAAGCCCAACAGATAACAAGGAAGTCACCGTGACTCTCACTAGTAAGGGAACCTGAGGAGAAGAAGAGAAGAAGAAATATCAAGCTAGATGAAGAAGTAGAAGAGTATGAGGAGAAAGCGCTTCCATATCCAATCCATCATAGGGTAGAAGAGGAGCCTCTAGAATGAGGAGGGGAAAAATTGAACAGAGAGGAAGAAAGGGAGCAATCAGAAGCTACACAAGGAAAGGATGAGGATGCAGCCAATATTCCTAACCTTGATGCCACCATTCCAAAAGGGCCAAGGTCCCATCAGACAAGTGAGGACATAAGAGTACAAACAATGGGGTATACTGAGAAGACCAGGGAGAAGATTGTTCGTGATCGATTCTACAACACCGTCGCATAAAAATATTTATTTGGATTGGCACTTATGGATGAGAATAAGGTGACATTATGAACATGAAAGCAACTTTAATGGTCGATGCATTCGCATATGGATGAACTGGATTTTGATGTCTGTGAAGAATCATGTACGTCTAGATGGTTGAAGAAGGCACCAGAAGCCCGACACATGACAATTAAACCAACTGTTATGACAGATGAGTAGGTAAGCAATTCCTTGGTGAAATTATCTCGCTAATGTAGCTAGAAGAAACATTGACAAATCTACTACAATTAAAGTTTGACATAGGAGCTAAAAGTAAAGGATGTGGAAATAGCACGTTTAGTACAAGAGAGGGATCTGAGCAAAAGGAAATATGAGACTTTGGTTAGTATTATGGAGGAAATTGGAGATGATGTACTAAAGGTATGCCTGTATTTGGAATCATAGGTACCAAAATAATTTCCTTCTGTGATGCACTATGTAAAGACAATGATAAAATTAGTATTGGAGGATGAAAAGGTGTGTATACCAGAGCAGCCCAAGGACCCAAAAGAAGAGGAAGAAAAAGCACAGCTACAGTAGCAAGGAAGATTGCTACATATGAGGGTCTACTACAAGCACTCCGAGAGGAGCTGAAGAAAGCCGATCGTGCCTTAATGATATACACGGACTCCAGATGCGCTAATAAGGGTAAAAACACTTGGCGAAGATGATGAGGTGCAAAAGTCCATGAAGGATGAAAAACTAGCGCTAAACGACTAACTATGGTAAAGCGTAAGCGCGAGGCATTGGCGCAGCATAAGCACCGCATAAAGAGAGGGTGGATGAGCTTGGAAAATTCATTACTTAGAAGATGGGTGTCTTTGGAAGGAATTCATACATCTATGTCAAGCATAATGCTTGTAATCTAGAATGAGCAAGGAAAACTAACTCAGGATGAGCTGGAATCTATCATTGTGGATGTTCCAGAGAAAGCTAGAAAAGGCATTAATGGAGTGGGAGAACTTAGAAGTAGACATAAAGGAGGAGTATCCAGAGATGATACTTCAGAAAGAAATAGAGGAGCTTGAAGCCTGAATAATTCTTTGATTCTTTAATTCTTTTCTATTATTTGTGTAAGATTCATTCAGTATCCTGTATTTCAACTATTATTTACTCAGTTGTGGACATCACCATTGTTGGGGTGACAATGAGATTAGTGTGGGGTAATGTTGATTAGATAAAACACTTAGCATAACTCACACACAGAGTCCGTGTGGAAAAATAGGATGGGATCGAAGGTGCGAAGGAATAGGAAGGCATCACGTGTGGAGGTGCAGAGTCAAAATTTCGAGACTTAGCCAATTTTGTAGATCAAGTCTATTTTCAGAGGATAGTGTACGGGACACACAAAGTGATGCTGAGACTTGCGCACCATGCATTATCTATATTTCGAGGATCATATCGAAGCACTCTTGCATGGAAGTAATCCAAGAATAGATTCATCACTCTAGTTAATTATAAGTGATCTATAGATAGCATACTTGCATGTATGGCTATAATTGTAAATGACACGTGGCTATTATTAGCGTGCGACCTATTTTTGGCATAGTTAGTGGTGAAGGGAAAGTTCCCCACCCTATATATATTAGATGAATCACCTAGTTGATAGACCGTGTTGAAGGGTTAGAGATTCATGAGTGCATGAGACTGGATAATTGTAACAAATCCATGCACGCATGACTATTATTGTATCAAGCCTTTGTATTGTTGTCATGTTTAATATATGAAGAATGTTGGCTGAACCAAAGTGTCTTATATGTGTTATCATTGTATGCTATTGATTTCTTGATGATTTATACTTAAATGCATGCCTTTATAGATCTGGTTTAGTATAACTGTGTAATGATGGATTAGTTCCTAACTATATGTCCTCATTGTTTCACCATGCTACCGTCCTACGATAACAACCCTAAAGAGGATCGGCACCTTGGTGCACTTCAAGTGAGTGCTCACCTATGTTGAGTGATGTGCTAGTGCGACTAGGTGTTATCCGAAAATTCTAGGTTGCATCAAAAGCCATCCCATTTCCATAAAATCTAGGGTTTGACACATTCCCACGCTTTCCAGATACTTTTAAGCACAAAAGTGCCAACAATTTTTATAGGCACAGGAGTGATGAGCAAATTGACAAACCTTAAGCCTTTCCACGCATGGTAGCCATAAGGAGAGCCTTCCACAATGCCATGTCATATGAGAATTTTCCAAGCTTCTTGGCCAATAATGATTCTAATAATCCACTTAGCACAGAGAGCTTGCTCTTGGTAATGAATGTGAAGAAGCCCGAGGCCTCCAGAATTGTAAGGTAGACAACATATTTCCCAGGCTACCCAATGAAAACCTTTTCCAGTAGAAGCATTACTCATAGGAAGGCTTTGAGTAGTTTTTCAAGCTTCTGAATGTACTCTTTGGAAGGAACCCAATAAGACGAGTAGTAAACATGAGTTGTAGTAAGAACTTTAGAGCAGATTTGGAATTTTCTTGCTAGAGATAAAGGCCTAGTAATCCAATATTCCAGTTTTTTTGCCACCTGTTGAATGACATAATGCTATAGTTCAGTCGAGGAGGCTTGAAAAACAAAAGGAATACCTAAAAATTTGAAAATCTCACTTTGGAGTATCATTTTTTATTAAATATAGTTTTACGGTAACAATTATATTCTTATGATGGCATAAATTGTTATATCTTAGCTAAACATATTATTTTGAATAAGTAAAAAGGGGAGAAAGTATGTCTTTAACCAATTTAATGCACTCATAGGAAGATATAGTACAATTAATGAATTCTTAATTAACATTTAAAGGGAAATTTTACCTCAAATTTTACGTGATAATGGGTTTTTTGTTGGGTTAAATAGATGGATAACTTTTGGTCAAAAATCATGGGCATTATATCTAGTATCGAGCTCATGTTCAACAATAGGAATTATGGGGAATTTTTCAAAACTAAAATTTTAAAGCTGGATTAACTAAACAACCACTAAAACCTTTTTTGTTAAACCCGATATGTCAAATTTTATACATGTAGGATGTCAAGACGTGCAACTAAACAACGAGCGATTAGAACCTAAGGTCATGGCTCACCTACTTTAGGGCCACGGGTAGTGGATCTAGAACCACATATATTGGATGCATTGTAGTAAGTGATGGGAGTATTACATGATCATATTCGAGGCGGTGAGAACCAGATGCGGAGAATTCATAACCCAATGAGGAGGCCATTGTAAATGAGGGTTCCTATTCTCGCAACACATTAGCATGATCCACAACAAAATGAGAGACCTCATAGCTCATTTGTAAAAATGTAGAGGGTCATTTCATAGTTCCTTAATCATTCACAAAACATTGTCATGTTGTCACTTCCAGAGAGGATGTAATCATATCATGGAGAGAGAGTTTTAGAGCCTTTTTATAGGGCCAAGGGACAAAAAATTTCATCGAGGACCTACTTCAACTTCATCCACCTACTTATATAAGGACGTTAGATGGATATGGAGCTTATTCATGGCTCCTTAGTCAAAATACATGCTTTGGGCTATAACCACACGAGAGTAACATCAATGCATGATTGGCCATTCACCTTCTTTGTGATGCAACAAGTGTCTAGTGGAGGAGTGAGGAGAGGAAGATCCATTTGACATGGGATATAATTACATTGGATTTGTTTGAGGAGAGTTTACAAACTTGCTACATGTCGAGTAATTTATTTAGCAATGGATATATGAGTTTCGTGATCTCCAACAAGGTTCAATCTTGTTGACACAATATGAGAGCCATTTTATGGATTTATTACAATATGTTGACTATTTATAGGATGAAAAATTACAATTCAACAAGTTTATTAGGGTTTGAATGCAGATTCGGATAGAGGAGTTAGAATTTTATCTCCTCCAACATTGGAGAAAGTTTTGGAGAAAGCCTATTTAGCCGAGGAGAGCAAGGGAAAGGCAAATGAGTTTCATGATAGGAATATTAATAAGTTACATGAACGTATTCACTTAGTACATGATATGAGATCACGTGGCAATGTACCACCCTCAAGAGGAGGTTCTAGGCTCGTCTGAGAGATAGCCCAAAGGCCACCATTTCATCCATAATAACACACACAACATCGAGTAAGTGCATAGAGTTGGGGGACAAAATGTGGCAAAAAATGTGATTTTAAGAAAAAAATGTACGCGGTTTGTAAAAGTGTGTTTGCACTTTAAAATTCTAGGTTCAGAAATTTATGAACAAAAAAACACATATACACTATAACACACACATTCCTTATTATATGGTGTAATATATGTGTTTGTCTGAGATTTATACTTTATAATTTATATGTTGTAATATAAAGTAGAATGTTTTCGTTTATTATTCTTTATACTTTATTATTTCTTATTATTTAAATTTATTTTAGAAAATATAAGAAATTAGGGTCACTCTGCACCTTATGGAACTAGTCTCACACTCCATGAGTCGTGGTTTAGATATTTTAGCATTCAGCCTAAAGTTTTTAAGGTTTAAGTACTAAAATTGTTGTCTATTTTGGGAAAGAATATAGTCATTGTTTAGGTTTTGGGATATTTTGGATAGTTTACTAGAGTGTTAGATGTGTCAACATTAGAATTTAAAAACCTGCAACTCCCAAAGCTAACAATAATTGATCGAATATATGGACTCATTAATTTTCCCATGAGTGTCAAGTTGAATCCCTAATTTTATCTTAGAATCATGGTAAAATCATATTATGGATGAGTCCCTACTTTGCAAGCTTAAAGCATGCATCTTTAAGAGGACCACTCGAGTAATCCTCACAATCAACAATGCAAGGGAGTGACCTTGGTTCCCATGTTAGCACATATATAATCTTTTGAGCCTTATAATATAGATTGGCAATAGTAAGGTTTGGGAAAAATATGATCTATATAAGGACCCATAATATCTTCATTTTTTAACGAGAAGAAATGAAGATAAATTGAAGATTTGGAATAAAAAAGAGTGCATCACATCAAAATATTTATAACACTAAAAGAAATTAGGGTAGAAGTAGGTAAAATGTGCAAAATATTCCACACATTCATTTACTTTCCATGGATAAAGAAACTCAGGAATTTCATCAAGATTTATGCTAAGAAAATTAGTTGCATTCTCACCTTAGTGGAGGAGTAAGAAGGTTGATTCAAGTGCCTCATCCTTAATAAATAATAAAATTGTTATGTTGTGGAGCTTGGTTTCATGTGTAGAAGTGTTGAATATTGTACACTAAAAGTATTATACACTATCCACATTTTTCTTACTGGGGTTTGGGGCCAAGATGGACCCTAAGCGCAGGGTACGAGAGCGAGAAGCCCACAAGAATTTTATCGGCCTCAAAAAATGTGCCTGATATCTCAAGAAATGTGATCTTCTCATATCAGTAGGATTTTTGACTTGTAGGTTTATGGGGCAGTTTTGGCCCATGGTTTTAGTACCCACAATATTGTAAAACTACTTATACAATTGCCTATTGGTGTGCTTTTTGTGTATATGGTAAGGTATTGTATATTGTAGATGTGTGTGAGTTCGGGAGAGTTTTTTGAGTATAGCTCCAAACAGATTGAGATATTGTATTGAGAGAAAGAGGTGGCTTGTAATAAAAATATGAGCAACTGATTCTTGGTGGATGTAGCCCAAATTGGGTGAGCCATGTTAAATATTGTCTCTGTGTTTTGTACTTTTATTATCCGCACTTTTATTTCAGATCCGTAATATCTTTCTACATATTAGTTTCTACTATTGCAATTACGTGTGGGATTATTCCACATATTTTATCCCTTATTTCCTAACACAAATCTACATCAACATTAAGAGAAATGATTTTTAGATATCCTTTTGTATTGTTTCCAAGACACTATTAATATAAATGTTATCCATTTTTACACCCCCGCAAAATGGATAGCTTAACAGTTTGGATGTTGGTGGTTAATAGGTGTAAAACTTTGAAATTTAGTAGGGGCGAAGGTCCGGGGCCTCTTGTTGTCACACGTCAACTACCTCTTGCTATCATGTGTCAACCACCTCTTATTGTCACACATCAACCACCTCTTATTGTCACATATTGACCATCATATTCTTCTCGCGCATCAACCAAACTTTTTGATGCACATCACTTCCCTCCCTTTATCATGCGACATCATCCCTTACTTTCATGTGACAATCCTTCCCCTTTATTACACATCGTCCCTCCTTCCTCATCATGTCCCCTTCGTATATTGCATGACATAACTCCCTCTTTTCATGCGTCAACCTTCCTTGATGCGGTATGACAATTTTTCTTCTTGTCGTGCAACAACTCATTGTATTTTCGGGCGTTGACTTCGTTCCATTATTGTTGAATGTCGGTTGGTGGTTCCTGTCGGGTGTTAGCAAGGAATTTCAGCTATGGACCGAGCATTAATAGCATCATACAAGGTAGCTCAACAACTAGTTTAATGAGGTATGACACCCATGTTTGCCGTGTAAGAAAAGTACCATTGGAAAGTGGACCGGTATGGTTGCCCATACCTCCTTACAGGAAATTAATGAAGGTTGTTAGTTGGTAGCTTCCCCTTCTCTATGTGTGTGTGTGTGTGTGTGTGTATTCCCTCATTTATAGGGGAGAGATTTTGGAATGTAAATGAACTCTGTCAAAACTATTCCAACACTCTTGTGAGTAGCATGCCTTGAATTTATGCATTTTGTAAAGGATTTTTTCCTTGCGCCTATATTGTAATGGATTGTGCATCATTTTAAGTAATAAAATTGGTGTTTTGTGGATTTTCTTTCCTAACTCGAGTTGTGTTTCCTCCTTTCATTGCATTTTTAAGTATATTGTGCACATTGTATTATTTTGTAGGATTTAAATTCATTGTGCTCCACGAAATTGGAGGTTTGAATGTGTTCTTTGAACTATGACACTTTTGTCTGCCCTCTTCTACCTCATTTTCTTCCATTTTCACTCACTAAGGATATCTCTAACCCCTTTTCTTGGTGCTATCACCTCCCTTAGTTTAGGATTTTCATCTTATGCATCTCTCTCTTCCCTGGTCTCTTGGAAATCTAGGTTAGTGTTAGAATAGTTACATTTCCCTTCCTAGGAGTAGTTTTAACATTAAAATAGGTAGAGGAACCAACATTCTCTAGAGGTTTGTCTCATTTGCAAGGGTCCCATAGCTTGAGACAATCCCATATTACCTAGTTACACTGATTTCTCATTCAAAAGTTCATGACAAATTAGAGGGTACTTGTAATTTGGTGATAACAGTTCTGGCATGCTCGGTGGGACCAAAAGTCAATAATTCCATGTTTATCAAGATTGGGTGTGTGTCTTGGTGAATTTATAGCCTTTGGAGGCTTTGTAACAACACATCTGGTGACTCTAATTAGAAAATCAATTGGTTTCAGCAGTGTTGGTGGTCCAGGTTCATGAGAAGGATTCAAACAAGGTCTAGGACAAGAGAAGAAGGAATATTTGAATACTTGCAGCTATCTCCAGGTAGAGGAAGGAGAGGAAGACAAGTTCAGAGATCACCATCTCCACCTAGTAGAACTTTATCTACACCTCCACTTGGTAGACATTTCCTTGATCTACTATGGTTCTTAGGTCAATCAGATGGCACATCAACAACCACCGAATCCCTTCATTAAATTCATGGGAAATAATCTACTTAATCTCAATGCACAAAATCTAATTCTAGTGGCAGCATTGAAAAACATCCCATATTTCACTAGAGAGAATCACATAACTCCAATTGATCACATCCAAGACATTGTAAATGTCTGTGTCATTCATGATATTGTTGATATGGATGTGGTAATCAAACTTCTTGCCTCTTATCTCAAAGGAAAAGATTTACAATGGTTCAAAAGCTTAGCAATTGGATCAATCCAAAACTAGAATGAACTATGCTCAGGACTTTATGACCAGTTTGGGGAAAGGGTAGACAACTTGTCTCTATTGGAGCAGTTGACTACAATCAAGAGAGCACCAAACGAGTAGATGGTTGACTTCAACTTCAGATTCCAAAGGACATGGGATAGGATCCCAATTGCTATGAGACCAACTGTTGAAGGTGCATTTCTCTATTTCCTTAAAGATTTAAATTCTGATATATCTATAATGATTCAATCTATGGGAGGAATAACCTTACCAGGAGCTTATGCCATAGCCATTAGAGATGAGAACTACTTAATTCAAGCTAGTAAAATTATAGCTAGGCCACCTATGCTGATTTATCCAAAAATGGGGAATCGAAGCCCTACTCAAGCACCTAAAATAGCCCCTATTCCTTCCCCTAGAAATCACAGCCCAATGTATCTTCTACCTCTTATTCTAGTACCTCAACTGAACTCCAATAAGTTATGAAACAATTATAGAACACATAGGAATGAGTTGACGACCCTCAAGAGGCAACAAGCCCAAAATTTTGGACCTTATCAGCCTCAAGCCCAACCAGATAGGCCTTTATTTTAGACAAAATACCTCCAGCCATTCAAGCTATGAATCAAAACTAGAACTAGTGGCAACCTCAAGTGAGGCCGTTTTTCACCTTGCAATCCTAATACCTCTTGCGTTTACATCAAAAGCCTTAGTTCCAATGAAAAATAACATAGCACATGAGTACGATTGATGTTTCCTTGTAGTCAAGCTCATAATCAAGAAGAGTGCTTCAATGGTGCTTTAAACCAAGATTTAATGGTGACAATGGTTGGTGCATCTCAAGAAACAAACCAAGAGGAAAGACATCAACATGGAGATACTAAAGGAACACCTCCAAGTGACACTACATTAGTGAATTGGAAAGTTAGGGATTTTTTGTTTGATAAATCAGTCCCCTTCTCAAGGTGTGGTAGCTAACATGAGGTATAAGAAGAGGAATTCGGAGGAAGGACAAAGTCATCAAATATAAGTGCTTCTCAGCCTTCGGTCACTCTACAAAGAGCTAGCAATCCAAGTAAAAGTCCCAAGCTCACAAAGTTAGCCTAGAGTGCCTATTGTAGCATCCCATGTGTAAGAGAAGGTAGTGCCAAGAAAAGGGCAATAGAAGGATAGCTCATCTCCTTTCAATATCATTGACCACATGAAGAAAACAAATGTAAGCATCTCTATGTGGGAATCTTTAAAAATATGGGCCAATGAGATTTGTTGCAAGCATCCATGGAAAAATTTTCTCAGTATCAAATGAGCCACTCAAAGATACATAGAAGGTTCTCAATAATGTAGCTTAACAAGAGGGAGTTCAAGGAGGTCAACAAGGTAAAAATATGAAGCCTCCCCATTTTATATATCTATGATCATTGGAAACAATCTTGTACACAATTGCATGATTGATTTGGGAGCAAGTAGCTCAGTGATGCCCAAACAGATAGCTGATCAGCTGGGTATTAAGTATGAAGTCATTTCTAAAGGTGTAGTGCAATTGGAATGGAAAAACCAGTGACAATTATTGGAGTAATCAAGATATTGAGTCTTACACCGCATGCATGCCCCAGTGTCACAATGTTTCAAGATATATCAATGATTAACTTGCCACAACTCTTTGCATTGTGTTTGTCACAAGACTTCACAACTAAAATTGGTAGGTACTTATCAACTGATTGGTCACATATGCTCTTTAGGAAAAGGTATGGAGCTAAGGCTACAACCATATCTGAGCCTATTTTAAAATTTCATATTGATCCATATGTACCAAGCCCAATTAATGAAAATTTCTCATCTTTCGATCAAGAATATTTCCTTAGCACTTCGAGAGATGAATACCAAGGTTGGAGGAATTCCAAACTTGACTCTTGATGAATGGGAAAATAAGAGGCATAACTGTGATCTATACAAAGAGATGGAGGAAATTAAACTAGGAATTTATTGTTTACACAAAGAGAACCACTCCTCCCTAACATCACCAAATCATATGAATATGATGATAATGAAGTATGGTGGCTATTCTTCGATGGCTCGGGAATAGTCAAGGCACTAGAGGAGGAGAAATTATTGTGTCACCGCAAGGTAAAAAATACTCATCTTTCCATTTTCAGTTTTCTTGTTCAAATAACACATCTGAATATGAAGCTCTGATCCATGGATTACATTGGGAAAGAAATAAAGGTATTAATAACTTGCAAGTTTTTAGGGAAAGTAAGTTGATAGTAAACTAGGTCAAAGGGTCCCATGGAACTAAGAATGAGCTTCTAAAGATCTACAAACATCGGTATGGGATATCATCAAAGACTTTGAAGCATTCAACATTGAGGCCATACCAAGGAAGAAGAATGAGGTTGTGGATAGACTTGCAGCAATAGGGGCAACATTTGATGTTGTTGACAGTATCAAGAGAGATCAGACTCAGCCTCATATTAGAGTGATTGTAAGGACGGTTGTTTCTAGATAACAATACAAGCTAGAAAGTATTTGAAATTGATCAGTAGATCATAAATTTTCTTCAAGAAGAAGTTGAGTTCTCCTCAAGAAATCAGGACAGATTGGAGCAGCAATATGGTGATCAAGTGGTCCAGTTGAGAACGAACAAGCTCCCAAATGGATTGGTGAAATTGGAGTCAATATTCAATCCTAATGATAAATTCCAGAAGGAGAAGAAAAATATTCATGTCAAATGGGAATATTATGAGCCTATTTCGGTTGGAAAGGATAAGGTACTCTAAATCAGCAAATTGAGTACTCAATAGAAAAATCTCATTTCATATCTGACTTTGACAAGAATTCCAAGATGTCTTTACTTAGAGCTATCATGACTTAAGGGATTTAATCCTAAATTGGCACAACACACAACTGAATTGGATATGGAAGTTAAGCCTATCAGATAGAAACAAAGACCGTTCAACCCTCATATCAATCCTATTATGAAGAAGGAACTGAAAAGATGATTGATGCAAGCATTATTTTTTCAATCAAGCACTTAAGTTGGGTCACAAATCTGGTGTCAGCCAAGAAAAGGAATAGAGAAATCAGGTTGTGCATGGAATTTCGAGACTTGAACATAGCCTCCCTCAAGGACCACTATCCACTTCCTTCTATGGATAAAATCTTGTAGGTGGTAGCTGGTTCGGAAAGGTTCTCTCTCCTAGATGGCTACTCAGCTACAATCAGATTATGGTGAAAGAGGAGGACCAATTCAAAACAGCCTTCACCAAAAAATAGGACACTTACATCTATAGGAAAATTCCATTTGGATTGTCAAACGTCAGAGCTACTTTCCAAAGAGAAATGGATATGGAAATTAAGGGGCTAATAAACAAGATAGTTCTTGTGTACTTAGATGACATTACTATATTATTTAAGAACACAACAACCTCTTTCACTTAAGACAAGTGTTTCAAAGATGCAAGAGATTCAAAATGTCTTTGAATTCCAAAAAGTGCATTTTCCTAGTGTATGAAGGCAATCTCTTCAGGCCACATTATGTCTAAAGAAGGGTTGACAATTGATCCAAAATGAGTTGAGGCTATCCATTCTCTACCGTTGCCAAGTCACAAGAAGGATCTCCAAATTTTTTTGGGGAAAATTAATTTTGTTAGGAGGTTTGTTCCTAACTTTTCTACCCTTTTCAAGCCACTAACGTTGATGTTGAGGAAGAATATGGATTTCAAATGGATTATCAAAGGAAAATAAAGCTTTGAAGCTATAAAGCAGGCCATCACACAAGCTCCAACCCTCATAAATCCAAATTTTTGAAGGACTTTACTCTATATGATTTTGGTGGCACAGATGCAATATCTTCCATACTAGTACAACCAAATCAAGAAGGACTGGAACAACCTATTGCATTCTTCAGCCAAGGACTTGAATATTATGAGGTAAGATATTCATTTATTGAAAAACATGTCCTAGTTGTGATAAGAAGTTTAAAGAAATTCAGGCATCTAGTGTCAAATAATAGAATTCATCTACTAGTTTCACATGTCAGTGTAAAAGAATTTCTTTTAAATAAGGACCTTAATGAGAAAAGGGTTGGTTGGATAACCAAGTTCATGGAGTATGACATTGATATCAAGGTGACTAAGATGGTTAGGGGAAAAGGGTTGTGTGAACAACTAGTTTTAAGTCAAAGACATGCTGAGTCGAGAAAGGAAGAAGAGGTTATTTTAGTGTTATAAGATGATCGAGGACAGATGGTGTGTCCACTCATTTCTAGACACATGATATAATACACTTCCTCCAAATAGGTCAAATCCCTCAAGGTTTAAGTAAGGCCAAAATAAGGTATTTCAGATTGCAAACTATACCATATGTGTTTATATATAATGTCTTGTTCAAGAGAGATGTGAATGGTGTATTCCTAAGGTGCATTAAAATAGATCAGATGGAGAGGTTATTGCATGAGTTTCATGATAGAGAAACAGGTGGCCACTTTTCCCCAAGGATGACAGATCTTAGAATTACTAAGACAAGGTATTATTGGCTTAACCTCTTTAAGGACTCCTATGCATGGAACAAGAAATGTAAGAAGTGTGCCTTCTTTACAGTAAAGAAAAGCTAGCAGCCCTTCCACTCCACCCTATCTCATTTGAACAACCCTTCAAGGAGTGGGTGTTGGACATTATCGAGTCATCAACCCAAATTCAAGCCAAGGCCACAAGTGGATTCTAACACTACAAATTACTTCACTAAGTGGACAGAGGCGTTACACATAAGTAAGTAAATGAGGCCAACATTTTGGATTTTTATGAGGGTATTGTGGCAAGGTTTGGTGTTCCTTCAACAATTATATCAGATAATACCTTATCTTTTCTCTGGAAAAAGATATCATCATGGGCGAGTAAAAATGGCATCTATTTGAGCACTTCCTTAAATTATTACCCTCAGGGTAATGGGCGGGTTGATTCCACCAACAAAAATCTTTTGAAAATCATAAGGAGGACTCTAGATGAGAACCAGAGAACATGGCACACCAAGTTGAAATCAGCCTTGTGGGCTGATAGAATCACCCCAAAAATGTCAACATGTAACTCTCCCTACTGATTGGTTTATGGGAGAGAAGCAAGGTTTTCGAGTGTACTTAGAGTCACCAGCCTTGGAACTTATAAAGCAGCTTGGAATTGTCTAATTTTGAGGCCATGGAAGTGAGGTATGCAGATCTTATGCAGCTTGAGGAACTCAAATATCAAGTTATGCAAACCATGGAAAAATTTCAAGTTATACCAGTTTAATTAGGTATGGCACCCATGTTCGACATGCAAACAAAGTACTATTAGAAAGTGGACCGGTGTGGTTTCCTATACCTCCTTACAGGAAATTAATGAAGGATGTTGATTGGTATCTTCCCCTTCTCTATATATATGTATTTTCCCCTCATTTGTAGGGGATAGATTTTGGAATGTAAAGGAACTATGTTAAAATTGGTCCAGCACTTTTGTGAGCAACATGCCTCGAATTTATGCATTTTTAAAAGTATTTTTACCTTGTGCCTATATTGTAATGGATTGTGCATCATTTTAAGTAATAAAATTGGTGTTTTGTGAATTTTCTTTCCCTAAATTGAGTTGTATTGCCTCATTTTCCTTTCATTGCATTTGCAGGTATATTGTGCATGTTGTACTCTTTTGCAAGATTTAAATTTGTTGTGATCCACGAAATTAGAGGTTTGAATGTGTTTGTTGAACTATGGCACTTTTGTCTGCCCTCTTCTACCTCATTTTCCTCCATTTTCACTCACTAAGGATATATCCAACCCCCTTTTCTTGGTGATATCACCTCCTTAGTTTAGGATTTCCATCTTATGCATCTCTCTCTTCCCTGGTCCCTTGGAAATCTAGGTTAGTGTTAGAATAGTTGCATTTCCCTTCCTAGGAGTAGTTTTAGTATTAAAATAGGTAAATGAACCAGCTTTGTCTAGAGGTTTGTCTCATTTGTAAAGGTCCCACACCCTTAGAAAATCCCATGATACCCAATTAGACCGATTTCTCTTCACATGTTCATGACAAATCGAGGGTGTTGTAATTTGGTGATAACAATAAATTCATATATGGCCAAGACACCATTGAAATAATTTCGTGCATTACAAAAAGAAATTTGGTGAAAGTGGTAAGAGGGAGATAGTAAATGAGAGTGTACTATAAAATTATCATCATCAATTTCAAGAAGAGTAAAATCCAAGCCTCATGGGAACTTTCCTTTAGAAGAAAATAAGAAAGACTCAAGTTATGAATAGGAAAATAGGATATTGGACCTATGATCATGAATATTCCTACACTAATAGTGATTTCAATCAATCTAGTGATTGACACTAATCTAATGATTTTTTATGATGGTCTACTTGTATACTCCCACTAATAGTGATTTCAATCAATTCAACTCTGAATAGAGTCTTTCATAGGATGTCGAGATATCCTATAAGGAGACTTCTACACACATATAAAAACTTTAGTTTCTTTTTCTCTCTACCAAAGTTTTAAAAACTGTTCTTTTCATAAAAACCTCTTTGTACATGGGAACACAGAGACACTTCTCAAAATACATTTATAGGACTAACCTTATGGTAGAACATATATTCATAACAAGTTTTTATACAAAAAAAAATATTCTTAGAGTATTATAAATTAATGTATACATGCTTTAAACCTTCCTAAACATCATCTACACATCTACATACCCATAACAGAGTAAGGATGTTAATTTTATTATGGTTACTATATTCAGGATTTGACTATTCTCATGAAATAAATACAAAGTTAGGTAAATAATTAGGTTGAGATGAGTGTTTCTAAACCTTAGAACTATGCAAAAACTTCATTCCATTGTTAAGATAGGATTAGTGAATCATGAACAACACAACTCTATGAACTTATTTGGTATATTATTACAACCTTGCATATAAAACTTGAAAATATTTTTTTCATTTCCCACTCCATTACAGACTCTTTTTCTTCAAATGAAAATCCCCATCCTCTCTCCCTTATCGTTTAAATTCAGTTAGAGAAAAACAAACACATTTTTAGTTTCTCAACCTAAGGTGGTTACCAAGTTGGGTTGCAAAAGCATTTACAAGTTGAATAAGTTGATCTTCCATCCACAATGTGCCTCTAAGTTTCCATTATATTTCCTTGAAGGATCAAGATCAAGCAAGGAGAGAAGACTAAAGGAAACACCTATTAGACAAACTAGGAATTTGAATTCTTAAAATATTAGGTTTTAGTGAGAAAACAAGTTTGAAAATCTATGATACAAGGAGATAACAAGAAATAACAAGAAGAAAAGACTTTATTCACCCAAAATGAGGTCTAAGACCTCAACACACCAAAAATTCTCTATATACCTCTTGATTTCCCTTGCATCATTTGAGCCCTACAAAATTAAAATTTATGACTATATAATATGTTTTTGGCCCTAATTGCATTAAACATTGAAAATTTGGTTGATTGGCTCAAGGAGAGAGGTAATTTACCCTATTTGAGTCATATGAACTTAATTATGATGATGTGATGAGATTTAGGGATTATTTGGTCTCAATAACATCATGCATAGTAAATCAAATGTGACTATATGATGTGTTTTTGGGTTTTATGGACCCTAATTACATCATTATCTAAAATAATTAGTTATATGGGTGAAGAGAGAAGTCACCCAGAGGTACATGGTTGTGTGTAAGAATGTTGCAATGAGGAAGGAGGTTTCCATGAAGGAGGATATGGTCACTATAGACCATCAATGCACATGAGATTACACGAAGCCATATGATGAGGTGGTAGAGAAGAAAAGATAAGGGAGAGAAGATTACGTAGTTGAAGAATGAAAGGGTGTGCGTAAAAATCCCACCAAAAGGACTAGAGTGAACAGAATATTACCATGGTGCACAACTAAGTGCACAAAAGAGGAGACCCTAGTGGAAATGTGAGAGAGTGTAAAGGAGTGTGCAAGTAGAGAAGAATCCAATATAAGGAGTTAAGGAGTGCGAAGATAAAGGAGTGCACAACAATGTGAGAGAGTAGAAGCCAACTGAGAGAGGCTATGTCAATCTAGACCATTAGATCCAAGTAGAGATAATAACCACTCTAGAATAGCTAACTAGGAAGAAAAACAAGAGCGTAAAATCTCTATAAGATAGTTTCGAGATTTATGGATAAAAATTACATGTAAATAGGTCATAAAGGCCATTTAGTGAACAAGAAGAAACCATTGAGTTTCATTCTACTATGTTAACTCTACAAACTTTATCAAGTAGTCATCACATTTCTTGTCGTTATTAGTCTATTTGTTCATTTTAGGAGATAATTTAGGAAAAATTGATACCCTAATCATAGTTGTTATAATGTGATGTGAATTTTGACTCAAATTTTCCCCTTGATTATATCACGTGTTACATAGTTAGTTGATTAGTTCAATAAGAGAAGAAATATTGATTAAATCGATCCATGTGAAACTTATTTGAACTATATGATTTGATTTTTTACTTCATCTATGGATAATTAAAAATTCTAGGCATGAATCAATCAGTCAACTCGATTGAAATTAAAGATGCAAGAGTATCATGTGTGAGTTAAATTTATTACATAAGTTTTACAATATTAGTTAAGTATGGGCACACAAAAGGATGGTAAGAAGGATAATGGAGAAAGAAAACTGCAACACAAAATATGGGTGATGGTGATAATTACGCAATGATTTCACAAATGCTTTGTGCAATAATTGAATTGTATAATGTGCATTAATTACAAAATTGAAAGAGCACAATGTGTGCACAAAGTGAGTAAATTGTACCATTTGAGTGGATAAAGTGACAAAGAGTAGAGAGCCGAGATGAGTCACACGTAACAATGAAACTTTTCAAGGGTCATCAAGAAACATCATTTTAATAACTTTAGGATTGTTGTTGATTTTTGTAACAGTCCCAATAGTGGGAGTAGTATTTGTAGATGTCATCAAGGATTTTTAAATTAATAAAAAAATGTACATGTTTTTTATTTTTCATGTATTATAAGGCATTTCATGAGTCCATATATTTGAGAAACTATTTTAAACTTGTTTAATATTAGGTTCCCCTCTCCACTTAAAATGGAAGTTGTAATTAATTGATTAAATTAAAGTTATATGTGAAAAGGTGCACTTGGTTATAACTGAGTTTCACTCACCCTATAAAAAGGGGAGGTAGAAATCTTACAATATTTTGCATTGCAAAATTATTTAATTTTTCTACAGTGTAATACTTGAGTGATTTTTTGGGACCTTAGGAGGAAGTGGAAGTGTTGGGTTAAAAAGTGTAAATTATTAATAAAGGAAAGTTTTATTTTGTGGGGGTTTTTACCACAAGGTTTTTCCCACATAAATCTAGTGTTGTGCATTTACTTTTACTCATTTATTTTATGAATTTATTTCATTTATTTACTTGTACACTTAAGATTATGATTCTTGGATAATTTATTTAGTGGATAATTAACTGATTTATTAAAATATTATTTATCCCATTTGTTCCTAAAATAAATGATGTTTTTCATTTTATAAATCTACGATTTGCATCATGTAGTGGTGCGGGCACATGGTTTCGTAATGGGATGGACACTTAGACTTTCTTCTAACATGTGTGAAAAATCTTGCACAATGGTAGCCTCTTCTATAGTGGCCCTTTAGAATTTTTGTGCGCAATAATATTTGTGTAATTCCTCATTTGTGTATTCAAACATGTAAATTCATTTCCTTTGTGTATCCCCATAAGTTATCCTTGATACAAAAATAGAAAGTAAACTAGTTAGTGTTGTGATTAATAAATTAGACAAAGGGAGGGATAATTATAAGGTATGTGCAAATAATTTTTCATCAAATTCATTGCAATAAATCCATTCATAATCATTTACATAGTATCGGCATGTGTAAATACTTAGAACTTTACCCGACATTCCTCCTAACATAGATTCACATGCACCGCATTGAGTGACCATATTGGTTCTAAGGGCTAAGTATCCAATGTGATACATAGTCAAATGATTGTACAATGGAGGAACTTGGTTACATAAGGCTTAATAATTTACTGAGAATGCATAAATAGATATGTATGTGTGTTGTCGTGTAAATTTTTAGCATGAAAAATAAAAAAATTTGTCATGACAACATAAACCTCATTTGATCTCTCTCTCCCGTCAATGAAAACATGTCCTCTAGCCAATAGTTATTGTATTACTCTCATAATGGATATCAGAATGCACTAATGTTATTTTCAAGTGTGTTTCATGTGCAAGGGATCTTATTCAATCTTATTCATGAAGATATCATGAACCCAAGAGGAGATAAGTGCTTCTAAAGGTTTCAAAAGGGCTATTTTTTGCCTTTTTGCACCCGGTGATCACCCTCTAGGAATTGATAGGAAACATTTAAAACATCAAAGAAGTCTGTGGAAAATATATGTAATCATCTCGAGGTAATTTAGGAAATTTCTGCAAGAAAAATTAGTTTTAGGAATAATTTATGTAATATTGTGTTATTTGTAGCATGATATAAGGAAATGAAAGTAGTGAAAATTTTAGATGGCTTGATCCAGACATATCAGGAGCCTCAAAATGAATTGGAAAGAAATCATGTACTCATTGGAAATATAAGGATGTATACTTCATTGTTAAAAATGTTTCAAGGGATTATGAGGAGCATATCTCAGTAGATATTTTTCCAATACCAAAGATAAATACCTTGGATCGTGGTGAAGATTCAAATGAATATTCTAGGATTTGCAATGTGATTTATAAGATGATTTAAAGGATAAAGTGGATAAAATGGGACCTTTTACATTTTCCATAACTTTAATTGGACAAAAATGTAAATTTTTATCGGTAGAATTTTAACCTTCTCGAAACTGCTTGTGACTAGAATTGAAAAGGAGCATAAATTTCATAGAGGAAGAAGAAACGGTCGAAAATTGTGGAATTGGATTTGATGCAGAGAATCTCTCTCAAGAAGGATTTTGCATTTTCAATAAAAATTTTGTTTGGAAGGTGTCTTTAGTTGGTCTTAGGGTCCTAAAAGAGTCCTTATGACTCATTTTGGGTGTTGAGTTGAGTCTAGCAATTCAAAATTTTGAAATTAGCTTATCCCTCTATTTTTGAAATTAGTTTATCCCTCTATTTTTGAAATTTGAATTGTAAAGCCATTTTTGGCTCAAGTTAGCATGATGAATGAGGTCTAGGAAGTTATTAAGGCCATGTTAGAGGTTTGTGAACCATTGTGGTGCTTTAGGTGGTTTTCATGTTATATATTGGTCTTATAGTCCCTAAAAGCTTGTTTTAACTCATTTGTATTTAAAGATAACCTCCATATAACCTAAAATCATGATCATGGTTGATGGTTACCTTGAGGTAGTTTGAGCTAAGGAGGCTCAAAAAATCAAATCAGAATCTGAATTATACAATGATCATTAGAGGAGGAAGAGATATTGGATCTCCAAGGATAATTAAGTAGATTTTATTTGTAAATAGTGACTGGAAATCTTTAAATATAGGTGTGTTTTGTAATCTTGAGGGTCTATTGATTGTAAAAATTAGAGAAATCCTAAAGCTAACTATGTATTGGATTAATTAAACAAGTTGATAACAGTCTCCTTATGTTTATGTATGAGTATTGAGGACATTTAATTCAAGGAATTGAAATTGAGTAAGAGGTTCTTCATGCTTGGGTAAGGTTTTTTAATCTTTGTGGTTATTGGTCTTAAAGATTCTATAGTGTTTAGAGTGAGTTATTTCTTGGACATGTCTGTTCAAACCTATGATAGAGTATTACTTGATACATTTGACCATTCAAGTGAGTTAGAAAAAGGTAAGGAGGTAGAAATCAAAATTCAAGTTATTAGAAAGGTTTAACAGTCTCATTCGGTCATCGATATTCACAAGTGTAAGGAGAGTCAAGTATTTTGGTTGAAACCTCCATGCAAGGCATTAAAAACCCGATGTAAGAGGTAGAGCACGAGAATTTGGAGATAAAATAGTAATTATTGAAATTGATTGAATTTAATGCCAAGATTAAAAAAATCAAGCACATCAACACAGATTCTTAGGAGTGAATCTAAGGTTTGAATGAATGTAGAAATAATTTGGTGAAAAAAATCAATCTTCTCGAGACCTTAACATACCCTCACTAGGGTATGATGAAAAAAATGTTTCTTGGTTACTGCAGAGAGTTAAGACCCCAAATTTGAAAGTTAGTATCGTGAGAATAATTTTAAGGATTTTTCCATAATATTGACCACCGACAAGTCTCCATTAGCAATAATTTCATGACAGGTTCACCTACAAGTATACAAAGGAATGTAAAGGAAAAAGGTTTTAAAGAAAATCATTTTTAAAGACCTTCATGAATGACTTCAGTACGAAATTTGTAATCTCCACACAATCCCATAATTGTTCTTGAAACTTGAAGAACACAATTAGACACCAAAATTTATTTTACTAAGACTGTGTTCATCAAGAGATCGTAATGTATAGTATTGATAAGGAGGTAGGAGAAGGACTTATAATTTGAATGAGTTTGATAGAGAGGTGGACACGAAATTTTAATCACAACATCTAGGTGGAGAGGGGAAGAAAATTTAACAATTTTGAAGAGTTGCAAGTTCATCATTTTCTCAGAACCTATGACATTCTATTCTTAGAACGTGTATAGTTCAAGAGGCCTAATTAGAGGAAGAAATAAAGTTTTGATCGAATTGATTTAAGGAAAGGTACCCTAAAAATTATTATGATGGAAAAATCCCCAAATGAGTATTGAGAAAAGTCCATAATTTTTTTATTGAATCCCTAGAACAAAATTTATGCTTACAATTCTCTTGAGAAATGTTTAGAAGGCAAGTGCTAAGCCTAGAAAGAGGATTGAGAAGGGAACAATACTTGCCTAGAGAAATGAGTCACAAAATTCAACACACACCATAAAAGGAAAAAGGGTACCCAAATGTGGTTTTATAAATTATTTTGAGGGTTGGTAGGTTGCTCTATACAATAAATCGTCCGAAACAATGCTCTTGAGAAGAAAAATATGCAATTTTAGTAAAGGAATGTCAAATAAAATATTTCTTGAAATTGTAACCAGTTTGATGATGGTGTTGGCATGCTTTGAGGTAAGAAAATAGGTGACAAGATTTACATAGTTCACTTTGAGCATTTTGGGAAAAAATAGCATGTTTGGAGACTTTCTAATTTTTTGAAAAGTGTGCATTTGTTAGCCTTATGAATTGAATTGAATTGGTCATACTAACTTGTTTGAGAAAGTGATTATGTCATAATATCTGCATGAGGATTCCTTGGATGTTTTACACTCAAAATTATATAAGGTTGGCCTAGGAAACACCAAGGAATCTCTCAGGAAAGAAGGCACTCTAACATGCTATTTTTAGCAATGCAATGGTGACACCCAACTTCCAAAAGTGGAAAATGTGTAGTTGGAGACCCATGATGTCCCTTTGATATTTTGACCAAAGTTAAAGGGGACATGGGGGACACTATAATGTGCCACCACATGAGGATTTCAAGTTGTGTCACTTAAGTGACATCTTTGGGTGTTAGGACATGTTTTCAACTCACCTCTCAAACCTGGCCCCTTCCTCATGACAACATGACCCTATGCGCACTTGCGAGGACCTGATATCCCTTTGTCCCTTTTCAAAAGGGACATGGGGGAAACTATAATTCATCACCACATGAGGATTTCAGGTTTCGTCACTTGAGACTCATCACCTGCGCACTAGGTACATATTTTCAACTTCACAACTTACATCCCCATGCCCTCCTTTCATGATGACCAGAACCTTAGTGCATTTTTACACCCATGATATCCCTTTTTCCTTTACTAAATGTGTTATGGGACATGAGAGGGTTTGAGACCCATTTGGAAAGTTTTAACCCAACTCTCTCATTTCATTTAATCTGGGTTAAGCAGGGGTGGGTCAAAGGTGAGTTCAAGTGCGAGTTAACTAAGTTAGTGAGTATAAAGAAAATAATTAGTATTTTTTTCATGTTTTCCCTCCCTCCATTATTGTTGGTATGTTATTATGATTCCAAAATTTCTAGAACCCCCATTGTTGAAAACCACATTTTTACCGATATGTCTCAGATCTGAGCTCCGTTTACCTTGAAAATTTTCCCATATCTTGCATTCCATAATGCCTTGGAGATGAGATAAACCTAATTTACGTTGATGCCCTAAATTTTTATTGAATCCACTTAAAATTTTTAGAGAAATATTTTTCCTTTTCAGATCCCTAGAGTTCCTGTGATAAAAAACACTCAAAATTTGGAGCATGAAATCACATTGAAAAACCTAATCTAACAAAACAATTTTTCAGCCCAATCCAACATTCATAAGACATACTTATACTTTTAGTAAGTTGGAACCAAATCCATTCTAAAAATAGTAAGTGTTGAAAACCAAAAATAATAATTTTGAAACCTCTATGAAATTCTCTAATTTCAGAACTCAGTAGATTGAAAATAGGGAAATTGGGAAAATTGTCTAAAAATCGTATCTGAGGGTGGGGTATGACTTACTAAAAATAGTAAGTATCCATATGAAGTTCAAATTTCACACACACCTCCATTACCCCATTCCCCCACCATCTTTAGACATCAAGAAGATCAAGTACACTAGATTCAAGCTAATTTTCACTTTGGTCACCAAGTATCTGAATGTAGGATATAATGATGTGCCACATCTAGACATGGAGGATTTGAAGACAATGATGATGGAAAAACCATGAATGCAATTCAGACGACCAAGAAATGGCACAAAAGTAATAAGGTTTTAAGAATGAAGGTGGTGAAACACTTGCATTTCCTAGGAAATCTCCTCTCACTTCATCTCATAAGGTCTCTGATGAGAATGTAGGTTTATCTTAAGAGAAAGAGGGTATAATTTGATGATTCTGAAGTATCTCCTTCTGTGGAGGTTTATATGAGGTCCAAGGTCATATAACACCCAACGGAACAACTTGAACCATGTGAGATTAATCCTTCTCAATCTCCTAATAATCCACTAGATCTAGGTGTTCATGTTGGAGCACTTAAATAATCTCATCTCAATTGTGCTTTGGTCCCTTACTAAGCACTTGAGATTCCTAGTTTCATTTCCACACCCGCCAAGCCTTTTTCATGGGTAAATTACTTACTTGGAGATTCAAGAAAAGTGCAACAAGAAGTGACACCTAACCTCGAGTCCATATTTAAATACATAAGGACCAAGAAGGGTAAGAAAACACATGCAACTTCCCATTTCTACACCGAGGCTTCTAGAGCTCAATATGTGGAGGTGACACATCTAAAGGTAAATAATCCTGTGAAATAAATGAAACGTAATGATTGCATAATGATGAAATTCTCTTTAGGGTAAGCTATCCACAAGGGTGATGCTCACTTGTTCAAGGAGACTTCAACTTAGATTCTTGCATGGAATGAGGAATACAAGAAAACCATTAAATAATTAGAGGAACATGTTATGAATTTGTCTTCATATGTAAAATCATTTCTTGAACCGTGTTCATCATCCTTTCCTCTGATTGAAGCAATATCTCTAATTTGTAGCTTTGATTCGAGACAATTAAGAGAGCTCATGTGTTAACCATGTAGAGAAGAGCCAATGATAAATGAGTGGACATGATTATTCAAAAGGGGAAGACTTTACTTCATGGGGTTCTTTCACTATTTCAATATATCTCGGCTAATGTGTCGGAAATAAAAGATACTAGGAAAGATATTAAGAAGGTGTTGGTGCTTAATCCAATTCCTTGGATTGAGCTGATCTTTTTCATAGACTCCTCATAAATGTAATTTATTTGTGTGCTTAATATTTTTCCCCATGATTTGAAGATCAATATGAGTAAGGGAAAAATTTCAATTTGTAATGATTATGTGCCTTGTCAAAGTAAAATGAAGGGATTCAACAAAGAATTTTGGGGACTGGTTCAGTTTACTATAGAGTGCATAAACTTAGTGTTTTGTGGGTTCTCCTAACCTGCAAAACAAAGGAGCATTGGTCTGGGACTTAGGTGGTTTTTATTAAACCCATGGGAAGCAAGTTAAGGCCACAGAGAAAATGTTAAAATTTGGAGGCCGCACTACACTTGGTGAACCCGCCAAACATCCAAAGACCTCACCAATTTTCAAATCACTGCGGAATGTTTAAAATCTACCAAACATTTAAGGTCTGTGGAATGAGCTAAATTTAACAAACATTTCGGGTCCGAGATTGGGTCGCAAAGGCCAAAAAAAAAACATGGTGGGTGAAGGCAACGGAAAATGGAGAAAGATCAATGACTAAAGGTGGACACTTGTCACCATTCATAAAAATTTTAAATCGGATGCATTACACGGATCTCAAGTTCACGGAATAAATCAATTTAGTAAGGCTTGGTCCGGCAAGTCAAGGGCGGTGAATGTGGACACATGGAAGCATTTATAGAGCCAACAATTTTAATTTTGTGACAGATGGAAGTTGTGATGTAAAGGTGCAACCAATGATAGGCGAATGTGTGGATACGTGGAGCTTTTCTATTTTCTCGTGTTTCATGGCAGCCATAAGGGGATATCAAAGAGACTGACATGTGAAGTAACATGGAGCTTCCTCATTGGCTTGCACTTTGTAGTGAGAATAACACACATCAAGGCTATCAAGGTGGAAACTTGGTGTCATTCCATCACACTTCAATATGATAGACTCGATGGGTCTCAAGCCTCGAAATGAGTGAAATTTAGTAAAATACGTCGGGTCGAGGAAGAAGGAAAGGGCGGTCAAAACATAAATCAAGTAGACACATAAGTAAATTCTGACCCTGTGACCCAATGAAAGGAGAACATGTGGAAAAGGAAAATCAATGCACATGTTGGTAGGAGTCAATCCCGAGCTAATTAAAGGCTGCCATGTGTCACATTTTTTTCTTCCCAACATGCAAAACTTCAACATGAGGCCATATCTTTTGATTCCATGCTCCAAATCTCGAAAAATTTATATCGTTGGAAAGGCCTCTTAAATCTCTTCACTTTGGCATCACCAAATATGGAAATTGATGGCATTTGGTGGAAGAAAAGTAGAAAACATATTCTACATTCATGTTACAGTCTTAGTGTTGGTCAACCACCCATCTTAATGAAGTATGGTGTCTGTTTCTTCAGTAAACACGCTAGAAATAATAAATGAATTAAGTTGGTAGACTTCCCATGCTCCTTTTCATATTTTTAATGCAACTTGTTGGTGGTTGTAGAAGGATATAATATTTTTCTTCTTATTTGTCTTCCTATAATCCCCCTCTATTAAAAATTGATAATTAATCCCTCCCCATAATTCCATTCATTTCTATTGTTGCTATGTCTCGACTATCATTAAAAATTCCTTTAGATTTTATCAAGAGAATGTAAGAGAAACCAAATTCTACTATCTATAGTAACATGTGTGCGGTGAGGTGAGCATATACAAAAACAATTGTGACAACTCATGAGAGTAAAGTGTTTTGTCCATGGCCATGTTTATATAAAATATATCCATCATTTAAAGAAATCAAGGGTACAAAGATCAAAAATATCCCTCTGCATTCGGGTTACACGGCGGGTTCTCTCACACTAGTTCAAGGTAGGACCAAAAGTAGTAGGAATATGCCATTCCCTTTGTATGTGCCCCTCAAAATTCTCGAGGTTTGGTCCCATGGAAAATTCTAGACCCCTTCCCGGCTACAAAATGACACACCACCAACCATTTTACCACCATTCCAAATAGTTTCCCTTCCCTAAAGGAAAATTACTATCAATCCAACAGGGGGTACATATTTGAGGACCAACATGCTTATGGCACTGTTATCGGGGAAATAATTTGAAGGTTACATCTATTTATATAATTTTATATTATAGTGGGGAATCCCTAAAGAAAAATCTGGGATAGATTAGTTTCATTACATAGCGTGTTGATGGGCCTCTATTAAACTTCTTATCCATAATCTTCCAAATTATAAACATAATTTCTATAAAACATGACTCCACTAGGGAAAATGTGGGAAGATTCATAAATATATGTATATATCAGCCTTCCAGTTTATAAAGATATCATTTCAAGATATTTTTGACTTAATCAATGCATCTAAGGTGTAAGGCCTTAGTGGCGGCTCTATATTTCAAACAAAATCTTGTATATACTAGTGTAATTTTTGTTCTGACTTGTTGATTAACTCTCCCCTTTTGTAAAGTAGGAATAAATAAGGTAATTTTTTCAAGTTTGATCCTACTAGAAGATTACTTATACAACATGAAAGTACACATCCAAGAAAGAATAAGATCGTAAGCGGTGGGTGGTCAAAGTCGAATAAAAGATTGTTCAAACTGCTGAGATTGATCAACCTTTGGTGGAAGACTACTCTAGTACCTGATAGCTCTGATTCAGGTAGTCCTCAAGCTCATTTGCATTCATTGTTTCAAGAAGGTTCAACATCTACAAGTAACAAAGGTATTCTTCATCTCCCTTCTTTGTTGACTCATGAGAATCAAGTATTTTGTGAAACTGAGTCCCTAAAGGATTTCTATTTTGAAGATCATACTCATCTACCTTAAGACCCCAAGTTCCCCACCATTTCAATCCTTCTTTTGAAACATCCTCCATCAAATAATATGGCACAATCTCCACCGAGGGATCATTTTTTAGTTACTACTTATAGACCAATAAGGCTCAATGGAATGGTGGGCTATCCCAATTTAGTACCACATGAAATTAAAATGAGATCAACAATTTTTTTGTTACCACTTTTATTTGCATGTATTAATGGACGTATCAAGGAACAATTCCATAAGTGGAGATCAACATTTTGGTTTTTTCATGATGTTATGGATGAATCTAAAATAGAGCATGAAGATGTTCATGTTAAATTATTCATACATACATTAGAAGAAGATGCCAAGGAATGGTATAACTTGCTTCCTACAAAATAAATTGACTCTTGGGTAGAAATGAAGAATGTTTTTAGTTTACAATATGGCAATAAGACAGCCCTGAGATCCATTGACAACAAGAGTTTCCACAATTGAATAAGAACATATCATTGAGTGGTGTGATAAATGTTTGTTACCACACCTCACTTGTGCGCATCTTGTTGAAAATGATGATAGTAATAAGGAACCAAATTTTAATGATACATGTATGGTGGAAGTCACAAATGATTCACCATAAGGAGCTACTTCTATTGATCTTCTATATGCCAAAAATACAAAATAATTTTGGTCTTACATCAATCATGTATCCTCTCTTCCTCCTGTAACTAATTTTGATTTGGATATGGCTCACTCGTTGGAGCTTCCTAATGTACACCTTGAAGATTTCATTTCTCCCTGGGCCCCGAATTTTGATGGAGCATGTTCCAAAGGTTGAAATGGAGCTGGATTGGTTCTAACTTCTCCAAATTAGGTTATTGAAGATGATGATTAGATTCAAAGGTCTTTAAACTGTAAATATGAATTCAAAGATCAACTCATTGATCTTGAGCCTATGATTTTCTTATGTGATGAGAAAGAAACCATATTTGGGAAAGATGTAATACATTCAAGAGAAAATGATATCCCTAAAAAACAATTAGCCTTGAATCAAATTTTGATGATACTAACAAAGTTGTGAGCAATCCTCGTCTATGTGCCTAGAGATGTTGAAGAATGCAACTTGGATATTTCACAAAATCCCAGAAAGGTCTAGATGGGATATAACATGAGAAAAAAAGAAAAACCATCTAATGCCTAATTGTTGAAGAGTTACTAGGATTGGCCGGCATGGTCTTATCCAGGATGGTCGGGTATGATTTTTGTACAATGTACAACTCTACTTTAGTTTTTTTGTTTTCTTTGTGTTGTTTTTTCCCTTTCTGTGCTCTAGTCTACAGTGACTGTGTTTCTATATTTGTCAATTTTCCCCCTGCCTCGTTATGTATCTATTTTGAAAGCCCTGTGTGTTTTATCTCCCTGAATCCTTTCCCAATGGACTAGGCATTTGGTCTTTGTTTCCATGGCACCCACAAGGGGTTCCCATCCCCGAGTAGGAGTCATTGTTGCTGCTCAATTCAGTTCCTAGGATTGAGATGGTATTTTTCATAGACTCCTATAAATGTAATCGATCAATGTGCTTCATATTGTTCCCCATGCTTTGAAGACTAGTATTAATAAGGTAAAATTATCAGTTTGTAATGTTTTTTGTGCTTTGTCAAAGTAAAATAAAGGGATTCAACATAATTTTTTGGGTATTGGTTTAGTTTACTATGGAGTGCATGAACTTAGTGTTTTGTAGGTTCTCCTAACCTAGGAAACAAAGGAGAATTGGTTCGGGACTTAGGCAGGTTTTTATTAAACCTGTGGGAAGCAAGTTAAGGTTATAGAGCAAAGGTTAAAATTTGGAGGTCATACTACACTTGGTGAACCCACCAAACATCCAAAGACCCCACCAATTTTAAAGCACCGTGGAACATATAAAATCGCCAAACATTTAAGGTCCACGGAATGAGATAAATTTAAAAAACATTTTGGGTCCGGGCTAGGGTCATAAAAGGTCAAAAACACATGGAAAGTGAAGGAAATGACAGATGGCGATATATCAATGACCAAAGGTGGACACGTGTCACCATTCGTAAACTTCAAATAAAATGCATTATGTGGACCTCAAGTTTGCAAAATAAATCAAGTTCATGAGGCTTCAGTTTAGAAATTCAAAGGCAAGTAAAGGGGGACACATGACAACATTCTCATGGAACCAAAAATTTAAGTCCATTGTAGATGGAAGTTGTGACACGAAGGCAAAACCAATGAAAGGAGAATGCGTGGATATGGTGGATTTTTTTATTGGCTCATGTTTTGTGGAAGTCATAAGGGGTTATGAAACAAAGTGACACATGAAGTAGCATGGAGCTTCCTCATTGGTTCACACTTCATAATGAGCATACCAAAGATCAATGGTATCAAGGTGGACACGTGGCATCATTTCTTCTTCACACTTTAAGCTAATAGAATCGGTTGGGTCTTAAGCCTCGGAATGAGAAAAATTTAGTAAAAGGTTTCAGGTCTAGACGAAGGAAAAGGTGGTAAAAAATCAAGTACACACGTAAGTAAATCTCAACCTCATGAACCAATAAAGAAAAACACATGGTAAAGGAAAAGCAATGCACACGTTGGCGAGGATTCAATCCCAGAGCTAATCAAAGGCCTCCACGTGTCACATTATTGTGCTTCCCGACACATAAAACTTCAGAAGGCCATATATTTTGATTCCATGCTCCAAATCTTACAAAATTTATATAGTTGTAAAGGTCTCTTCGATGTTGGGGTTAGCATATTGTTTGTACATACAATATATCAGATCTAAGCATACATGCAAATAAAAGTGGATATTCTACTAGAAGAAATATGTAAAACAAGAGACATAAATCAACACTAGATTTAACGTGGTTCACCTAGTGTGGGATAAGTCCACCAAGAAACAAGCTAATCTATTATCCAAAGTTTTGACAAGATATACAATGAAGATTTACCATGTTCCATGCCTCTCGATGTACAATAATTTCTTTCTCTCAAGATTTTTGCTTCGTCACCGATAATTCTCTCTCTCACCAAATTTTGTAAGTTCTTTCTAATTCTTGTTAATCATATTTTCTCTAAACCCTAGCTTTTATGCTTATATAGTCATTTATAGACTTAGGGAACTTAGCCATGCAATTACAATCAATATATATACTTTAATGCTAAAAATAGATCTAATTCCTGAGAGTTAATTAAAACATCCTCGCATACAGGTAACCGATGCCGGTTAGACCTAACCACTTCCGGTTCCTCCTTGCACTGATGTCGGTAACAACCTGACCGATGCCGATTCCCCACTAACCGATGACAGTTACTATATTTTCCAACAAGTTTCCATTGCATGCTAAACTGAAGTAATTGAGCTCCACAACTCAATAATATCCCACTTGGAGATTAATTACTGCACCATACCTATACAACATCATTCTTGGATCCTTCCTTAGCTTTGTTTCTTCCTCTTCAAGTCTCAAACTCAAAGACCAACAAGTGGAGTGTAGCTCCAAATTCTCCTTTGCTAATGGCTTTGTTAGCATATCCATAGGGTTCTTGCTTGTATGAATCTTTTCCAGATTCAACTATCCATCCTCCAATACCTACCATATGAAGTGATACCTCAATTGAATGTGTTTCATTCTTGAATGAAATGTTGAGTTCTTTGCCAAATGAATTGCACTGATGTCACCGAACAGCTTTACAATCACCTCGCTCCTTTCTAAACTCTTCCATGAACCTACTCATCCATATCATCTCCTTGGCTAGCCTCTGTAGCTGCAACATACTCTACCTTTGTAGTAGAAAAGCCACAACCTTATGTAATCTTGAAATCCAGCTAATTTTCATCTCACCTACTGTGAAAATATATCCAAGTAGTACTCCTCATACCATCCATATCTCGAGCCATATCCGAATCAACATAGCCACCTAATAAAATTTCCAAACCTCCATAATATAACTGCATGCTATATGTCCCTTTCAAATACCTGAGTATCCATTGGACTACTTTCCAATGCTCTTTACCTAGATTAGCCATATATCTACTCACAACTCCCACTACCTGTGCAATGTTTGGTCTGGTACAAACCATAACATACATGAGACTTCCAACTATGAAGCATATGGCACTCGTGTCATGTATTTGACCTCCTCTTGTGATGATGGACACTGATCTTTTCTCAATTTGAAGTGTCCAGCCATAGGTGTACTAATAGGTTTTGCATTCTGCATGTTGAACCTTTCTAACACCTTGTAGATATAATCCTCTTGAGACAAATACAATTTCTTATTTTTCCTGTCTCTATGTATTTACATGCCAAGGATTCTTTTTGCAGCTCCTAAATCCTTCATAGAAAATGTGTGAGCTAGCTTTCCCTTAAGCTCACCAATGTCCTACATACTAGATCATGCAATAAGCATATCATCCACATACAATAACAAAATAATATAGCTCCCATTTTCAAGCTTCTTAAAATAAACACAATGGTCAGATTCACATCTCAAGTAACCATGCTCATGCATAAAACTATCAAATCTCATGTACCATTGCCTTGGAGCTTTCTTGAGCCCATATAGGCTCTTTTTCAACCTGCTGTGCACTAGTTTTTCCTTACCCTTAACTTCATACCCAAGTGGTTACTACATATAAATCTCTTCATCAAAATCACCATGAAGGAAATCCGTCTTCACATATAGTTTCTCTAAATGCAAATCTTCATTTACAACTAAGCTCAATACAAGATACGAACAAAAGTCATCTTAACAACAAGAGAGAAAAATTCACCAAAGTCAATACCTGATTTTTGTTAAAATCCCTTTACTATAAGCCTTGCCTTGTACCTTTTCTATTTACCCTCTTCTTCCTTAATCTTGTAAACCCACTTGTTTTGCAATGTTCTCTTACCTGCTTGCAACTTAACCAAATCCCAAGTCTGGTTTTGTTCCAAGGAGTCCATCTCCTCATCCATGCCATGTTCCCACTGAGTGTGAGTCTTATCATGCATTGCTTCTTCAAAGCTCTCTGGTTCACCATTATCTGTCAACAATAAATAAAATAAAGAAGGTGTAAATCTTACCCTTTGTGACCTTCTCACAGAAGTTTGGGGTACTAGAGGCTCAATCTAGACCTCCTGTACATTCCTATCCAAATCTGACAGTGACCAACACTAGTCACCTCTAACCGACATCGGTTCTGCTAACCGATGCTATCTGGATCCTCTGTAACCAATACTTGTTCATCTAATGGTGTCAGTCGGTCAAGGGTCAACCAACATCGGTTACTTATGTAACCCTATCGGTAATTCTTTTAAATCTGAGAGTTCATTTTCTTTCAAAACTTCTTAACTGGTTCATCCTTGGGTACCAAAATATGATCCCTATACATTCTCTTTTCATTCCATTCAACATCACGACTCCTAATAATTTTAGAATTCTATAAATCCCAAAAACGGAAACCAAAATCACCAGATCCATAACCAATGAAAGTGCATCTCTTGGATTTTGAATCCAACTTCTTTCTATTTTCCTATCAACATGCACAAAATCTTCGAACCAAAAATTTAAGAAAAAAAGATATACCTCATTTCCGGTCCAAGCTTCCTCGGGTATTCCTCCATCTAGTGAACTTGAAGGCCCATAGTTAATAAAATAAACCGTTGTATCAACTGCTTCTACCAAAACTGTAAGGGAAATCTAGAATGTATCCTCATACTTTTAGCACGTTCCATGATTTTCTTGTTCATTCTTTCTACAACACCATTCTCCTGTGGTGTTCTTGGAACCGTTCTTTCTCTATGTATCCCATTCACTGAACAATAATCATTGAAATCCTTACTATAGTATTCACCACCATTGTCAGATCTAAGGCACTTTAACTTAGAATTTGATTCATTCTCAACAAGGGCTTTCCATCTTTTAAAAGTCTCAAAAACATTAGATTTACGTTTAATACAATAAACCCATACCTTTCTTGTAGCATCATCAATGAAAGTAACATAATACTTGGGATCCTCCCGAGAAGCTACCTAAGTTGGTCCCCACACATCTGAGTGTACAAGCTCTAATTTTTTCTCCTTCTTAGTTGCCCCAACTTTGAGAAATCTCACTCTCTTTTTCTTTCCAAAGATATAATGCTCACAGAAATCAAGATCTAAATCTTTCAAATCTGATAACTTACCCTTAGCCTTTAAGATTTGTATTCCTTTTTACTCATATGACCCAACCGGTTATGCCACATGCATGCATCTGAATCTAAAGTAGATAATGTAGAAAATGAATCAGTAATACAGGTAGATAAATATAGCATTCCTACCTTCTTACCTCTTTCCACAACAAAAGAACCCTTGGTGACTTTCTAAGAGTCTCCTGTAAAAGTAACCATGCAAACTGCATTCACCTAGTTGCCCTACGAAATAAGATTCCTCCCGAGGCTTGGCACATGCCTCACATCTTTTAATACCCATGTGTTTCCATTCTGTAATTTTAGATGAAGTTCCCCTTTACCAGTAATACTACAAGGTTCATCATCACACAAATAAAAATGCCCAAAATTTCCCTAGACATAATTTCTGAAATAACCCTTATTAGGGGTTGCATGGAAAGAAGATCCTAAATCTAAAACTCATGATTCAATTATATTGTCTAAAGAAAGAATAAGAGCATCTTACATTACCTCTGATGTAGCAATATTTTCTACTTTACCTTTGTCTGGGTGTTGGTTCTCTTTGTTCTTTGACCAACAATCTTTCTTTGCATTTCCTTTCTTTCCACATTTCCAACAAGTAATTCCCTTACTTCTAGATTTAGATCTGCTATCCCTTGAATTTGATTTCCCATTAATCTTACTCTTGGATCTCTCTTCTTTGCACCTAATTTCTACATTCAAAACATTTCCATATGATGATTCCTCTGTACTCTTCCTGTGAATTTCTTCATTCAATATTATGCTAACCACATCATCAAAATTCAAAATATTATTAGCAGATGTTGTATTGCTAACAGTGATCACCAAGTTATCCAAACTATCAAGCAAAGAACATAAGAATAAAAGTTCTTTTACTTCATCATCAAATGGTATAGCAACCGATTTTAACTGATTTACAATAGATCAGAAATCATTCAAATGACTAGATGTAGATCCACCTTTTTGCATCTTAGAACTAAATAGTTTCTTCATCAAATAAACTTTATTTAAAGCACTAGGTTTTTCATATAAATTAGCAAGAGATTTCATTAAGTCTACCATAGAAGCCGCTTTTGTAATATTGGAAGCCATAGATGTTGTCAAGCTCAATCTTATAGATCCCAAATCCTTTCTATCAAGAATCTTCCATTCTTCATCAGTCATCTTCGTAGGTCTAGACTTCTCATCCAATGGTAAATACAAATATCTTTGATACAGATAATCCTCAATCTTCATCTTCCATAATTGATAATTTGTCAAATTTCTCTACCTTGTATTTTTTTTTCTTGTCATTGTTGTAGCTCTTACTCAATCAGAAAACCCTTTGTGAGTAAATCCTGTTAACACAAAACCCTCAAACAAAGCTCGATACCAATTGTTGGGGTTATCATCCGGTTGTACAGATAATATATAAGATCTATGCATACATGTAAATAAAAGTGGTCATTCTACAAGAAGAAATATAAAAACAAGAGACATAAATCAACACCATATTTAATGTGATTCATCCAAAGTGTGGGCTACGTCTACCAAGAAACAAGCCAATCTATTATCTAAAGATTTTTTAAGATATACAATGAAGATTTACAATCTTCCACACCTCTCATATGTACAGTAATTCTTTCTCTCAAGATTTTTGCTTCATCACCAAGAATTCTCTCTCTCACCAACTTTTGCAAGTTCTTTCTAATTCTTGTTAATCATATTTTCTCTAAACCCTAGCTTTTATGCTTATATAGTCATTTATAGACTTATGGAAATTAGCCATGCAATTACAATCAATAGATATAATTTAATGCTAAAAATATATCTAATTCCTGAGAGTTAATTAAAACATCCTCGCATAAGTAGTCGACAACCGATTAAACCTAACCACTACCGGTTCCTCTCTTGCACTTGACCGATGACTCATTCTTGTATTTTCCAGCAAGTTTCCATTGCATGCTAAACTAAAGTAATTGAGCTCCACAACTCAACATTCAATCCCTTCACATTGGCATCATCGGATGTAAAAATTAATGAGATTTTGTTAGAGAAAAAGTAGAAAGTGTCTCGGTATTCAATTTGCAATCCCAATGTTGGTTAACTACCCGTCTTAATGAAGTATGGCGTCTGTTTCTTCTCTAAACACTTTAAACAAAAGAAATGAATGACTTTGGTAGGTTTCCTATGCTCCTTTTCATATTTTTAATACAACTAATTGGTGGTTATGGAAGGATATCATATTTTTCTTCATTCTCTCTCTCTCTCTCATCTTCTATATATTGTAAAGGTATTTCATTTCGAAAAGGGGGTTAGTTTTTCAATTTCTAGGAAAGAGTCGAGAGGTTATACTTGTAAATATTGTATGTTTCCTTTATTGATCAGGGGATCATTTTTAAAAGTTCCCTAAACATCCCTAAATGGTTTTAGTATAGAAGATCATCTTGAGAGCTTTCCAACGACTGTGAGAACGCGACAAACGGACATCGGGAGCTCTAGATATGTTCGGTCAACGAGAAAAGTCAACTCTAGTCAATTGGTCAATATTGATGTGACACGTGGATTTCCATTGCTCGTCGAATTAGTTTGATTTTCCTATCGGAGACGACAAGTGGACTACATGATGACCGAGTTAATTAATTTCGATACCCCATGGTATGGGTCGAATTTTTATTTACTTGGTAAGTCCACTTACACACCATTCCAAATGCCACGTATATATATATTAATGTTCAAACATTAGTATAAACCACCACATGCTAAGTCCATTTGTGAAGGAGGTAAGCGGTGGTGGGGGCATGCAAATGACCACGTGGAAGGAGGATAAAGCGGTTGTTGGGGCTTATGCCATGCGTGGTAAGATCCACGTGGAGAATGGAGGAGATAAGGTTTATTAAAACCTTCCCTAAGTCTAAGGCCGCAAAATGTGGGATAAATACCCACTTTACAATACAAAACTACCCCCTTCACCCTAAGCGCTCAAATTGGGATTTTATCCCATTAAAAATGCAAATTGGCTAAAATGGGTATTAATCCCATCTCATATGCTAATCCGCCCAAATGGAGATAAGCCTATCCCATTTTTCATGTACGGGCTAGGTTAAAAATAGCCTAAGGATAATTTGTAATGCATTATTCAAGGGCCCTAATTTTGTATAAATAGGGAACCCATTTGCATTGTAAAAAAACACACACAACTCAAGCTTATTATTTGTTAAGCTTTTTGTGAGGTGTGTCAACAAATATTGTCTATTGGCCTATTATTTTAGGCAATAGTAGACGAAATATTTGTGATTGGGAGTAAATTATAAACTACCCAATAGGCCCATTGAGCCACACCAATTACTTGCAAATCCTAGATTGTCGACCGGAGTGCTAGCGTCGCATTGATAGCATTGGGAAGGCCGATCGAAGCCAAAGGAGATTGTGCATCAGGAAGGTGAAAAACAATTCGACTGATCATCGGAAGTTTTTGAAGAACTAGTGTACTGATAGGAAAGTAAAATTCCAGTAGGTTTTCTTGTAAAAGTACTATTGTAACTTACAAGTTTTGACTAGTGGAACGGTTCGACCACAAACCCGGAGACGTAGGCAATTGCCGAACTCCGTAATCAATCTGTGTGCAATTTTCATTACTGTCTTGCATTATTTTAAATTGATTACTTAAAGGAGTAAATTATTGGCAAATAATTAAAGCCTATAGGGTGCGAGATCAGGTAGTAATAACTTGATTATTTTCAGATCATTTATTAAATGCATATGGATTTATATTTTCCATACTTTTGTGTCAAGGTGGTTGCAATGTACAACCATTAGAAAAATTTTAGAGCATTTTGTTGATGTTTCCGTGTTAAGAAGGACAAGATATAAATGAAATATATCTACTTTTGAGTTAAATTTATGTGTTTTGTGCTCGTATGTGGAAATATCGATTGATTTTTTATATTTTATGCTTTGTGTTGAAGCTTTGCATCTGTTGGGGACGAGATGGATGTAAATATTTCTTTGTGGAAATTTTCACTACTAGATCACATTTTGTGTACTTTCCGAATATCATGATGCTCTAAGTGTTAAATGCTTGACAATAAGGAATCTATCTTCCTATTATCCCCCTTTATTAAAAATACATAATTAACCCCACCATGTACTTCCATTCATTTATTTTTGGTCATGTCTCTAACTATCATTAAAAGTTACCTTTATATTTTACCAAGAGAATGCAAGAGGAACCAAACTTCTACTATCTATAATAACATGTGTCTGGTGAGGTAAGCATATGCAACATTTTGTGTAACAACTCATGAGAGTAAATTGTTGTGTTCATGGCCATGTTTATCCCGGAGTTGATCCAAAATTTAAATAAATCAAGGGAAAAAAGGTCAAATCTCTCCCTCTACATTAAGGTTACATAGTTGGTCCTCTCACCCTAGTTCAAGGCATGACCAAAAGTTGCAGGAACAGGCCTTCCCCTTTGTACATTCCCCGAACCATCCCAAAGCTTGATCCCAAGGAAAGTGCTAGAACCCTCCCTAGCTACAAAATGACACACCACCACCTAGTCTACCACTATTCCAAGCAGCCCCCTTTTTTAAAGGATAATTACTATCAATCCAAGCTGGGGTGCAAATTTGAGGACTAATTGAAGGAATAGGCCATTTGGGAAAGTCTTCTCCCATTGGTTTCTGAGATGTCCTTTCTTGACTCTTACTTCTTAGTGAATAATAATGTGTTTTCATTCATTGCTAATAACTTCCCGCATTTGGTTCCACATAATGATTCAAAAGGTGTGTGATGTCAATGAATGATGTCATTTGTGAGCTTGAGGTCTATGAAGAAAATGTATCTCGGATCTCGGATGAGATTGTCAAAAGTGTGCAAGAGCTGGGAATACCTTCACTAGATAAGAACACATCCTCTGAAATACTCTTGATTTCCTTTTTATATTTGGTACAGATAGCTATAGGAGAACCATCTTCATTCAATGAAAATACTTTGGAATATCTCACAGAGATTAGAGGCTCTATTTATAAAACTACAAAAGATCATGATAAATGGTTCACACACGGTGCTGAGAAGGCTCGGTAGAATTCTGAGACTTGGCTCATTACTTTAGAACATGTGTGTATCCCACATTCTAAGAAGGTAGTGTTGATAAAAAAATCATGCACTTTAGACACTATTTAGTCCCTAGTCTCATACTACTATTTAGAAGGTTTTGAGTGAAGAAAGTACTAATTAACCCCCATCTTTTGGCCATCTTACTTTATTTCTTCATTCCCGACCTCTTACACCCACATGCCCAGTCAAATTTTGTCATTTTGAGTTATTTTAGCTTTGACTGGGGTGCCCATGGATGCCTTGGTCCCACTAGGGATTCTCGATCCTTTTTAACTTTCCCGCCACTTTTTGGGCACTTTCTAGCCATTTTAGATTCTTATCTTTTTTATGGTCAACCTTTTGGGGGTTAATTACGAAACTAGAACAAGAGAATCATATAAATATAAAGTTATTAGACCATAATGAGGGATCAAGAACTAGGCACTACTATCATCATCTAAGGTTGCATCCATCTAGAGCTCATTTGCATCCATCTAGCTCCATAAAAAGGCACAAAGTTGGCTCATCTACATCACACAAACATAGGAGGGGATTCTATTCTATTCCATCCACCATTCTACTACATTTTTACATTTATTTATTGTTCGCTACTTCACAAAGTGTGACTGGCACAAGAGCACCTAGGGCACATGATTCACACACACACTAGAATTACATTTGGGTCTAGAATGTAGTACGGTGCTCGATTAGTAAGTAAACTATTGTTGCTAACTAAGGTCGGTCCAACCTATTCATATGAATTTTTTTAGGTTTTTGATACTTTTGGTGGTTTCTTACAAGTCTTTCTATCATCTTGGATTATTAGTGACACCTAGTTCAATGTAGAGAAGTTAATATAACAAACAAGTGAGAGTTTGAACCACCTATTGAACTCCGTGAATTTTAGTTCAGATCTCCTACACAAACCAGGGCGCCCATTCGTAGATGCTCCATTCTAGCTAGATAGCTCATATTCTTCCTTTTAGGACCTCTGCATAGTCTTTCATGCTTCCATATTATTCTATTTATTCTACGAAATAGTCTAGCATGCTCTCTTATCAAATTTGAGTGACTTCCTCACTCTTATTGCATATCGGGGTTTTTATTACATTAGCTTAGCTACTTGGGTCATTTTTGTAGTCATTTACTACATTTATTTACTGTATTTGCATGATGTTATAGATTAGATTAACTATCATAAATCCACATTTTTAGTTAATTAGGTAGTATTCTGATTTGCTCAATTCAACAAGGAGGTCAAGGGCACAAAGTTCATCATTGGAGATCTTCCGTGGAAGCTAGATGGAGTTTATTCTTCATCAGAGGAGGATTCTTCATCAAACAGTTTATCAACTCCCTTCTTATTCTCCCTCTTTCTCCCTCCTTCTCTCCCCCTTTCTAATTCTTCATTGTATGTAATCATGAATTTTTTTATTTTTCACTTAAGTGAATCTCTAATGTTGCATTGTAAAATTCCCTTTTGATTTATAAAAATGGGACTTATTTACTCACTTCCTAGGAATATGAAAAGTCACAAGTGGAATAAGAAATTGAAAGGTCGTGTGGGGGTATATGAAAGGACAATTTTTAATTCTATAAATTTTAATGGCTTCTCTATTCCAAAGGAGCTTGAAATTTATTTTTTCTATAACAATTGTGGATTGTTGTAGGTTTTTGAAATTTGTATCACCACTACAAAATAAATAATAGTTACATTTCTTCCATTTCCTTTTCTTATTATTTCCTCTATTCTTTGTCTATTCTCCAACTTTGCAACCATAGTGAACTTTTGATGAATCTAAAGAATTGAGTGTCTCTAGTTGTTAATTTTGTTAATCACTTACATTGTTGTTTTCTTCTAATTGAATGTGGACCTACTCTGGTTATTGTGTGTGAACTCTGTTAGTGCATACTCACAACAATAACACTCTCTTTCCTAATTTCCCTAACTCTCCTTTATCCCTAATCGTTTCAAATTCCTCTCTTGTAATTTGTAAAATCACTTTTCCACAAGATCGGTGAAGTGTTGATGTGTGATATCCAACCTATTGGCCACCCCATAGAATTAGGAAAGTTTACATTCAACAATGGGAGACTCACCATACATAAAAAGGAGGGTATTAACCTCGTAGAATGTTTAGTGTAAACTCATAATTTGCAACAAAAAAACTATTTTTCTAACACCATGTTAAGTGGGAAGTGCACAAGGATTATAATAGTTTTTGCAGCCTTACATTAGTGAAAGTGTTTTGGATCATTAAAGTGGTCATAGGAATCATGCTACAAACATGCAAAGAATACACTTAGCTTGTTTGAACAAAAAATTGGGCCGTATAATGGCTCCGGAATAAATGTGAATGTCTCAAGGCGCACGAGAATGAACTGATATTATTGCGTAAATTTTTGTATAATGATATGTGTGGAAGAAATCTTTGTAATATTAATGATTGCATGTAAGGATTACATGGTAGCGCGAGGATTCCTTTATGCAATAAGAAGGATAGACATTGAAAAAGAGAAATGAGAGATAATAGTCATGGGAACAAGCCTAATAAAATATGAATAAGGCATTAAATACTTACAAATGGGAGATTGCATGTAAGATAAGGTAAATTTTGGGTGCACAATTTATATTATTTTGAGAAATGCCAAGGGGTTTCTTAATTTCACTTGTGAAATCGGGGTGTGTTTTGGACACAAAAACAACACACATTCATGATACATCAGATATTATGTAAAGGAAGTGTTATATATTCTTCTATGGAAGGAAATGTGCATGGTTTGATGCGTAATCATTTGTATTGCAGAAATTATGAAACACTAAGAGTGGGAAATCCTTGTGCACAATTTATAAAAGGAAGCATGTGCACATTGAGCATGAAATATAACTATTTTTTAATTACGTGATTTCTTATATTAATATTAACTTTGTACTCTTCCCGTACCTTATCGTAATTGAAGACATCATCATGAAATGTTCCCATAGAAGTGTGAAAAAGGTCATAAATACGTGCATGCATGTAATATGTGGAAGACAAACAATCCCTAGTCGTTAACAACAAAACACATCACCGAAGTCAATAATATGCCCTTTATGACACATCAACGCTCATAACTAGCATTCATGTTAGGAATTAGATCGTATCCAATTTTTCAATAAAATAAATTAGATAAGATCCCATTGAATGCGCCATGTCGAGATCAAGTGTCGTATGAACTTAATGAAGATTTAATTGTGCTTCAAGCTACCATTGTGTGTCATAGAGCATTAAACACTTCATGAAGCAAACTAAAGATCAAATTAGATATTATTCTATATCACCGAAGGGGAATTCTATTTTATTAGATTATGTAGTTTCCATGCATTCAATTTTTCATATTTGTAATACATAGTTGGTTAGGTCCATTTATTGTAACAACCGTAATTGTGCCCAATTAATTTATGGGTTTTCCTATAAATACCCAATTGAAATACCTTAGTATGGTCATATCCTTGTAGAAATAAGTTTGAGAATGTTTTAATGTATTTTCTTTAGTTCTCTCTTTTTTCGCTTTTTTCATCCCGAGTTTAATGTCTACGTGCACTTTTTCCATCTAGTTGAAGTAGATCATTGTTTCTTATCAATAGATATATCATTTGATTGTTTCTTAGATTTAATTTTCACGTCCTATATGTAAACACAAAATCACGCACTTTGGTTAATTATCTAGTCATGATTACATACTACTGTTCATATGATTCCTAAGTAAGAAAAGTAGTAATCAACCCATGTCTTTGGTCATATTTTCTTTCTTTATGTTGCCACTTTTGTTATTACACAACTTCTTTCTTAGTCCTGTATTTTCATACCTCATAATTTTTCATTCGGACACCAACACCCAACCGGGATGCCAGCGTCAAGCTCTCCCATCCCCTCCGGGTACCCTTGACCTCTCTGTATACTTTGTTTGCATCTTTTGAGTCCTTTCTAGTCATTTTAGCATCGTATCTTCTTGGTAGTCGGGCTTTTCAGTGTTAATTATGAAATTCAAGCAAAGGTATCATAGAAATATAAAGTTATGTGATCAGAAAAAAGAACCAAGCACTAAACATTAGCTATCTCCACCTAAGGTTGCATCCAAAGGCTATTCAAGAGCATTCAAGCATCCATTCTAGCATACATTTAAGGGAAAGGGGCTGCATCATTATACATACAATTTATAAGAGGGGATTCTATTTTATTCCATGCATACATCTATCACATTTCTCTACATCTAGATACTTTTCTCTCTATCAAGTGCGACACGCACAAGAACCACCTAGGCACAATTCCTCGAGACACACGTAAATGCATTGGGTCTCATATGTAGTGAAATAGTCGGTCATAAGATCACCATTGTGACAACCGAGGACAGTCCAATGCCTCATTTTTCATCTTTCTTTTTAGTATTTGATGTATCTTTGAGGGTTTTGAGGTCGGTATTTCATTGTAGGTTTCTAGTGAAAATTATGTGACATACTCGGCAACTAAAGGAGAAGGAAAATGAACACCTTGAGAAATCAAATATTGTTTTCTAAGCATTTTAACATTCATAGGAAACCAATACCATTTTGTGATGCTTATAGGCACCCGCACCTTTCTAGGTGCCCATGTCCAACTTACTCCTCATTTGCAATTTTCTAAGCTTCGGTGTGACAATCTAGGCTTCATATTTTCTAGTTTTTCATCTCTGTGCACCTTCAAGGTCTCTTCAAAATAACTAAGTCATTTTATCCCTTCTTTGCAACTAGGGTTCCACACTTTATAGCTTATTTTGTTTGGGTTATTTTCGTATTTATTTGCATATTCATTTACCGCAACAATATCAGTTATATTAAGATTTTTCATAGCATTTATCCACATTTTGCTTAATCATTTTGGTGAACCCATATTTATAAAATTCTTGAGTAGAAGTAGAAGAACAAGGAGTTTCATTGGTTTTCTCACTAGAATGGCAATATACAAAATGAGATGGATCGGATGGAACATCATAAACAACTCCCTGATAATGGAATTTAAGCTACGTGTGAAGAGTAGAGGGGACCACATGCATGGCATGGATCCAAGGCCACCCAAGAAGAATATTATAAAAGAGGTTATTGGGCATACATAGCATGAAATAGATATTGTACACAAACCAATAGTGATGAGGAGAACAAAGGTACCTATGATAGGCTTGGGAATATTGTCAAATCCATGAATAGAGACTGATGAAGGAGCCAAAGAATTTTTAGAAAGGCCCAATTGATGAAGAAAATATATATTACATATGTTGAGGCGGACCCATTTTCAACTAAGGCTCACTTGACACATATATTATTGATACAAACTTGAATATATAAGGGGGGTCATGTTCTAACATTGCTTGAGAAGGAAACTCATCGATGTGAAAGTTATTTGATCTTCATTAAGGGATAAAGCGGAAGTAAAATTATGGTATACATATTTAGGTGATGTGTGAGGATGAATATAAGTAGTAGCTAAATATGCTTTGAGCTTATGGATACAATCAGGATGATTCTGCAAATAAACATGGATGGAGATGTTCATGATGAAAAGCATCTAATGGAGGAAAAGAGGGAGTTATATCGAGTCGGGTTCACAAAAATGATTAACCAAAATGTGGATAAATGCTATGAAAATGCTTAATGTAATTGTTATTATAGCAATAAATTAATATGCAAATAAATACAGAAATTAACCCAAGCAAACTAAGATATAAAGTGTGGAACCCTAGTTGCAAAGAAGGGATAAAATGACTTATCTATTTTACAGAGACCCCAAAGATGCAAAGATTCAGAAATGTTGGACTCTCACTATGTCCAAGAACTCAAACATCTTCGTATTTATCAGTCTCGCATCGCCCAGGATTATAATCGCAAAACTCATCCTTGTGAGTTCATTGTGGGTGACCTAGTATTGAAATAAAACTAGAATAACACAAAATCCGAAGCCTCTATCAAAGTTGAATTCAAGCCAAACTGGCTTGGTCACTATATCATTACAAAAATCTTGATAAAGTGGTGTCTATTGCCTTGTGTCTCTTTTCGAAATCCATTAAATAACTCGCTCAATGGCATGCACCTTAAGAGATATTACGCATAAGACGATGTTATTACCCGATGATGGACTCTTGTGTTATGGTTCACACTTGATTGTTGAGGGCATCCTATACATGAGAACCTCACACACTCCACACTACGTATCACATTACACACTTTGCATCTCACATATTCATCTCCTTTTACGTAAAATCTACTCTACACTTGCACAACATATTTTTTGGACATCCATTTATACATGTTACAGTCATTACCCTATGACTCACTCTATTTCCACATTCCATACTCAACTGGTGAGGATTTACATTTCAAATGGACCTCACTCACTCACTCAAGATAATCTACTCTTTGACAATCACATCTTTCTAATACACATAATTTAAACCATTTCCTAATGACACAATCTTGTTCTACGGTTCATTCTTGACTGCTAAGGGGGCATATATAAATGAACCTCACCTCATACATACACATCCACTCATGGGGAATGATGTTCCTATCATTCACTCTGTATTCCATTCCATCTCATCTACAACATACTACATATCTTGGTCACATTTAGTCTTTCTTACATTTACTTGTTACATGTACACTTTATTACACATGCTAGATATATATCTTGTATGTCATTATCTTTCCATACACACATGCATGTTCACTTGCTTTCTAGTTGTGATCATAGATTCTACAGATCTATACACGCAACATGGATGCTTGGCACAATACCTATTACTAGTCCCACAAAGTGTCTCTAGGGGCATCCAATTTCATACACTATAGGTATTATTGTTTCATTTTATTTCATAGCAAATTATTATTAGATTATACATGCATTGACATAATTTTTATCTCTCTAACATGATAACTAGTGCTTCATGTGAAACATTTGTCTTGCGGGTCTATTTGCTTCCATGGTTTTTGTTACATTGCTTGTTCTTACTTTTCATTATTTTCCACTATTTGTGGGTTTTCCCTTTTATGTGCACACTTATCTACTTTTGTCCTAATCAGCCTTGATTGTCTTGTGGCATCATGAGTGATGTCCCATGTTTGCAACCCGCTTTTTACGGTCTACATTGTCTTCTTGCATCTTAGATTACACATTGTTTGCTTGTTTACTAGCTTACATTTTACATGCATGTTTCCTTGTACTAACACTTGTCTCCTAACCACTTTGTTTGCATGTTCCTTGGTTCTTTCCAAGCACACTCCCTCCCCCTAAAAGGCATAATTTCAACACAAAATTCGGTCCTACTTTGGGTTACATCCTCCTCGGTGACATCGCAAGCACCTCAAACGAAGGGGGAATCATTTGGGTGAATCAGTCACCCTATACAATAGTCTATAGTTACTGATTAAACACAATATAGTACTAGTACAATACAAGTCATCAACATTAGAGACGGGGCACATATCCCGACTTGGGTCCTTGACACAACATAGACACTAGGACCAGACAAGGACAGAGCGCTTAGGTTCCCCGACCCTTCCTAAACACTTGTCACCTGTGGGGAATTTACAGAATTCTTCAACGTAACATTTTCTACAACACTCCACACAAAAAAATTATAGGGTAGACGGTCCTTAACACCCACCATACATACAACATTCATCATTGGATTAGAATTAGTCGAACTGGATCAGATTTTTACACACCATCTGCAATGGTGTTCTATATTGCGAGGATTAGTTAAAGGTTGGAGGATGACACCAAACTTTCTCTCTAAAATTCTTCCATGAAATTGGCGTGAGATCACCTAAAAAAATAGGTATTCTACAACATCTACAGGATCCTTTCTACACTCTTTTCCTCATCACAGATTAGGTGCACATGTTCCTTTTTCACATTTTTCATTTTTACATACTTTTTATACATATACTTGTGTATTTGACTACTTGTTCAAAGAACAAGAAATATGATAAGCTGGAACCTTCATTGCCATGTAGAGGAGCCCAAGTTTTAGGTTAATGATCATGTGATCGAGACCATTCATCCGAAGAAGAAGGAAAGAGAGACATACAAGATGGTGGATCCAAGCCACCTCACCAATTAGAGGGTGTGCAACATGCTGCGCAAAAGATGTCTTCGGAGGTTCTAAGACACAAGTTAGATGCTGAGGAAACCGTTCAAACCTTGGTTGTGGAAAATAAAGGGAAGGAGAACCAAGGAGGTATATGATCGAGTGGGTGCCACTGGTTAGGAGTATTTTGGTGCAATTTTCGACACCTTTGGTGTTCCAAGACAGGACAAACTATGGTGATGAAATGGAGTATCTGGAGGACCTTTTGGGGATATTGCTAGCCAAAATCAAGGATGCATGGGGCTTACCATTGAATAACTCACCAAGGAAAAATAAAACAACAAGATCGTTGTAGAATCCCGAGATCACTGAGTTGGAGGACTTGCTCACCCAACTCAAGGAATAAAATATACTAGCAGATAGGGGTTTCAAAATTTGTTGGAAGTGTGAGCCCATCATTCGACGCGTGAGTAGCAGATGAGGAGGATTTCCTCAAATCCTTACGAAAAGGTCCCAATTAACAAGTTTGAGCATGCACAATTAAATTTTTACACCACATAATAGAAGGATAAATTAAATACCAAGCACGAGAAGTTATAGTTCTAGATTGGCAAGCTCAAGAATCCATCACTGAATATATGGATGAGTTTGAGTGTCTTTGCGTGAAGCTGGTGGTGGTGGTTAAGGACTTGAAGGAGAAGGTTGAAGATATCACACCAGACCAAGTACCTAGTTTAGTAGGAGAGGTTCCAGGGAAGGCATTGAAAGAGCTGGAGGCATGGAAAAAGTTGAAGGGGATATATATGCATAATTCCTGAGTTAATCGATTAGTCTTCTAGGCGATGGTGGTAGATAAGTTTATTTTTTCCTTAGCTGATTTTTGGTCGATAAATTTTTGTTTGGGGAGTGAAAAGGATTGTTGTGGGTGGAAATTGAGCTAGTGTGGGGTGATTTTAGACCATTGAAATAACCAAGTACCTGAGGCACGAAGGGTTGTGGCATGAAGAAGCATGGTGCGAAGGCACACATGAGGTAAATTTTGGAATGCGTGAAGGCTCGTGCACATGTGGGAAAGGTTCAGGACTTAGTCACTTTTTGGACTATGGATAAAGTCACGTTAAAAGAACAAATGAAGAGGTGACCAAATTTAGTTATGGGTAATGTTAAGCTATGAATGCTTTCATTTCAAAGAAATCATATTCTGGGTATCATTATGGTTATCATGAAAGGATTAGGAGTTGAAAAAGTGGAGTTGGTTATGGCTAGATGACATATGCATACGAGGATACTTGAGTAGGGAAATACATGATGAAATTTGGCATGTTCTTGGGTAATGATGAAGTGGTTAGAGGATATTCCTTCCATTTCCTTCTTATGTATTGTTTTGCATGACAAGAAATGTGTATGTGTTGGAGGAAGAAAATAAAATGTATGTGTGTATAGAGAGTGAGAACTAAGGGAAGCATGGGTGTAATCTCTATAATGAAGCTATGGTAGAGAATATATGGGGACCCTGTTGTTATATTAGCTCCATGCATGGTTTCTTTACTGTATTTGGCTACTATAATATTGAGGAATTAATACAATGGGAATGTTTTAAATATTTGATTCATGGATCTTGATCAAGTATGTTTTATTTTATGTTTATGGATCCAAACCCTTATGTTCTTGATGATGCTCATGGTCCAGATCTGATTCCCCTATATTGTGATGTTCTCATCTATATTATGGTGCATTTGTGCTTAGATCTAGTTTCCTTTTTCGTCTTAGAATGCATGCAGTTATATCTGTGCATTATCCCTCTAATGTTGTTAAACATTCTTTAAAATATCATATAAAGGAGGGTCTCGGATCCTGTGTGTGCCTCGAGTGAGCACCTGGGTGATACACCGACACACCTAGGATATTAAGTTATTATAAAGGATGACTACAAATTATGCATTAGATTGTGTTCGTTGAAGATTTTTTCTCTTTCCCAAGTTGGAGGAATATATGGGATTATCTCCCAAAATAACCCCCTAGTTATTTTGGAAACTTGTAGTCACATTCTCGGATTTGCTTCATGTTTTTAGGTTGCACATGCCTATGGTTTATTTCCTTGGTAAATTTTATAATTTGAAGTCCTTCACGCACACCCTTTCATTCTTCCCTTGTTATTCCCCTTTCCTTTGCTTGCTTCGTGAATCTTTCAAACTCTCTCATTTTCCTCCCTTGTATTCTAATACCTCCCTCCATTCTCACTCCACGTGCATTATTTGTGCATTCAATTTCACTTCCGATCATCATGTATTCCATCACATCCACCTCGGACTTGCATTCCATTTTAAGGTCCCCAACATGTTCTATGCACATGCATTTTCTTCTTGATTCCCTCACATCACTACACATGCACTCATTGATCCTTACGTTCTTCTTTAGCGCTCACATTTCCTTCTACGCACCCTTACACTATGCACCTATCATTTCCTCTTGGCATGCTTCACACTCCATCTTCTTCCAAATTCTTATGCTTTCCTTTTTCGGATGCCCTTGCTTTCCCTACATACTTGCATGCCTTATAAAATGTGCATCCTTTCTCTCAACTCCCACACACCCTCTTGTACACATCAACGCTCTTACGAATTATTAATTCCTCTATCTCCTACTCCCACACATGCACCCAAGGCTGTAACCTCCACGCCAATCACATCGCGCCACAAGTCCTAACCTATGGACTTGTTAGATAAATGTAACCCATGTGGACAAATAGAAAAGTGATAGCTATGTGCCAATCTTTGTAGAGAATGGAGTGACGACACCTAGCACAAGACAATTGTAGTTATTCTATGAAATTCCATGACCTAATTAGATTATGCCACATGTCGGCATATTCCTTGCACTAAAAAAACTTTAAACCAACAAAAATATTTAAAAAAATATAGAAATCATGTACATATAGTCTTGTTGGAAAAATGTTGACGTGGGATACACTCTAGACTCTTCAAAATCATATTTTGGTGGGATTTGGTAGGTGAAAATGGGAAAACGTGATTCTAGTCATTAATGCACACTTCTAGTTGATCCAACCACCTAGATTTCATGGGATTTTCCTTATTTTGTCCTTCCACAAACAAAGTGACGTGGGTAGGAAAATTTTACAGAGCTACAGGTGGATTTACAGGCATTTATTGCATGTTGTTGGTGGTTTTGATTGGAAATCCAAGTTTTCCCTCTCTTTTCCCTCCTCTTCTCTCCTATTCTTCTATATATTGTTGAATAATGCTCATTTTTAAAGGTTGGACCCTCTTGAAATGCAAGAGAATTATTCAGTGTAGTGTATCCTTTACATTTTTAGCTACATGCCTCATATCTGGCTCACTGCATGTAGATTCTTTCCTTCTCCCATCATTATAATTGACTTTACATTCCTTGAAAGTAATAAAACTCTATTTTGTGGTTATTTTCTGCCCTATCTCATGTTTTATTGCATTTACTTTCCTTTATTTGTAATATTGGTATGATGTGCATGTTTTACATCTCTTGCAAGGTTTCTTTTCTATTGTGCTCCATGAAAATGAGTTCTTGAATGTTTTTTTGGGTTGTGGCACACATGTCTCCTTTACTTTGCACATTTTCTCTCATTTTAACTCATCTAAGAGTGTTCATCCCCTTCTTTCTAGTGCTATCACCTCCCCTTAGTTTAGGATTTCATTTTATGCATCTCCTTCTCACCTTGGTCCCTTGGAATCATAGAGTAGAGTTAGATAGTTGCATTTCCCTTCTTAGGAGTAGTTGTAGTAGTAGAAATAAGTAGAGGAAGCCAACCTTCTCTAGAGGTCTATCTCAAGCGCAAGGTCCCACAACTTGGAGATAGTCCCATGTTTCTCAAAGCCCTAAATCATCTTGATTTAGGATGGGTGCAATTTTGAGCTCCAAAATTTTTACAAACTTTGGTGGGTGAAGATTTAAAATCTTTACATCTTCATTTCAACAAGATTGATGTGTTCTTGGTGAAATTCATCCTTTGGAGGATTGTAAACACATATGAAAACTCCTAGAATCTAGATCTACTAATTTCAGTGAGTCATTTCACCTCTTTCATGAGAATAATTCAAATGAGATAGCACACAATAGTTGGTGAAGAATTTGCGTATATCTAGTTATCTCCAAGAATAAAGAGAAGTAGAGTCACACACAAATATCCATCTTCCGTGTGCATATCTCTTTCCACCTCTCCTCCTGGTAGACCTTTTATGCACTCATCCAAAGTCTAATGCCCATTATATTCATGGCGTAGTAAATAAATCTTCTCTTTTTCATCCTCGATCATGGTATTCCTTTGTCCCTGGCACGAAACGTGATATACTTGTTTCACCTCAAAGTAATGTGATAAAACAAATAAGTAGGTAATAGGCATAGGAGGAATACCTATGTTATGTAGATGGTAGAAGGCATTATGCACACTGTAGACTTTTGATCCAAGATGATTGTGTGAGCTTCCCTTTGGCTAGGAGGAACGACTGTATAAGAAACACAACAAGACCACAAAATAGTATTAAATAGAAAGAGTCAGAGGAATGCCTAACAAGGCTAGATCCGGGAAGCGTGATGCTTCCTTAAATGGTTGTCAATCCTCTATTTAATATAACTTAATGTAAGAAATAACAATTCATATTATAGTTGATAAGATTTAGGTATCTCCTATTAACATACAACAAGTGAATTTAACTCAACAGAAATGGTTAGAATTAAATGGATGATTAATGGGTTGGTTTGGGTCTGCAGGTGTAACAAAGGTTGTAGGTGAGGTCTGGGTGAAATTAGGCAAGGTTTTGGGTTGTTTGGGGAAGTTGTTAACTCGTTGTTATAGGAAAAATTACCAGTCTCAGAGACTAGTATCGGTTGGTCAACCAATATAGGAGATAGACCTAACCGATGTCGGTAGGGGAAATTTGGTTAAAATATTAAAAATGGGAGTTTGGGCCTCTTTTTTGTTACACAGAGAGCTAAGGAGGTTTTGGAAGGATGGAAAGGTGTTGATTAAGACTCAACAAGGTACAGAGGGTGATAGGATGGGTGAAATGGCTCTGGTTGGTAGAAAAGGTGATAAACGGGTAGAAGGTGGTAATGAGACAGAGAGAAATTAAATGAAAGCAATAAATGAAATGATTAAGATCAAACACACAAGCTTAAAAAGTAAGAATGATTTACTTATCTGATAAAATTTATAGATCTCGAATGGTAGGAATGGTTGATCATTTGGAGGAGAAGCATATTATATCCAGTGTAATGGTAGTAGTGCCTGTGTGCTCTACCGTGTCAATTTGGAGTTGTGGAAGCAATGATCAGTTACGGTGGAAGTGTGATGTACTCTAGTTCATCATCGGGAAGCCTGATTACTGGAGACTCAAATGCCAAAGTTGTGTGTGAGAATTAATTTGATCAACCAGTGCAAAGAGTTAGAAACTCATATTTAAGGGTAACCGATGGTGGTTAGGGAACCGATGTCGGCCAAGGAAAACCAACATCGGTTAGGGAGAATTAGTCCAAGTTACCAAAAATAACCTAATCTTTACTATTTTTGGCGTGATCTTGATTGTTAATCCGGGTCTCAAGTGAGGGTTGGCACTTAGATAAGTGGGAGTGTTTTTGGAGAAGGAATAAGACTTTAATTTTAGGGTTTGAAAGAGTCCCAATTGGTTAAGATAAGTAGAGACTCAGTCTTAGTTAATCAATAGGCTAGGAATAAGTCCATGGTGAGGTGTTTAGGTGATGTGGCTAGGTGAGGTGTAAATTAACTTAATTAAATTAATTAAATTAATTAATAATGTGAGGATGAATATTAATTCAATTATAAGTGATTAAATTAATATCCAGGTGTGAAAGGGGAGTATGGCTAGGTATATGTGTTGCGTTGATTAATTGAAGGGGACCAAGGGGAGTTTGACCCAAATTTGGTGTCTACATTTTCCCCTTTTTTTCGCATAGCTTGTATTGATAAGTGATGCTCAAAAAAATAGGAATTCATTGTCCCAAGTATGAGTGAAGGTTAGGTTGCCCCAAGTATGGGTGGAGGTGATCCCCCTCAAACCAGAATTGATGAAAGGTTAGGTTGGGTCGGTGAGTGGCTTGATAAAATGATAAGTGAAGAAAAATTAGGGTGGTAGGTATACAGGTAGTGATGATATCGGTGTGGGAAATAGGCAACAACATTCAAACACACGCACACGTATAGAATGTGATAAGGTACTAGGCTAAAGAGCTCGCAAACTCTACTTCGTCAAAGGTCGATAGGCTTATCCAAACAAGGGTGATGTGATCCAGGTATCCAAGGTATAGGATACGGTCTTGAAACACAACTAGGCTAGGTGCAGGAATGGGATTTAGGTGTGTTCCAGAGCACCAAAATATTTGGTTGGGATAAATGGCACGGTATTAGGTAAGGCAAGGCAAGGTCATTAAGATAAACAACACGAGTAGTGTCATCACAAGGTATAGCGAGTAAGTGAACTTGAGTGTCAAATGGGTGAGGTCAGGTTGGGTTGATAGGTAAGGCCATGGGTAAGGGTGTGGTATAGGAAAAAATTTTCCCCAAATGAAACAAAGGTCGGAGGCTAGGTTATAAGGTAATAAGGTGAGCCATAAGGGCTTAGGTAAGGGTGGGGTAGCCATAAAATTACTTTTGGCAATCCCATATGGTGAAGTTAGGAAAAATGGGTTTAGGTATGGTGACCGATACCGGTTAAGGGTAAACCGATACCAGTCAAAAGAAATCAACACCGGTCAACTAGGGATCCAGACTGACATCGGTTATCAAATTTGGTAATAAAACACAAAACCCACTTTTTTAAAAGTTCATTTGTGCATTTCTATTTTAGGAAAATGATAGAGAGGATGGATTTGGGCTTTTGACATGGGAGAGAAAATGACAGGGCTATTATCTAAGTTGAGTTAAGTGATTTGAGAGGTGGAAGGAGTGGAGTTTGTAGACCCACAAGATTGATTAGAGTGATTTCATTAGATGCTTGCGGAGAGAGTAATTTAGCCATGGAAGAGGCAGGAGAGGGAGCTAGAGGACATCTCGTTCAGAGACCAGAGATCCCACTGAGGAAACGGTGTCGAGTAGAGGTAGGATTTAATCCTCAGTGTTTGTTTGTGATTAAACTTTGAGGTAAAAATGAAGACATGGGGTTTGAAAATTTAAATGTGAAATTTGGTTTTAAATGAATGAATTTAGGTGTGGGGTGGGTGAAATGTAGGCTAAATAGGTGGGAAAATGAATGAGAGTGGGAATTAGAGGGATTTGGGTAGGTTTTAGGTTGTTTTATTAATTTTTAGAAAGTTGGGGGCATGGGGTTCAGCTTTAGGGCTGAACTAGTGACCGACACTAGTCGACATCAACCAACATCAGTGGGTAAAATGGGTAGCCGATACCATTCGGGGTGGACTAGTGTCGATCACTATAAAAGTGATCAGCCCTAAAAGGCTTAGGTGTAGAGGGAAAAAATGGGGTAAAATGAAATGGTAGAAGAAATAGTTAGGTAATGGGGTAAAAGTAGATAGATGAGGGGTATAGAAATATAGAATTAGGTGGGTGTAGGGTGAATGTAGGGAAGAATAGGTGTGTGGTAGGTGAAGGAGGTGTCAAATAGTGAAGGAAAGAAAGGGAAGAAATAGAATATGGGGGAGTGTTTAGGCTAGATAAAATGTATAATAGGTCAGTGCAATAGGTAGGAAATGGATAGGTAGGTAGGGAACAATGTGTGTTGGATGGGACTAGGTAGAAGCGAAGAGATGAGTAAAATAGGTAAGTACTTGACACTATTGATTGGTATGGATGTAGGTAGGACACACCGATGATACATGATAGAGTGTCATGTTTATTGGTACATATGTGAGTGAGAGTCACGAGGAGTGGGACCACATGAGAGATGTGGGACTTTTGGGTGCGTGGTGATACAGATGTATCGTTTGAGATCATATTCTGATGGTAGCTCTCATCGATAGTTGAGACACAACAACCAATACCTTCCACTTACCTCTGGGAAGATAACTCATGTTAGAGGATGTGTACCATATTTTACAGCTTCCAATTATGGGGGATCCAGTATATCAAATATCGTCAGATGAGGCATTTGATCCGATGGTTTCTATCTTTGTAGAGCTAATGGGTGACTTGAGTGAGCATAGTGCCAACATTTATTATGGGTCGATGTACACCGCACATCCTAAGGAAACCAGGTTGGCAGTGTTGATGATGATGGTGGTGGGATGCTATGCACTCCTAGATTCAAAGGGTGACAAGTTTTTATGAGTGTTGATGGGGGTATTACAAGATATTATTGATGAGCACGTTTGTTTTACATGGGCACCTTCATATCTGGTGCAACTATACATGGAGCTTTAGGCCTATCAGAGGATACAACAATATGACATCCGGTGTACATATTTATTACATTGTTGGGCATATGAGAACATATTTTTTATGTGCACCCATAGGGACTTCCGCTATCATATTGACATCATGGTGTTACTAGAGATAGATACAGAGATGTTTGAAGTAGGGGCTCATCCACAGGTTGAGGAAGCAAAGACACGATGTGACCTATTACAGGTAGGAGTTAGAGGGGTTATATGCTATGGACATAGTATGGTGGCCATATGTGGATTTCCCATCATATGGAGGTATGGCAGAGGAGCTAGGGTTACTGATTAGTTAGATGGATACAGGGAAGACGTGTTGGTGAGCATGAGATGATTCCATTGGATAGGGTCTGATGCCAGTTCAGGCTATAGTAGGATGTGCCTCCACCATTTTTTCAGTATCACAAAGATGATGTGGAGATACCATTATCTCCACCACATCCAACAGGTCCACCAACGTAGGAGGAGAAGGTAGTGAATATGGGGATAGATGATGGTGTGACAAATGGTTACGATGCCTGGTAGGCAACCTAGCTACAGAATTACCACCACATCCGGTTAGCTTGAGACTTGGCTACTTTGTGATAGTTCTAAGGGATGTATTACAAGATCTTGTCACTACTTTATAGGTACATCTAACACACTCTCAAGCATAGGTGACCACCCTCTAGGGACAAGTGACTAGGTTACGGGGCAGCTAGCAGTAGCTACGCTGGCGCACTGCAGACCCAACTAACATAGGCACATCGGTGATGGGGACAAGTTTCCGCATTGTAGACACAAGTAGCCACACTACAAGCATAGGTTGCTACCTTTAGGAGTTGCAGGCTCGGAGTATAGCTACAGTACAGGTCCACCTCCATAGGCACCAGTATAGGGTCTCATATTCTAGATAGCGAGGGAAGGGACCACTAGTACCATCACGTGAGAGGGTACAGTAGGTGTCATAGCTATGAAACCTCCCTAGATGATATCCATGGCCACTTATAGAGATTTAGTATCAGAGGCGAGATATTATCAAGACTGGTTGTTAGAGGTTGGTATACAGGTTGTATCATAGGTTGAGTACGGTGGCCTAGTAGACTTCCGACTAGAGAGGACCCGTAGTACCGGTTGATAGGTGGTCACCGATATCGTGGTCATGGCAAGAGGGAGGAGAAAAGTTCATGGAGGCCAAGGCCGAGATGAAGGTACATGTGAGATGATGAGTAGTGGAGATTGAGACTAGATGAGGGTACCGAGAGAGAACAACGAGAGGTTCTTGGCCCTCACATGGGTGAGATAGAGATGTTATCTTCCATAGTATTTTGATTTTTATATATATACTAGCTTTGCATGCCGAAGATGTGAGATTTTACATGATAATTTTTGAGATACTATTATTATTCATACCTTTGTATATATGTATTGATAGACAGACACTCCTTTTATATAGTTCATGATGATATTGGACTGATGATGTACTTGGTTTCATTTCTATTGTATTGTTATTATGGAAACTAGGTGAGTTAGGCATGGTTGAGTTAGATGTATGCATGGTTGAGTCAGAAAATTTCCAAGTTATTATTTTAATGGAAATTAGGTTATGTTAGGCATGGTGGAGTTAGTATGAATTTAGAAGGTGTAGGCATGATGGATTCAAAAATGTCTAAGTGTTATTGGTATGGAAATTAGGTTGTGTTAGGCATGGTTGAGTCATTTTGGATTGTCAAGATATTGGTGTCATGGAAGTTAGTTGGTTTTTAGGCATGGTTGAGTCTGATTTAGGCATGGTTGAATCAAAAATTTCCAAGTTACTATTTTTATGGAAATTATGTGTTGTAGGTATGGTTTGGTTTAATTCCCATGTAATTGATATTATGGAAATATAGATGATTCAGGTATGATGTGATTGATGTTGTAGCATGGTAGGTATGTTGAAATGATTTATGTTTTGTGATACGTTAATTTCCAAGTTATTGTGTAGATGAAAATAACTAGGTTATGATGTGTGTGTAAAAGGGGGAATGGTTAGGGGAAAGAGTGGTCGAGCTAACCTCCAAGGGCCCCATGCCCTTGGAGTGCTACCTACATAGCCCTAACGAAAAGGTGCCTAGAGATGATGTAGTTCTCCCATAGGATAGGGAAGAATAAGATGAGGTAGGTGAGTAGGTTGGTGAGTTTAGGTATGGGTAAATGGGAAAGGTAATTTAGGCATGGTTGTATCAGATGAGTTGATTGAAGTAGATGACGAATGTAAATGGAGGTGAAAGAAGAAGAAATCCTAGAAACTAAATGTCAAAGGTATTGTCCTATGTAGAAGAATTGATAAGTAAGAAAAGAGGTAAATGGTAAAAGAGGTAAAATACTCCATAAGTGGCAAGAACCATTATGAGCATACCAAAGATAGGGTTATGAACTTAAGCCCTCTAAAGGCATTGCATGATTGAACTTTCTAAGGGTGAAAGAAGTCACATGATCACGAAGTGTCGCATGTGTGCCACGTCCCTTGAGTAGGTAGAAAATAATAAAACAAAGGCAAGTGAGGTGGAGAAGATTGTTTAGCGTAACCTTGTTGTAAGACAACATGCCTCTTTTACAAGATACCCAAAACCAGAATAGGCAAGTCCATGATGAAAAAGTTGTATTTTTCTTGATTTTTGTATTTTCTTTTTTCTTTTATTTTATAGAATGATCGATGTGAGAAGTCTATGTGGGATGAATAGAATATCTCCTTGAGTTCTTCATGAATCTAATCAATGCGGGAAGCTTCAGAATATTTTTATTTTATTTTTGCATAAATGGTCTTATTTTTTGATAGACTATGTACAATAGGGCTAGCTTTTTATAGAATATATTAGTCTATTTATAGCACTAAGTGGAAAGATAGATGTCCTTTTTGAGGGAGTCATCTATTTATAAGAATTTTGACTCAAGGAGTTGAATTTGAAAATATCATATATTACTTTTGAATTTTTTGGAATTTTAGGTCATGGACAAGACTATAAAGGAGTATAGGCTTCATTTATGAAGGAAAAACCATAGCACACAAAGGTTAGCTAGGAAAAAGAGGTTTTAAGTGATGAACTACCATGGGATTACATCCTAAAAAGGATGAAAAGTATCCCTAAGAATCATGTCATGAGTAGATTCGTGGTACCCATATTGAAGATAAGGTCGAAAAGGTGACTGATTAACTAAAAATAAGGTTTTATGGTTTTTAACTATTTTATAAGTTAATCGAATTGAAACTAAGTGCTATATTGAAGTGTTGGGTTTAAATATTTTGCTTTTATATTTGAATAGATTGAAATAATAGAAATATGTTATTAACCTGTAAATAACTTACCTCATTGTGTGTTGGACTATAGCAGGTGATATGCGGAATGGGAAATCTATGATCAAATGACTTCGGGAAGGGCGAAGCTAACTATCCTGTCTCTATTGAGGCATTTAGGAGTGTACTAGGGTGCCCAGGCACCCGGTCTCAAATTCAGGCACCTTGGGAACTGTGGAAAATCTCAAGATCTGTGTTCGGCAGTGTCACAAGGATATCTGAAACCCTGCCTATTTGTTGCTTTGGATTCACTTAGGATGGTCCGGATACTAAACTGCAAAAATGAAGGTTAGTGGGGCCGAACTATCCTTAGCCACAAAACTAGTGGACTTATCATTGAGCATTGCACTACATTACAGACCCTGATGTATTTCTGGTGTGTGTGTGTGTAATTTTGTGCCTAGGATGCCCTAGCGCCAATGACGCAATAATAAGGGGCAATAACTAGATGTAAAATGAAAAATAATGAATGGAAAAGGAAAGAATACAACCCTTCCCCTTTTTTCTTATGTGATGTAGATGTAGAAGAAGCCCAAATGCAGTCCCTTACCTTAGTAGATAGTTGCCCTTGATGTGTGTGATGTTCACCCATAATGTAGTGAGTATGTTTTGTTTATATAGGGATCTCTTGCTCAAATTTCAACACTAGTGACCGAAACTATCGACTATGACCTAGGGGAATACATGAGGTAACCATTAGGACCGACCTCGAATAAATAAATTAAGACCAAAAATTACGATGACACAGGCACCTAAAATCATGGATTGGGGCAACCTAGGGCACCCAGTGTAGACCTAAAGACGACAACTGAAAAAATTATGACATTTGAGACACCCTAAAAGATGGCCAAAACTACAGAGACAATTGATGACTGAACTAGACAAAACACAATGACACCTGACTAACTGACCACAAGACCTAGAGATGGGTCACTAGTGAATACTTTTATCACACAAGATCCATATATAAATTAACATACCCGACAGTATAAATGTAATAGTAAATGTGTGATTTTGTGACTACATTTTCCCCCACTTTATGTTGGTGAGTGGAAATCTTGGTAACATAAAGTAGATAGAGATGTGTACTTGAGAAAAAGCCAGAGAATCCCAAGCTGTAGAAGAACGTGCATATGTGTAGTAAAAGTGTGCCAATATAACTATTAAGATGTGCAAACCATGGATCAACGAGTTGATCCATGCAACGTAAAAGTGTAAGTGTCACGATGAAGTGTGGAAAATGAAAATGATGATTAGATGATTTTAAATGTGGTTAAATATTGAATAGGTGGGTAGGGAGTGATCAGTTCCCAACCTAAACACTTATATATGAATGGAATGATGGGAGGATTTGGGCATCCTGATGCCAGAGGAAGAGTGTAGGGAGAAAAGTGTGTTATTCTCCAAGCTTTAACTACATCCCAAGATCTAGCCACCGTAAACAAACTCAAATCAAAAAGTGGTGATTTTGGATCTAGATGAATTTGGTTTAAACAGTTGACCCATATAAGAGTGATAAGGGAAAGGTACTCTTTCCCCACTTCACTGAGTCACTTTGCAATGTAAAGGCTTTTAAGTTAGGTCATTTGGAAGCGACGCGGTAGAGAATGAGATGGCTTCCAAGTTAGGTCATCTGAAAGTGAACGTGATAGAAAATGAGATGGCTTCCATATTAGGTCATCTGGAAGCGAACGTAGAGTATAGAATAAAATCCCAAGTTATGTCATCTGGGAATGGAATGGTGAATGACTCTAAGTTAGGTCATCTCGGAGATTTTTTGTGGGTTTGAATGGTTTAATTTAAACACATTGATTTTGATTGGTTGATTGATTTTTTTAGGTTGGTTACTCATGGCGAGGTTTTTGCTAATTGCCCCCATGTTAGGTCATTAGGGGAGAGTTGCTAGAAATCAATGAGATGACGTGTAAAATGTTTTTGTTTAATCTCTTGATGCACCCAAGTTAGGTCATTAGGGGGAATTGATAAGTTATAATGTGTGAAGGTGTCAAGCAATTTGTTGCCCCCAGATTAGGTCATTAGGGGAGATTGATGGTGAAATGTCACGGTGTAAATTACGAGGTGTTGGATTCATAGGTTTTTGAACATGTGGTGACATAAGGTGGATTATAGGAGGACCCCCAATGATATGCCCCCTTTCGGTGAAAGAGGGAGTGGTGAGCGGAATAGACTCTAAGCTAAAAGTAATAGCAAGAGGTTAAAACATGACAGTAACGGATAGAAAATAGTACTAAGGTGTATAACATGGGTGACAACATGTGTAGGATAGTGGTAGGTAGAATTAGAAAGAATTCGTAAAGCGAAGTGCAAATCAAAGTAAAAATTCTCAAGATGTGGTGAAACGGTGTTGCATGTATTAGTTGTGGTAATAAACGTGACATATATGCCATAGTAAAGGTTTCAATTGTAATGTGCTTATAAATAGGAAAGTGAAAAGGTAACTTATCACTTCATTTGTTTTTGGCGCGAGTGTAAGAGTGTATACAAAGCGAGTGAGGATGCCTCAAGCGAGACCATTATGTCCGACCTGGTTTGAGAGAGTAGTGACCACGGTAGTGTCGTGTACTACTGTGGAGTTGGTAAGTGCATTATTTTTGCTTAAATGTAGGGTGGAATAGGTGTCGAGGTGAATTTTTACATTTTGGAGATTTTTAGTTTTCTCTGGTGTTTGAGACCTAGACAAGAGCGGTGAGGTCATTAATGACCCTTGGGATTGGAGCGCCCGAGATCCGGCACTAGAGTCCCGCTCTGGGGCACCTGGTCTAGAAAATTTTGGTTTTATGGATACTACTATGGAATGTGTTTCTAACATGTTGAGTAGTTATTTTTTATCATGTAAAGTGTGCTAATCATTGCGTTTGTTGTTGTTTTGTGTTGTGCTAGAGGGATATCCACTCAAGGGAGTTACGTGGTGGTTGGAACTTGAGTACACTACTGGGATTAGGTTTTTTCGGATGATGAGTGGGATGTGTTGGACCATGCCGGCCTATGGAATATAGCATGGATGGGGATGTGCCCCATAATATGCCTATGTTGACTACATTGTGTGAGAGATGGTGTGTAGACACATGCACATTTTGGTTTCCTATGGGAGAGATGACAGTGATGTTGGAGGATGTATATTGCATACTATGGTTGTCGGTCATTTGGGAGATAGTATAGGTGATGGAGGTTATCGATATGGAGCAGCAGATGCACTCGAGAAGATGATATTTTGTAGGGTCCCAAGTTTCGATGGAGGTCCATATTAGTTTGGAGGCAATATTACAATCGAGGGTTCCGTGTTTTCGAAAGTTCGTCACAATGGTGATAGTGTCATGTATAGCAGTGGAGGGAGGGGGTGTTAGCATCTTGTATAAGATGCATGACATATGTCAAGTGGATAGAGGAGGATGGGATGAGATATGTGTGGGCAGCAGTGTGTGTTGGCCCACATGTACAGGGACTTGTATCGGTTTACACATGATGAGCATGGTGGAGGTATAGGGGCCACCACACTACTACATGTATGGGCATATGAGCACATAGCCATATTGAGACCAGTTGTGTAATACCCTGAATTGTTGTTACTTTCTCCTATGCATTCAAGTGTTGATATGTGATTTTTTCCATATGAGGATATGTTCCTTTGGTTTCGGGAAGTCATGCTTGATTTGGATTATGTCTTTTCTGCTCTTAAGATCTTTGATTGAACGAGAATATGCCTCGGACTCTTTTTTTCTTTCATCTTTTGCGTATGAGTTCAATCTAATTCTAGGAGATTGTGGATTTATCCACCTTTATGACTCAACCTTGGATCAGTTGCATTGATCCAAGGAATGTTTTAATTTTATTCAGGATGAACAAATTGTATTGACATTTTGAGAGTTACTAAGTCTGACTAAGCTTTGAATGTTCAATTCGAAGGTTAACTCTGGCTGATCATGGTAATCAGAATCTGGTTCCAGTTATCATAGCATCGGGAAGGACCTGGACCTTAAGCCAGGTAAGATGTGTATGTTTTATATCTAAAGCTTAATTTACTTGATGCCAAATGGAATCTGATCCAGGAATGTTTTATCTTGTTTGAAATCTATTACTGATTAGTCCTATCTAGGGGACCTAGACTAGAATCAGTAAGGTTATTAGTTTTAACCTAAACTATAACCTAATGTTGCAAGGTTAGTTAATCTAACCTAGTCCTAAAACTATGTGCTTAATACTCCTATGGACGGTGACTAATGTTGTATCCTATGAGAATGAGACTAAGTCTACCTATGATCTAACCTAAGTCACTAACCTATCCTAAACTAATGCTATGAAGGGGGACCTAAGGAGGGTCGCGAGTCATGGGCGGTAGTTTCCATGGAATTTAAGAAAGGATAAGGATGGGGACAGGGAATGCTGCCAGAGTTAGTGGAGGATAAGTTTGTTAGAGGAATCTCACGTGGCAACATCTCTAAGAATGGGAATGTTTGTTTATGTTGTTTTAGCATTCACCAACTTTGGCAGTCGGTGGCAATGGAAAATAGGCGGGAGAATAAAAATAAATGCAATTAATGAGCATCGAGCCTCGAGTGTGGATTTCTTGGGAAGGCATGCAAGTGGAATTTTTCTTGGTTGTTTTGTTTTCCATGCATTCTGTTTTTCACTCTGCATGAGCACTGGTTCTTCGAACCAGCCATCTACTCTTCATTGCATGGCAATTTTGAGAGTTTCAAATTTACTTCTCTGTCGGGAAGTATATAAGGCATGGAGGTAACAATATTTTGTTGTTTAATCTTTCGTGGAAGAAGAAGAGAAGGTGCGAGTGCATTCAGAGGTCTTCTTTGAATTTTTAGCGACACTATCAGGCATGATAGGCCCTAACTATTAAAATATTTCTTTCCTTTAAATGTTTTCATTAGAACAACTCTGTTCTGATGATATATGCATATTTTGACTTGGCTGGTAACAATGATTTGGGTTTTATGTTGATTTGGGGTTCTAGGTTGTGTTTGGATCCTGGATGAAACCTGCTTCATTATTCTTGTTTTCCATGCTGTGAATCCAATATGGAGTTTTGCTTTGTGGTTGGAAGTGTTGTAAGTTTTCTTTATCTACTAGAGATATTTGATTAGAAACTAGCTCCATGAAAGAATGCGTGCTAGATGGTTACGTGTTTGAAAAACACCACTGTATTTATTCACTGTTTGAATATAATTTTTGGATTACGTGTTTGAAAAACACCATTGTATCTATTTACTATTCAAATATGATTTTATTATTGATTGTTTTTTCTTGCCGTATGAACTCCAACTATTACTGGTCCATGTTTAGGAAAGTAAGTAATAGATTTTGTGGTTGGAGTGTTAGTTTATTCAGTGAAACGTGATTGTTCTAGTTGCGTGAGTTAGAAATATTGCTTGAAGTCTAAGCCTGTACTTTTACTTCAAAGGGGTTTGAATGTTCTTATGCATACAAGTTCTGTGAGTAAGGAAGTATGTGGTTAAACTGTTGTTTTTACGATTTTTCATGGATATTAGGAACACGGTTATGTTCAAGAGAAAACGTATTTGGATAAGCCCCTGTATCTCTGGAAAATTCATGGATTAATCTTGGATCTGCCTTAGTGGAAATTATGTTTAATGTGTGGTTGAGATATGACTGTGTTTTACCCTGAGGTGACTATGAAGTCTACTTCTTAAGGCCGCATTACACAATGTCGGGAATTCTACTTTAAAAGAAAAACAACGACTTCAACATCGTTAAGTTTATTTATGTACAACTAATGCTTTTCCTTTTGTAGTTGAAATTTGGGTTGAAATGATCCATATGCAACTGAATGATTTATTTATTTTGTATAGTTAAAGCGCGATAACTACTATGGTATGAGTAGGATGGCTTTTGAGGCATTGTTGAATCTGTATTTAGAATTCTATTATTGACTCTGTACATGCATTTTTGGTTTGGTATCTTGAAATGATATAACAACCTAACTGTGCAATGGTTGAAATAATTTAGTTTTGATCTATTGGTAATAAATAGGTAATGGGAAGGTTATCCTAACTCTTAGACCAAATGGTTCGAGAAATGAAGGAAATGTAGACTGTTTACTTTAGAGCAGGATTGTGGTATGAGATTAGATCGTTTATAATGTTTTATGTAAAGAAAACGTTATTGGCTTTTGTTTAATGTATAGTTGTAAGATCGTAGTGATCTATTGGCAAATCTGAAGGTGGCTCTATTTGATCTGAGCTTTTGGTTAAACGTAAGTATTGTTTTACTTGCCTTCTTCTTACCTGATTGGACGAGAGAATGTACATTACTACTTGGATGTTAGTATAGTTTTGAACTTGATTAAAATAAAGTTCTGATTTTCTCTACTCCTTCCTCTAAGTTATGAAGGAAAGAAATTATAGGATTTCGAAATACGAAGGTATTCACACTCACTCTCTCTTGAAATTATAGTGTTCTCTTCTTTAGAATTCCTATAAGGAACTCTACTGTATGGTCATGAGATGAAAATATTGTTAAAAATTAAGTGGAAAGAGTGGTAAGTGGTGAAATCTTAACGTAGAAGTCTCCTTTCCTTTATTAGTAGTATTATTATCCTGATTTAGAATTTCGTTTATTATCTACTTGTATAAAAGAAGCCCTATAGTAAAAGTTTTGCATACTTATCAATGATTAAAAATTTGATATGATAGAGTTAAAGGAAATCCACTAGACGAACTTGCTTGAGGCAGTAATCTATCCTTTGCTTAAATTGTTTTTATGCGAACCTGTTGGATGCTTACCTTAAAAAGGTTTTATTCTTTAATTGGAATGAATAAACATGATTGACATTGTTCTTGGCCTTGCGGATGATTAGGTACATATGATACCGAATGTCCTTTCTTCTTTTCTTGTATTATACAAATCATCTGAAATAGACTAAGTTGAAATTATGTATGTGATTTGAATTAAGATATAAAGTCATTTGAAAAAGGAAAACTAGTGTGAATCATGATTTTGGATTTGATGAAATTGATGTCATTTAAACAGGATTGTTTAATGAAAACAATTAGTGGAATGCAATTGTTTAAGGATTAGTGCTTATCATGCTCAGTTCACTGAACTGACCCGTGCTAGCAATTTTTGCAGATGGTCATCTTAAGTGGTAAAGGTAGGTAGATCTGAAATGATGCATGACTGTTTAATCTGGTTTTTATGAAGAATTCGACATGATTTTTCTAATTGTACTATAGAAGAAAGTTACTCTTTTGCTGAAGACTATTGTATTAAAATATGCCAAGTGCATAGGTTGTAATTGTATAGGTTTGGGAATAAATGAAATGGGGACATATTACTTATGTGGTTTGTGTTCTTATTTGTTGAAATGATCTTCTTTTGTCTGTATGAATGAGAGTGCATTCTTATTATTATATTCAATGGGATCTAGATGGATTCCCTAAGTAAGCCTTAGCTAATTATATGGCTGGGTACTACATTTTTCTGGTTAGTAATTCTTTACATCTTATGATTGTGGTAAAATTGTAAATAAGACCACTGCATTTTTAGGGAACGTTGAGGTTGAACTATGCCCTAAAATGTAGCTATAACTGGAAGAGTATTCTATTACTCTCTTAATGTTCTAATTCAAAGCAATGTAATTGATGGTTATAAATCACCATGTCTTAATGGTAATAAGTCTGATATGTTTCAGTCTTTAAGGTTGTTACGAACCCTTGCTGGTTTAGTTATTTTCCTAATGGGAAAACTTAGGGCTGTTGTCCTATTCTGAGGGTACAAGGTTGTTAGGTACCAATCGGTAACTTGAAACAATCTTAAATCTTATTAAAACTTTTCTCTGTGAAACTGAACCTAATTACAAAAGGTAACTCAAGAAGTGTGGGACCCAGGGTTGGGGAAGGCTACCCAATTAGGAGGGCCTGTAATCCAAATATAACTCAACATAAGTGAATTCTTGGAGGTATGTACATCTTTCCAAGGCTGTTTCGTAGGATGTTGACACATGTCAACTGTAGGGTTGTACCTTCAAGAAGATTAGGATCTTCTCGAGGATACAACAATGCAGATGACATATGGCAACACCCTTCTGCATTGATCGTTAAGATTTACACCGAAACTTAATCAAGATTTCCCTTCGGGACTAGTTAGGACCATAGACAGGTTATGAGGCAGCCCCTTTGAGACTCAAGGTACCCTGACAAACAGGGTGAACATTGGTTGACCAACTATGTCGGCTTACCCCTAGTCTTTAAGGGCATCTATATAACGTGAATTATAATATTAACCCGATCCAGAGTGAAAACTTGGGGCTGGGGGACCGACAGAAGTCAAGTATAAGACGTTCTATATAACATTGGAGTGGAGTGAAGGACGTATTCCAGATTGACAAGTATGTCATCAAGGAATAAGTAACATGAACAGTATGTTTCAAATCTTTGGCCAAAGTATCGCAAGCTGCTGATTGCGTTGTCCTATATCACCTAGTCTAAGGAACGTGATGCCGATGAATAATGGTAACAATTATTCGAGATATGTTCCTTGATGAGCACCTTAATCCCAAATTAGGGAAGAGAACCATGAGAATGAAGTGTTCTGTTGAAAACACCAAACTCTAAGATACACATGAATAGATCGGTAGTTCACCGAGTCATGGAATGAATAGATCGGTGGTATACTGAGTCATTACTGCTACATATGGTTATCTGTTATAAGAATGATTGTTATGATATGTGTGTTCTAAATTATGTATTTAGAACTAGAAAACACTAAAAAAAAAAATCTTGTTCTAAAGTATTAAAATGAGGATGTTACATCTTGGTATCAGAGCTGAAGGTTGCAGCTCTTGGACCTATTGTGTCCATAATCTGATAAAAACCTAAATTTTCTTGTAACAGAAAATGGTTAGAACAAGGGGAAATGTTGCGAATAATGCTCCACCTGAGGAAGGGGTGGCAACAACCCAAAAAATTGATGAGATCCTTGCTTCCCTATTGGACACAAGAGATCGTTTGGCTGTACTTGAACAGTAAGTGATGGGAAATGAGGAGGACGATGAAGTTGGTAACAACAATCAGCCACCTCCTGAGGACAACCCCGATATGGGTGTTGGTAATAATAATGGAAATGTACCTGTCCAACTAGAAAACAAAAAGGCCAGGATGGCAGCGGAACTCACTAATGATATAAAAAGGATAAGTCCACCTAAATTTGATGGCACCACATTAGGAGATGGAGCTGAGAACTGGCTCAACGAAATGGAGAAGTAATTTGCAATAAGAAACTTTTCGGAGGAAACCAAAGCTATTTGGGGAGCATATCAGCTTTCCCATGAAGCATCTTCATGGTGGGACAACCGTAAGGCTGAGCTAAATATTGATGAAACTAACATCACCCGGGATCAATTTAAAGGCTATTTTAGGCAACGTTGGTTACCACAACTTTTCTATGATCGAGAAAATGATATAATTCCAAAACTTAGTTCAAGGGAAGCTCAGAATGGCGAGTCTTGGGAGCGGTTTACGAAACTCCTCAAGTACGTACCGCAGTATCAAACTGACGAGAAGTTTAGAATACGGAAATTCATCATGGGACTAAACCCCGTGATTGGAGGAGAGGTTGATGTTCACAGCCCAACCACTATGGAAGGGGTTGTTGAAAAAGCCATAAGGCAATAACAGAAATTAAAGGCTATTTCTTCTCATAAAGAGGAAGTGCGGAAGAAGATTCCAAACCCTTCTTCAACTTCTCTTGCACCCAAGAAGGGGCCATGGAAAAATTTTGGCAACAAAAATAAGTTTTCAGTGGATAATAATAAGAAAACGACAACGAATAAGCCTGCTAGAAATGTAAGGGATAGTTTTGCCAAGAATTATAATAATGGGCAGAAGTCCTATGGAGGCCAACATGATAATTTTAAATTTCGGGAAGTAATTTTGAGCCTAATAAGGGACATGTAGGAGGCTGCTATAATTGTGTCAAAGATCACTACACAAACCAATGTCCTTTCAAGAAGGATGATCATAATTAGCAGCATAAGATACATGTTGTAGTAGAAGACAAGCAAGCTAAAAAGAAAGTGACACCTATAGAAGTTCCTGGTAAGTTATTTGGCATACCGTAACTATTCTTTTTGATACAGAGCTATTGAATGTTTTATTTCTAGTAAACTCGCTTCGAAACTTAAAATAAAAGCTGGAAAAATGGATAAATCTTGGACTGTACAGTATGGTAATAACTCTGTTCATACAGTTAGTATGTGTCTTTTTGAGGGCAGTCCTTGACTTACCTAAATTTTCCACGGAAGTTGACCTCTATGTTGCACCTTTGGGATCCTATGACGTTGTCATCGGCATTAATTGGTTAGCTAACCATAAAGCAAAAGTGGACTGCTTTGAAAAATATATAAGATGTTTGGATGATCTGCAGAAAATAGTAGAGATTCAAGGTGTAAGATGGGAAATTTCAGTTAGGAAACTGTCAGCTATACAACTTAAAAAGGCTAAAAATAAAGGATGTACCTTATATGCAGTAAAGATATCTGAATCTGAGAAGAAGATGGTGAATTCATGAAATGATACCTGCGCACTGAGTTTCAAAGACGTATTTCCGGAGGAATTACCAAGTTTACCACCCAAAAGGGAATTTGACTTCACCATTGAAATCAAACCAGGGACGGAGCCTATTTCTAAAGCACCTTATCGGATGACTACTACAGAGTTAGTTGAGCTTAAGGCTCAATTGCAAGAAATTTTGTCTAAAGGTTTGATTAGACCAAGTGTTTCACCCTGGGGAGCACCGGTGATATTTGTGAAAAAGAAAGATGGAACACTTAGACTGTGTATTGATTATCGGATGTTAAACAAGGCAACAATCAAGAATAGATACCCACTTCCAAGAATTGATGATTTATTTGATCAGATGCATGGAGCATCGGTTTATTCCAAGATAGATCTTTGATCTAGGTATCATCAATTAAGGATTAAAGAAGAAGATATTCATAAAACAACTTTCCAGACAAGGTACGGACATTATGAATTCATGGTTTTACCCTTTGGATTAACTAATGCACCCGCAACTTTTATGAACTTAATGAATAATATCTTTCAAGAATATTTGGACAAGTTTTTGCTTGTATTCTTGGATGATATTCTCATATATTCTAAAAGTGTTGAGGAGCATAATGAGCATTTGAAAGTAGTTTTGGAAATTTTGAGAAAAAGAAGGTTATACGGTAAGTTATCCAAATGTTCTTTCTTTGATACTGAAGTTCACTATTTGGGTCATGTCATTAGTAAAGAAGGAATTGTTGTAGATCCTTCAAAAATAGTGGCAATAACCGAATGGCCTGCACCAAAGAATGTACATGAAGTAAGAAGCTTCATGGGCCTTGTTGGTTATTATAGAAAATTTGTTAAAGATTTTTCTAAAGTGGTTGCACCGATAACTTCATTGCAGAAAAAGGATAAGAAATTTGTTTGGAATGATAAGTGTGAATCTGCTTTTAAAAGTCTAAAAATTTAGTTGACTTCAGCACCTATTTTAGTTGTACCTGACCCTAATGGAGACTTTCTTTGTTGTAACAGATTTAGCTTCGGGGAAGGCCTTGGAGGTGTTTTGTTACAAAATGATCATGTCATAGCATATGAAAGTAGAAAACTTAAGTTACATGAGCTGAATTATGCCCCTCATGATTTAGAGCTTGTTGCCATTGTTCATGCACTTCAAGTTTGGAGACACTATTTACTTGGGAAACCTTTTGAGTTGAAAACTGATCATCTAGGGCTGAAATATATTTTCACTCAGCCTAATCTAAATGCAAGACAATGAAGGTGGTTAGAGTTTTTGTCTCAATATGATTTTGATATTAGTTACATAAAAGGAAAAGAGAATAGAGTAGTAGATGCTCTAAGTCGTAGGAAGCACATTTATGCTCTTATAACATTAAGAACTCAGTTTAAAGATGAGGTGAAAAGTGCATTAGAATCTGATATATACTTTCAGCAAGTAAAAGCAACGCTTGCTGCAGAACCAAAAGATGAAAGGTATAAAGGTTTTCATTTTGATAATGAAGGAATCTTACGTTATGAAAACAAAGTATATGTACCTTTGCTAAATAATTTGAGAAAGAAATTGTTAACTGAATTTCATAATTCACCCTTTTCTGGACACCCAGGTATTACCAAAATGCTTGCCAATCTAAAACAACAATATTTTTGGAAAGGAATGAAAAAGAATGTTATTAACTTTGTGACTCATTGTCTGGAATGTCAGCGGGTGAAGGTAGAACACATGCACCCTGCTGGTTTATTATATCCCCATAGCATACCATAGTACAAATGGCAAGTAATAAGCATGGACTTTGTACAAGGGCTTCCTATGTCGAGAAATAAACATGATGTTATCTTGGTAGTTTTTGACAAACTAATGAAGGTAGATCATTTTATTGCTGGAAATCTAAAGGATGGTTCTCCTATGTTAGCTAAAAGATTTATGCATGAAATTTTCAGGTTACATGGAGTACCAGAATTAATAATATCTGACAGGGATCCTAGAATGACATCAAGATTTTGGCAAATGCTTAATACAGCTCTTGGAACTAAACTAAACTTCAGTTCATGTATCATCCAGAAACGGATGGACAAACTGAGAGAGTAAATCAGGTGTTGGAAGATATGTTACGAATGTATTGCATGGATCAACAGTATAAATGGGAAGAGTATCTCCCATTAGTTGAATTTGCATACAACAACACATATCACTCTTCTCTTAAAATGGCACCTTTCGAGGCACTTTATGGAAGAAAGTGCAGAACCCCTGTTAGTTGGGATAGTGTTGAGGATAGAGAGGTAATTGGGCCTAAAATCCTTACTGAAATGGAACAGCAAGTTAAAATGATTCAGAATGATTGAAGGAAGCATCGAGAAGGTAAGAGTTATCTTTGACTTAAAGCGGGTTGATTGAAAATATGAACTTGGTGAAAAGGTTTTTCTTCGTGTTAAACCAAGAAAGAGTTCTATAACTTTTGGCAAGGCTGCCAAGTTATCACCTCGTTTTGTGGGACCTTTCGAAATTGTCGAAGTAATCAATCCCGTAGCTTATTGATTAGCATTACCACCTGCTTTGTCATGAATGCATGATGTTTTCCATATTTCTTTGCTTAAGAAATACGTTTCAGATTTGTCACATGTGTTAAATTAGAATTCCTTGCAAGTCCAAGACCCAGGAATAATCATGGTTAAACCCACTCGAGTGTTGGAAACTCGCCAATTGCATTTGAGAAATCGAGAAATACAACAATGTAAGGTCCAGTGGGACCAGTTTAACGAAGAAAGTGCAACTTGGGAAAATCTGGAAGAGATGAAAACTACTTTTCCCTTTCTTTTTAACAAAATTGAATCTGTTGATTGATAAAAAAGATTATTATTACGAATTTATCTTTTACATGTCTTTATGTAAGCCAGTTTTGGGGCAAACATTCATTCAGGTTGAATAAATGGTATCATGATACTGATTTCTGAAACTATTCAAGTTTGAAATAGTTAATTTTTTCAGTGAGTCAAAGAATTGATTGACCAAGAAATAAATAAAATGATGTAATCATCGGGATGATGAATCTTTTAGGAGGGAAGCATGTGACACCACTGAATTGTTGTTACTTTCTCCTATGCATTCAAGTGTTGATATGTGATTTTTTTTCCATATGAGGATACGTTCCTTTCGTTTCGGGAATTCATGCTTGATTTGGATTATGTCTTTTCTACTCTTAAGATCTTTGATTGAACCAGAATATGCCTGGACTCTTTTGTTTCTTTCATCTTTCGCGTATGAGTTCAATCTGATTTCTAGGAGATTGTGGATTTATCCACCTTTATGACTCAACCTTGGATCAGTTGCATTGATCCAAGGAATGTTTTAATTTTATTCGGGATGAGAAAATTGTATTGAATTTTCGAGAGTTACTAAGTCTGACTGAGCTTTGAATGTTCAATTTCGGAGGTTAACTCTGGCTGATCATGGTAATCAGAATCTGGTTCCAGTTATCATAACATCGGGAAGGACCTAGACCTTAAGCCAGGTAAGATGTGTATGTTTTATATCTAAAGCTTAATTTACTTGATGCCAAATGAAATCTGATCCAGGAATGTTTTATCCTGTTTGAACTCTATTACTGATTAGTCCTATCTAGGGAACCTAGACTAAAATCAGTAAGGTTATTAGTTCTAACCTAAACTATAACCTAATGTTGCAAGGTTAGTTAATCTAACCTAGTCCTAAAACTATGTGCTTAATACTCCTATGGAGGGTGACTAATGTTGTATCCTATGGAAATGAGACTAAGTCTACCTATGATCTAACCTAAGTCACTAACCTATCCTAAACTAATGCTATGAAGGGGGACCTAAGGAGGGTCGCGAGTCATGGGTGGTAGTTTCCATGGCATTTAAGAAAGGATAAGGATGGGGACAGGGAATGCTGCCAGAGTTAGCAGAGGATAAGTTTGTTAGAGGAATCTCACGTGGCAACATCTCTAAGAATGGGAATGTTTGTTTATGTTGTTTTAGCATTCACCAACTTAGCAAATCGATCGTGTGATGGAAAATAGGTGGGAGAATAAAAATAAATGCAATTAATGAGCATCGGGCCTCGAGCGCGGATTTCTTGGGAAGGCATGCAAGTGGAATTTTGCTTGGTTGTTTTGTTTTCCATGCATTCTGTTTTTCACTCTGCATGAGCGGTTCTTGAACCGTCGTCTACTCTTCATTGCATGGAAATTTTGAGAGTTTCAAATTTACTTCTCTGTCAGGGGAAGTATATAAGGCATGGAGGTAACAATATTTTGTTGTTTAATCTTTCGTGGAAGAAGAAGAGAAGGTGCGAGTGCATTCAGAGGTCTTCTTCGAATTTTTAGCGACACTATTAGGCATGATAGGCCCTAACTATTAAAATCTTTCTTTCCTTTAAATGTTTTCATTAGAACAACTCTGTTCTAATGATATATGCATATTTTGACTTGGCTGGTAACAATGATTTGGGTTTTATGTTGATTTGGGGTTCTGGGTTGTGTTTGGATCCTGGATGAAACCTGCTTCATTATTCTTGTTTTCCATGTTGTGAATCCAATATGGAGTTTTGCTTTTCTGGTTGGAAGTGTTGTAAGTTTTCTTTATCTGGTAGAGATATTTGATTAGAAACTAGCTCCATGAAATAATGTGTGCTAGATGGTTACGTGTTTGAAAAACACCACTGTATTTATTCACTGTTCGAATATAATTTTTGGATTACGTGTTTGAAAAACACCACTGTATCTATTTACTGTTCGAATATGATTTTATTATTGATTGTTTGCTTCGCCGTATGAACTCCAACTATTACTGGTCCATGTTCAGGAAAGTAAGTAATAGATTTTGTGGTTGGAGTGTTAGTTTATTCAGTGAAACGTGATTGTTCTAGTTGCGTGAGTTAGAAATATTGCTTGAAGTCTAAGCCTGTACTTTTTACTTCAAAGGGGTTTGAATGTTCTTATGCATACAAGTTTTGTGAGTAAGGAAGTATGTGGTTAAACTGTTGTTTTTACGATTTTTCATGGATATTAGGAACACGGTTATGTTCAAGAGAAAACATATTTGGATAAGCCCTGTATCTCCTGGCAAATTCGTGGATTAATCTTGGATCTGCCTTAGTGGAAATTATGTTTAATGTGTGGTTGAGATATGACTGTTTTTACCCTGAGGTGACTGTGAAGTCTACTTCTTAAGGCCGCATTACACAATGTTGGGAATTCTACTTAAAAGAAAAACAACGACTTCAACGTCGTTAAGTTTATTTAAGTACAACTAATGCTTTTCCTTTTGTAGTTGAAATTTGGGTTGAAATGATCCATATGCAACTGAATGATTTATTTATTTTGTACAATTAAAGCGCTGATAACTACTATGGTATGAGTAGGATGGCTTTTGAGGCATTGTTGAATCTGTATTTAGAATTCTATTATTGACTCTGTACATGCATTTTTGGTTTGGTATCTTGAAATGATATAACAACCTAACTGTGCAATGGTTGAAATAATTTAGTTTTGATCTATTGGTAATAAATAGGTAATGGGAAGGTTATCCTAACTCTTAGACCAAATGGTTTGAGAAATGAAGGAAATGTAGACTGTTTACTTTAGAGCATGATTGTGGTCTGAGATTAGATCATTTATAACATTTTATGTAAAGAAAACGTTATTGGATTTTGTTTAATGTATAGTTGTAAGATCGTAATGATCTATTGGCAAATCTGAAGGTGATTCTATTTGATCTGAGCCTGTGGTTAAACGTAAGTATTGTTTTACTTTCCTTCTTCTTACCTGATTGGACGAGAGAATGTACATTACTACTTGGATGTTAGTATAGTTCTGAACTTGATTAAAATAAAGTTCTGATTTTCTCTGCTCCTTCCTCTAAGTTATGAAGGAAAGAAATTATAGGATTTCGAAATACGAAGGTATTCACACTCACTCTCTCTTGAAATTATAGTGTTCTCTTCTTTAGAATTCCTATAAGGAACTCTACAGTATGGTTATGAGATGAAAAGACTGTTAAAAATTAAGTGGAAAGAGTGGTAAGTGGTGAAATCTTAACGTAGAAGTCTCCTTTCCTTTATTAGTAGTATTATTACCCTGATTTAGAATTTCAGTTTATTATCTACTTGTATAAAAGTAGCCCTGTAGTAAAAGTTTTGCATACTTATCAATGATTAAGAATTTGATATGAAAGAGTTAGAGGAAATCCGTTAGATGAACTTGCTTGAGGCAAGTAATCTATCCTTTGCTTAAATTGTTTTTATGTGAACTTGTTGGATGCTTACCTTAAAAAGGTTTTATTCTTTAATTGGAATGAATAAACATGATTGACATTTTCTTGGCCTTGCGGATGATTAGGTACATATGATACCGAATTTCCTTTCTTCTTTTCTTGTATTACACAAATCATCTGAAATAGACTAAGTTGAAATTATGTCTGTGATTTGAATTAAGATATAAAGTTATTTGAAAAAGGAAAACTAGTGTGAATCATGATTATGGATTTGATGAAATTGATGTGATTTAAACAGGATTGTTAAATGAAAACAATTAGTGGAATGCAATTGTTTAAGGATTAGTGCTTATCATGCTCAGTTCACTGAACTGACCCATGCTAGCAATTTTTTTGATGGTCGTCTTAAGTGGTAAAGGTAGGTAGATCTCGAAATGATGCATGATTTGTTTAATCTAGTTTAGGAAGAATTCCGATATGATTTTTCTAATTGTACTATAGAAGAAAGTTACTCTTTTCTGAAGACTATTGTATTAAAATATGCCAAAGTGCATAGGTTGTAATTGTATAGGTTTGGGAATAAATGAAATGGGGACATATTACTTATGTGGTTTGTGTTCTTATTTGTTGAAATGATCTCTTTATGCTGTATGAATGAGAGTGCATTCCTATTAATCTATTCAATGGGATCTAGATGGATTCCCTAAGTAAGCCTTAGCTAATTATATGGCTTGATACTACATTTTTCTGGTTAGTAATTCTTTATATCTTATGATGGTGGTTAAATTGTAAATAAGACCACTGCATTTATAGGGAATGTTGAGGTTGAGCTATGCCCTAAAATGTAGCTATAACTGGAAGAGTATTCTATTACTCTCTTAATGTTCTAATTCAAAGCAATGTAATTGATGGTTATAAATCACCATGTCTTAATGGTAATAAGTCTGATATGTTTCAGTCTTTAAGGTTGTTACGAACCCTTGTTGGTTTAGTTATTTTCCTAATGGGAAAACTTAGGGCTGTTGTCCTATTCTCGAGGGTACACGGTTATTAGGTACCAATCGGTAGCTTGAAACAATCTTAAATGTTATTAAAACTTTCTCTGTGGCCCGAACCTAATTACAAAAGGTAACTCAAGAAGTGTGGGACCCGTGGTTGGGGAAGGCTACCCAATTAGGAGGGCTGTAATCCAAATATAACTCAACATAAGTGAATTCTTAGAGGTATGTACATCTTTCGAGGCTATTTCAGTAGGATGTTCGACACATGTCAATCTGCAGGTTGTACCTTGAGAAGATTAGGATCTTCTCGAGGATACAACAATGCGAGTGACATATGTCAACACCCTGATCGCATTGATCATTAAGATTTACACGAAACTTAATCAAGGGTTAGGACCATAGACAAGGTTATGAGGCAGCCCCTTTGAGACTTAGGTGGTACCACGACACACGGGGTTAACATTGGTTGACCCAAGATGTCGGCTTACCCCTAGTCTTGAGGGCATACTTATAACATGAATTATGATATTAGTGCTGATCAGAGTGAAAACTTGGGGCAAGGGGGAATGAGAAGTCAGTATAAGATGTTCTATATAACATTGGAGTGGGGTGAAGGACGTATTCTGGATTGACGAGTATGTCGTCAAGGAATAAGTAACATGAACAATATGTTTCAAATATTTGGCCAAAGTATCGCAAGTCTGTTGATTGCATGTTTGTCCTATGTCACCTAGTCTAAGGAACATGATGCCGATGAATAATAGTAACAATTATTCAGATAGGTTCCTTGGATAGAGCACTCAGAATCCTAGATTAGGGAAGAGAACCACGAGAATGAAGTGTTCTGTTGAAAACACCAAACTCTAAGATACACATGAATAGATCGGTAGTTCACCGAGTCATGGAATGAATAGATCGGTGGTATACCGAGTCATTACAGCTGCATATGGTTATTTGTTATAAGAATGATTATTGTGATATGTGTGTTCTAAATTATGTATTTAGAACTAGAAAACACTTATAAAAAAATCTTGTTCTAAAGTATTAACATAAGGATGTTACAAGTTGCATGGCCATGAGGGGAGTGGGCTCACCTGGATATATTTTCTCAACAATGGGTGGATATTCGTGGAAGGAAGATGGAAATGGATAGCTTTAGGGCCTTGATAGAGAGGATGGGATCTGATTCGGTGACATGGAGGCCATATCATGATTACAAGGAGGGCCGAGGATGCGACAAAGTTGCGATGTATTCGGAGCATCATGTGGTTATAGGACCTCTTTGCAAGTGTAGCAGAGTTGTTTGGTGGAGAGAGTATCACAGCCATTCGGGATGGCACAGGATGTGCCCCTAGATCCATATATATGGCTATGGGCCGTTAGAGCCCTGAAGGGTAGGTGTTAGGCCACGGCCCACAAAGTGGGAACAGTTGGTACCATTGGGGTTATATCCGTAAACCCAATGATAACTATTTTGGATGGGGCGATGTGGGGAGTTACGAAGGATTATTGAGCGTGGTGGGTAGTGCATTGATGGGTGTTGTTATAACTAGTATTTGCGGGTGTTATGGAGTTACCAGTAAGAGGAACGGGTGAGGGAGGCATTCTTGACCATGTGGTGGCGCGTTTTGGTAAATCATAATTATTTGTGTATGCTAATGTGGTTAATGAATTTTTTATGTTGTGTTTTTTACGTGGTTGAATAACATGAGGTTGTATGTTGTGTGTGCAGGAGATGCCTATTGGTCGTTGATAGTAGACACTTCTATCCACACATTGACGTGGAATGTGCCTAGCGATGTGCTAGGTAGAGGGATACTAGAGCATGTGGATGACATCACGAGTGAGCATGCCCCTCTATTTGAGACAATATCCATAAAGCAAAGTGGCAATATGTACAATGTTTCTTAGCGAGAGGGACGAGGCACATGAGGAGACTCGACATGCCCGAGAGGTGGTAGTTGGTGGTCCCTTGAATCGAACGTGTTCGCCGATTATGTGGATTTACAGATCATTTTCATAGTAGAACATGGATATTTGATGTTACATAGAGATGTGGAGGATTTTTGGGGCCACAAAATGTGGCGTCTTGTTGGTGGCAAGGCGTCAAGTTCTAGGGCTCTTGTGGTACACTAGAGTGATAGTGATGATGAGGTGTCATAGTGATGATTGTATATGATGTAGGGGCTTTGTCCCGAGTGATGAAACATTTTTTTGTTATGATGATCATTTGACTGCTATATGTATGGATACCTATTTTGGATATATATGAGATTGATATTGGAGATGTTTTGTTATTGTGATGTAATGGATATTGTATGGTTGTATGGTTATTTTTCTAGCATGTGTGTTGTGGTGTATGTGATGAATATGAATTTTTATGATGATGTTAGTAATGGTAGATAAAATATGATGATGTAGATAAGTAATGTAATATGATTGATAAGATGAATAAAGTATGTAGCGTGTAGGTAATGTAATGGTGATAATAGAATAAATGTGAAAAGAGATAAGTGTAGCATAAGCAAGATGTGGAAATGTAATATAAGGGTAATATGATACAATGGTGAAAATAGGAGGGGGAGGATATTAACAATGCCCCAATGTATGGATGAATAGGATCATGTGATAGTACTCTCTCAGTAGTCAAGGATGAGCCTGCATAAGAAAGAGTGCGCGTCATCGGAAAATTATTGAGATCGTTAGATGAACATCAAGCAAGTGGTGAAAGGTTCTTAAAAATAATCCCTCGAAAGTTGTGTAAGAACCATAAGAACACAAGTGCATCATCGGGGGTAAGGTGATAATGATCACTTACCAATGACCAGGACGACGGGTGGAGGTGGATGCATATGAAATGGATGGAGCATGAGTGTATGGACCAAAGTGTGTGTCATATGGAGTGACCATGGGATATGTAGAGACTGGTAGAAACCCATGGGATGGATGTGATGGATAGTGTGAGTGAGGTGGATGTAATGAATATGGATGTGGAAGAAATGGAGGTGGTGGATAGTGTGCATGCGCCACGGTGGTGATTGATGAACAAACCGAGTACCACGTGGAGAATAAGAGTAAAATTTCAAAATTTTGAGTCTTAAGTGTTTTTCTCTGAGGTGCCTAAGTCGTGAAATCGAAAAAATCTGTGTTCTGGGTCGTTTTGTGTGATTTTCGGGCCTGTCGGAACTTTTTGTCCCATCTGTCCCAAGTACGAAAGTGTCTTCTGTTCTCCGATCGGCCGAAACCTCCGAATTTGTCCCATTTTCGGGCCTGTCGGAAGTTTTTGTCCCAAGTGCCCCAAAGCCAAAAATGCAAACTGTTCCATTTCGGCCGAATCATCCTTCCCGCGTACTTCGCACTTTCCTGTCCCGAATGTCCCAAGTAAAAAGTGCGAGTCGTTCCATTTTCGCCCGAACCGGCCGAACCGCGTACTCCGGAACTTTTCGTCCCGAATGTCCCAAGTTAGAACGGACCTGTTGTTCCATTTTCGGCCGATTCACCCGATTTTGTCCCGAGTTCCAAATTGCTCTGTTCCATTTTCGGCCGGTTCGCCCGGACCGCGTCCTTCGCGCAATTTTGTCCCAACTGCCCCATTTAAAAAAGTGCGAGCTTTCCCTATTTCGGCCGAGCCGGTCGAGTCGCGTACTTCGGAACTTTTTGTCCCGAATGTCCCAAGTCCAAACGGGCCCGCTGTTCCAATTTCGGCCGAAACACCCGAATCGCGTACCTCACACATTTTCGTCCCATTTGTCCCAAATACATTTGTGCGTCTTCTCCCTGTTTCGCCCGAACCGGCCGAGCCGCGTGTTTCGCGCATTCGCGTCTCACCTGTCCCAAGCGTACCAAGTGTCATTCACACTTAGTTTTCCCACTCGACCCGAATATGTTGTTTTTCAAAAAAATAAATTTAAGTTGCGGCTCGATCTTTATCAATCAGAAGATCAAATTTCAAGAAGCGATTCTGAAGGACGAAACTTTCAAGGCGTCGGTTACATCGGTTTTCAAGGATATCCATTGACATCTTCAAGATGAAACGTCGGTGTGTCCCTCGTGACAAAAGGCGTGGTGAGGCGTGGAAGAAAACTCAGCGGCGGTTTACGAAGCAGTGGGTCCTTCTCAGAACTGGACACCTGTCTCCTTCTCCTTTCTTTTCTCTTCTTCCCTTTCTTTTCGTATTCCTTGTAATTAGTTAAGGCATTGCAATTGGCGGTCCTTAACTATTCTTTAGTTAAAAGAAAGCGAGTTACGAGGAGTAGCTTGATTTGTAATCTATATAATGGCCTTTCCACGCCATTTTACGGAGGAGGAAGAACTTGGATATTTGCTGAAAGTGTAAATAGATCTTAAAGAAATCAATACAAAAGGGCTTTCCATTCTTTGTCTATCTGATTCTTGTTGTCTCTGTGTTCTCCTTTAATATTGTGAAGATCATTTTGTTCCTAACTCGTTTAGTCTCTCACGATTGCATCTTGTTCGGTTTTGCAAATACGGTGATCTTGTACTGACAAGAAGGAACTTTGTGTCCTTGATTAACAAATCTGAAGAAGGTTATTTATGGAACTTTGTGTCCTTAAATTTAATCTCATTCAACCAACGCAAATGATCTTGTCTTAAATCCTTCGAAGCTTCGCATACACGAAGAATTATTCTGCCATCTATAATTCGAATGTTGCTATACTACTCATCTTCTAATTCCCTTTCTTGACCCTTGTGTGGCTGATAATCCTTGTAAAAGAACACTTTCGTAATATCCAAGTTCGACCATAAAATAATGTTCTGTACTTTTGTAAATAAGTTTGTTTCAGAATAAGGGAACCTCTCCCATTAAAGAGGAGGGACTTCTTGTCCCCCATTTGTTGTTCTTCTAAAAAGTCCTATTTGAAAACCAACGAGTTTTGGCGACTCATTTGCATTCGGGGAGAAATTTGCATTCCAGCTCATTTGGGAAAATCGCATTCGATCTGCAATTTTCGATCATCCTTTGATCTGGCGACTCCACGTTTCACTAGAGGGAGAAGGGCCCTTGGTATCGAAGATTCTCGGTTTCACTTTTTGGAGCAACGGGGTTTTCCTTTCCCTTCCAATAGAAGAACTCGTTCGGCGAGCACTCCACTGTCAAGATAGAAGTCTGCGGGTGGTATTCCTTGAGCCTGCTTAGTCCTAATCTACGAGCTTTGATCCTTGCCGGTGTTACGGTTCCCCTCAAGCCGTATTTCCAAGAATGGCACAATTACCATGGGGTCAACGTGTCGGCCCCTGGCTCTTTGTGACCTTTGCATGAGTTACCTAGAGGTAACCGAAAGAACTTCCCAAAATTTAAAGGAGATGGCAAAATTCACCACTGATGAACATATTGCAGCATTCATAGTTGCTGTGGAGTCTTGGGGTTGAACATGAAGGCGTCTCGGTAAGGCTGATTCGTTGAGGCGTTACGGGATAATCTTTCTTGGTTGGTTCTATCACCTTAAATTTGGTGCCATCACCCATTTGGAATACAATGAGAACTCAATTTGAAAGCCGTTTCAAGCCGGCGAGAAGATGTGCATGCCCTGCTTTTGATTTCTCAGATAAAGAAAGATCCATCAGAACCTATGAGAGAATTTGTGGCTCGGTTCAACAGATTGATCAACAAAATTCCTGTAAATACTCGACCGGTTGATCAAATTCAGAAATGTTTCTTTTTGAATGCCCAAACGCCTAAAGTCAGTTATGCTCTAAGAAGGGCTAATCTCGGAACGTTAATTCTAGATCAAGAACTGGCTGTTAGTGTCGAGGATGACCTGATCATGTCAGGGAAGTTGAGAAGAGATCCTCCTAAATCTAAATCTACTGCTTCTTCCTCTTCCACCTCTGGACCCAATACTGATCCATTAGTCCAGAAACTTGCAAATGATCTAGTGGCTATAAAGAAACAATTAGCCCAGCATGCACCATATGCAGACGTTCCGAGAAGAAATTTTCAACCCAGAAACCGTTTGCCAGCTCCCCACACAAGACTGGCACTTGAAGGACCTCCTGTCAAAGTTCCGGTGAATGCAACTTGTGAGGTTGAAGAGCCAGAAGATGATAATGAAGCTTGTGAGGAGTTCCTGGAGGAATTCGATGATGAGGCAGAAGAACTCGAAGGATCTCGAGTCAATTTCTTTACCACTGAAGGCATTGATGATGGAGATGACTATGATGAAGTGGTAGCGAGACATGAGCAGTGAATCATTTGCTTTGTCATGACTCGAGAACAGACAAGGCAGAAGGAGAAGGTGACACAGCCCCTAAAGAAATCTAAGGAGCAGCCGGCAACTATCCCTGTAATTGCCAGAAGAGGATCTCCTATCCCTACCTCATCTGCACCAAAGGTAAGTACTGTCAATCCTGCTCCCAAAGTTGCTTCTTCTTCTTCTTTTTCTCCCAAAGTTGATAAGCCTAGAATTTCAAATGATGATGGCCCATCCACCTCTGGATCCTTTGATATTGTTGATCATCTTAAAAGGACTAAAGTTCAAATTTCAGAAGCTGAATACTACCAAACCCACCCTAAAGCTTTTGCCAAGATGATCCAATTTGTAAATTCCCATTCCAAGACCACCTCTAAAGGCCTTTTGCCCACACCTCCTTCTGCACCACAACCTAGCCTGGTAGCTGCTGTCACCTCACCTGGAGACAAAATCAAGCCTTTTTATGTAACACTCCTTATAGCTGGCCATAGGCTCAGTAACTGTGTCATAGATTCGGGCCTCGAGATAATGTGATACTGCTAAGGTAGCTCATGCTTTAGGCTTGACCCTTACTCGCACTTATGGATCTTGCTACTCCATGGAAAGTAAGGAAGTACCTTTAGTTGGAAGGATTAAAGATGCACAAGTGGCTTTTCTTTGCTTTACGAGAAGAAGGTCTTGGCTACCATCCTAGTAGTGAGACATTCCTCCTTCTATGGAATGTTGCTAAGTAGGAACTTACGTAAAGATGTGGGTGGAGAGATTCAAATGGATTGGTCACACGCACTCATACTGTCCATGGACAAATGAAGAAGTTACTACGAGAAGCGATCAGTATATTGTGCGAGAAGGCCCAGATGATCCTAAGGCACAAATACTCTATGAGGACGGGGGCCATGGTAATTACATGATTTTATCCCCGATGAAATCAACCCTCAAAGTATCACCAAAAGATCCTAACGGCATCTGGACTTTAGAATTTGATGGAAGTTGTTCCTCGGTGGTTACGGAGCTGGCGTCTTGCTAGTATCACTGAAGGCTGCTGCACCCTTTTTCATTTAAGTTGCGGTTCGAGAACACCAACAACACACGGCAGTATGAGGCTCTCCTTCTTGGGTATGAGTAGCCAAAGAACAAGGTGTAAAAAATCTTCGGCTCGTGGTGATGCGAGCTGATTGTGAAGCAAGTCGAAGCCTTTTCGGAGTAAAGAATGGAAGGCTGAAGCATTATCGGAATCAGGTTTGGGATTCAATTGAATTCCTTGATGCTTTCTCTATTGAAGCAATACCTAGAGAAAAGAACAGCAGGGCTGATTCACTGGCTGTCTCGGGGTCACTACTGATTCCCCATCCTGAATTCTCTCAGGATAAGTTCACTATTGAAATGGTCCATCGGCCTAGTGTCCCTGACAATACCAATAACTGGCAAGTTTTCAACGATGACCAGCATCTGCTTTCCTTCCTGGAACTCAAGGGAATTTCGAGCAACTGTATTTTGAGGGAAGTGACAACCTGCCTCGTGAGAGTGTGTCCTCTGACCAAGCTGTCACCCAAGGAGAAGAAACTGATCAGGAAGGGTGCATCAAGCTCAAAGGAAACAAGATTCCCAAAGGTTTGGTGAGTTTGGAGGAGTTGTTTGATAAACACGACAGATACGTGAGATCTAAAGCTTCTCTAGGACCTCGTGATCGGTGAGTATGATAAGATTGATATTGGGAGTTACGATGACCAGAATTTGGTAAATATTGGGAAATGTTGCACAACAGAAGAGAGGAGAAGAGCAATTGATCTTCTAAGGAAGTATAAGGATGTTCTTGCATATTCTTATGAAGATCTAAAAGCCTTCAAGCCAAAGGAAATGCAGCACTCTATTCCTCTCAAACCAGGAATCAAGCCTTTCAAGCAGAAGCAAAGGCAGTACAATCCAAAAATAGCTGACACCATCTTTCAGGAGATCCAGAAGTTGTTGAAGGCTAAGATTATTTTTCCCATTCACCATTCAACATGGATTGCAAACATTGTGCCTGTTAGAAAAAAGAATGGAGAGATCCGCATCTGTGTTGATTTCAGAAACCTGAATCAGGCCTCTCTGAAAGATAACTACCCTCTGCCTATGATGGATCAGATTTTGCAAGCAGTAACAGGATCCGAGATGTTATCTATGCTTGATGGATTCTCGGGATACAATCAGGTAGAGGTTGACACTGCAGATCAACACAAGACAGCCTTCACCACTCCTTGGGGTACCTTTGCCTACAAGAGAATGCCTTTTGGGCTGATTAATGCAGTGCCACTTTCAGAGAGCTATGGATTTGGCTTTTGGAGCTTGAAAGGGAAATGTATAGTCATATACCTTGATGACTGTGAGTGTTTTCAAAGACAAGCGAGATCACTTAGACCACACAGAAAGCTTGATTCTGCGAGAGATGCGAGAGCATGGGATTTCTTTAAATCCTAAAAAATCTGTCTTCTGTGTTACAGAAGGAAAGCTATTAGGGCACATTGTCTCAAAGGACGGCATCAAGATTGATCCTGAACGAGTTCAGGCCATCCAGCAAATTCCTCTCCCTACTAGTAAAAAAGGCGTGCATTCCTTCTTCGGTAAGATCAATTTCTTAAGAAGATTTATCCCTGATTTTGCTGAATTAACGTTGAATATTTCTCAGATGATGAAAGGGAAGAAAACATTTGGATGGTCTTCTGAAGGAAAGGAATCCTTTGAGGGTATCAAGAAAGCCATTGCTAAAACTCCAGTTTTGGCTTGCCCTACGACTTCAACAAAGATTTCGTCATCTATTGCTACGCTACAGACAATACCCTAGCTGCTGTCTTAACCCAAGAAGATTCTGATGGACATGAGCTACCAATTGCCTTCATGAGCTATATCTGAAGGATCATGAGCTAAAGTACACCATGATGGAGAAGCATGCTTTGCGGTAGTCAAGTACATTAGCGGTTTCGCTTTTATATCCTCAATTCTCACTCCATGGTCTTTGGTTCCAGATCATTTGTTAAGTCAATCCTTACACAACAAGAATTTGGATCAAGAGGGGCAAGCTGGGTGGCTAAGGTCGAGGAGTATGACATTGATATCAAACCGACCAAGCTGGTTCGTGGCAAGGGTCTTTGTGAGCTCATTCTTTGAAGGAGCCAAACATGAGTTCTTTGAAGGAGAAAAGCTGACATTCCTCTTGTTCTATTCCTTAGTTCGGTCGATGAATGGTATGCCGACATCGCCCATTTTCTCACCTATGGGAATGCCCCTCTCATTTAAGCGCCCGAAAAGAATTTATTAAATTGAGATCGCGCAATATGTCTTGTGGGAAAATGCTTTGTTGAGCGTGGCTTAGATGGGAGATTTCTGAAATGTGTTGATAAGGAACAACAGAGAAAGTTGCTCTCAGCTTTCCATGATCAGGCGTGTGGAGGGCACTATTCGTCACGATCTGAGCTCACAAGATACTCAGGGAGGTATTCTTGGCCTTCCTTGTTCAGAGATGCATCCAAGTGGGTGGATAAATGCGAGGCCTGTCAGACTTTTGTGGGAAGACCCAAACTGGCCGCTTTGCCTCTCAAGCCAGTTGTGATCGAGGAACCATTTCAACAGTGGGGTCTAGACTTCATTGGTACACTCAACCCTGTTTCTAGTGCTGGGCACACTCATGTGCTAACTGGCACTGACTACTTCACCAAATGGGTGGAAGCTATCCCAGTCAAGAGCACTACTTCTGAAGTAGTATGCAACTTCATCAAGGAGAACATCTTGGTAAGGTATGGTGTACCTAACAAGATTGTAATGAGATAATGCTTCAAACTTCTCCTCAGTGAGATCATGGATTTGCTACGGGTATGGCATCTCTCGGCTCATTCTTGATTATTATCCCGGGGGAAATGGACAAGCGAGAATCCACCAACAAAAATCTGGTGACTATCATAAGGAAGTTGGTCGATGAGTCTCGTGGCCCGGCATAAGAAGCTTTATGATGCTCTTTGGGCGAGACAGGATCACACCTAAAGAGCCATTGGAATGTCCCCCTTTCAAGTAGTGTATGGAGTAGAGGCCCGATTGCGGTGGACGGTGGAGCTGCCCACCTTGACCTTGCACTGATGAAGGCCATTGAAGACACTAGTTTCGGTGATGCTCTGGACAAAAGAATCATGTGTACTGCACTGCCCGAGCGAGGATAGATTGGAGGTTCTTGTGAGAATATCTGCTCACCAGAGAAGGTGAAGGTTACATTCGATAAGAAAGCTAGGTCAGAGAGTTCCAAGTTGGTGATACCGTCTTTGTTATGGGACAAAAGACATGAACCTCGTGGCAGCCATGGAAAATTTGATTCTCTGTGGCTTGGACCTTTCAAGATAAGACACTTTGCTGGTAAGGACTCTTTCTATCTTGATTACATGGATGGTTCTCCCCTCCCACTTCCTTATAGTGGGCAGTATTTGAAGTCGTTCAAGTCCTAGGTGACTAGGGAGCCCCTTTGTATATTCTGTACAGTGTTTTTGCTTTTCCTGCTTTTGGTGTGTTTCCCTTCGGTTGTGTGTGTTGCCCTCTGTATTGGTTTGTTTTTGACTCCTTTGCCCAATGGATAAGGCACTGGTCTGCTTCACCGAGTTATCTAAGTTCTTGCCTTGTCTCATTCCATGAATTTATACCAAGTCATCCCCAGAAGGAGCCAGCTGTTGTCCACTCAAAATTCCCCGCTCTGATAAGAGTAAAATTTCAAAATTTTGAGTCTTAAGTGTTTTTCTCTGAGGTGCCTAAGTCGTGAAATCAAAAAAATCATGTGTTTGCAGGTCGTTTTGTGTGATTTTCGAACTGTCGGAACTTTGTCCCATCTGTCCCAAGTACGAAAGTGTCTTGTTCTCCGATCGGTAGAAACCTCGAATTTGTCCCATTTTCGGGCTGTCGGAAGTTTTTGTCCCAAGTGCCCCAAAGCCAAAAATGCAAACTGTTCCATTTCGGCCGAATCATCCTTCCCGCGTACTTCGCACTTTCCTGTCCCGAATGTCCCAAGTAAAAAGTGCGAGTCGTTCCATTTTCGCCCGAACCGGCCGAACCGCGTACTCCGGAACTTTTCGTCCCGAATGTCCCAAGTTAGAACGGACCTGTTGTTCCATTTTCGGCCGATTCACCCGATTTTGTCCCAACTGTCCCGAGTTCCAAATTGCTCTCTGTTCCATTTTCGGCCGGTTCGCCCGGACCGCGTCCTTCGCGCAATTTTGTCCCAACTGCCCCATTTAAAAAAGTGCGAGCTTTCCCTATTTCGGCCGAGCCGGTCGAGTCGCGTACTTCGGAACTTTTTGTCCCGAATGTCCCAAGTCCAAACGGGCCCGCTGTTCCAATTTCGGCCGAAACACCCGAATCGCGTACCTCGCACATTTTCGTCCCATTTGTCCCAAATACATTTGTGCGTCTTCTCCCTGTTTCGCCCGAACCGGCCGAGCCGCGTGTTTCGCGCATTCGCGTCTCACCTGTCCCAAGCGTACCAAGTGTCATTCACACTTAGTTTTCCTTTCGACCGAATATCTTTGTTTTTCAAAAAATAAATTTAAGTTGCGGCTCACGATCTTATCAATCCAGAAGATCAAATTTCAAGAAGCGATTCTGAAGGACGAAACTTTCAGAGCGTCGGTTACATCGGTTTTCAAGGATATCCATTGACATCTTCAAGATGAAACGTCAGTGTGTCCCTCGTGACAAAAAGCGTGGGTGAGGCGTGGAAGAAAACTCAAGCAGCGGTTTCTGAAGACAGTGGGTCCTTCTCAGAACTGGACACCTGTCTCCTTCTCCTTTCTTTTCTCTTCTTCCCTTTCTTTTCGTATTCTTTGTAATCAGTTAAGGTATTGCGATTAGCATTCCCTAACTATTCTTTAGTTAAAAAAGCGGTTACGAGGAGTAATGTGATTTGTAATCTATATAATGGCCTTTCCACGCCATTTTACGGAGGAGGAAGAACTTGGATATTTGCTGAAAGTGTAAATAGATCTTAAAGAAATCAATACAAAAGGGCTTTCCATTCTTTGTCTATCTGATTCTTGTTGTCTCTGTGTTTTCCTTTAATATTGTGAAGATCATTTTGTTCCTAACTCGTTTAGTCTCTCACGATTGCATCTTTGTTCGAGTTTTGCAAATACAGTGATCTTGTACAACCAAGAAGGAACTTTGTGTCCTTGATTAACAAATCTGAAGAAGGTTATTTATGGAACTTTGTGTCCTTAAATTTAATCTCATTCAACCAACGCAAATGATCTTGTCTTAAATCCTTTGAAGCTTCGCATACACGAAGAATTATTCTGCCATCTATAATTCCGAATGTTCTTATTACGCTCATCTTCTAATTCCCTTTCTTGTCCCTTGTGTAACTGATAATCCTTGTAAAAGAACACTTTCGTAATATCCAAGTTCGACCATAAAATAATGTTACGTACTTTTGTAAATAAGTTTGTTTTTGAGAATAAGGGAACCTCTCCCATTAAAGAGGAGGGACTTCTTGTCCCCATTATTGTTCTTCTAAAAAGTCCTATTTGAAAACCTGGAGAGACATGTGTAGGAGATGGAGGAGGAGACTGAGGTTGTTTCCTTTGCACTTTGGGTTGAGATAAGGGTTTCTTTGGATTGTTGCTAGGAGGTGGAGTAGGAGTAGCATGGTTTGTTTGAGTTTTAGCTAAGGGTGGAGGTTGAGGATGTACAACTGGAGGTGTAGGTGGAAGAGTAGAGGGCATAGTAATCAGAGAAATGTGGGAAGGCTCTATTAGAGGAGAATCAAGAAGGTCATGTTCTAGATCAATAACCTTGTAACACAAAAGTATAAAAGACTCACAAGTATCATACTGTAAGTGTTGCTTTAGAGGAGGAATAAGACCACGAAAAAGAGGAACTACTTTTCCAAGTCACTAGGATGAAATATAAGTTGATGTATGCATGCATTAAAGCATAAGATGTAATCCTAAATAGGTTCGGAAGATCCTGATGGAGAGTGGGAATATGATCGTATGTGACCCTAGGACCAGTATTGATAATAAACCTACAAAGGAAGGCATCCTCCATGTCATAGAAAGTGCTAATAGAACTCAAAAGGGAGATGGGTATACCATTGAAGTGCATCATCAACTAGACTAAACCAAAAGGCCTTAAGTAATAGTCAATCATTGGAATAAGAGGCCATAAGAGTGCAATAATGTGCAATATGAGCATGAGGGTCATCGATACCATCGAAGCATGTAAATGTGGGCATGGTGAAATCCTTAGGAAAGGCCGAGTTATGGATTTTTTTGGGAATGGGATTACCATGCAAGGAATTGTTATCTATAGATGTGTAGTAAGCCCTACTTTCTAAGGTGAGAGAGTGAACCTGAGACTGAAGTTTTCCTACAACATGCATGAGGGAGAGGATGTCCTATGATGGAATAGAAGAAGATGGAAACAATGTATTAAGAGGTTGAAGCTTTCCATTGTGTGTGATCATGGGTATATCAAGAGGTGAGATAGTAGGCTCCGAAGCTAAAGATGTGTGAGGAGTGTGTGTCAAAGGAGCCACATGAGATGATGAAGGGGAAGTTTCACTAACAATACGAGAAGGAACATGCGGTATGGGTGAAGTGGAAGAAGGAAGTGTAGGTATATTAGGAGTAGAATGAGAAGAAACAATAGAAGGCAGAGACTCATGCACTATGGTAGAAGCAATCGCAAGAGAAGAAGAATATGGAAGAGGTGAGGCACTCTCAAAGAATGTAGAAAGAAGGAGATTCGTAGGAATGAGAGATGGAGTAATATGGTCAATGTTAGCCGAAAAAATACTATCAATAGGATCATCAAGGTAATAAAAATTTGTTGACGAAATAGAAGGGTATTTCAGGGAAACACATTGAGAAGTAGTAGGAGACATAGGAGTAGCGATATGAGTGCCCGTAGGATAGGTAGGAGGCACACTAGATTAGGAATCAATGTCTAATAGATAATAAATGATAGAAAGATCTAAAACATCAGGTGACATATCAGAAGAAGAATAAGAAGGATCATGGGCCACTGGATGGCATGGCGACAACGAGTAAAATCAACAGGGTCATCAAAAAGACATATACCGATAGGAAAGTCAACAGGATTGGTTGGCACATGTTTTTGACCTTCAAGAGGAGTTGTTGAGTGGCATCGGGTAAGGTCATAGGAGTACTATATAAAGTTGTAAGCTCAACAATGGTAGCCTCATCATAAATAGGGTTGACACTAAAATGTGACATGATGATAAAATAAGAGATATGCTAATGACAAAGATAATCACAAAGCAACAATGTTCGAAATGACGGGTTCACCAAAATGATTAACTAAAAATAGGTTTTTTTGGTTTTTAAATATTTTATAAGTTAATCTAAATAGAAACTAAGTGTTATATTGAAGTGCTAGATCTAAATATTTTGATTTTATATTTGAATGGATTGAAATAATAGAAATAAGAGGGATATGTTACTAACTTATAAATAACTTACCTCAAAGTGTGTTTGATCAGAATGATGGTATGCGGACTAGGCAGGCTATGACCGAATGACTTTAGGAAGGGAAAAAGTTGATTGTCTATCGTACTTAAGTGCTTGGGAGTGTACTTGGTGCCCTGGGGTTCCCTAGCCTAAATTCTCAGGTCTTTGGGAACTCGTGAAAAATCTTAGGATCTGTGACCAGCAGTGTCCCAAGGAAATCTAAAACCCTTCCTGTCTGTCACACTGGATTCACCGGATGGACTAGATAATGACATGTAAAATAAAAGGTTAGTGGGGTCGGATTTTCCTTAGCCATAAAACTAGTGGAATTATTATTGAGTGTTACACTACATTACGGACCTTGATGTAGTTCTAGTGCATGTGTGTGTAATTTTGTGCCTAGGATTCCCTAGCACCAATGACACGATAATAAGGGGCAATAACTAGATGTAAAATGCAAAATAATGAATGGAAAAGGAAATAATACAACCCTTCCCTTTTTTCTTATGTGATGCAGATGTAGAAGAAGCCCAAATACAATCCCTTGCCTTAGTATATAGTTTCCCTTGATGTGTGTGATGTCCGCCCATAATGTAGTGAGTATGCTTTGTTTATATAGGGATCTCTTGCTCAAATTTCAACACTAGTGACTCGAAACTACTGACTATGACCTAGGGAATACATGGGGTAACCGTTAGGACCAACCTTGAATAAATAAATTAAGACCACAAATTATGATGACATGGGAACCTAAAATCACAGACTGGGGTGCCCTGGGAGTGCCCAAGTGTAGACCTAAAGATGAAAACTGAAAAAATTACAACATCTGAGACACCCTGAAAGATGGCCAAAACTACAGAGACAATTGACGATTGAACTAGACATAACCCAATGGCACCGACTAACTAACCATAAGAGTTAAGGATGGGTCACTAGTGAATAATTTTATCACGCAAGATCCATATATAAATTAACATACCCAGTGGTATAAATGTAATAGGAAATGTGTGATTTTGTGACTACAATGATAGATAATCACACAATTCTGGTGTAGTCATTTGTCCTTAAAAGAGGTAGATGAAAGGAACAATTACGTAAGGGATGAGTGTGTAATAAACAAAAGGTGATATAGTACTTGATTCAATAGTAGAATGGTCGAAGATGCAAGGCATTGAGAGGCTCACGCTTAGGTTTACCTTCAAGAGAATATAAACGATAAGCACCGATCCATAAAGTATCAAGTGACGATATATAAAATACAAGCCAATTAGGATCAAACATTCCCCGTTAACTTTTCTCTACTTTGGTTACATGTTGATTTTCCTTTAGGAAAAAGTCACCGATCTTGAAGTTTCGTTCATGGACACATTTTTCATAGGCACATTTGATAAATTTTTGATATATTTGAAGGTGATCAAGAGCTTTTAAATGACGTTCATCTAGAAGCTCAAGTTGGGCCTAATCAGTCTTGGAGAAAGTCATCATCATTGAGCATGTCTTTGAGTGAGATACGAAGAGATGGAATTTTTACTTTGAGAGGTAAGACATCCTCAATACCATATACTAAAGATAAAGGTGTAACAACGGTTGAGGTGTGAATACTAGTGTGATAATCCCATAAAGCAAAAGGAATTTGTGTGTGTCAATCTTTACCATTATCATCAACCATTTTCATAAGAATTTTTTTAAGAGCTTTGTTATTCGATTTACCTTGGCCATTTATTTAGGGTAATAAGATGAAGAAAAAATAATTTGAATGCCAAATGTGTCATAGAGTTTGCGTAGGGTTTTGTTTTTGAATTGTTTTCCATTATTAGTGATGAGGCGGTGAGGAACACCAAAGCGACAAATGATGTGATGGTTGATTAATTCACATATTTTCTCATATTTTGTATAAATGAGAGGTACGGTCTCCTCCCATTTAGTGTAATATTTGGTCATGGTGATGATCCATTGATGACATTGAGAAGAATGAGGGTTAATATCTCTGACGAGATCTAAACCCCATTGGGAGAAAATCTAAAGGTTTTTGGAGACCTGTAAGGCATGACTAGGGGTGTGGTGAAGATTAATGTATTGTATAGATTTCACACAACATTTGACATAGTCACAACACTGTTGGTTTAGGGTTGGCCAGTAATAGCTGAGGAAAAGAATGCATTTAGCGATGGCGAGACCACCGAAATGATGAACGCAAATCCCATCTTTAATGGTGTACGAGATTCCAAAAATTGTGAGGAATCATTAGAGGATATTGTCAAAGCCATGTTTGTAGAGAAGACCCCCCATGATGACATAATGAGAGACACTTTTGAGGAAGGCTCGTTTTCCATTACGAGTGAGTTCCAGAGGAAGAATTGAGAGGGAAAGGTAATTGGTGAACTACTTATACCAAATGTCACGTGGATCGGTTTCAATTCTTCCTACAAAGTTAACATCTTGAAATAAATAAGAGGGTGATTACAACCTTTATACTGTGAAAATATTTTTGAGTCAGAAGGTGAAGCAGGTATTTGAGAAGCAAGGAAAGCCATGGTATCCATGAATTTGTTAGTGGAGCGCATAGTGGTTTGAATTTCATAATGATTGAAGGTAGTCAAAAGTATGTCGACATGATGTTTATAATTTTGAAGTACCTCGTTACGACATTAGTATAAACCATTGAATTGGTTCACAACTAGTTGGGAGTCGCCAAATATATTAATGGATTTAACATCTAAGGCTATGGTGGTCTGAAGACCTAACATGAGTGCTTCATATTCAGCAATGTTATTAGTACAATCGAAATCTAGTTTGAAAGATAAAGGCATAGGCTCACTATCAAGAGGAATAAGGATGACCCTTGCACCACCCCCACATTGACATTTAGAACCATCGAAAAATAAGGTCATCTTGATAAACATTGTCATCAAGGGAAAGGGTAAAGAATGGATTCATCAGGGAAATTGAAGTTAGAAGATTGATTTCCGGAAAGAGGTGCATCTACAAGTTATTCAGCAATGGTTTTTCCTTTAACATACTTTTGATGGATGAATTTGAGATCTAGGTCTGCATCTAGTCTCATGGCACAAGTGCTTATATAATAAACCACATGCTTTATGTTTCTCGTTTATGAGCATGGCCCCAAAGGAATGATGATAGAAATTAGAGGTAAAGGGAAGTGGGATGAGATACCTAAGTCACTTCATACCTTGGAAAAAAATATTTATTTTTTATTTTTTTTCGACTTTCTAGATGATTTAAATACCCATATATTTAAATACAACATAAACCTTAATCTCCATTTTGATAACTTTCATAAACCATGTGTAGTGCATGAGGGAATATCTTGAACCTACTCGCTCTTCCTCACGAGCCAATACATCAAATGTATCCTTTGGTTTTCCTTTATTAGGATATGATATTTAAGTGAAGATACCTAAGTTTCTACTTTACCTAGAACTTCAAAGCCATCTCCTAGCTTTATCGTAGTGAAATCACGAAAGTGTAATCAACAATGACTTACACCATGCTCAATTAGAGTCATGTATGCCATGCTCAATTCCATGATGGCACACTCGTCATTAGGAATTTTTCATCTCACCTTAATCACTTATTCAGTTATATGGATCTACAATCATTGATGTTGTTAACAACTACAAAGTCTTGTACAAGGTACAATTCTAGATTAACCTGCAAGAAGATGTACCTTTATGTCATCCTATGATGCCTATGGGAAAGTAAGTGTCTCCATAATGATTCACCTCATTACTAGACCACTTCCCTTCCTGTAGCCATCATAAATTGATATCGAGGTGTGTATCCATGAGGTTCAATCTGTCTTTGTAACTCTAACAAGGTTTGTACTTAATGTAATACCTTGCCACAATCCAATCTAGTCTCTGGATGAGGAAACTTAGTAGAAGCATTATCCAAATGGTGACAACCAGTCTGGATGAGGCAATCAAATGGTAGCAGGGGTATCAAATTAAACGCCATTATAGGGATACGACTGTGTAGTGGATGTAGTGAGTTATCCCGCCAAGAGTCTTGTATTGGAACATGGTATCTTATTGTTTACAAAGTATTAATTAAATTATGACATAGTTAGCCTAGGTATCACGACACCTTCACCTCGAATGAGTCGTACCTAAGGTCCTATCTTAAGTTGATCCAAGGACATTTAATTTTCCCAAATTGGATTTACTATCTCCTTAAATCTCATGCCAATAATGTCCTTTATGAAGGGATCAAATGATCTTTTATTTGAGTATAGAATTACAGGTTTAATTCTACCCTAAGCTTAATCAGTTAAGAAAACATTTATTTTAATAACGTTAAGTACCATGCCACTAATTTAGTTATATCATTATAGGGAAGCACTAATTCAATGTCTCTATATTTCACATTATTAGAGATGTGCATTTATACATAGCTAATTGTTTAGGTATGTATCATACTTTTATCAAATATCATATACTAGCAATGTGAGTCAACACTTCAACATAAACACACAACTTTTCTTTAGTTTCAAATTAATTAAGAGCATTCATTTTTATTATATCCATCAAGTATAACAATGGTTGGTGTAACTGATATATTAGATTGGGTGACTTACTTATCAATTCATCTCCTCCTATCAAAACCTTTATAAAACTTCATTTACATATGATTTTAAACTCTTTTAATATGTTCACTTACTTTTCCACTTTAGAGATAATAATGTCGACATAGGTTTAGGATTCAATTTCCATGTCCTTTCCAACTTAATAAGTATGTTTCCCTTTTCTTCCATTATAGGCCTAATATCTTATTTATAAGTTCATAATGACACATTATGGGATAACCTTATTAAGAATACACTATCAACCCATATCACATATTATTACATTATTGTAACTCCCGAATAGGGATACCATTCTTTCTTATATCTACATATCAGATCAACATAAGTTCATTTGTTTAATGGCCTTAAGTATAGTCCTAATAAGGGACCTAATATCACTTTCATAAGAACTTAACATTACAATTCCACAAACTTTAAATAAGGTTTAGTAGCACTTCAATTTAACAACCAAGTTATATCATGAATGTACTCACTTATCATAACCTTATTATAGTTCCTAGGGTTATCCAACTTCTTACTTAGCAGTGGTCATTAAGATAGACAATCTTATTACAAGACACTTTTCACCAGTTAACTATATCCTATTCACAATCACATGATGAAATTAATACATATAGCCCTAACATGTGGATATAATTATAAATTTTCATAGGTAATCACCCACTAGTAACTTGGTTCTAACTTTCAAGTATAAAATACTTCATTAGTTAATACATAAGTGTCATATACAAACAACCCTTTCATAACATAATTTCCTTCATAATAATATTCACACATATATTTTTTAGCCCTTTATTTGATTTATACTTATTCCTATTAGAATAGTAGCATATGTACAAACTACCTATCTTCATCAAATGCAGAATTATAAATTTATCATTTTCCAATCAATCACTTCTTAATCAAGATATTGTAACAGGAAGTCAAACTTTACTACATTCCAAAAATAAGTATTAACTCATGTTTCTAAAATGATCATAATATTTCCTTTCAAAGTTAAAACATTTACATTAAATGGCCAAGGGCCTTTCTCATTTCCAAAAAAAGTAATTCAATTAGGAATACCATAATCAATTATCCCATTTAACTTTCTTTGATCAAAAGAATAAATGAAACTATATACGTCATCCTTCTTTCATGATGTCCATCTGCAAAATTGTTAGCATGAGTTAGTTCACATGAAATGAGCATGATAAGCGCTAACTCTTCATAATGACATGCTCTACTTAATAATTTCATAAAAAGAACTCCATTTTTAATGAAATAATATTAAAGTTCTAAAAAGGTAAACAATTCTTTCTTAAGCATGTAAAGAACAACCAAGGTAATGAACCATGAAAGAAGTCAATTTTAGTCATACACTTTATCACAACTATAATGTCACTAAAAATTTCAGTGACTTATGGTACGCCACGTACAATGAATCAATAATTTTATAAACATAAGTACAAGAGTAACATGATTTCAGTCATGCAATCCCATACTTGCATTCCTGAAATCATTTACTCAAAAATAAATAATCATACATAACTAAGTATCACAATCAACAATGGAATTCAATAAGATCACACAAGACTAAAATAGATTAGGATCTATAAGTTGCAGTCATATAATTTTTCAATTATAAGACTGGAACTTATTTAACATAATCTAATTTATACCATTAATTCGAGGAACTATTGATGACTACAGATCAATAACCAACCAATAGAACCATTACAAGTTCATCAATAAAATCAAAGGAATCCACATCATTCACAACATAACAGTCAACAAGACTCACAACAAAACACTCAACAAGATTCACAACATTACAATCAACAAGATTCACAACATTACCCTATGTCTAGTTAGTACTAAACGGTAATGACATGAATACTTACTTATTATTATGAAGGAATTGATAATGTTATATCAAAGAAGAGAGGATAGATCATTATCTTGATAATCAAAAATCAATGGAAGGTTGAGTACATGAAGATAACTATTTAGTTGACACTCTCACCAAATGAGGAAGTAGTTATGAATGAAAGACTTGTTACGACATATCTAAGCTTTGAAAAAGTAAAAGATTCTCGCAACAAGCTCGTGGTATATTCTCATATCGACCATAACTAAATCCACATCACCAAAATCACCTTACCTTCGCAATCCTTAAAACAAATCCAAACACAAAATAGTGAGAGCAATGAGATGCTCTCGAGTTCTAATAAATCCTCAGCAAGAATTTCTAACATCCCGAACGGTCTCAAGTCTAAATAAAGTACAAGGAGACAAAGGAAGTAAACATCATCATCATAAATTGAATCTAAGACCCATTCGAGATTAATCAAAACTCTTGACTAATTCGAAGGAGTCATTTTTAATAGATTGTTCTCCTTTTAAGCACAACACATGAAATCGACGGGTACAGTGAGATGAGAAGAACCACAATTACCTATTAAGAATTTACTAATATCTTGAGTTTAGTCACCGGTGTAATCCTACAAGTAAACGAAGTCGGGATTTAAGAAGAACTAAAACTCACACAAGATCCGTTATGGATCTGTATCCAATAACAACCCAGTCACATTACAATTTGACCAATATGGACCTTGTATTAAAAAGAAAGACCAGTCGACAACTCCAAATAGGAGAGGGGTTTAATATATTAAAAATGGTAAGGCCCAAAATGGGTTTTGAATCCAATCGAGTCCTAAAAAGTCTCCAAGCCAAACTCACAAGTATGGTCATCTTGACCAAAACAAAAGACTGATACAAAATCCAAAGTTAAGCAAGGAAAACAAACAAAACCCATCTTGTTGTCTTACTGTTTTAACAAGAACAATATCAAAAACCTTTCATAAGACTAAGCTTAAAATGATGAGATCGAAGTCAAAAAACAGAGCTTCTATAAAACCCTCAAACAATATCTCCTTGTGGGTATCAACCAAAACTTCAACCAAATCAAAGTAAGAAGACAACCAAATTTCAACCAATAATACACACCCAAAACCAATATCATTTCCATATTATTTAATAAAATTCACATACATGCATATCAACAGAAGACATTTTTTTAATCGATTACAACCAGATTCAAAAGTATACTGAATCTAATCCAGATACAAAATGAAATGCAAAAATCTGAAATCCAAGAGACTCTCTGTCTCAGTCAACACCAACTCACAGACTTACTTAATGACCAAAAAATGATTATTCACAATATAAAATAGATTCAAGAGTAATATTATTCACAACTAATTGATCATTCACAATATAAAACTAGTTTTAGGTAATATTTTAACAACACAACTAATTGATCATCAAGTAACTCAAAACCACAAACCCAGAACACAAAATCATGAAGAGCAGAGTTATTTTACAAAATAATTAAACTGAGTAAGATGAAATAACAAGTTAGGGCTTATCATGCATGTGCCAATATTTTCTTTCATCGATAAGTTCCCAAGATTCTTCTAAAAATCCCAAATCTTGAAGTGAATTCCATCATCCAACAAAACATAACATTTTCACAATATTTATTGAGTCTGGGAGACACTACTGCCCAATGACTCATAGTTCTTACAACATGCAACACCTCAAAAACAATCAGTTTGATTTTTCCTTGCATGCAGAGCTTCTGAGAAAATATTTCATAGAATGAAACAACCACAAACACCCTATTTCCTCGAACCAAATTGCATTGCCCGAGATTGGTGGGCCTTTCAATGCGTAGTAAATGCCATTAATGCAGGATCCCATATAGCTTCCCAAAAATGTTTATCCAGCCAACTATTTTAACATTCAAATTTAGCGAAGTCCCACCTTTTTCTTGCCATGCATCACACTAAAAATTAGTTAAACCAAATTATCTCCACCTTAAAATTGGTTGGTGGAGATCAATAAATAAAACAATAAATGAACCTTTATTACATAATATGAAGGTGGTGGGGTGCCAACTCACCCCCTTTAATTTGAACAATAACCATAGCTTAAATAATTGCATTATGAAAACATATAATATCCTAAGAACTAACAACTTTGAATGCCCTCCTTTTATATTTCTTAAGGCTTCACACATTTGACATGATATATAACCTTTTTAATAACTAAGGGAATGCCCAAACATAGCCTCTAAAACAATAGGTTCACAAATAAATTATGCTTATTTTAAATCAGCAACATAGGCTTAAGATGACCTTATGTCATTAATGTTGGAAACCTTAGACAATTTAGAAACTTATAATTATGGTTCATATCTAAGATGACCTTACAAGTCAAATGAACAATACATGATTATATTTGTAAATTGTAAACATCGATAACATAACCTTAGAAAACTTTGGGGGAATGACATAAATTATAATTAGGCCTTTGGTGGGATGAGCACAGTCATCTTTCAACGCCTCAAAATGCACTTGTATAAAGGAAACATCCTTTTTAATACATATATTTCAAGAGTTGAGAAATAAATTAAATAACCGCAAGATGTTCGATCGATGCATAGACTTAGTAATAAGGTCATCAACATAATCTTCCAAAATGTCATGCATGATGTCGTGGAAGATATAGGTCATGGCACACTGATATGAAGAACCGATGTTTTTAAGGCCAAAGGTCATGACACGATAATGAAGGTCCCCTAAGGGGTGATGAAGGTGGTTTTTTTTTATCTTCAAGTGTGAGTAATACCCAATTATAACACGAGAAACCGTCCATGAGTGATAGAATCTCAGACGGTGGTGAGATCAATAAGTTGGTTGACACTGGGTATAAGAAAGTTGTCCTTGAGGCAAGCTACGTTAAGGTCATAGAAATCCATGCAGATGCGGAGTCCCCTATCACTTTGGTGATAGGAACTATGTTAGAAATCCATTGGGGATATTCAATGGGTAAAATAAAATAAATAGAAAGGAGGCACTAGAGTTCTTCTTTCACAAGAAGGGAAATGCGAGGATGAATTTTTCATGCCTTTGCATTTCACATGTTTGGAATCGGGAATAGTTGCAATATTGTGGATCTGTGATATTTGGGTCAATATCGGGCATATCAACATAAGACGAGAAAAAGTGTTTCTATGATCTCGAAGGAATGAGGTGAAGGCTTCCTATTCAATAAAATCTAAAGATTGGCCTATATTTAGAATATGGGGGTTGTCCTGAGTGTGAATGTTGATCTCTATGGTTGATTCATTCAACATGGTTTACGTCTCAAAAGGTAACAACTAGTGAATATAAGAATCCTCCGCACCTAGATAGGTGAGAATGGAATCATCATCCTAACATTGAACAATGTTAATAGAAGGAGTATCATCATCAATCATGTCAGGATACATGAAGGTAAGAGAAGAGGGAGACTTTCCATCATGTTGATAAGTCCGAGGTCCCAAGGAAACCGTGTTCATGAAAATTGTTTTTAGGAGGAATGGATTTTGGATCTATAGACTCCGTAGGTGAAGGTGGTAAGGTAGGTGAATGAGGTGGAGAAGTTGTATCTTTCTCTATGAGGTCAATATGAGCTTTCTTAAAAGAAGGTTCCTTAGGAAATCCAAGATCGTGACGAGTCTTTTGTTTTCGAGTGGTGCAAGATATGACTGTGTGATGACCATGTTCGTAAAGACCAAATCCAAAGCCTTTCCAAGAACATCAATGAAGGAATGTGTGGGCGAAGTGGTGGTTGGTGAGGTATTGAAAATCAAATGAGAACGGATGGGTTAGAGTAGGCGGATCTGGATTATATGAGGAAGTGTCAATTCCCCCATATGTCAAGTTGGTGCAAAGATGGGGAGGACAGTATCAAAATACCTCACTTACATTATGGTTGTAATGTGGATGTTGATGGAGGATCCCATACTCTTGAGGAGTAAGGAAGGTATTGACATTATAGAGGTGATACTCCCCAAGGTAAGGCATTGAAAACACCTACCAAGGGGTCAGAAGTTGGTATTTGGTTAGCGGGAATGGAAGAATCACCAAGAGCTTGAGAAGAAGAAAAATATGGTGTTTGAGAAGTATATGGGCTAGCTAATGAGCCAGCGCAGGAAGTTTGTGATGGAAGTGGGAATAGAGGATTTGGTTATGGAAGATGTAGTAGCAGAAGTGGTGGATGAGACATCGTTGAAGTGGTGGAGGTAGTAGTGGTAGATGGGGTATCAGTTGGAGAAGAAGCAATAGTAGTGGTAGATGACTTAACGGTATAAGAACATCATTAGGTCAATAGAGCATGTTGTGGGTTTTGAACGGTGAAGGATCTTTCAAAATGGTGTAGTTGTTCCCTTCATGTTCAAATTTTAAACAATGGTGTAAGGTTGAAGGAACACAACCCATGGCATGAATCCAAGGTCACCCAAGCAGCAAAATGTATTGGAATTCCCCCTCTAAGACATAGAATAATTCAGGAATAGTATGGGGGCCATGTGAATGTGGAGAAGGATGGTACCGAGGGTGGAATTCATAACATCATTAAATGAATGTAGCATAACTGGGTTATATTCATGCAATTGGTAGGATGCATAGTTATTTGTATGCATGGGAGGAAATGATGTTGATACAGGCACCTCCATCGATCATAATGTGTCGAATGCTTGTATTATCAATGTATATGGAAATGAATAAGGGTGGGTCAGGATTATCATATTGGAGAAGGAAAATCTCTTCATCAAAAAAATTAACAAAGACTTGATGAATGGTAGTGGGGGTAGAAGATGGAGGTGAAGTGGTGAGAGCAGCCACATGATGAGGAGTGATAATGGTGGAAATAGGTGTGGGGTCATTAGGTAGAACCTCAATAGATTTAAGGACATCGATGAGGGCCTGGTGATAAGACTTAGAGGTTTTGACGAGGTCATATAAAGACATTTTGAGAGGATACTAGTGAAGTTGTTTGATCATGGTACGATGTGCAACTCTATCAAAAATGGGATATGTCGGCTACCAGATGGTGATTTTGGGTGCAGGTGCAGATGGAATGTTGGGTAAAGGTGTAGTGGATGGTTTTTTTGTCTTATCTTTTCCTTTTTCCTTTTGTTCTGAGTGGCAACTTGAACCATGTTAATATGAGGAAGAGAGGGAGATGAATCATGAAAGGTATAATGGTAAGAGGGATAAAAACCCAGTGCGGGATAAGAACCTTGTGAAATAAGTATGATGCACTGGCATTTCGGAGGAGGTTTAAAGAGTTCTTTAATCCAAACCATATTGATCTCAAAGGTCGGAGGAGGACAAGAGAGATGCGAAGGTGGAGATGAAGGTCACTATATATAAATGGGACAAGGTTGTGTGGCGATAGGAGAGGGTGGAATGGGCGCTTCATCTAAAAGGTTATCTTCTTCCAAGATCTCTTCGAGAGAACATAATTGAAGAAGAATATTCTTAAGGGCCTTACAATTTTCAACATCATGTCTGGCACACGATGATAGGCACAAATATTGGTATCATCAAACCCTTCCATTTTAGGTTTGAGTGGGTCATAAGGCTTGAGAGGTGGTAATGTGATGACAAAGGTTTCTAAAAGGTTAGCAAGGATGGTAGCATAAGACCCTGCCAAGGGATCACAATGAGAAGTGAGAGTGGGTTTGGATGGAGGTTTGGGTGACTTCTATGGAAGGGGTACGGAGGCGGAGTTGATTTGGATGTAGGTTTGGGTGACTTCTATGGAAGAGACACTATAAAAGGTAGAGTTGGAGGTTGAGTAGGTTTAACTACCCTTGTGGTAGGTAATGTGGTTGTGGGCTTGGATTACACCTTCTTGGGTAAATGTGTTGAGGGAGTGCATGAGTTAGAATGTAATGCAAAAGATGGAAGGGAATGGGTCAATCATGGTGAAAGTGGAGGTGCAATTAAGGTAGTGGTAAGAGGTAATTTGGGAAGTGGAGTTGAAGAGAGGGTGAAGGCACGGGTAATGATTGATCCGTAAAATTCTACTTTGGAACTCTAGAAAATCACACAATTATGTTGTTTTACTTTCAAGTTTGGAAAATGAAAGTTTGATTGAAGATTAGCACTTTAGTGATTGATTACAGTGCTATAGAAAGGAAATTACAAAGAGTAGGAAAGAATGCAAACTCCAAACACTAACAATTTTATCCTCGAAACCTCCAATGGAGAAAAACTAGTCAATAAGGAAAAATCTCTTTCTTCCCACTTTTATTGATCAATTATAGATAATTACATATTAGAAGAAGTAGAAAATGGAGACAAAAATGTAAACCTCTCCCTTTCTATGCTTGTTTTCTCTGTTTCGCACCTTGCTCCTATAATTCCACTCAAAGACTTGAATATCTTATTCATCTTCTCTCATATAACTAATACTTTGTTTCTTGATCTCTTTGGATCTTCGGATGATCAATTCTCTTGCTCCTCCTTGTATTTATAGCCTTCTCCCATGTCCTACCATGCACTGGAGAATGGGAAAGGTCAGGGAGGGAAGAGACACAATCGGGTGCTTCAAATTCGTATCCATTCATGCTCTACTCCTATTTTCTGTTTAAAAGTGTCAGGATTGCCACCTTGCACAGATCAATAGTTTTAGGACCACCGCCCTAGCTGGGTTGCAGTTATAGGATGACCACCCCACAAGATGGTGGTTTTGTAACCACCACTCTGCATAGAGTGTCGCTCCGTCCCCGAACTTCCATATATCTCTTTTGTTTTCTTCATTTTCTTCATTTCTCCTTCTTCGTGTAGATGGAACCGATGAAGTGGTGTGTTCTTTCGGATCCCTATGGATCATACCTCCCCTATTTAGGAGGATTTTTGTCCCACAAAATATTAGTGGTGGAGTGGTAAAGGAATCAAATCCCTCTCTTGCTCCTTCGAGTACCACTGGGTATGCTTTGGTGTCTTCTCTCATCTAACCTACCAAGACTCATGTGGACCTCTGATTTTCTACTCCAGTGCTACATCCTCCTCTGAGTTGGCTTGAGTACAATCCTCTTTAGAAGGAAGCTTTTGTATGTTTCCTTATTTTTCATGCATACATGATATTAGTAGGTGTGAGTTCTTGCAACTTACCATCACATATATCTGTATGAATTATGGCCTGAAGATTTATTTTCCAACCTGCTCAAGTATTGACTGAATCCTCTCCATGTACGTTTTTTCTACAGTCACCATTTTTCCTTATATCTCCTCTTCTCCTTGCTATCCCATGATTAGGTCTAGTGAATCCGTATGTAGATACGGTGACTGCATAGCTAAATTTTGTTTTGCTCCTTGAATGAGCAGTTCTTATGGTGGCTTCTTCGTAAAAATAACAAGTGATATCTAAATTCTCCATCCTTTAGTTAGAAATATCCATACTCTTGCGTCCATTTTCCTTTTCTTCCAATGAAATTAAACAAAACTGATGATTTTCCTAAATAAGTCTTTGTGCTTGGTTGACACTTACGATATCCTTCTTTGAATTTCTCTGGTTTTCCGGGATGTTGAAACTTACTCCATCATTAACCCATCTCGTATTGGTTCTCCCTCCTTGTGAACACAACATCCCCGAAATACAAGGACTTTTGAAGACAACTTCAAATGCATCAAGTGGAATAATATCAGCTTATATTACATCTATGTATTGGGTATTTATCCCAAACCTGGAACTTAAAATTTCTTGTAACTTGTATTTCTACACCCTTCTTCACCCATCCCAATGGGTATGGATATGAATGCGCGTAAGTATCTAGGTGAAGTTGTTCTACAACTACATCGGTGATCAGATTTTATTGAGAACCAAAATCTACTAAAGCATTTACCTTACTATTCTTGATTTGGGTTCTAATTTGAAAAATCTTACTTATCTCTTCTTCTTCTACTCCTATGTACAAGTTAGTGGTTGTGCATCCCAGACCTCTCATCTACATCTAAATCATCCTCAATATCCACCTCTATATGTCTTCACGGTGGCCATGGATTTCTTAGAATCCTTGGTTTAGTGCTTTGGGTGTAATTCTAGATGTAACTTCCAACCCGTGGCATCAAGTATGCAAATTAGTAGTGGCATGTTTACCTTTCCATTTACCTCTCGCTACTTGTCTTCCCTTTTTCTTTTTCCTACTTCGACCTATTGACTAGTCTTCCTCTGGATCTACTTCTCCTTACTTATTCTCTTCATCAATGCGGTATTTTTGTATACAAGTTACGGTGAGATCCTTGGGCTTCATGGATATTACCTTCCTCCGAAGGTGAGTGTGAAGTCCTCCCAAATACTTGGTCAGAATGTCCTCATCCTCCAAGTCCATATTAAGCAACATGGCTTGTCTCTAAAATTCCGTAGTGTAGTCTTGTACACTTTGACCATTGCCCTGTCTAAAGTATTGCCACTTAATCATCATGTCAGTCTTATGGAAAATAGGATAGAAGTTAGCTCTAATAAATTCTTTAAAACCTTTCCAAGTACTAAAAATAGGATGTTTCTTCTTCTCGCAAGTGGCTATATGGGTTTCCCACCAAACCAGAGCATGACCTTCCATTTTGAGATGTGTAAAGGTAATCCTTTGTGCCTCAGTGACATTATGCACACTAAAATAGACTTCTAGTTTCTTTAGCCACTTATCAATAAAATTTTCATCTACTTTTCCTTCAAAGTTCATTATTTCCACTTTTTTTTAGACTTTAAAAGGTGTATGAGCAAATCTTACCTTCTTGCTAACAATTGGCATCTCTTCTTCATGATCTTCCCATTTTTCCTCTTCATGGATCTTTCCGATACCAATTTTTTTGGCCAATGTTTGAACCACTGAGTCCATGGAAACTTTCTTAACCGAATCCATATTTTACAGATCTAAAAGCTCTTCTTATTTTCTATGTAATCTATCAATCATGGTCTCTAGCATCTCGACTCTACGAACCAAGTTCTCTTCCTCTATTTGAGCTCAAATTCTTTGTTTCCACTTCTTTGTAGAAATATATGGCTTGCAAGGTAAAACTTCTTGACCTGTGGATCTTTTCACTGTCATACAAATCACAAGAAAGAATCGATTTCCACAATCCTGGATATATAATCAGCTCTGATACCAAAATGATCTATAAACTTCTACTTTGGAACTCTATGAAATAGAAAAATTATGATGTCCTATGTTTAACTCAGTAAAATGATATTTTGATTGAAGATTAGAGCTTTACTGACTTATTATCTAGTGCTATAGAAAGGAAATTGTAGAGAGTAGGAAATAATTCAAACTCCAAACACCAACAATTTTATCTTGGAAACCTCCAATGGAGGAAAACCAATCGGGAAGGGAAAATTATCTTTCTTCCCACTTTTATTGGTCAATTATAGAAAATTATAGATTACAAGAAGTATAAAATGGAGACAACAATGTAAACATCTCCCTTCTATGCTTTCTTGCTCTTTTTCTACACCTTGCTCCTAAAATTCCACTCCAACATTGAAGATATTGCTCACTTTTTCTCATATAACTTAATACATTGATTTTGTATATCTCTAGATCTTCGAATGATCAATTCTCTTACTACTTGTATTTATAGCCTTCTCCCATGTCCTCTTGTGCACTGGAGAATGGGAAAGGTCAGGGAGGGAAGAGACAATCGCGTGCTTCAAATTTACATCCATTTGTTCTCCATTATTTTTTTCTATTTGAAAGTGTCAAGACCGCCACCAGAAAAGACCGATCGGTTTCGGGACCGATCGCCCCTGGCCGAGCGGTAGATGGTGGTGACTACCACCCCACGGGAGGTAGTTTTACAACCACCTTTTGCACATAGTGGCGGTTCTATCCAAAACCTTGGTGTTGATGGAACTGATGAAGTGGTGTGTTTTTCTAGATCCCTATGGATCATACCTCCCCTATTTAGGAGGATTTTTGTCCCATAAAAGATTAGTGGGGGAGTGGTAGAGGAATCAACTCCCTCTCTTGCTCCTTCGAGTACCACTGGGTCTGCCTTGGTGTCTTCTCTCATCTAACCTACCAAGACTTTTATGTATCTCTCGGTTTTGCTACTCAGTGCTATATCATCCTCCGAGTTTCCTCGAGAACAATCCTATTTTGAAGAAAGCTTTTGTATGTTTCCTTCTTTGTCATGCATAGATGGCATTGGTATGTGCGAGCTCTTACAACTTGTTATCACATGTATTTGCATGAAGTATGTCCTGAAGGTTTCTTTTCCAACCTACTCAAGTATGGAAAAGGTCCCATATTATAGTGGTTTAGTCCTTCTTGCTTGTCTTTGTATCTTGAGATGGATTGATCGAATCCTCTCCTCCATGTACACTACTATACAATCACCACCGATCCTTATATCTCCTCTTCTCCTTGTTGTACCATGATCAAGTCCAAAGTGAATTCATAGGTAGATATGGTGACTGCATAGTGGAAGTTTTTTTCTCCTTAAATGAGAAGTTCATGTGGTGCCTTCTTCGTAAAAACTCACAAGCACTATATCCAAATTCTCCATCCTTTGGTCAAAAATATCTATTCTCTCAAGTCCATTTTACTTTTCTTCAAATGAAATTAAAAAAAACTAATGATTTTCCTAAATAAGTCTTTGTGCTTGGTTGAAACTTACCATAGTCTTATTTTATTTGCTCTCGTGTGCATGGATGTTGAAACGACTTCATCCTTAACCCATCTATATTGGTTCTCCCTCCTTGTGAACATAACATCCTTGGCTTACAAGTAAGAACTTCTGAAGACAATGTCAAATGCATCAAGTGGAATAATATCATCCTCTATTACATCTATGTATTGGGTATTTATCCCAAACTAAAACTTACACTTTCTTGTAACTTGTATTTCTACACCCTTCTTCACCCATCCCAATGGGTATGGATGTGGATGTGTGTAAGTCTTTAGGCCAATTTGTTCTAATACCACATCAAAAATCACATTTGATTGAGAACTAGAATCTACTAAAGCGTTTACCTTAGTCTTCTTGATTTTGATTTTGATTTGAAAATGATTACTCATCTCTTCTTCTTTTTCTCCTTTGAACATGTTAGTGGTCATGCATCCTAGCCTCTCGTCTACATCTGAATCATCCTCAATATCCACCTCTCCTTCTGTCTTCACAGTGGCCATGGATTTCTTGGAATCCTTAGTTTGGTGCTTTGGGTGTAATTCCAGATGCAACTTCCAACATGTTGTGTCAGTATGTCCATTTATATCACAATTCTTACAAAAATTCTTAGGATCTTTACAAGTATGCAAAGCAATAGTGGCATGTTTACCTTTCCATTTACCTCTGCTACTTGTCTTCCCTTGTTCTTTTTCTTTTGACTTGTTGACTGGTCTTCCTTTAGCTCTTCTTCTCCTTGATTCTTCTCATCATCAATGTAGTATTCTTATATACAAGCTTCATTGAGATCCTTGGGCTTTCATGGAGATTACCTTCCTCCGAAGGTGATTGTGAAGTCCTCCCAAATACTTTATCAGAATGTCCTCATCCTTGAAGTCCATATTAAGAAACATGGCTTGTCTCTGAAATTCCGTAGTGTAGTCTTATACATTTTGACTACCACCCTGTCTAAAGTACTACCACTTAATCATCATGTCAGTCTTTTGGCCAATAGGATAGAAGTTATCTCTAAGAAATTCTTTAAAACCTTTCCAATTACTAACAACATGACATTTCTTCTTCTCACAAGTGGCTAGATGGGTTTCCCACCAAACTAGAGCATGACCTTCCATTTTGAGATGTTCAAAGGAAATACTTTATGCCTCAATGACATTATGCACACTAAAATAGACTTCCAAATTTTAGCCACTTATCAAGGAATTCCGCATCTACTTGTCCTTCAAAGTTCTTTATTTCCACTTTTGTTTCAACTTTAAAGGTGTATGAGCATATTTTACCTTCTTGCTTACAATTGGTTCTCTCCTTCATTCTTCCTCTTCCCAATACCAAATTTTTTGGTCAGCTCTTGAACCACTGTTTCCATGGAATCTTGTTTAATCGAAGTGTCTTTTGTAGATCTGAAATCTCTTCTTGTTTTCTATGCAATCTATCCATCATGGTCCCTATCATCTTGAGTCTACGGACCAAGTTATCTTCCTCCATTTGATCTCGAATTCTCTGTTTCCACTTCTTTATATAAATATCTAGCTTGCAAGGTAAAAATTATTCACCTGTGGACCTTGTCAATGTCATACAAATCACAAGAAAGAATTAAATTCCATAGTCCTTGATATATAATCAAAACTTTCGATACCAAAATGATCCGTAAACATCTACTTTAGAACTATACAAAATCACACAATGATGTTGTTATACTTTCAACCTATGAAAATGATAGTTTGATTGAATATTAGAGATTTAGTGATTGATTATATAGTGCTATAGAAAGGAAATTATAGAGAGTAGGAAAAATTAAAACTCCAAACCCCAATAATTTTATCCGAAAACCTCCAATGGAGGAAAACCATTTGGGAAGGGAAAAACACTTTTTCTTCCCACTTTTATTGGTAAATTATATGAAATTATAGATTATAAGAAGTAAAAATGGAGACAAAAATGTAAACCTCTCCCTTTCTATGCTTTCTTTTTCCTTTTCTACACCTTGCTCCTACAATTCCACTCAGCACTAAAGATATTGCTCACTTGTTCTCATATAACTAATAATTTGCTTCTTGGTCTCTCTAGATCTTCAAATGATCAATTCACTTGCTCCTCATTTTATTTATAGCATTCTCCCATGTCCTCCCATGCACTTGGAGAATGAGAAAGGTAACGAAGGGAAGAGACACAGGTCGGGCGCTTCAAATTCGCATCCATTTTGTCATCCATTTTCTTTTTTATTCGAAAGTGTCAGACCATCACCCTGTATAGACCGGTGGTTTCGTGGATGCACCTTGGCGGGTGACATTATAGGACTACTTGCCCCATAGGGTGGTAATTTTGTAACCACTGCTCTACACATATCGACGGTTTTGTCCAAAACCTCTGTTTACCTCATTTTTTCTTTAGTTTCTTCATTTCTCCTTCTTGGTGCTGATGGAACTGATGAAGTGGTGTCTTTTTCTCGGATCCCTATAGATAATACCTCTCCTAATTAGGACTCTTTTGGTCCCACAAAATCTTAGTGGGGGAGTGGTAGAGGAATTAACTCCCTCTCTTGCTCCTTCGAGTACCACTGGGTCTTCCTTGGTGTCTTCTCTCATCTAACCTACCAAGACTCCTATGGATCTATGGTTTGCTACTCTAGTACTACATCCTCCTTTGAGTTTCCTTGATTACAATCCTCTTTTGAAGGAATATTTTGTATGTTTCCTTCTTTTTCATGCATAGATGGCATTAGTAGGTGCGATCTCTTGCAACTTTTTATCACATGTATCTACATGAAGTATGGCCTGAAGGTTTCTTTTCCAACCTGCTCAAGTATGGCGAAGCTCCCATACTGTAGTGGTTTAGTCCTTCTTGCTTGTATTTGTATCTTGAGATGGATTGACAAAATCCTCTCCATGTACGTTTCTACTTTAGTCACCACGATCCTTGTATCTCCTCTTCTCCTTGTTGTACCACATGGTCAGGTCTAGTGAATCTGTAGGTAGATATGGTGACTGCATAGAAAAAGTTTGTTTTTCTCCTTGAATGACCAGTTCTTATGGTGCCTTCTTTTGCAAAAACTCACAAGTGTTATCTAAATTTATCCTTTAGTCAGAAATATTTGTGCTCTCAAGTCCATTTTACTTTTTGTCAAATGAAATTAAACAAATCGATGATTTTCTGAATAAGTCTTTGTGATTTCTTGACACTTACCATAGCTTTCTTTGACTTGATTTGCTTCATCGTGCCTCTGGATGTTGAAACCGAATTTGTCCCTAACCCATATGTATCGGTTCTCCCCTTGTGAACATAACATCCTTGGCATACAAGTAAGGACTTCAAGACAACGTCAAATGCATCAAGTGGAATAATATCAGCTTCTATTACATCTATGTATTGGGTATTTATCCCAAACTGGAACTTACTCTTTCTTGTAACTTGTATTTTTACACCCTTCTTCACCCATCCCAATGGATATGGATGTGGATGCATGTAAGTCTCTAGGCCAAGTTGTTCTACAACCACATCAAAAATCAGATTTGATTGAGAACCATAATCTACTAAAGCATTTACCTTACTCTTCTTGATTTGGATTCTGATTTGAAAAAGCTTACACATATCTTCTTCTCTTTCTCCTTTGTACATGTTAGTGGTCGTGCATCCTAGCCTCTCGTCTACATCTGAATCATCCTCAATATCCACCTCTCCTTGTGTCTTCATAGTGGCCATGGATTTCTTGGAATCCTTGGTTCGGTGCTTTGGGTGTAATTCTGGATGCAACTTCCAACATGTTGTATTAGTATGTCCATTTATATCACAATTCTTATAGATATTCTTAGGATCTTTACAAGTATGCAAAGTAGTAGTGGCATGTTTACCTTTCCATTTACCTCTGCTACTTGTCTTCCCTTGTTCTTTTTCCTATTGATTTGTTGACTGGTCTCCTTTGGATCTTCTTCTCCTTGATTCTTCTTCATCATCAATGTAGTATGCTTGTATACAAGATTCATTGAGATCCTTGGGCTTCGTGGAGATTACCTTCCTTAGAAGATGATTATGAAGTCCTCCCAAATACTTGGTCAAAATGTCCTCATCCTCAAGTCCATATTAAGCAACATGGATTGTCTCTGAAATTAGATAGTGTAGTCTTGTACGCTTTGACCACTACCCTTTCAAAATTACTACCACTTAATCATCTTGTCAGTCTTTTGGCCAATAGGATAGAAGTTAGCTCTAATAAATTCTTTAAAACCTTTCAAAGTACTAACAATAGGACGTTTCTTCTTCTCACAAGTGGCTAGATGGGTTTCCCACCAAACCAGAGCATGACCTTCCATTTTGAGATGTTCAAAGGAAATCCTTTGTGCCTCAATGACATTATGCACACTAAAATAGACTTCCAACTTTTATCCACTTATCAAGGAATTTTCCATCTACTTTTCCTTCAAAGTTATTTATTTCAGTTTTGTTTCAACTTTAAAATTTTTGTGAGCATATTTTACCTTCTCACTTACAATTGGTGTCTTTCCTTCACGATCTTCCCATTCTTCTTCTTCGTGGCTCTTCCCGATACCAAATTTTTTGTCTAGTTATTGAACCATTGATTCCATGGAATCTTGCTCAACCGAAGGCATATTTTGCAAATCTGAAAGCTATTCTTGTTTTCTATGCAATCTATCCATCATGGTCCCTAACATCTCGACTCTACGGACCAAGTTCTCTTCCTCAATTTGAGCTCGAATTATCTGTTTCCACTTCTGCGTAGAAATATCCAGCTCGCAAGGTAAAATTTATTTGCCCATGGACCTTGTCACTGTCATACAAATCACAAGAAAGAATCAAATTCCATAGACCTTGATATATAATCAGCTCTGATACCAAAATGATCCGTAAACATCTACTTTGGAACTCTGCGAAATCACACAATGATGTTGTTCTACTTTCAACTTGCGAAAATCATAGTTTGATTGAAGATTAGAGCTTTAGTGACTGATTATCTAGTGATATAGAAAGGAAATTGCATAGAGTAGGAAATAATTAAAACTCCAAACACCAACAATTTTATCCTAGAAACCTCCAATGGAGGAAAACCAATTGGGAAGGGAAAAACACTTTTTCTTCTTACTTTTACTGGTCAATTATATATAATTACAGATTACAAGAAGTAAAAAAAGGAGACAACAATGTAAACCTCTCCCTTCCTATGCTTGCTTGCTTGCTTTGTTTCTACACCTTTCTCCTATAATTCCACTCCATCACTGAATATATTGCTCACTTGTCTCTCATATAACTAATACTTTGCTTCTTGATCTCTTTGGATCTTCGAATGATCAATTATCTTTCTCCTCCTTGTATTTATAGCCTTCTCCCATGTCCTCCCATGCACTGGAGAATGGGAAAGGTTAGGGAGGGAAGAGACACATTTGGGCGCTTCAAATTCACATCCATTTGTGCTTCATTCTTATTTTCTATTCGAAAGTGTTAGAAACATCACCCTACGCAGACTATAATTTTCCAAACCGCCACCCTAGGCCGGACGACAATTATTGGACTTCCACCCCATAGGGCGGAAGTTATGTAAACCACCGCTCCGCACGTGAGTGGCGATTATGTCCGAGAACCTCCATTTACCTCATTTTTTTCTTCATTTCTCCTTGGGTGCAGATGGAACTGATGAAGTGGTGTGTTTTTTTGGATCCCTATAAATCATACCTCCCTTGTTTAGGAGGATTTTTGTCCCATAAAATCTTAGTGGGGGAGTGGTAGAGGAATCAACTCCCTCTCTTACTCCTTCGAGTACCACCGGGTCTACCTTGGTGTCTTCTCTCGTCTAACCTACCAACACTCATGTGGATCTCTCGGTTTGTTGCTCCAATGTTACATCCTCCTTTGATTTTCCTCAAGTAAAATCCTCATTTGAAGGCAACTTTTGTATGTTTCCTTATTTTTCATGCGTAGATGGCATTTAGTAGTGACGAGCTCTTGCAACCTTCTATCGTGTGTATTTGCATGAAGTATGTCCCAAGGTTTCTTTTCCAACCTAATCAAGTATGGCAAAGGTCCTATAGTTTAGGGTTTAGTCCTTTCTTGTCTTTGTTTCTTGAGATGGATTGACCAAATCCTCTCCATGTACATTACTTCTATAGTCACCACTGATCCATGTATCTCCTCTTCTCCTTGTTGTCCCACATGGTCGGGTCTAGTGAATCCGTAGGTAGATATGGTGACTATATAGTGAAAGTTTTTTTTGCTCCTTGAATGATCAGTTCTGTGGTGACTTATTCTATAAAAATCACAAGCGCTATCCAATTTCTCCATCCTTTGGTCAGAAATATTTGTGCTCTCAAGTCCATTTTACTTTTATTCAAATGAAATTAAGCAAAATTGATGATTTTCCTAAATAATTCTTTTTGCTTGGTTGACACTTACCATAGCCTTCTTTGATTTTCTCTGGTGTGTCTAGATGTTAAAATTGACTCATCCTTCGACCCATATGTATCGGTTCTCCCTACTTGTGAACAAAAATCCTTGGCATACAAGTAAGGACTTGAATACAATGTCAAATGCATCAAGTGGAATAATATCAACTTTTATTACATATATGTATTGGGTATTTATCAAAAACTAAAACTTACACTTTTTGTAGCTTGTATTTATACACCCTTCTTCACCCATCCCAATGGGTAGGGATGTCGATGCACGTAATTCTCTAGGCCAAGATTTTCTACAAGCCGCATCAAAAATCATATTTGATTGAGAACCAAAATCTACTAAAGCATTTACCTTAGTCTTCTTGATTTGGATTTTGATTTGAAAAAGCTTACTAATCTCTTCTTATTTTTCTCCTTTGTACATGTTAGTGGCCGTGCATCCCAGACCTCTCATCTACATCTAAATCATCCTCAATATCCACCTCTTCTTCTGTCTTCATATTGGCCATGTATTTCTTGGAATCCTTGGTTCGTGCTTTGGGTGTAATTCTAGATGCAAATTCCAACCTCTCGTGCATCAGTATGTCAATTTATATCCCAATTCTTACAAAATTCTTAGGATCTTTACAAGTATGTAAAGTATTAGCAACATGTTTACCTTTCCATTTACCTCTGCTATTTTTCTTCCCTTATTCTTTTTTTGTTGACTTGTTGACTAGTCTTCTTGTGGCTCGCTTCTCCTTGCTTCTTCTCATCATCAATGTAGTATTCTTGTATACAAGCTACATTGTGATCTTTGGGCTTCATGGAGATTACCTTCCTCTGAAGGTGAGTGTGATGTCCTCCCAAATACTTTGTCAAAATTTCCTCATCCTCTAAGTCCATATTAAGCAACATGGCTTGTCTCTCGAAATTCCGTAGTGTAGTCTTGTATGCTTTGACCATTGTCCTATCTAAAGTACTAGCACTTAATCATCATGTCAATCTTATGGCCAATAGGATAGAAGTTAGCTCTAAGAAATTATTTAAAACCTTTCCAAGTACTAATAATAGGATGTTTCTTCTTCTCACAAGTGGCTAGATGGGTTTCCCACTAAACCAGAGCATGACCTTCCATTTTGAGACGTGCAAAGGTAATCCTTTGTGCCTTAGTGACATTATGCACACTAAAATAGAATTCTAACTGTTTTAGCCACTTATCAAGCAATTTTGCATCTACTTGTCCTTCAAAGTTCTTTATTTCCACTTTTGTTTCAATTTTAAAAGGTGTATGAGCATATTTTACCTTCTTGCTTACAATTTGAATCTATTCTTCACACTTTTCCCATTCTTCCTCTTAGTGCCTCTTTTCGATACCAAATGTTTTAGCTAGTGCTCGAACCACTGAGTCCATATAATATTTCTTAATTGAATCCATCTTTTGTAGATTTGAAAGCTCTTCTTATTTTCTATGCAATCTATCCATCATGGTCTCTAGCATCTCGACTCTATGGAAAAAGTTCTCTTCCTCCATTTGAGCTCGAATTATATTTTTCTACTCCTTCGGAGAAATATTTGGCTTGCAAGGTGAAAATTATTTTCCTTTAGACCTTGTCATTGTCATACGAATCACAAGAAAGAATCGAAATCCACAAGATCAGTATATATAATCAGTGTTGATACCAAAATGATCTCAGTAAACTTCTACTTTAGAACTCTATGAAATCACACAATTATGTTGTTCTACTTTCAACTTTGGAAAATGACATTTTGATTGAATATTAGAGATTTAGTGATTGATTATATAGTGTTATAGAAAGGAAATTGCAGAGAGTAGGAAATAATTTAAACTCCAAACACCAACAATTTTATCTTGGAAACCTCCAATGGAGGAAAACTAGTCAGGAAGGGAAAAACACTCTTTCTTCCCACTTTTATTGGTCAATTATAGACAATTACAGATTATGAGAAGTATAAAATGGAGAAAACAATGTAAATATCTCCCTTCCTATGTTTGCTTTTTGGTTTTTACACCTTACTCCTATAATTCCACTCCATCACTAAATATCTGGCTCACTTGCTCTCATATAACTAATAATTTTCTTCTTGATCTCTATGTATCTTCGAATGATCAATTATCCAACTCCTCCTTGTATTTATAGCCTTCCCCATGTCCTCTCATGCACTAGAGTATAGGAAATGTCGGGAGGGAAGAGACATAGTTGGGCGCTTCAAATTCGCATCCATTCTTCTTTTCTGTTCAAAAGTGTCAAGACTACCGCCCTCGTAGAATGGCAGTTTCAGGACCACCACCTTGGTTGGGTGGTGGTTACAGGACCGTCAACCCATATGGCGGTGGTTCTCAGTAACCACTTCTCTATACAGAGCGGGATTCTATCCAGTAACCTTTGTTTATCTAATTTTTTTGTTCAATTTCTTCATTTCTCCTTCTTTGTGTTGATGGAACCGATGAAGTGGTGTGTTTTTATGGATTATGGATCAATGATAGAGACATGGGAAGTTTGGAATGTATGGGAGATGGAAAAGTTGTATGTAATGTATAATGATTGGGTGGGATGGAATATTGCGGCAAGGATGTAAGTTGTTTCATTTTAATTTTACCTGGAGAAGGAGGATGCTTGACTAGGGTTGATGGATGAGGACCTAAGATGGATGGAAGTGGCGAAGGTGAGAGAGGAGGAGTGGGATAAACTGGGGTATGAGGTCTAAGAGGTTAGGTCTTCCTCTTAGGTGGGGGGATATGCCTGGTGATATTTTGGGATGATGTGGCTAAATCGATCTTAATGGGAGGATGGACTAGACTTGGTGTTGGCACGACCCCTAATGTAGCGGTAAGTTTGGGTGTAGATGCAGGTATAGGTGTAGGTAGAGGTTTGGGTGTAGGTGGTTGTTGGGGTAATGGTAAAGGTTTGGGTGTAGGTGAAGATGATGTAGAAGAGGCTACTATAACTGGCTCAAGTGCGATAGATTTAATGGTCTTGAACACTTTAGGATAAATCGTTGAAGTGCTCGTGGACAACATTTACATTTGAGTTGAGACAGAAAATCAAAGACATCCAAAAAAATGGAATAGTCAACATAATCCAAGTAGTCGACAAAACATGAGAATGGCGTGAAGTGGAGGGGGATGATGTTGATGTGGTAGTAATCCATGTAAATAATGTCCTGTGAAATAGGGAAATTGTTGGCTTTAGAATCATTAGTAAATCAATAGGTCTGTAAAAGCTAGTGGGGAATTTTCATCAAAAAGAATAGATGCCACTAACTGGGTCCTCTATAGGTAGAGGAGGTGGAAAGGTGGATGATGTAGGCACTTCCTTCATGAAGAATAAGGTAATATGGGCTCTTTTGTGGGTAGAAGAATGGGTAATGCGGGTTGTTTGACAGGTGAGAGAGGTGAGTGGGGTAGATGCATACGAAGAGTAGGTGGACTCCTTCGTGGGTAGAGGATCACATAAAATAGGTTCCTCTGTGGGTGGAGGAGCTCGTGTAATAATTTCCTTAATAGATGGGATGGGAGTAAATTGAGTAGGAGTCGGTATGACATCAAAAATGACATGAATCTCTCGAACGTTGGTATCATTAGTAGAGGTTTTTTCGGCTTGGTTGGATGATGGGGTGTGATTAGGAAATTGATTTTTGAAGATATGGAGGTTTTTGTTATCCAAAGGTGCATTGAGGTTATCCAAGACAATATCTCCATTATCTAACATTTCTTATACGATGTTTTTGAAATTTATACAATTACCATCACTATGACCTCTAACACAGTGATAATTACAATAATCGTTCTCCTTGTACCATGCAGGAAAAGGACAGGAAGATTCAAAACTAGTGTGTGTTTTGACTGGTGGAATATTGATTTCTCCATATTTTAGAATCTTTTCCAAAACTGAGGAGTAAGGTTCTCCAATGGGAGTATATTTTCGTTGTTCTCGCTTGAACTGGAAAGTCTGAATAGGATAAAGATTAGAAGAATGTTTTGATTGGTTGGATGGATGAAAAGGGATAGATTTTAAAACCACTACATTGGCAGATACTTTTTCTTTAGAATAATTATTTTGTGGTTTGGAATAAGAAGAGGTGTCATTAGATTTTAAAAAGCACTTTTTCGGGCAATTGTAACTTCTTCTCTTCGATAGCATGGATTTCAAGTTTTTGGGCCATGGTGAATGCCTCATCAAATGTTCGAAGGTTTGAACTTGGAGATTTGGAGAGATATGTCTAGCAAAAGCTCTAGTAAACAACTCTATTAATTCAGTTTGAGGCAATTGGAAAGTGATTTGATTAATAAGGTTTTGCCAACGCGCAACAAAATTTACGATAGACTCATCCTCATATTGGCGTAACGAATACAAGTCAGTCATGGTAACCTTCTTGACAATGTTAATGGAGAAATGATCAAGAAATTCCTAGGCTAATTGATTGAACGAGAAGATAGAGTTCCTAGGTAAAGCACTATACCAGTCTAAGGCAAGTCTGTCAAGGACATTGGGAAAGTTTGAAGAAGCAAGGTGTCATCATGGGCAATTAGATAACATACATGTTTAAAAGATCACAAATGTTGTTGTGGATCTTCCTTTCTATTAAATTAGTTAAATTTTGGCATTTCCCAATGTGTGGGGTATGGATGAATTGGAATAGAAGGGTGAATAGGCTCATTACAAATATCATCATAAGTCAGAGAATTACAGGATCCCAAAACAAATGTTGGGGTTAGCACACGTCTTTGGTTGTACAGATAATATATCATATCTAAGCATACATGCAAATAAAAGTGGATGTTCTACCGGAAGAATTATACAAAACAAGAGGCATAAATCAACACTTTTGATTTAATGTGGTTCACCCGGTGTGGGTTATGTCCACCAAGAAACAAGCCAATCTATTATCCAAAGCTTTGATAAGATTTACAATCTTCTACACTTCTCAGATGTTTAGTACTTTCTTCCTTCAAGATTTTTGATTCTTCACCAAGAATTCTCTCTCACATAATTATCTTGTAATTATGATACATCCATACTTCTAAACCCTAGCTTTTATGATTATATAGTCGTTTATAGAATTAGGGCACTTAGTCATGAAATTACAATCAATAAATCAATTTTAATGCTAAAAATAGATATAACTCCCAAGAGTTAATTAAAACTTCATCGCACAGGTAACCAATGTCGGTTCTACCTAACCATGGTTGGTTCCTTACTTACTTAACCGATGTCGGTCATACCTGACCGATGTCGGTCATCCGCTCCCTGACCGATGCCGATTCATCGTATTTTTCCAAAGAAGTTCCCAATTGCATGCTAAAATGAAGTAATTAAGCTTCACAACTCAAAAATATCCCACTTGGAGTTTAATTACTGCACCATACATGTACAACATCATTCTTGGATCCTTCCTTGGCTTTGTTTCTTCCTCTTCAAGTCTCAAACTCGAAGACCAATGAAGTGGAGTGTAGCTCCAACTTCTCCTTTACTAATGGCTTCGTTAGCATATCTCGCAGGGTTCTTGCTCGTATGAATCTTTTCCAGATTCAACTGTCCATCCTCCAATACCTGCCATATGAAGTGATACCTCAACTAAATGTGTTTCGTTCTTGAATGAAATGTTGAGTTCTTTGCCAAATGAATTACACTGATTGTCACTGAACAGTTTACAATTACTTTTCTCCTTTCCCAACTCTTCCATGAACCTACTCATCCATATCATCTCCTTGCTAGCCTCTGTAGCTACAACATACTCTACCTCTATAGTAGACAAAGCCACAACCTTCTACAATCTTGAAATCTAGCTAACTACCATTCCACCTACTGTGAAAATATATCTAGTAGTGCTCCTCCTACCATCCAGATCTCCAACCATATCCGAATCAACATAGCCACGTAATGAAATATCTAAACCTCCATAGCATAACTGCATGCTAGATGTCCCTTTCAAATACCTGAGTATCCATTGGACTACTTTCTAATGCTCTTTACCTAGATTGGCCATATATCTACTCACAACTCCCATTGCCTGTGCAATGTCTAGTCTTGTACAAACCATAGCATACATGAGACTTCCAAATGCTGAAGCATATGGCACTCGTGTCATGTATTTGACCTCCTCTTGTGATGAAGGACACTGATCTTTACTCAATTTAAAGTGTCCAGCCATAGGTGTGCTAACAGGTTTTGCATTCTGCATGTTGAACCTTTCTAACACCTTGTAGATATAATCCTCCTGAGACAAATACAATTTCTTGTTTTTCTGTCTCTTTGTATTTGCATGCCAAGGATTCTTTTTCAGATCCCAAGTCCTTCATAGAAAATGTGTGAGCTAGATTTCTCTTAAGGTCACCAATGTCCCGCTTTACTAGATCTGCGTAATAAGCATATCATCCACATATAGTAACAAAATAATATAGCTCCCATTTTCAAGCTTCTTGAAATAAACACCGGTCGATTCACATCTCAAGTAACCATGCTCATGCATAAAACTATCAAACCTCATGTACCATTTCCTTGGAGCTTGCTTGAGCCCATATAGGCTCTTTTTCAACTTGCACACTAATTTCTCCTTACCCTTGACTTCATACCCAAGTGGCTACTGCATATAAATCTCTTCATCCAAATCACCATGAAGGAAAGCCATCTTCACATCTAGTTGCTCTAAATACAAATCTTCTACTGTAACTAAACTCAATACAGTATGAATATAAGTCATCTTAACAACAGGAGAAAATATTTCACCAAAGTCAATACCTACCTTTTGTGCAAATCCCTTTACTACAAGCCTTGCCTTGTACCTTTTCTGTCCACCCTCTTCTTCCTTAATTCTGTAAACCCAATTTTTCTCGTAATGTTCTCTTTCCTGGTGGCAATTTAACCAAATCCCAAGTCTGGTTCTGTTCCAAAGAGTTTATCTCCTCATTCATGACATGCTCCCATTGAATGTGAGTTTTATCCTACATTGCTTCTTCAAAGCTTTCTGGTTCACCACTATTAGTCAATAATAGATAAAATAGAGAAGGTGAAAATCTTTCTGGAAGTTTACTTACCCTTTTTGACCTTCTCACATGAGTTTGGGGTACTAGAGGCTCAATTTGGACCTCCTGGACATTAGTATCAACTCTAATAGTGACCGACATCGGTCACCTCTAACCGACGTCGATTTGACTAACCAACGCCGATTCGATCCTCTATAACCATCAACAATTCATCCGATCGATGTCGGTCGGGCCTAACCGACCACCACGGTTCCATGTGTATTTATGAAGGTGTTTCTTTAAAACCCGAGAGTTCATTTTCATCAATAAACTTCTCAATTTTCTCATCCTTGGGTACCAAAATTTGATCCCTATACATTCTCTTTTCATTCCATTCAACATCACGACTCCTAACAATTTTAGAATTCTCTAAATCCCAAAAACAAAAATTGAAATCACCAGATCCATAACCAATGAAAGTGCACCTCTTGGATTTTGCATCCAACTTTTTTCTATTTTCTCTATCAACATGCACAAAAGATTATGAACCAAAAACTTTAAGAAAATAAAGATCTACCTCTTTTCCGGTCCATGCTTCCTCTGGTATTCCTCCATCTAGTGAACTTGAAGGGCCACGGTTAATCAAATAAACCATTGTATCAACTACTTCTACCCAAAACTGCAAGGGCAATCCAAAATGTATCCTCATACTTCTAACACATTCCATGATTATCCTGTTCATTCTCTCTACAACACCATTCTCCTGTGGTATTCTTGGAACCATTCTTTCTCTATGTATCTCATTCACTGAACAATAATCATTGAAATCCTTGCTACAATATTCACCACCATTGTCAAATCTAAGGCACTTTAACTTAGAATTTGATTCATTCTCAACAAGGGCTTTCCATCTTTTAAAAGTTTCAAAAACATTATATTTATGTTTAATACAATAAAACCATACCTTTCTTGTAGCATCATCAATGAAAGTAACATAATACTAGGATCCACCATGAGAAGCTACCTGAGATGGTCCCCACAGATCTGAGTGTACAAGCTCAATTTTTACTCCTTAGTTGCCCCAACTTTGAGAAATCTCACTCTTTTTACTTTCCAAAGATACAATGCTCATAGAAATCAAGATCTAAATCTTTCAAATCTGATAACTTACCCTTAGCCTTTAAGATCTGCATTCCTTTTTGATTCATATGACCCAACCGATTATGCCACATGCATGCATCTGAATCTTAAGTAGATAATGCAGAAAAGGAATCAATAATACAGGTAGATAAATATAGCATTCCTACCTTCTTACCTCTTTCCACAACAAAAGAACCCTTGGTGACTTTCAAGAGTCTCCTGTAAAAGTAACCATGTAACTGATTCACCTAGTTGCCCTGCAGAAATAAGATTCCTCCTGAGGCTTGGCACATGCCTCACATCTTTCAATACCCATGTATTTCCATTCTGCAATTTTAGATGAACTTCCCCTTTACCAAGATATCTGCAAGGTTCATCATCACCCAAATAAACATGCCCAAAATTACCCTGGACATAATTTCTGAAATAACCCTTATTAGGGGTTGCATGGAAAGAAGCTCATGAATCTAAAACCCATGATTCAATTCTACTATCTAAAGAAAGAATAAGAGCATCTTGCATTACCTCTGATGCAGCAAGATTCACCTCTTTACCTTTGTCTGGTTGTTGGTTCTCTTTATTCTTTGACCAACAATCTTTCTTTGCATGTCCTTTCTTTCCACATTTCCAACAAGTAATTCCCTTACTGGATTTAGATCTGTTATCCCTTGACTTTTATTTCCCATTACTCTTACTCTTGGATCTCTCCTTCTGTCTGCCCCTACTTTCTACATTCAAAGCATTTCTAGATGATGTTTCCTCTATACTTTTCTTGTGAATTTCTTCATTCAAGATTATACTAACCACATCATCAAACTTCAAAATATTATTAGCAGATGTTGTATTACTAATAACCATTACCAAGTTGTCCCAACTATCAGGCAAAGAACATAAGAATAAAAGTTCTTTTACTTCATCATCAAATGGTATTGAAACCAATTTTAACTGATTTACAATAGATCAGAAATCATTCAAATGACTAGAGGCATATTCACCTTCATGCATCTTAGAACTAAAAATTTTCTTCATCAAATAAAATTTATTTGAAGCACTAGGTTTTTCATATAAATTAGCAAGAGATTTCATTAAGTCTACCGTAGAAGCCACTTCTATAATATTGGAAGCCATGAAGATGCTGCCAGGCTCAATCTTATAGATCCCAAAGTCTTTCTGTCAAGAATCTTCCATTCTTCATTAGTCATCTTCGTAGGTCTAGACTTCTCATCCAACAGTAAGTACAAATCTCTCTGATACAGATAATCCTCAATCTGCATCTTCCATAATTGATAATTTCGGTCGTCAAACTTCTCTACCTTGTATTTATTATCTTTTGTCATTGTTGTAGCTCCCACTCAATCAGAAAACCCTCTGTGAGTAAATCTGTCAACACACAAAACCCTCAAACAAATCTCTGATACCATTTGTTGGGGTTAGCACACCGGTTGTACAGACAATATATCAGATCTAAGCATACATGCAAATAAAAGTAGATATTCTACCAAAAGAATTATATAAAACAAGAGACATAAATCAACACCATATTTAACGTGGTTCACCCAGTGTGGGCTACGTCCACCAAGAAACAAGCCAATCTATTATCCAAAGCTTTGACAAGATATACAATGAAGATTTACAATCTTCTACACTTCTCAGATGTTCAGTACTTTCTTCCTTCAAGCTTTTTGATTCTTCACCAAGAATTATCTCTCACATAATTATCTTGTAATTATGATACATTCATACTTCTAAACCCTATCTTTTATGCTTATATAGTCGTTTATAGACTTAGGGCACTTAGCCATGCAATTACAATCAATAAATCTATTTTAATGCTAAAAATAGATATAATTCCCGAGAGTTAATTAAAAATTCATCACACAGTAACCGACGCTGGTTTTTCCTAACAGTGGCTGGTTCCTTACTTACTTGACCGATGTCGGTCTGCCTTGATCGATGCCGGTTACTGTATTTTTCCAGCAAGTTCCAATTACATGCTAAAATGAAGTAATTAAGCTTCACAACTCAACAACAAACTATTCTAGGGTATGCATCTTATCCATCATCATCTTGATCAAATCATTAGTAGGATTGGATTAAGGTGGAACTCTAGTGGTATAAGGACTTGGATACAAGGAGTTGGACATAGAAGGGACACTGTATATGGAGGTGTCGAGTAACCCAAAGTAATGTGATAAAATAGGTAAGTAGGTAACATGCGTAGGAGGAATACCTATGTTATGTAAATGGTAGAAGGCATTGCATGTGCTATATAATTTTGATTCAAGCTAATTGTGTGAGCTTCCTTTGGCTAAGAGAAACGACATGTATATGAAACCGAACAAGACCACCAAATACTATTAAATAGTAAGAGTCAGAGGACTTCCTAACAAGGCTAGATTTGAGAAGCGTGACACTTCCTCAAATGGTTTTCAATCCTCTGTTTAATACAACTTAATGTAAGAAATAATAGTTCCTATTGTAGTTGATAAGATTTAGGTATCTCCTATTAACATATAACAAGTGAATTTAACTCAACAGGAAATGGTTAGAGTTAAATCCAGATGACTAATGCATTGGTTTGGGTTTTTAGGTGTAGCAAAGTTGTAGGTGAGGTCTGGGTGAAATTAGGGAAGCTTTTGGGTTGTTTTGGGAATTCATTAATTTGTTTTTATAGGAAATATTTCTAGTCTTAGAGACTGGTATCGTTTGGGAAACGAGAGTTTGACCCAAATTTGGTGTCTACAATACCAGTGGTTACACTCAAAAGTATTCCATTTTTCACTGGTGAGAATCAAACTACCCCTATTGATCACATTCAAGACATTAAAAATGTCTTTTCAGTTCATCTAGTTGCATAAGATGATGTTACATTTAGACTACTATATTCATCACTCAAAGGAAAAGTACTTCAATGGTATAGAATATTAAGACTTGCCTCTATTCAAAACTAGGATAAGCTTGGCATAGACTTTGAAATCAGTTTGAGGAGAAGGTAGATAACATATCCTTATTAAAAAAACTCACAACAATCAAGAGAGATCACAATGAACTCATGGACTACTTCAACTTCATATTTTAGAAGACATGGGACAGAATTAGACGCCTTTGGAGACCAACCCTACAAGGTTCTTTTCTTTATTTCTTAAGAGCGTTGAATTTTGATATTGTTATTATGATAGAATCTATGGGTGTTGTATAGCTACCGATTCATATCCTATAGCTATTAGGCTTGAGAATTGTCTAATCCAAGTGGTAAAATATCCCCTAGATTACATATGCCTTTGTTCCTTGAGTTTCCTCAAGATTCTCAGCCTTCTATTGTCCCCATTCTTTAACAAATTTCCCAACCCATTGCCTCCACATATTATTCTTCCTAAAAGAAACAAGAAGATGAAGAAATGAAAGCCTTGATTAGAAATTTGTAAAATAAATCCATATCTTTAGAAAAACAACATGCACAAGCCTTTAGAAATAACTCTTATAAATGATTTAATCAGAGCCATCAACCCTACATAAGCCAATATCCAAATCATATGTATGGGAAAAATCAACAAAACAATAGATGGCAGGGTCATAATACACACCTTCCTCTTCAAATAGTTGCTCCTGCGCAACCCCTTCCCGCGGCAAGATCAAGTAAAGCATTGGTCCCCACACGAACAATATGGTTCAAGAAACAAATTGGTGTTTCCCTTAAAATTTTCCACATAGTTAATATAATTGTGCAAATTCTCTACACACGCAAGCCTTCATGATCCAAAATAATTCTAATCAAGTTCCATCCATGAGCGCGTGTGAATCCAATAATGAAGAAGTGCAATAGTTCATTCTTGATACCAACCTTATGTTATTTGGGGTTGAATACTTTGTGCAATGAACCAGGACATGAAAAATTCAAATAGACCATGCACAAGAGGTTACCGACAACACAAGGTCCAAGAACAGAGTATTGGAAACTCACGCACAACCTTTATCTTCCGAAAGCTAGGATGATCCACTCCAAAATCAAAAGGATGGTGCAATATCAACCAAGATTTTTGCATGCATGCTAACGCATATGAGGTTCCATGCATGGTTGCAAATGAGTTGTACACACTCTTCCTGCGTCAAAAATTAAGTTGTTGCGTGACCCAAAACTGTCTTAGTGACAAAATAATCAAGAAAAGACAATGTTGTACCTCATATGCACAAGTACGGTAACCTTCCATTCAACATTGTCAACCAAATGAAGAAGACACAAGTAAATTTCATAATGTGGGATGCCTTGGCTATTCCATCATATTGTGACCTCCTACATGAAGCTCTTATGCAAATCCCTCAATATGGTCCAGTCATTCAAAGAAACTAAGTTGTCAATATTTTCCAAGTAGATGAGAAGAAAGTAAGAAAAGTTGTCGAAACCACACCTTTCTATATGTCTTGATAGTAGGAAAACAACTTTTTCAAAATTGTAGAATTGATTCAAGGGCTGATAATTCGTAATACCTAATAAAAATGTTGATATCCTAAGGCTTAAGTATAGTCTAGTTTCTAAAGGAGTCTTGCAACTTGATGGCTCAATTTGTTGATTAACTAAAAATTGAATATGGGGTATAGTTAATCTAAGCTATGAACAATTGTAAATAAAGTAAATAGATGCTGTAAATAAATATAAAAATGACCCAAGAAACTATGTAAAAGGAAATGCTAACCCTAATGTGTAAGAGGGAAGAGGAAAGAACTCAGCTAAATAGAAGATGCTCATGATCAGTATGCGTATAGGTGACTATAAAATATGGAATTAGGAACAATTATGCTGAAGCCCCAAAAAGGATAGATTTATACTAATTCCATGGACTGGAGCACCTGGAGAGGGATTGGGGTGCTTATGCGCACTGATATGCAAAATGGGTTCCCTAGTCGTGTAAGAGCTCTAAAACTGATCTTCACGGGTTCAACAGTTGGTCTAAAAGCAGACTTGGCATATGGATGTAAAAGGTCGGGAATGATGAAATAAAATAAAAGAAGATGGCCAAAAGACGGGGGTTGATTAGTACTTTCTTCACTCAAGAACCTTCTAAATAGTAGTATGAAACCGGGATAAATAATATCTAAAGTGCATGATTTTGTGACTATATTTTCCCCCACTTTATGTTGGTGAGTGGAAATCTCAGTAACATAAAGTAGATAGAGATGCATACCTGATGTCCATGAAGATTGTAGTAGAAAATGTGTCGATGGACTAGACAAAGTGTGGAATGACAAAAAAGATGGAGGAGCATGGAAACTAAAGATGAAAAATGCACAAAAAATTGATGAGAGTGAACCTAGGGCGGAAACACGTGTGTAGTTATTGATGTATGTGATGTACCTACATAGTTAGTAAGGTGTTTGTTGTCATGAAGTGTTGTTGTTGTTGTTTCCCCCATTTTACTATTTGTTTCTCATATGGTCGGACCTGCAAGGAGAAAATGATCAAGTAGTCAAATATGTATGTATGTATGTGTAAAAATGCAATGTAAAATACGCATGCATATGTATGTAAATGTAAATACGTAAATGAAAAAGTGTAAATGGAACATGTGCACCTGATCCATGTCGAGAAAGATAGTGAAAAAATATATCCTATGTTGTCGGGGTTTTTTGGGCGATATGATGCCATAGGCCAATGAAGTGTAGGTAGGAATTCTAATGTATTCTCAAAGCTCTAACCACTTCCCTGAATGTTTGTGAAGAGATCTGGATACGTCCTAGTTTTTGGGAGATCCAACGCCATGAGCTAAAGTAATGTAGAGAGGCACACCTATTGTAACCTCTGAGCTTATAACTACTTCTCAAAATGCTAAGGACATCATGTCCTGTAAAATCCAATTTGTATGGGGTTCATAGAATATTCTAAACCCACTCGTTGTATGTAACCCACAATGCCAAGGTCGAAAGTGCACCGAGCTAAACCAAAGTGTAAATGTGTTGTGTTAGTATCTAAACCCCAAATGATGCCCCCGTTATTTGGGGCACATGTGACCTCGCCGATAGGAGAATGCAGCCCCAAGAGAGGACCAACTGCGTGAATTATACCCTATAAAGTTCTTGGTAGAAACTAAGGCACACATAAATAAGAGGTTAGCCAAATACAAGTGTTAGTATGAATAATCATGCATATATAAAACAATGTGTAAGCTACGTAATCAATGTAAAAGCCACCAAGTAAAGCAGAACGTAAACACGCAAGAAGATAAGTAAGCCACACAAATTTGACCACAAACATGAGACATCACTCATGATGTCTCAAGACACGCAATTCCATCATGGATGTAAACAACAAACAAGTGTGCACACCCAACATAGGGCAAGGCCCGCATACAAAAGAAAACAATAACAAATAGTGTAACAAACAAGTATGGAAGAAAATATCCCTACATAACAAATGTTGCACATGAAGCATCTATTAGCATGTTAGAAAGATAATGAGTATGTAAAAATCATGTATAACAAAGTAATGTAAAGTGCTAAGTACAAAATGAAACAATAAGACCTATGAGAGATTAATGTGGATGCCCCCAATGACCATTGTAGGAAGGGTAGAACGCGAGCACCGATGTTGCATGTAAGAGATGTATTTGCGATCACAACTAGGAAAAGACATGAACGTGTATATGTGGATGATATAGATAAATGACATACAAGTCATCTAACTAGCATGTGTAATAAAGTGACCATGAACAAGTAAAATTAATCAAGATTAAAAGTAACCATAATATGCAGTATGTTGTGGATGGATGGAATGGAATGCAAGATGGATTGATAGGATCCATGCACCCCGAGTGGATGGAAATGTATTTAGTGAGGTTCATTTAGTTTTCCCCCTCAACAATCAAGAATGAACCGTAAATGAGATTGCGTCATTGGGGAATGGTCTAAGTGTGTGTTGTGTCTAATGCATTGTGATGAGTATGTATGTAGAGTGATGATGATATGTGACATGTAGAAGAGATGTATGTGAACCCTATATCCAAAGTGTGTATCACAACAAAATGAATGTATGAGTGATGATTTATCCCTAAGCTTATATCACTACAAGATGATAACGTAGGAATGATGATGTATCTTAAAGCGTATATCACTACAAGATGAATAGTAATGAGTGGTGATGTAGCCAAAAGCATTTACCACGACAAGATGGATAGTATGGAGTGGTGATGTAGCCTAAAGCATATACCACTACAAGATGATAGAGTAAGTGACGAGTTAGCCTATATCGTGTGTCACTATCCTAGAATATCGCATGATGAGAGGTGGAATGATAAACACATGATGAATGTAAGGTCCATTTTATTTGTAAACCCTTGACAGTCGAGTATGGACCGAGGAACTAAAGTGTGTCATCGGGTAGTGAGTGCATTGCATATCGTATGTAATATACGTTATTATAGATGACCATATGATGAGTAGAATGTGTAAATACACTATGTGTAAAATGAAAAATGCAACATAAGTAAAATTTGTAAAGTGTAATATATATAATGGCATGTAACGTATGTAGATGGACTAATGATGTAGTATGTAGAATGATATAATGTTAGATGTGTAACATTGAGGTAAATATAATGGTCACTGGTATGATGTATGATGTATAAATGCACAAATGTCAAAATGTTGTAGACTGAATGTAAAATGTATGGTGTATGACACGTAATGTATGAATAAGTGCAGTGTGTGGGGTTCATGTGTATTAATCCCTTAACAATCAAGTATGAACCAAAGCACAAGAGTATGTCATAGGGTAATGACGTATGTATGACTATGCAAGATGAAAGTATGAGGTATGCGTGAATGCTAAGAATTTGATTTAGTATTATGAGGAGGGGGTGTGTTAAATGATATGCCCCAAGTGTATGATAGAGAAGATTACTATGTGCCACTATCAAGGAGATCATCATTGTCATGATTAAAACTGTTGGGGCACAATCAAAACCCGATAAGCTATGGAGTGAGGAGAGTCATATAAGGACCCAATGCGGTGGAGTGTGTACACATTCATTTCATATTCTTCATCAATAAAGGAGATCGGTGGACAATCGTGAGCATGCAAACGAGATATGTTTGGGGAATAAGTAGGAGAAGAATCATTGTGATTATAGATATTGCCAAAAGGCACAAGAAATGTGAGTAAGAATGATGAGCATCTATTGTAACACAAATATAGTAGAGCCATGACTGTATAAGTGTGAGTGGAGAATCACAAGGGGTATGCACAAAAAAGACCTTAAAATGAAAGACATGTAAGCCATAAGTTGTTGTAGTGTGAAAATAGCCACGATAAATATGTGGCAAATGAAGAGGTGGTAAGATTTCATTAAGCTTCATACCAAACCTAACCAAACTGTCAGGTGTAAAAATAGTGTCTAAGAAGATAGAATCAATAGGGATGTGTTGCCAAAAGGACCTATTGATGAATAATGTGCATGTAAAAGGAGGTTATGGAGCTGCCACATGTGGAGGAGAAGATGAAATAACATCTACACTATTTACAAACCCCGGTATATACCATAGAATTAGTAGAGGGATGTATCTTGAACCAATATTCACCGAGGCCATCGACCACAAAGGTTTCTTCAAAATAATAGTTTTTATGCCAAGAGGAGTAAAATTGAGTTGTCTTAATGCTTCATCCGTAAGTTCAATAACATCAACTTCATCATTAGAATCCTCAGAATCATTTGTGTGAGCATCATCATGTTGTGTAGCATTATCAAGTATGTTGGTAGGTTCCAATGTAGATGGATGAATAAAGGGTGTCACAACATGTGGAGAAGGGACATTAGTAGGATTTGATACCATAGGTGAGATAATAGTTGTAGTGTGAGTACAGATAGTTTGAGATTTTATAGTTATAATGGGAGATTATGAAGCGCTAGATTGACCAATGTTATATGTGTCAAAGCTACTAAATAGAATGTGTTGCAAAGGTGGTATGGGCATAGAAATAACAAGGTCTATACGATGGTATTTAAATAGTTATGGATATGCAATGATAGTATGTTCATATCCATCATGTAAAAACTTGACACATTAGTGAATAGTAGATGGAACCGCTTGCATTATGTGAATCCAAGGCCTACCTAACAAAATATTGAACTAGAAGGAGGCATCAATAACATAGAATTCAATAAGAATAGTCTTAGGCCTAACCTGAATATGTAAGGAGATATTTCCTAAGCATGTGCGAGTGGTAGAATCATAATCGTGGATGAGAGTGTAATTATTAGAGATTAGATAATCACTAATACCCAATTGCTTCAAAGAGAATGAGCACATAAATTGACAACTGATCCATTATCAATGAGGACTCGTTTAATGCAAGTAGTGCTAATAACATCGAGTAATGAGAAAAGGATCACATGGATTGCTTTTAGCAAAAGGTGACAAATCCTCATCAATGAAAGATATAACATGTGGTAAATTACGAAGAGACTATATAATATGTGAAAAGGCCACCGCGGAATTATCACTTTCAATATGAATGGCATGAAGGGAAGCTTCTAGCATGTTACAAAAATCTGGTACATTACGCAACAAATCATAAAGAGAGATCTTAGCATGTGTATTTTTAAGTTTTTCAATGATGTCATATCCCTTAGAATCAGTGGGAGGAGATATCAGAGTAATGGGTGGAGGAATATATGCAAGTGGAGCTGTAGGTGGATTAGTGGGGAGTACGAAAAGTAGTAATGACATTGATGAATGGATTAGTGGTATGTGTGATGAAGTGAGGAGTATTTTGGGTGCATAAACGCATGAAATCGGTAGTACTACTACTACTATTCCTGAGACTTTAGTTGGTGCAAAGGTAGGATACAAAGATTGAGCCATAACTTGATAAGGATATGACATGATCAAAAGGAAGTGTTGAAATGGTTGGGTTCACGAAAAATGATTAAATAAAAATGGAATATGGGCTATAGTTAATCTAAGCTATGAACGATTACAAATAAGGTAAACAGATGTTGTAGATAAATATAAAAATGACCCAAGCAATTATGCAAAAGGAAATGCTAACCCTAATGTGCAAGAGGAAAGAACTCAGTTGAATAGAAGATGTTCATTAGATTGTATTGCAGAGGTGACTAGAAAATCTGGATGTAGGAACAACTATGTAGAAGCCCCAAAATGGATGGATCTGGACTGATTCCCTAGACTAGAGTGCCTAGAGAGGGACTGGGGCACCTATGGGTGCTCTATTCTACAAAATGGGCACCATGGTTTGTGTAAAATATCTGAAACTTATCTTCACAGTTTGGTAGATGGTCCAAAATAGATCGGGAATATGGATGTAAAAGGCCTGGAATGACAAAATAAAATAAAAGAAGATGGCCAAAAGACATGGGTTAATTAGTACTTTCTTCACTCAATAACCTTCTAAATAATAGTATGAAACCGAGATAAATAACATCTAAAGTTCATGATTTTGTGACTACAATTGTGAATATCCTAAGAGTCATCAAAGATCTTGAGTTAACCCTTCACATTTTCCCAAGTCTTACTATAACTCAAGACATGTCCTTCATTGACTTGCCTCCTTTGTTTTCCATTTTCCTATCAAGAGATATCACTGCAGGGTTCATTTTAGGGGCAAATATTCATGAATAGGTGAATATTAGGATTTTTGAATTTTGAATTTGGTGAATTTTTTAATACCGTACTATAGCGCGTTTGCACAAAATTTTACAGGTCCTAACTAAATTTGAATATAATTTTTCCTTAGTGTTTCCACTAAGGACCGGCCAATGTTAGTATATTCACCTTCATGTTATAATATACTATTATATATAGGATTAATTTTCCATAATATAGTAATACAATTTACTTTCAAAATTCGTTAATAATCTTGTGAAAAATCCAAAAGTATAAGACAAAAAGCCGAAGGAATAAGTGAAAGAGGTAAGCAAAAATTGAATTGTCTGTCTGTCTCACAATTTTTTTGTATAATCATTATTAGATGACAATATTATTTTGTGTTGTCGTAAAGTAAGGTGATTGTGTAATGTCAACCAGGTAATAAGAAAATTTTACCGATGGTAACATTAATTTGTGTTACCATCCAACAACATTATTTTGTGATGGCGTTCGACAATATTTATTTTACCGCTCGAGAAATATTCATTTGTGATATCATTCAACAAGTTGTTAGTTTGTGTTACCATACGATAACATTAAGTTTTGTTATCGTTTGGAAGATGGTCTTTATTTTTCGTAGTCTTGCATTTATTTTTACATATCATATTTGAAACTTCTATATTTTTGTCGCATGTGCAGACTTCAAAATCACCCATATGATGGCCCCTATTACAAATGAGAAAATAACTCAAGGAAAAATAAAACATAACATGGAAATTTCAAAATATTTCATTAAACCAACAGTAACCCCAGTGGCAAGAGGTAATTTTGAATCTTATTATGTTAATGTTACTTTATTTTTATTTACTTAGGATTTTAAGAAAACTTACTTCTTTAAAATGAATAAAACCATAGTAATGACCTTACTCTATATGAAATTCCCAATCAGCAGAGTAATTCAATTCAAATTGACAATACTGATAATCCCATTTTCCATCCAACTCAAACTTCTGATAAACATTCAAAAACACACATCAGAAACGTAAGAGTGGGAAGTGGACTATAGGAAGGACTTATAAATTTGAATGGTCAACCAAATATCCATTCATTGAACCTGTTGAACCAAAAATAGTATTGATACTCCTACAGAATGTAGATGTACTATATGTAGTTGGAAACTAGGCAGAGACCACAAAATGCAATTGAAGTTGGACACAATAAAGAAGCATTTTGGGAAGGTATATGAGTCTAAAAAGCAAGATGATGGAACAGTAATAAAAACAACTAGATGGAAAACTAAGGAAGATTGTTTACATATGAGATATGCAATGTAGAATATGACAATCATCATAAACATATTCAAGACCTAGTTGAGAAAGGTGGAACAATAAAGGCTAAATTTGAAAAATCTACTGATGCAAGTCTTCAGGAAAAACTTATACAATTCAAAACAATATTTCACATTTTAAAAAAGGAAGACCAATTTTAGATCTCATTGATTATAATATATTGTTTCAATCTAATGGGTTTCCAAACATTCCAACAACACACTAGTCAGATACCAAAGTGCATGGGAAATGGAAAAGTGTATGGGAGAAATTGAAATCATTGATTTGAGAGAGAAGGTAAAAATGTGAATTTTATCACATTATTGATTGATGAGGTCACAACAAAGTAGACAATACATCCTAGTATGCATGCATGTCTACACTTTCAATGTTAATAACCATTCAAAGGAAAAATCATCCACTAGATATGCACAAAATGATGGAGAATTACAATTTTGAGAACCTCTACAAACTTGTTATTAAAAATTTGAAGGAAATAGATGGTATGGATGATCATTCAATCTCTATAAAGTTGATTTGTGTAGGATTTGATGGTGCAGCTTTCATGAAATTTCACAAAAGTGGGCTTTGTATTCACCTTCAAATAATCGTAGCCCCTTACATGATACCTATTCACTGCATGGCTCACAGAATGAATCTCACTTATAAGATTGTAAGTAATTTTGAAAATGTTGTTAAAGTAGAGGAGCTTATACGGGACTTGCATTCATATATGTCAAGCAGTCCTAAAATATTTTTGGAGTTTTAGAGATTTTTGTTGGAATAAAAATGGTAAAAATTGCTAAAATATGTTTACACAAGATGGATATCATTGTATGATCTAGCTTGCAGGATTTTTGAGGAATACAGGTCCTTAGTAGGGTATATGTTCAAGAATTGTAGAGAAGTTGAAAAGGCTAAAGATTTTTATATCGCTTGACAAATTTAGAGACATTATTAACTTTATGTGGTATTTTTCCAATGTTGAAGGAAATAAACAACTTGGTGAAACAAGCTCAAGAAAGATCTATATACATTGTTGATTTTATAAAATTAAGGAAACAAGTATGTATGATTTTGGATACCTTATATTCCACCCAAGACTGGTTTGAAACCACTTTTCAAGATATTGGATGGTTTTGATAGATAAAAATATCCCAAAAGCTATTTGAAGTTCAATATCAGTGGTCATCTTTGTATTTCAGTTGATGGGAAAAATATTCCAATGCACACTTTCTATAGAGATCCTTATGTAATAGGTTCTGAAATTGAGGAAGTACCAATCACAAGATTTCTTTTTGATTTTACAATTTCGATACACGTAAAAATTGATGAAGATATCTGAAACATTATCTTCTGAGATTAGAGAGCATTTTAAAAATAGTGATCTGCTTGAGGCCATGGGAGTTGTAAATCCCATTTTCTAGAATCCGATGATTGGTGAAGAATAAAGAGCTACAAACTTTGGGAAATCCATGACTACACTTATGGATCATTTCTATAAATTTTCCTATGTTGATGGAAGGGAATTGAATGGTATATTGGACAAAAAATTATCATATCATAGTCACAACATTTCACATATACATTGAGTGATCAATATAAGACTCTTGCTTAACCAACATAAATGGGAGCTATCACACTATTGTGGAGAAAGTTGTATCAGAGTAGCATTATGAGATAAAGTATAATTGAATAATTCAAACTGTATGAACTCATACAGAAAATGATTCTTGGGTCTATTGAAGATGAAAGGGTATTTAGTGCACTTACATTTGTTAAATAAAAACTTCGTAACATATTGGGCAAGAATTTGAAAACTTGTTTGAAACTTTATGTTTCAAGATATGAGTGGATACATTTCCATATAAAATATCACTATCTACATGGACATCCCTTTCACAATGCAAATCTATTAATCGAGATAGTAAACTATGGAGTCTCTAATTATGGTGAAATTGACTTGGACTTTGTCGGACCAGAAATTGTAACAGATAAAATAAGTGATGAAGGACCATTAAGGATAGGGTTGCTTCAGCTACCAGATAGTTGAAAGTATTCATTTTATGAAATATATATTTTGACTCAATATTTTTTTCATTTATATATATTTTGTATATAATGTTTGGAAATTTTAAAATCCCTTGTATGTTTTTATAATGTTTGGAAATAACATATGGTAGATAGTTGTGCAATCTGCAAATTGGATGATGTAATAAAATTAAAGTTCATTACTAGGAAAGTATGTTCAATATTTTATTTCTCACTATCAATTCCATAGGCACACGTGTTTTGCAAAGATATTATAATCCATATATCCCATCATGATTATTAGGATTAATAAAAACATAGCAGTTTATATCCCATCATGATTATTGGAGATAATCTTTACATGATGAATCAACTATCAATATTTGACAACAACATGCACATCTAAGTTTTAAATATTGAGTGCATACATGTTTGAAACTAAATTGAATAATGTAAATCTAGATTCCAAAATCCATGTATATTATTCATCAACTATACAAGCTTGAAAAAAAAAAATCATTCGACAACATGCATGAGAGAATTAAAAATATTGACAATTTCACATAAAGATAATGTTTTCAAATTTCATTTGTCAAATACAATGATTTACATCAATATTTTTAATTCAAGTTCATTTGGACCCTTGTCCTTGAACAAATTCTATAACATCGACAACATTTGAACTATCTTTTACTACACCAGAATCTACTAATTATTTTGCAACTACATTAATATTTTTAAAATTTCGTCTATCTTCGCTAGTTGCATCTCCTACTGAAAGGAGAGAAGGATCATCATTAGTTTTTTCTTCAAAAGAATATATAGATCCAACCCATTTTCCCTTATAATCCTCCACAAAGTATTGTTCTTCATGTTTAATAAAACAAATTTTTCTTTAAAAGCAATTTCCCCACATACACTCTCTCTCAATTTTTTCAAATGCTCATCTAACACATGCACCTCCATCTTCAAATTCCAATATTTTCACTATGATTAAAATCCTATAATTAGAATTTAGAAGTAGATAAACTATAAAAATATATATAATAATCTACAAAGAATCATAACTTACCATGACCAAGTCTTTCTCTGCATTAGTAATTTTGACAAATTTCTTGTCTCTATTCCACTTATTGTAGTAAAACTACGCCTTGAAATTCAAATTAGCTAATCTATTAAGCATTATAGTCAAAACATTATCAGTATTGTAAATATTATTGGTGACTATATTACCAGATTGTGCTTGACCAAGTAAAGCATCAATTTTTTTGCCGGTTCATTTTTAATCAATGATTAAAAAAATTTGAGTTCAAAATTATGATATCTTTCATTAATTTCTTTTATCAGAGATTTCACTCGATCTCCCAAATATTCATCTCCTTAATGTCAAGAATAACATTTTCCATCACAAGGTTTATAGCATTATTAGCCACAAGGATGTCTACTAAAAATTTGGTCTTCACATCATCATCCAAATTTTCCTCCCTAGTTGGGGAAGGAGGATTTGAAGAGGATGGATGTTGTGGCACTTGCACCTCCTTATGTGCAGATTGAGTGAGATCTTTGGTATGCTTCCCTGCTACTATAATGTCATAAATGTTTTCAAAACTAAGATAATCCTCATCCATATCGATATTATTTAAAACAGAAGTTCCTATGGCCCCCTGCACTTGCCAATTGAAAAATTGGGGAACTCTAGAGTTGTAAAATTATGCGCCCCCTTCTCATTCCAGGGAACACAATCATATTTCCCTTATCATAAGACGGAAGGGAGGTTGGAATAATGTAATCTTTAAGCTCGAAAGTGGAGTAATGAGGGTGGCCATGGCCATGGGTTGATTTTGAGATTGAAGTTGTAAGAGAACCACGAGTATCAATACTTTAACAATATCATATTCAATATGTTGAAATTATGAAGACAAACAAGTGAACAATAAGAACTTCAAATTAATAAGAATGAAATCAATCGATATTTCTTACATTGTGAATTTTTTGTCATAATCAATAGACTATAGAACTAGGTGGAAGGGGTTGTGGCATTGCAAAACTTGAATTTAATGAAAACCAATTAAAAAGAATGATAAATTCCTAAAAGAAAGACTAATATAAATAAAATTTAATTCACTATTTATTAATACCAAAACTTAAAGGGTGAAGAACTAGTGTAGAATCAATCTCTTCTTGCTCAAGTATGTATGTAGTGTCTACACAGTAGACACCATGTGTCTCGGAGTCGATGTGTCGAACAAGGTTGTACATTAGGATGATAAAATATGTCATTGTCAAGAATCAAATTATCATTTGTCTATAATTTTTTTTAATAAAAATTAAAATGATTGTGCATTATGGATAAATTAAAACCTGAATTGACCATAAAGTGTGTTTTGTCTTGGCTATGGGATGAATCCATAGAATTGTGCATCCATTTGGCTCCATTTCTACCTCTATACTATTAGTTTGCTAGTGATAGCTAGAGATTCATCGGTCATGGTGAAATTAATTGGATTATTGTCACAAAATCCTCGGGCCAAAGGGTTATGTGAGATAACTCTCACCTTACATTGAGCCATTATTTCACTTGCTTTGACCTATTGAAAACAAAGTTACATATTATATATTAAGAATTGATTTAAAAATGATTTTATTTTTGAAAAAATCAAGATAAAATGCTTTCAAAATAAAATTCTCACTAACTATCGATCCAGGGAATTGCATGTTTATCCATCTTCTCCTTTTAGAGTAGTTGGAACAATTTGTTAATTTAAGTCTGTAAAAACCCTCATAATATAAAGCAAGAACAAAACAACAAGAAGAAATAACTACAGAAGGATTCACTATGGCTCTATCAAGGTCAAAACTAATCCTTGATGAAAGAAATGTGTTCCAATCGAATCTAACACTGGAAATGGTTTGGAGAAGTACTATAGTTCCCACTTTGAGGAATCTCAAGTATATCTTTCTTGTAACATGATGTGGACCTGGAAAAATACCATGGCCAAGAGAAAGGGGTCTTTGATCAACAGAAAGATCATAATGAGACTCTAAAAAATTATTTTTCTCATCAGGTAGAATAGATTTGGTGGATATAGGCAATGCATTATGATGGGGTAGGCCTATTAGATGATGAATATCATCAGGTGTTATTCTGATGACAAATTGGTGGGATGGTAATGCAACAATGAAAGTGTCATCAGAACTATTATACATTTGCATTAAATTATTTAATAACTTGTGTTCATCGTCTCGATTGAGGCATGTAAATAAGCCCATGGAACCCACGAGATCAATCCAATCAGATTGATTGATTATTTAAGGGTCTTCCAAGTGAGTTGTAGTAATTGTGGATATAATATGTTTTGGTAAACATAAGAATTTGTTTTAATGGACTTTTTATTGGTGTCATTATTCTTGAATCTTGAATCCTTGATGTTTTGATTCTTTGAAAAAAGAGGTTGGAAAATGGTAGATACATGTATACAAGGATTATAGAACAAATAGTGTGGTCGCTTTCTAATACTAGAAGTGGACGTGAAGTGTAGAAAAAACCATTTGCAATAGTGGTGGAAGGTTGGAGCTCTCTAAAAATGTATATCTCATAGAAACCTATAAGTGAAAATGGTACAAAATGAATGGAGAAGGGTATTATATAGGAAAGGAAAGGTCGTGGGCGGGTCCATGGTCGATTCTCAAGAACACGTGGCTTGGGAAATAGGTCAAGGCGTCGGTGATTACGGACGGTAAGTGAAAAGCGTTACTGACGTCATCATAAAATCATGGACATGGTAACAAAAGTATATGACTAGTTGGCGTCCAAGAATAAAATAATAATATTAAACGGTAATAAAAAATATGTTCCCCTGCATTTGACAACACTTAGTTGGTAAGCTATCGTCCATGAACAATGGAACAAAATGGAAACGTGTTACCATCTAGGAACAATTTGTTACCATTTGGGAACAAGTGAATTTTGTTGCCGACTAGTAAAAGATGAATATGTTCGAAACAACAACAATCAACACTTTTTCACTTCCCAGAACAAGTGAATTTTGTTACCAATCGTAACAAGTGAATATGTTCCGAAGACAACAATCAATAATTTGTTACGATCCACGAATAAGTGAATTTTATTATCATCTAGTAACAAATAAATATTGAATTACGTTAACTCATTTTTGTTGTCATTCGGTAAAATTTTGTACATGTCGTTCGGTAACATTACGTACTTTTCGTCCAAGCACAATCCAAAAAAAGGGTGTCTGCACACGGTGACTTGAAAAAAAAACTCCATTCACCACCGTCACAAAACCATCCTTTCCTACATTTTCCAACAATGTGAATTGCCTTTTCATTAAATTTTCCACCCATTCTATAACATTTTTTTAAGGGGGTCTTAAAATGAAACTGTATCACTACCAAAGTGGGTGGCTAATTGTCTTTAGATTTGTATCATATGCTTAAGACTAGGTATGGTACAAGATTTACTATGCAAGTTGGGACTATATTTTCTTATTATGTTGAGTCATATGATCCCACTCCCTCAATTCAATTGCCTAATCCAAGAAGGCCAAGAATAAGAATTAATTTTAGATGAGAAACTTATTCCTCCTTCCATACCTGACCTTTTATTAGATGAATGGGCCAATGAATATTATGATTTTGATCCATATGATACTGATTGTTAAGCTGGACTTTGAACCTATTGCATTCTTGAAGAAGAAGCCACGCTTACCTACCCTTATCCGAGAAATAAAATATGATATTTATGGAATATGGAAGATGTTCTTTGATGGTTCTAGAATTAGAAATGGCACAGGTGTGGTTGTTGTTATAATTTCTCCTAAGGATGACAAGTTATTCTTCGCACATAGGTTATACTTTACATGCTCCAACAACGTAGCATAGTAAGAAACATTGGTGCATGGTATTTTTATTGCGAAAAGAGACAAATTAAGGTGATGCGAGATATTTGGGAACACTAAATTGGTTATAAAACAAGTGAGAAACAAGTACACATCAAATAATAATATTTTGAAAGCTTATAAACATAGAGCTTGGGATCTCTTGGAGATATTTGATGCTCTTAATCTGTAGGTGGTGCCAAGAAGATTGAATAAAGAAGTAGATCATATAGAAGCCCTTGGTTCACAATTCTCACTAACTGAGGATTTTGTCCAAGGAAATAAGCATCGCATCAAGATGGTGGTTAGGACATCAATTCCAGGACAATCAAACCAGTTGGAAAGTATTTGTGATAAAAAGAATATTGTGCAATTCATCTAGAATGAAGCTAAAATTTCTTTTAAAATGTAATATGATTTGCATATCAACTATGGTGACCAATTAATTCAACTCAAAACAAAAAAGTTTCCAAAATGTTTGATCACCTCGAGAGAACATTTCAGTCCCGATGATGAGTTCAAGGAAAATAAAAGAACATGCATGTAACACAAGCAGATTTCCATCCAGTCACTATTGTGAATGGTAAAGAGTTGTTGCTTGGAAAGGTATATGTGCCAAATGAAAATCAGACCTTCATCTCATTGTATAAAAATATAGTGTCATTTTTTCATGGGATTATGAATACCTCAAAGGATTTGATCCAAGTGTTGCTCAACACTCCATTGACCCACGATCCTAACATCAAGCCTATCTCGAAAAAGCAAAGGGTTATCCATCTTAAGATAGATCCCCTCACGAGGAAGGAGTTATCCAAATTGATTGAGGCAAAGATAACATTTCCCATCAAATACTCTACTTGGGTAGAAAATATTGTTCATTTAAGAAAGAATAATGGTGAAATCAAACTTTGTGTTGATTTCATATATCCGAACAAGGCATCATTGAAGGATCATTATCTTTTGGTTTCAATGGGCGAATTTTGCAGACTATGGATGGTGCACAAATATTATCTATGCTTAATGGTTACTCTTGAAAGGAGCGATAACAGTTGTATGAAGCCAAGACCACGAGATGCTAATAAAACACCATGATCTATAAGATGAAAGCAATTTGCGAATAACTTTACATAAACCTTTGCAAACAAATGAGCAACAATATCATATATTATTATGGAACTCAATTTAATACATTGAGAATGGGCCTTGCTTAAATAGGAAAGGAATAACAATCTAAGAACCATTCAATGTCATAAATCAAGCCATGAATCAAGGAAATAACTAGTCATCAAAGAACTAGTCAAGACCATAGATTTAGGAGAGAACTAGACATCAAGGATCTAGTCAATACCATAGATCAAGGAAAGAACTATACCTAACAACTAAATAATATCTCCTAATATCTAAATAAGATAAAAGAAATATCCACACACATAAGTGGGTGAGGATAAATACAATAAAGGTAAATAAAGTACCTAGGTGAACATGAGCTAAGGTAAATACCTACTCTAACAACTCTAGATTCAACAGATCATGGTCAAGGAAGAATATTAAATCAAGATTGTATTTACAATCAAATGGGGAACATATGCTTATCAAAAATGCCTTTTGTATTGTCAAATGCAAACGTGACTTTTCAAAAAGCAATGGAAATTTCCTTTAAAGGGTACATCAATGAGTTCATCCTATTTTACTTGGATGACATAATTGTCTTCTCAAAGCGAGAGAGTATACCACATTAGTCATTTGGAGAAAGTCTTTGAGAGATGCAGAGAATTTGGGGTGTCTCTCAACCCAAGAAGTAGTAAAAAAAAATTTACTTGCAAGGTAAGTTATTGGGGCATGTTATTTCAAAGTATTTCATTTCCATTTATTCGGAAAGAATATCATTCATCCTCTCTCTTTCTTTTCTAACTCACAAGAAGGATTTGAAATCATTCCTAGGAAAAATCAATTTTGTTAAGGGATTGATTCCTAAATTTACAGGTTTGATTAGGCCTATTACCCTCATGCTCAAGAAAGATACAATCTTCAAGTGGACTACGAAAGGAAAGGAAAGCTTCACCAAGATCAAGTAAGAAATTTCTTGTGCCCCAATATTTATCAATCCATATTACTTTAAGAATTTTATCCTTTATACATATGGAGATAATACTAGTGTTGGTGTTGTCTTGACACAAGAAAATGAACAATGAATGAAGAAACCAATGGCTTTCTTCATTCAAACACTTAAGGATTATGAATTGAAATAAATTCATATGGAAAAATAGGTATTTTCCATCATGAGTGCATTGAAGAAGTTCAAAAGTATGCTCACCACCAATCATGTCAAATTCCTAGTTTCACACTCCTGTGTGATGGACTTTCTCATGGGAGTAGAAATCAGTGAGAAAAGAGCTAGATGGGTGACCGAAATCATGGAGTTCGATGTGAATATCAAAGTCACCAAGCTAGTTAGAGGAAGAGCACTCTATGAGAAGATTGCTATGGATGCACAAAATGATATAGAAATTTCTCTATTCATCGATGAGGAACCTCCACACTAGACACTGAGTAGAATGAAAATATTAGTCCACATAGTTGGATGGATGACATGGAAACATTCTTATCTTTTGGCACATATTCTCCTAGCTTTGAACAAAGAAAAGAGAAGATATGAGGTTACAGTCCATTCCCTATGTGTTGATTGATGGTGTTCTCTTCAAAAGAAACATTGATGGTGTGTTGTTGAAATGTATTGATGGTGTACAGGTCAACAAAGTGTTGGAGGAATTTTATGATGGATTCTCTGGTGGACACTTCTCTGCAAAATCTACAACAATGAAATCATTAAAGTAGGATACATTTGGCCAACATTGTGCGATGTGCACAAGTGGATCAAAAAAATGTAAAGAATGCACATTCTTTACAGGAAAAAAGAAATTTGATGTGTTTTCCCTCTATCCAATCCAAGCAAATCATCCTTTTGTGCAATGGGGTCTTGACTTCATTGTGATGATCAATCCTCCTTCAAGCACTGGTCACAAGTGGGTGTTAGCAACAACATATTACTTCACCATATGGACAAAAGTTTTCACGCTTAAAGAAGAAACTAAGTCGTTTATCCTTGACTTTATTGAAGGTATTGACAAGGTTTGGTGTTCCTTGAACCATTATCTTATATAATATAAAAGCCTTCCTTAGTACTAAAATGTATGATTGGGATCTTAGTATTGGAATCTATTTGAATACTTCTTCTAACTACTACCCCCAAGGTAATGGCTTGGATGATTCTACTAACAAGAACTTGATCATAATCATGAAGAAGACAATGGGTATCAACCGGAGGAAATGTCATATAAATTTATCGCGCGTGCTCTAGGAAGACAGAATCACGGTGAAGATTGCAATTGGTACTTCAATTTATAAACTTTTCTATGGTAAAGAAGTTGGGCTTCCTTTATACTTATAATTGCCTTCATTAGAGTTGGCCTAATAGCTCAAACTCGAGGGTGCATATCAAAGAGAAATCAAAATGGAAAAATTGGCTGAACTTGAAGAATTAAGGAATTATGCCATGATTAAAATGGAACAACATTAGAAATAAACCAAAAGCAGTAATTTGACAAGAAGGCCAAAACTTAGGTTTTCATAATGGGTGATCTAGTCTTGAAATGGGATGCTAACAAAGCTAAAATTACACATCATTCAAATTTTGATGCAATTTGGAGTGGGTCATATATCATCCTTTGGTTGTAAGGAAGCCAAATATTTTGAGTTGTCTCATCTTGATGGAGATACACTACAAATCTTAGTCAATGGGATTTATCTCAAGCACTTCCATTGAGTATTTTTGCATCATGTACATATTAGGGTAGTCTCAATTCCTCCAGCGCACACCGCACGTAGTGTTTTATTAGCATTAAAGGTTTCTTTCCTCTCGCATGCTCCCACACATGCTCTTTTTTTGCTTATTGGATGGAATTTCATGTATGCAAACGTTATCAAATTTCATATAATGTTGTATGCAATAGTTTTCCACTCTCATAAAATTTCAAATTAGAATATCTTCATGATTGATAGTATTAGTTCAATACTGAGCCTAGATAGTTCTTGGTGTGGCTTTAGGGATACGTTCTTGAGTTACAAATCAAAACTTCATGTTTTCGGGCTAATTTCATGCCCAATGGATGTTTTAAGGCCACTAATCTCCTTCATCTAGAAGGAATATGTCCCTAAAAGTTTCCAAATTGTTGCCAAAAATAACTCCCCCTGGTTATTTTGGTAACTTGTACGTGCACTATTGGTTTCCTTCCTTGGTGAATTTTCTAAGTTGTTGTTCTTCGTGCGCACCCTCGTGCGCTTCCCTTGCTCTTCCATTTTATCTCACTTGCTTTTGTGCTTCTCGCTTTCCTCCCTTGTATTTTTCTACCTCCCTCTATTCTCCCTTCATGTGCATTCTTCGTGCATTCACTTTCACTTCCGGATGTCACGTATTCCATCACATGCACATGTGGACTTGCCTTCCATTTTGTATAGTCCCCGGCATGTTCCACACTCATGCATTTTCTTCCCAAGTCACGTGCATCGTTGCGCATGCACTTATTCCTCCTTGTGTTCTTCCCCAATGCTCACATTTCCTTCGTGTACCCTTACATTGTGCATCTATCGTTTCCTCTTGGCATGCTTCACACACCATATTACGAATATTGCGCTTTCCTTTGTCGGATGCCCATGTTTTCCTTATATACTTGCATGCCTTAGAAAATGTGCATCCTTTCTCTCGGTTCTTATACACCATCTTGCGGTGACGAAGAAAGTGAAAACGTGACAACACAAGGATATGCGGGATAATGCGAACATCAACCGAGTTGCACTTTGACAGTGTGATGAGGTTCCATGAGGGAGTGAGAATCAACCATGAAAATGTGCATACAAGATTGGAAAGGGTAAAATATCATATGCTCCTCATAGATATGAAAAAGGGAGGGGTAAAAATAGGGGGTGTTTTATAACCCCCAGTGCATGTAATCATTCCTCCTTAAATGGAGAAGGGAGTTACATTCCTAGAATGGAAAGTAACTCCCATATGATGCACTAAATAATAATTACGTGTAAGGAATTTTCATAACCGCCATGAAACCTAAGACTTGTGACCTCACCTAAGTGAAATGACTCATCACGTGATGTGGAAAATGACTCACACCAACAACCCCCTTCATCGTAACTTAGGATGAGGTGAAAAGTTAGAAATGAGAAATGGGTCCTAAAAACAAATCTTGATGAGGCACTGTTAGGAAATAAGGGATAAAATATGCGGAATAATCCCTCACATAATTGCAATAGTAGAAACTAATATGCAGAAAATATTACAGATCTCAAATAAAAGTGCAGAATAATAATAACACAACACAAAGAGACAATATTTAACGTGGTTCACCCAATTTGGGATACGTCCACCAAGAATCACTTGCTTAGATTTTATTACAAGCCACCGCTCTCTCAATATAATACCTAGATCTGTTTGGAGTTATGCTCAACAAACTCTACATAATTCACACCCAAATTCATACACATCTACAATGTTACATCTTCCTACCATATGCACAAAACCACATAAGTAGACAAGCGCTTAAGCAATTTTACAAAAACGTGGGTATCAAAACCATGGGAAAAAACCGTCCCATAAACCTATGGGTCAAAAATCCTACCCATATGATAAAAATCATATTTCCTGGTATATTGGGCATGTTTTGTTTCAAGGCCAAAAACATTTTCGTGGGTGTGCCCGAACCCCTCGCTCCCAAGGGCTATCGGCCCCGAACCCCAAAGTGAGACAACTATGGAAAGTGTACATTCTTCAACATGTTCACACATGAAAACGAGCTCCACAACCTAACACCACCCATGAACAACAAGGATCTCAAGCAATGGAGGCAAACCCAATGGGAAAAACATTCATAAAAAGAGATGGAAAACTCTCTAACAATCTAAGAAAGATGCCTCAAATGGTTCCCCGTAATTGAGGAGCTTGATAAGGTACCCAAGTACAAAAGGGAAATATCTTTTGAAGAAAAATAAGAGAGGAGAAGAAAGGAGAGAAGAGGGACTACGAGAAGATGGCATGGATGGATTTGAATTATGTAACTCTAGGAAGTCTCCAAGAAGAGTGTCGATGACATGGTCCTTGGCCAATGGATTGAAGAAGAACCAACCACATCAAATAGTGTTGCTGCCCTTATGAAGGATAGAAATGGAGTACCGTAATTTTGCCCACTCTGTGAAGGAAATCAAAGGCAACAAAGACGAAGAACTATGAATCCGGTCCACAAAAATGTGATATAGGTCTAGAAAATGAGTGCCAAGGAACGAAAGTAATTCCATGAGCATAAAACTATCATAGTGTGAGAGAGGAACATCCACCAAAAGCATGACCAAGTGAAGTGAAGGCAATGCAACAACCCCGACAACATAGAGAGGATCCAAAAACAAGGGTGGATCAATGATGATCTCGAAAAATTGGAAGTGATAAAAGTCCCAAAAGGGGATCTCCAAACAAAGGAGATGAAAGAATCCTCCGAAACACCTGTAGAAAGATGAGGAAATCCTGTATTGCATCACAAGTAGGCACTGCGAAGAGACGATGAAGGTCTGGAAAATACTCGTCCCAAGAAGGATGCTAAAAAATATAAGAGCGATGTCAGATAGGTATGAATCATCCATACATGAAGGAAGAGGAGTGGAAAGGGACTCACACACTAGAAGTATAAAGGAGGAAGATGGAATGATGGTATGAGGCTAAGAATAATACTTCTCGATATTTTATGATAAGGGAGGAGTGTCGACATACTATGGAATAGGGCTAAGAGAAGGAGGAGAGGATTCATCAGTTGTAATCTCATCATCAAAACTAGAAGCACAATCCTCATTATCAGGGATAGAAACAAGCGAATATGTGTCACCATAACTTTCATCACATGAAGCAGAAGAGGAGACAAATGAATCACCAATAACAATAATGACAAAGTATGTGAAGGGTCTCTAAACAAGGACTAAAATATTCTCTAGATGGTGTGGGGAGGATTTGAGTCTACCACATGAAGGCGGAGAGGTCTAGAGACATGCAACATCAAGTGACCAATAACATGGTTGCACGTGTCAAGATAGTCCTCAAGATGACAAGAATCAATGGGTGTAGGAACTGGCCCATGTAGAAAGGGAGTAAGGCCCCTCGTGAGTGAAGTAACATTCCATAGAAGCACACCATGATGTGTAGTTCTCTCTCCCAAGAATAAGTGGTGGAGGCTATAAAGTGATCTTGTGATGCTCAAGTCTAGAAAGAGCATCCTCCATGATGCGGAAGCAAGAAGTGCAAGGTGCACAAGAAAAGGTGTGTGGATACAAGCAAGGTGGCAAGACGTCGGACTCGGCCAAGAATGCATCTGCATGGAATACAACACTTGAGGATACCGACAACCCCCTATTTTGGCACTTTATAAGTAGTGTGTGATTAAAATAAGGTGTGTTCATGTGACATTGGATAGTTAAATGTTATCCTTGCGGAGGTGACAAATCGTGCAAGAGTGAAGGTCACAATAAGTCCTAGTCGGAAGCGAGAGAGGAACGAAACACAATCAAGCACAAAAGAGTGTAAGCAAAACAATGGTACAAACACTTCTCATTATGAGAGAAGGCATCTCACATCACAAAAAAGGGGCTCGCTTGCCGTAAGGTTGTGGACAGACACGCTCACTAGCCATTGAGATGAAGAGGAGCACTAAAAGTAGGAGAGCCAGAAAAGTGGCTTGAAAATCCCAATAACCCTATAAATGGAGCCTTGAAAAAGCTAGCCCCCTTACCATGATGCATTTTATTAATTCTCCCTTAATTAACTTAATTTATTTTGAAAAAATGGAAAAAGCTGCTGAAAATTTCAATAAAGGGGAGAGAGAAGGGTGTCTGAGTGAAGGGCGAGTTGGTTGGTAGCAGGCGAGCTCATGGCGACCTATACAGGAGCTAGATGATGAGTTCAAGCTGAGTTGGCTTGGTGAGCAAAGAGGGGAGCTCTAAGTTGTAACGTTTTGGGGGGCGGCGACCATTGGGCCCGGTCAGTGGATTAAATGCCAAGTGAGGAAGTGTAATGCCGAGGGAAGTGCTAAGTAGGTTGGTCGTAACTACCAAGATCTAGGAGTGGACACATCAAGGTGCACGAGACACGTGTCTGAGAGATCTACGAAGGTTTAAGTGGTAGAGCCGGATGCCGAGGTATAGAGTGACAACCGGTGTGTACGGTGGATGCCATGTCGATGATGAAAATGTAGTGTAGGGTTCAAAGGTCGAGGTGAAAACATGCACAACTGTGAGAGCACAAGCATTACAAGGGTGAGTCGAGCAAGGCACATGGAATTTGACTCGGGGAATGAATGTGGCAAGGCAAAGCATGACTCGTAAGAATGAACCAAAGCATGGGAAGATCAATGACACAATGAGCCAATGCACGTAATACAAGATTAGGACCAAGAGAATGATACGAGGGTGCGAAAACACCAATCAACCAGACAAACATGGCCCAGAATGGACACAGGTATCCAAATAATGTAAACATAGAGACGAGATGGGGTAGAAACTAATTGTGTAGGGTGCCAAACAATGCATGATTTCGAGAGGATGATGTGAGGTGATGTTACCGCAAACTAGGAGTGCGGATAGATCTCGAATGAAGTGGCTCAAAGTATATCTAAATGGTGAATGAACAAGTAAAAGATTCCAAAAACAACCCAATGCAAGGCTAAGAGGTGCAAGACGAGTGGGAGGTAGGGAAAGCGGGTGAGCTAGAGGAGCCATCTCGGTTCCCATCTTGTGATTTGGGGCCGAGTTGGGACAAAAAATAATTTTTACACCTCAAAAAACCAAAAACAACACCTTCAATACTTGATTTGTACCCTTAAACTACAATACCCTCCGGAAAACACATGCAACATTGAAAAACCCGAAAAACACAAAGAACAACCTCGAATAAGATTTAAACTCGAATCAATGCATGGAGAGCACAAATGGAATATCCATTATGACGCTGCGATAAGAAACCGACAAATCATGAATGGAGAGAAAGAGGGCAATGGTAGATGGTGAGTAACACGGATCCTAAAAATGTGCACTATGATACTATGATGAAGAAAGCAAAAATGTGACAACACAAGGATCTCATGCGATATAACGCAAACATCAACCGAGTTGTACTCGGGCAAAGCATGATGAGGTTCCATGAGGGAGTGAGCATCAACCATGAAAATGTGCACGTAAGAATATAAAGGGTAAAATCCCATATCCTCCTCATAGATCGAAAAAGAGGAGGGTTACAAATAGGGGGTGATGTATAACCCCAAGTGCATGTAATCATACCTCCTCAGTGGAGAAGGGGAGTTACATTCCTAGAACAAAAGTAACTCCCATTTGATGCACTAACGCGTAAGGAATATGTCATAACCCCTATGACACCTAAGACCTATGACCTCATCTAAGTCAGATGACTCGCCACATGATGTGGAAAATGACTCACACTAACAACACACATTGAAGTTCTTCCACATTTTTCTTCCTCTTCCTCCTACTCTCACGCATGCGCCTAAGGTTGTAACCTCCGCACCAATCATGGTGTGCCATGTCCTAACCAGGGACTTGTTAGATAAATTGTAACCCATGTGGAAAAATAGAAAATTGATAGTTGTGTGCCGATATTCGTAACGAATGGAGTGATGACACCTAGACACACGACAATGCATTCAACCTACAAACTACCACGACCAATTAGATCATGCCATGTGTCCGGTGTGTTCCTTGCATTATAAAACTTCAAATCTCCATAACTTCTTCCATAGAGCTTGAAATCGTGTGCACATGGTCATGTTGGAAAATTGCGACGTAGGCTACACTCTGGCTCTTTAAAATCAGATTTTGGCAGGATTTGGTAGGTGAAATGGGGAAACACGATTTTGATCATTAATACACACTTCCAATCGACTCAACCACCCATATTTAATGGGATTTTCCTTCTTTCCTTCTTCCACAAGAAGACTAACGTGGGTAGGAAGATTTGATAGAGTCATAGGTGGATTTATAGGAATTTATTACATCCTCTTGGTGTTGTAATTGGAAATCTGATTTTCCTCTCTTTTCCCTCCTCTTCTCTCATATTCTTCTATATATTGTTGAATAATGCTCATTTGTAAAGGTTGGACCCTCTTGGAATGCAAGAGCATTATTCAAAGTAGTGTATCCTTTGCATTTTGAGTTGTAGGCCTCAGATCTAGCTCACTGCATGTAGATTCTTGCCTTCTCCTCTTGTTGTAATCGATTGTGCATTTATTGGAAGCAATAAAAATTTATTTTGTGGCTATTTTCTTCCCTAGCTCACATTTTGTTACATTTACTTGCCTTTCTTTGTAATATTGGTATGTTGTACATGTTTTACATCTCTTGCAGGGTTTCTTTTATGTTGTGCTCCATGAAAATGATTTCTTTAATGTTGTACTTGAGTTATGACACACATGGTTTCCCTTCCTTTGCACATTTTATCTCATTTTCACTCATCTAAGAGTGTTCATCCCCTTCTTTTAGTGCTATCACCTCCCCTTAGTTTAGGATTTCATTTAATGCATATCCTTCTCACTGTGGTCCCTTGGAATCACATAGTAGAGTTAGATAGTTGCATTTTCCTTTCTAGGAGTAGTTGTAGTAGTAAAAATAAATAGAGTAAGTCGACCTTCTCTGGAGGTCTGTCTCAAGCACAAGGTCCCACAACTTGGAGACAGTCCCATGTTTCCTCAAAGACATGAATCATTTTGATTTAGGATGGGTGCACTTTTGAGCTCCAATGGGGACATGAGGACCTTTTGGCCATTTCAAAAAGGCTTTCACAAATAAATACAACCCAAAAGCATCACTCATGAATTTAATACTAAGAACATCAATACCAATGTTATTGCAGCGCTTGTCCCTCAAATTTCGCTACATTGAATTTAAATTCATAGGTGTCCACCATAAAATAATAAATTTGAAGTGTGTACCAATTTGATAATGCACGAATGTTAAGGGAAAGGATCCAGTCTTTGTGCGCCTAAGTTTAAGGGTGCACATAGGCACCATAACATCATATGATTAAAAAACCTTTAATAGGTTATGCTCTCCCCATTATATATATTTCATTTTACAAATTGAAATTATGTGGAAGAGACTTTTTAAAATATTTAAATTCGGTGGTTTTAAATACAAAGAACATGTGAACCATTACTTGAGAATTAAGTCATATATTTTTTCCGCCTATTTGTCAGCATTTACTTGGTTAATTGGTTTGAAGTGACTTGATGTGACTTATTGTATAGGACTATTTTTTTCAAAATATAAGTGGGAAAGTGACATGTACTAGCTCCTTATTTTTCTACTACCCCCACAAGTAGTGGTCCATGCTCAATGATTGGGTCCTCTCCCTTAAATTTGTCCCAAAAAAATTAATACATTCTTGAAATGTAGAAGACGATAGACCTACTCGAAAGGCTTGATTCTTTTTTATAGACTCCCACAATAAGAAAATGTCTTTGAGGTAATTATATTTTTGATTAAATGCATATACTTAGTGATGCTTAACATGATTGTGTTCTTAATTAATTGTATATTCTTATTGATGGTTAATTAAAAGTGAGTTATATGTCGCAAATAAGAAGACAAAAAGTTCAAATGTGGTGCAATTAGACAAATAAGCAGACAAAAGTTTAGATGTGGTGCAATCAACCATACTCGCCTCTCTCTTTGGAAGTGTTATTTCATCTTCATTGAAGAGGAATGATTTCCACCTCATTTCTTCCTCCTCCGCAACCATAACCACAAGACAATCGTGTTGATAATCATAGTGAAGGAATTTTGCATAAGATTTTGTTCATTGAAGATTTTTTTCTTTCCTAAGATAGAGGAATGGAGGGGACATGGGGACCTTTGGCCATTTCAAAAGGGCTTTTACAAATAAATACAACCCAAAAGCATCACTCATGACTTCAATACCAAGAACATCGATACCAATGTTATTGTCAGCCCTTGTCCCTCAAATTTCGCTACATTGAATTCATAATCACAGGTGTCCATCATAAAACTATAACTTTGCAGTGGGTCCTAGTTTGATAATGCACGGATGTTAAGGGAGAGGAGACTGTCTTTATCCACCCTAAGTTTAAGGGTGCACATAGGCACCATAACGTCATATAATTCAAAACAAAAATACCATTTAATAGGTTATACTCTCCCCATTATATATATTTCGTTTAGAAATTAAAATTATGTGGAAGAGACCTTTTTTAAATATTTAATTTTTGTGGTTTTAAATACAAAGAAATTCAATATGGACTATCATATATTTTTTTCCACCTATTTGTCAACATTTAATTGGCTAATTAGTTTGAAATGACTTAAAGTGACTTTATGTGACTTATTGTATATGACACTTTCTTCCAAAATATAAGTGGGAAAGTGATACTTATGTACTAGATCCTTACTTTTCATCTACCCTTACAAGTAGTGGTCCATGCTAAACAATTGGCTTCTCTCCTTTAAATGTGTCTCAATACCTTCTTGAGATATAGAAGACTGTAGACCTATCTACTCGAAAGGATTGACGTTTTTGAATAAGTGTATATACTTTTGAATAAGTGTATATACTTAATGATGCTTAACACAATTATATTCTTGATTAAATGTATATACTTAACGATGCTTAATTTAAAAGTGAGTTATGTGTCATAAATAAGGTAGATATTTGCAACTACAATTTAATTCATAAATTTATTATTTAATCAAAATGTATATAGGCATACATCATAAATACACCTTAGATATGAGGGAGTGCAATTTAAGTCATTAAATTATTAATTAAGAAAATATCTAAACAGCTCGAGAAATTTTATTCTCAAATTAAAATATCTAAATATGAGTCTCCAAACTTTTGTTCAAAATCATCACCTAATTTAGTTTTGTCTTATTTTAGATTTTTTTAATAATGAACACGCTATGTCAAATTTTTATGATGATTTTTGTCGACACTTCCAAAATAATAAAGGTGGGGATGTACATAGAATTTATTGCTTTTTCTCCTTTTCTTTGAGCCATCTTATGAGTCATGAATCACGGGTTGAATTTTGACGGTCACTCATGCCAGTCACATGTTTTTCGAGTAGCAGTAATATTTTAATAACGTACTTTAAAAATACAAAAATTATTATGTATATAATAATAATTCTATATTTATTTAATTGTTTCAAATAAATATTTTCATCATTTACATATATACATGCACGGTTATTACAAAGATTTGCAAATATTTTACGGTTAAAATCGGAAAAACGTCTAAAGGGACGTCAAATTTGACCCCAGAATTCGTGATGATTTGAGGAAGACGTGGCCGTTTTTCCCCATTTTTAATTAACTCGGTCGGTGCTCTGTAAATCAGTTATAATCATTTTCTGGATTGATTTAGATAACGTTTTTGTGTTAGACAAGGAGTCACACACCTCCTTAAACCGCCACCTGTGCTCTTCCCACACGTGGCAAACCTGAAACATCTCTTCCACTGCTTTATAGAGGAATCGAGCTCACTGCAATTTCTCATCCCAAACGGCAGAGAAATCCGTTTGACACAGTTTTTTTTTTTGGGTTAGTCTTGTTCGTATCTGGAATGGAAGGATTAACGCAGAGAAAGAAGGAAGAGAGGCAGGAGGAGAGTGAGCCAAGCCAGATTCAGCAGAGGAAATCGGTGCCGAAGAAGGGGATTAAGTCTCTGCTGGTGGCGGTTGCGATTCCCCTGGTTTTGGGTTCCCTCGATGCATTTTTTTTCAGCCCAAATAGCACATATTACAAAGAGCTGAAGAAACCATCTTGGAATCCTCCAGGGTGGGTTTTGGGCTGGTATGGACTCTGATCTATTCTGCGATGGGACTGGCTTCGTGGCTGGTTTGGGTGGAAGGAGGATTTGAGAAGCAAGGTCGGCCATTGGCGATTTATGCGGTTCAGTTGGTCTTGAATCTGCTGTGGCCGGCCATTTTCTTTGGCCTGAAGAAACCCGGACTGGCTCTTGTGGATTTGGGTGTTCTGGATGTTGCAGTATATGTTTGTCTGAATGCATTCAAGCCTGTAAATCATGTGGCTGCTCATCTTTTCATGCCTTATCTTGCTTGGGTCTTGTTTGCAACTCTTCTTAATTACAGAATCTATAGCCTTAATTGATGGGGGAGGGAAGAGGAAGAGGAAGACAATAAGAATAGATGTGCTTTGGTGTTCCTTCTGAAATTACTGTATATGAGGTTTAGTATATGAGACGTAGTTTGTTTCAGGGCTTGTTTTCATTTCTTTTGTAACTGCTGTAAAATTCTCTTTCCTCTTTACTATTTATCAATCTCTATGTAACTGCATTTATCAAACTGGTTTCTGGTTTCTGATTTACTGTGCAATACAAATTACAAACTTATCTGGGTATTAAGGAAAATAAAGTTTTTATTAGGCCGTAGTGGAGTGGCAAGATATTGAATAGATTGGCTTTTTTGACTCTAGAAGCTTTTGCGCTCGCAATCAACGGGTGTGATTTGTCGAGTCACACAAGATATTTTTTATTAGAGAATGATGACCATCGGAAAGATAATATATTTTTAGGTTTCGAATGCGCAACGTGGACGGTTTAATTTTTATTTTATTACAAAAATCATGAGTAGCAAATGCACCTTGGAATCGCACCTTCATTACTTTTTCATTAGCAAAACCGTTTCCCATGATAATATAACTAGATTTCGTAACATTAAGAATTGTATAGAATTATATACATACTTAAAAAATTAGTTAATGGAGTACACACTTTTTATTTTGTAAACTACTTGAATACTTCATATTAACGATTTTGAATGATCTTCGAGTAATTGAATGTGGGTTTCTTTCTTAAATTTCTTGTTTTTGGAGACGAACATATAGTTCCAAAAAAAATTGGAGTACTTTTCAAATGAAAGATGTAAAGATATATGCCGAACAAAGTCTAGTGATTGCTATGAAAGTAAAGCCTTGATGATGTGTATTTCTAATGTCAATAACTATTGTCTACAAAATTAACCCTTGAACTTTATGTATTGTGAGGTCTGAATCCATTTTGAGAAGCAAGTATTCGGTGAATATGATTCTCATGGAGGCAACTATTTGGTGAATGTGATTCTCAATGAAAATACACGGTATTAGTATATGGAGGTGGTAGAGAATTAGTACATGATATTAGGACCAATGTATCTCTAATATTGAGGTATTTCAAAAGGGGTTGTAGCGAGATTGTGAACAATTGAAATCACATGGTTAATTATGTAGTTGAGAACCCTTTTTTAACCTACTAACAATGTAGAGAAGCATTTTGGATCATAACTTATCGTTGCCAAAAATGTTTAAAGATGGTTGTCTTTAGAATTCAATGTTGTAACTATATACACCTAAAATAAGCCCTTTACTAATTATCTTTTTCATCATATCCAACCTTACAACATCCCAAATATCCCTTCATCATAATAATTTCTCTAATCATATCCTTTCATATTTTAGGTGTTTAATTTTCATAATTAACCACCCTCACTTACCATCCTAGCATATAATACAAATTTTCCAACTAATATCTTCTAATCATCATTAACCTAATTTACTCTTTTAGTTCTAGAAAAAAATTCTATCGATTTTTGTAGAAGCTTTTAATTCTAGAACCTTCTATTTTCTACCACTTTTTCTAGAATCTTCCAATTCTAGAACCTTCCATAATCTATCACTTTTTCTATAATCTTTTAGTTAGTTCTAGAACTTTTGATCTTTTTCCATATTCTATCACTTTTTCTATAATCTTTTAGTTCTAGAACTTTTCATCTTCTACCAATTTTTGTAGAAGTTTTTAATTCTATAACCTTTTATTTTCTACCACTTTTTATTAGAATCTTCACCTTCCATCTTCTATCACCTTTTTATAATCTTCTAATTCTAAAATCTTCGTTTTTCACCACCTTCCATGATCCTCTCAACCAATCTCCACTATTGGTATAAATCCTCCATGTCTCCATATTATCCATTCATTCTTTTAGTAAGCAAAGGAATGAAAGAGGCATATCGAACTATTGCTATCTTGATCATCAATCAATCCATCATCTTTGATCAATCTTTTATGGGGAGATGCTATCAATATTTATGTGCAAACTCCACATTTGAAATAACCCAAATCCATCAATCATGGTGTGAGTAAATCCAACACATTAAAAGGAGAATATTCTTCTTGTTAAGTTGTAGGTATGTATTTCCTTCTTTTACCTCAATAAGAGTTTTTTGTTTGAATTAGAGAAAAGAGCTTTGATATTGTACCCATGGTTTTCTAGTTTATACTTTAATTTTCTTGGACACATTTATGGCATCTCCGATAGGACTCCTAAATTTTTTGATTGTATATTGTTTTCCTTACTTGTACGTCTTTGTATAGTTTTAGCATATTCTTGTGTGTATATACGCGAAGCTAGATTACGTATGCTCTCTCCTCTCATCATATGGCGATATTTGGGATCAAATATAATCTTATGCTTCCTCTATTTTCTTCTAGGGGAAAGTTGTAACATGACTTAGATTTCATCCCCACACACTTATCATAGTCATTAGGCATCGTATGACGTGAATTTTACCGACATGCATAACAACACACCTCATATTCTAGTGGGGTATACAAATTCAAGGATAATTGTTATTGACTAAGCGTTGACTTGTTTTATCGGCAACATGAAGTGAGGGGCTTTCACGTCCCAATACCCAATCCTTAGAAAACATTATTGCAACATAGATTTGGGCCTCGTGTACTGAAAGGTATATAGGGGATGCACTTAACGAACCGTGTAAAACCTAGCAATAAAACCTATCAGCTACAAACAATTAGTAATGCAAATATAACAACACTCTTGAAGTCACTCACGTTATACCACAATAAGTGAGGGTTGGCAAACCAATCTGGCACCACTCCACGTGAGGTAGATTGGTGGGTTATTAGCTGCATTGGAAACCTAACTACCATTAGCATAAGTGTGTGGCTTGTGTGTTCGTGTTTCTATGTTGTTGAGGCTCATGTGTTTCTACATCTCACTTTAAAATCAAAACCAAACAAGCACTTGTTATTGATAAAAAAATCACAACTTCATTCAATTATATCTCGCATCCCCAATCCAACATCCCTATTCAACCATATTATACACCTAATCTAGATCCACAAGGAATCTCAAACAACACCTCATACTAATCCCTTCGGATATCAACCTTTCATTAATTCATACCTTGGTAAGGACAATATCTCAAACCTTGTCCATAAAAGTGTCCCCACTAATGACCATGAGCCATCACTCACAAAAACCAACCATATCAACACTAGTCAACTCCTTAATCCCAAAACAAAGATGACCTCCTTATTAGGTTCATCAATCTAGAGGCCAAGCTCCCCACCTCCTTAAATCCTGCACAAATATCCTTAATTCTAGAAACTTCAATTTTCTACCTCTTTTTCTAGAATCTACCAATTCCATAACCTTCCATCTTCTACCACCTTCCATAAATCTCTATTCTCTATAGAATCTTCCATCCTCTAAAAAAATCTCCATTGTTGGTATAAATCTACCATGGATCAATATTATCCATCCATTCTTTTATAAATTGATCCACCACCCTCCATGTAAGAAAATGAATGAATCTAGGAAGAGGGCATATCGAGCTATTGATATCTTGATCATCAATCAAGCCATCATCTTTCATCAATCAATAATCAAGCTTTAAAGGGAAGATGTTATCAATATTTATGTACAAAATCCACATTTGAAGCAACCAAAATCCATCATCATTGCGAGAAAATCCAACACCTTAAAGGGAGGATCTTTTTCTTGTTAAGTTATAGGTAGATCTTTCCTTATTTTAGCTCAATAAGAGGTTTTAATTTGAATTAGAATAGAGAAATTTGATATTGCATCCATGGTTTTCTAGTTTATACTTTAATTTTCTTGAACGCATTTTTGACATCTCCGATGGGAATCCAAAAAAATTGATTGTATATTATTTTCCTCGTATATCTTTGTATAGTTTTTAGCATAATCTTATGTGTACATACTGAAGCTCAATTGTGTATGCTCTCCCCTCATGTCATATGAAGATTTTGGGGATCAAAATAATCTATGCTTCCTCTTTTATTTTTTTCTAGGGGCAAGTTACAACATGACATGGATTTCATCCACACACACTTATCATAGTCATTAGGCATCTTATGGCATGAATTTCATTACCATGCATTCAAACACACCCCATGTTCTAGTGGGGTATACAAATTCAAGGATAGTTGTTATTGACTAAGCATTGGCTTGTTTTATCGGCAACATGAAGTGAGGGGCTTTCACATCCCAATACCCAGGCCTTAGACAACATCCTTGCAACATAGATTTTGGCTCCATGTACCAAAAGGTATATAGGGGATGCACCTAATGAACCTTATATATCATAGCATTAAAACATATCCGCTACAAACAATTAGTAGTACGACAAAGAGTGCAACACTCTTGAAGTCACTCACACTATACCACATGAACCGAGGGTTGGCGAGACCAAGTTAGCACCACTCCACGTGAGGTAGATTGGTGGGTTACTAGTTTCATTGCACACCCTTCTACTGTTAGCATAGGTGTGTGGCTTGTGTGTCGTGTTTTTATGTTGTTGAGGCTCATGTGTTTCTAGATATCACTCGAAAATCAAAACCAAAAATGAATTAATCCAAACCATTCTTGATCAAACAAAACATAGCTTCATTCAATTATATCCTCATCCCGAATCCAACATCAAACTAATCCAATATCCCTATCCAACTATCTTATACACCTGATCTAGACCCACAAGGCATCTCAAACAACACCTCATAATAATCCCTTCATCTATCATGCTTTCATTAAACTCATTCCTTGATAAGGATAATATCCCAAACCTTGTCCACCAAAGTGTCCCCATCAATGACCATGAATCATCACTCAAAAATAGCCATATCAAAGGCCAACTCCTTTAATCCCAACACAAAAATGACCTCCTTATTAAGTTCATCAATATAGGGGCCAAGTTCCCCACCTCCTTAAATCTTGCACAATTATCTAAAATTATCCCCCAAAATATCCACTATCCTAGATCCAACTTCTAGCGACTCCTTGGGATCAACCACACCAACTCCCAAATCCACTAACCATCATAATCCTCAACTTCCACACATCAAGAACCGTGTTGACAAGTTAATAAATCCAATCGCCGCAACAATCCCCTCACAATCATAATCATTTCATATGTGATCAAATACAATAAATTAAACAACAATTGGAATACCTTGCATCATACATCATCTCTCTAACTTCCCAACCTTCATTGTATATCCAAACCCTTCCACAAACTAATCCTACTTGGGCCCCTAATACTTAGCCAATTGAATATCTCCTAAATGACCCCAAGGAACCTAAACTACATCTATCATCATCAAAAATCCTTGTCAATCCCAAGTCACCAAATAAAAATGCAACTCGACACCTATTCCACATCAATCTAATTTGGCCCCTAAGCCTAACAAATCCACTATGACCTCTCGTGCCACACCAACCCAATTTGTTCCCGAGCGTAACTAATCCAATTTGGCCCTTACACCACATCAATCCACTTTGGCCCATAAGCCTAACTAATCCAATATGTTCCCTATGCCACATCAATCCAACCCTTGAGCCTAACCTATCCAGCTTGGCTTGTGTGCCACACCAATCCAATTTGGCCCCTGTGTCACATTAATATAATCTAGCCCCTAGGTCACACTAATTCAATATGGATCATAAACCACACATAGCAACCAATTCTTCCCCCGTGCCGTAAAAATACGATCTTATAACTCACATCACTCTCCCTAGGGTGAAATCTAAACATACAACTAAGAAAAGACACTTCCCCCTTAGATGAATCCTTGACCACCATCTTCCATCAATTAAAAACCATAAACTAAAAACCATAAACATGATCATGTATCCACTAATCAAACTACGTGATGAGACTAGGGAAAAACCATCTTGGTATTATGAAAACCACTACCGTGAGTTCCATCGCATCATCATACATTTGACGAATCAATGCATGAAATTAAAATATAAATCCATGTTGGCAAGAAAAATTTTCAGGTGGAAAAATTGATGGATATCCACCAACACTTCAATAGTCCCTCTACTTGATTGGTGTAGCTCCATGTTATTATGCGTGAATGAAATAAAAATCTTTGGTGGCCTTGGGGGTCAAGGATCCAATAGGAACACTCCATTGTACTCGCAGTGAGAAAAATCTTGCAGTTTCTTACAAGGGAGGAATTTGTTGAGTTAGTAGGAAAGGGAGTGGGAAAAAAAGAGAGGAGATTAATATTGTAGGTAGAAAATCATATTCCTACAACCATTAATTGGAGTACTTCAACACACATAGATAGAAAGAACACAAATTTGTTGTTAACAACAAGACAAGACAAGGTAATGAACACAAAGTTTCATTAACCTCCTTATCAAAAAGGAAAGAAACTCCTTTCTCTTTTATTAAAGTCTTAAAAAGTTGTACATAGTGGGGGAATGGAAGGACATAGAATAAAGGAATGGAAGGACATAGTTATCTCCTTTGCTTTACTCCAAGTGATAATCTCTCTTGAGCTTACAAAACTAACAAACCTTAAGAATGAGGGTGTCATTACATTAAATAGACTAAGAAATGACTCTTCGCCTACCCCCCATGTGTTTTTTCACTTGCCTTTCTCACTTGTGACTCTTGATATTCCTAAGAAAGAAAATTAAGTCCCCTTTTATAAAATAAGGGTGGCTCATTACATTTTTATACTATAATCACATTAATGAATAAGACGAAAACAAAAAGTGCAACCCCAATGAAGAATTAGAAAATGAAGGAAGGAGGGGGAGGGGGAGGAAAGAGAGAAAGAAGAAAGAAGAGAGAAGAGAGAGATATTTTGATGAAGACGCTACCACCGACGAGACTCTTGGTGAGCTCCATAGGTGAAATATCAATGCTTTTGAATTCTTTCTTGAACCTTGCTGCCGTAGGTGCCACTTTTTTTTCCTAAGGGATGTGCACGAAACCTAGTGACTTGATCCAATTTTCCGCAAGAGAGTTGATGTTACTGAACTATGTATACTAGGATTGATGATCCTTCACGGTGTTTGAAATGATTTCCCTTGTCTCCACCAAAGATTATAATGTGTTTTTCGTTGAACGAGAATGGGTCTTGGCCTCCCTTTTACTAGATCTTCAAAAGCCTTCAAAAATTATCTATTGAAGTGTCTACATTCATGGTTGACACTCCAAGCTTATGTATTTGAGCATTGACATGTTTTTGAATTTTTTCAAATTCTTCTACATATGAATCAAGCTTGTTGATGGAATGTTTTATAATTTAATACCGAGAAAATAGACTTTGAGCCCAAACTTGAGACAAGTCATTTGATGTCGAAGAGAATACACCTTTGGCTATTAGAAGGGATGATTTGACTTTTCCCATCTCCATGACCAATGTATATACCTCATTTGACTTTTCCCATCTCCATCTTCAACCATTCTCACTTTCTTATGCATTCTCCTATAGCGAGTGGCCTTAGGCTCCTCTGGTTTCCTCTTCAAGATTTCTCTGAATGAGCCGACCTGAGAGCCTTGTCATTGGTCTTGGAGGAGGAGTGGTAGGATGTTTGTCTCTGGAGGGATGGAAAGTTTCCTGATGAGATGATATTATCCTTATTTATTTTGAACCATTATTTGGACCTTTTGATCACTACCTCTATGCATTCTTTGATGTCTCCAAACTCACGCACACTCCAAACCACTTGGGGAAGAGGAGAAGCCTTCATTGTAGGGTACTCTGGATCAAACATTTATGATCCATCCTCACGAAACAATCTTCAAACCAATCAAATTTGAACTCCCTCATTTGATCCACTTTCATCCTTTTATGATCATGTTCTAAGACCTCATAGTCATCAGCATAGTTTTCCTAAAAACATTCAATTTGGGGGACATCGCACAAATTGGGCATGTGAAATGTGTATGGATATTCTCGATGTTAAAATATGTTGTTAAGGTGTATGAGTGCATATTTATAGGGGCCAAGGAAGCTTCTATGTTGGCAACATCGTGGGAACTCTTCCAAGTGAAAATCCATAGTGAGATATGGAAAGGAATCAATTTCTTCTTCATGTTCCTCAACTTACTATTTATGTGTACCAATTGTTTGCTTAGTTCCGTCAACATGGTCATATCGCTGTAATGAGGTATTCTTCATGGAGCAAGATAAAATCCTCGACCCTATGATATAAGAGAATGTTTAAAATTGAATTAAGTATGATCCATACCTTCCGACTAGGAAGTGGGTTGTGAAGACATCCTCAAATGTTGGTTTCCTTCTAGCAACTTGACGACATACATTGTGAATGTATCATTCAACCCGTAAACATGTTGATTAATCTCCTTTAAGACCAATTGTGGGCCTTTTGAGAGACATTCTAAGTAAGTTTCAAGCCCTTGAATGGTCTTGTGTTTTCCAAGGCATACACCAGGTATGAGGTCATGAAGAATTTCTTAGAAGCAGGTACCTAGAGAAATTGGTGATGTAAGTTGTCATTGATGAGCTACCCCAATCAATCACCTACTTTCCTTCAAGGACTATGAGAATGAAGAGTGTCATCTAGTCATGGAAATTATTTGTGTTCTCTTCTCCCATTACCCGACTTAAGAGAATGATGACATCAAAAACCCTCTTGGAATTCATTGCGGGAAAGAGTCTTTGGTGCACGAGAGTGTTTTATCTCATGCTTCACCAGGAGCTGAGGGCGAGGCATTGAAGATAGGACTCAGTCTTGGACCACTCTCCAGATGCAAACTCCTTGGTGATCATGACCATGTATTTTTCCGTGGGATTTGCATACCTTGAGATATAGCCTTTGGGGTGAGTACTACTAAGACTTAGTTGTCGTCAGCTCTTATTTTTCTAGTGTTCGATTCATAGTGTTAGGATAAATCTACCACCAACGCAATGTTTTGCAAGGACATGGGATGGCCACCCACTGTGTATAATTTGTTGGAGAAGATCTTTTCCTCAATAAGGTCTCTTGGTGCACCCAATTTTTGTTCTTGAGCTCCTCTAGGTCCATGTGAGCAACATTGTTGTCACCCACACTCAAGAAATCTGATGTGAGAGATGAAACAAGATCGGGCTGGTGAATTTGAACTTCATGATGGAAAAATCAATAATATGAGTCATAACAGAGGTGATAATAACTTCTTGCACTTGAAACCGAAACTTTCTATTTTTAGACCCTAGGTTTTAGGAGCTGTTATTTTGGGAAAGGTTACCTTTTTTCCTTGATATCAGTGCTGAGGGGTTCTCACCATGTTTAGAGCATTTCCACATATGTTTTATGACCAATTTTAAGAACTTTATATTTTTAGAAAGTTTCTTTTTTACTTTTTTGATTTTTTTCTTTTTTTGGTCAGTGTGCCCTAGTTTTCCATTTTGGAGTTTGTTGCTTTGAATGGTTTTGATATTCGATAATTTTCTATTTATAGTAAGTGTGAACCAGTAGAACTTACTATTTTTAGAATTTTTCTTCCCCTCCTAGTTTGATGAAAAATCACCATTTTTGATCTGGGTTTTCTCTCTAGATGCTCTGTGTGCAAAATTTTAGCTTCACCCGCTCTCCGGATCAATGGGAAATTGAGGAAGAAGGGTTTAGGGCACAAATTTTGATTTTTATGCCATTAATTATATGGGGAATATTTTAATTTTCTATTTTTGCAGTTCCTAGGAGAGGAAAAGATGACCAAAATTTCACTAGATTTCACTTTGTGGTTTGAGAGATATGAGCATTTCATGGTTTATGTTCATGGAAGCTTCTAGAAATTTTTGGCATGGTGACTATTGAAAAATTAGGTTTTTGGTTATATGGAAGCAATGGAAGAAGAGGGATGGACCGGAAATGAAAAATGGATGTTTTGGAAGTAGAAAATATGGAGGAGAAAGAATATTTCCAGCAGTGAGTGTTTGTGTACACACGCACGGGAAGAAGTAGAAACAACACACAAAATGCAAAAACTTAATTTTTATTCATCCTTTACATGGGAAATTTCTTTTTCCAACTGTCCCAAATGTTTGGGATGGTTGGTGCAAAAAAATGTGCCTCACCCTCATTAAGAAAAGTAGCGCTCTTTGATTGGCTCATGAGAAATTGGTGAAGAAGCACTTAAAACACCGAGGGGCCAAAACTGGTTCATATGAGTGACTAGGGAAGGGGATAGGCATGGGTGGAGAAAATTTTCCTAGCTATCCCAAAATTTTAGGATGGTTGGTGCAAAAATTGTGCCCTCACCTAGGCTTGACAAGTGGCGCTCTGTGGTTTGATGGACGAGGGTGCTAGAAAATGGTGCACGAGGGCTAAAATGAGCAATTTGGGCTTAAATGAGGTCACATCATGGTCAGGGGATATATATGGTTTGGGCACATTTTTTTTTCCCAACCATCTGAAACATTTGGGACGGTTTGTGAAGTGCACCACCACCTGGGCTTGACAAGTGTCCACCCAAAAAATCGACTAACTTCTTGATCTTACCTTGGGGAAAAAATTGAGTGTCCAAAGGTATTTTCATGAATTTATTTATATTAAATTGACTTTAAATGAAATTTTTAAAATAATGGGAGGGTTATCATACCTTGATTCTTCCTAAAACATCCAAAAATAGGATTTTTCTTCAGGTTCATAGATTGCGCATGTTGAAATCAGGTTGTGTGCAAAATTTCTTGTGTCTTGTGAAATATGTGAAACCACCATCCTTTAGGTATTTGAAATACCTTTCCAAATATGTTTTTTTACCTCCAAATATCTATAGAGCTCGAGAATCACTTATCGAAGCTCGGGCATTGTTTTTGCACTTAAGCCGCTCCACCTTCCAGGACCCGCTTTTGCTTAATCTATCCCAAAACCTCTTAAACTTCCCAAAATCTTCCAAAACTAGTTTCAAAATGTTATTATCTCTCCGATACACCTCCTTGATGAATTTTATCTTTTCATTCTACTTCGGGGAGTGTGTCAGCCTTAGAAAGACCATAAAATAGCTTTTCTTAAGCTCCTCAAAGAGCCTGTCTTGAAGGATGTTGGATTAGAAGGGATCGAATGGACTTGATATCCATAAATAAACTATAGAAAAGGTTAAAAACACATATGACCACTTATAAGGGTAGGATAGGACTGATACGGGGCTTAGGATGATCTAGAAGAGGGCTCGAGATGACTTTCAAGCAAAACTTTTCACATTAGTGTATGGTTGTCATGCTTTCAAGTTTGAATTTTGCCCTTACAAAACTCATGAAAACGATTCAAAACATCATCAATTGATGGGATATTATCCTTGTAACACTTTATCCACCACTTGAAATACATCAAAATCCTATCCCCAAACATCTTCCATCATCCAAATCCCATTACACATCAAACACCTCTCACCTATTAAAAACCATGCCAAGTTCAATAGTCCATCCTTCATCAAGTTGGGCCTTATAGCGGATGAGGAAATAATTCTATCTCCCTATTTAATTATGAAAACATTGCATCATCCCCCAAATCTATTGTGTATCATATTTCCAACAAGATGTTCACCATCATGAATCATCAAGGAAAAGGCCTAACGATCCATGAACAATGTGTCCATGATCCCATTTCATTTCACAACAACCATAATCATTATGTAATAGGTGAAAAACCTATCACTAATGACATCTCTCCCAACATCAAAACACAATCTACTTGTGACCTTGTTTCCACCAATCCTTTTATCAACACTATCATCCTCGGCCCCCAAACTCGTCATCAATTCCTTGACCCCTTTAAATAGGGCCAACCAAATCACAAATCATCTGACTTATTTCAAAATGACTAAACCATCACCAACATCATGTGAGTATTTGAGGATATCTCGTTAGAAGACTCTATTATGGGATTTGACATCAAATTAGATGCATAATCTCACTTTAAATAGGAAGCTAAACCTCCTCTTCCCCATTAATCCAAAAAACCAAAAAATAAACATTATAAACAATACACACTAGTAAGTGGAAATAAACCCAACTATAAATAATATACCATAAACATGATCCAAACACCTAACGCACTCCCCATAGTAAAGATCAAAAGTGACATCAATTTCCACCAACACAAGGAAAAGGAAAAATGAATTTTGATTTGGCATGTAACAACAATCCAAAACTATGATGTGGGGTTTGGGGTTGCTTTTGCAGATTTAAAAATTTAATGTAGGGTTTGGAGTTACTTTTATAGTCCAAAACTCATATACATGGTTTGAAGCTACTTTTGCACCAAAACTCGACGTAGGGTTTACAACTAGTTTTGGAGTCCAACACTCTAAAGACAAGATTTTTAGGTTATTTTTTCACTCTAAAACTTGGATGTAGGATTTGTGGCTACATTTTTAGTCCAAAAGTCCACTTTTCCTTCCTAGATCTTATTAAAAATTCCTTTTCCTATTTCATTCAAAAATTAGGCAAATTTTGATTTATTGAGCTATACTGATTTATAAGATTCATTTCATGAATTTGAATTGATTGAATTTGATCAATTGCATCTAAATTTTCTTAGTAGACTCAAATTTTCACCTAAGTTCAAATTGGGGATTTATTGTTAATTCTTGGTAAAGGATTAATTAATAATGCATAAGATGAAATCTTGAATTAAATTAGTGAAACCATTACTCGTTTAAAGTTATAAGGTTTTTGTCTTTAAAAATTAAATTATAGTAATAATTAAATCTTTAGAATAAAAAACTATAGACACAAAATCACACACTTGGGTAAATTTATAGGTCCTAAGAACATACTTGCATTCATATGATTCCTAAGTGAGAAAACTAGTAATTGACTGTTTTTGGCCTCTTTTATGTCTTTCTTGCTTTCTCTTTGGTCTTGCACACCCTACAACCCAGCTTTGAACTTTATTTATTTATCTTTCATGACTTTAGACACCACCGCCTATTCAGACCCCGCGCCCAAGCGCCCTTGTCGCCTGGGTGCCCCTAACCTCTTTCTATCTTACTCGCTTTTTGGGCTTCTTTTATCTTTTGGGAATCTTATTTTCTTATGGGTCGGCCTTCAAGTTGTCAATTACAAAATTCAACCAAGGAAATCATATAAATATAAAGCTATGTGACCAAAATAAAGGATCAAGCTCTAAACATTTGTTATCATCACCTAAGGTTGCATCCAAAGGCATCTAAGAGCATCAAAGACATCCATCTAGCTTTCATTCAAGGGACAAGGGACTACATTTTCTGCATACACTTTATAGGAAGGGGAAGTTCATTTTGTCATCCACACATCTATTTACATTAGTACATCTAGCTATCGCCCACTATTATGTGCACTTGCACAAGGGATTCCTAGGGCACGATTATTTCACACACTCATAAGAACTACATGGATTCTAAGATGGGAAGTGCTCGGTTATAATTTCACTTAGTCGGGTGACCATTGGGGTTAGTTGGACTCCCATATGTGCATCTTTTCATTTTGGGATTTTATGTAGTTTGAGGGTTTTGCAAGTCATCATATCTTTGCAAGTTAGAGGTGAACTCTGTGATCATAGTGTGACATACAGGAGACCAAAAATGACTATTAGCAACCATCTTGCAACACTAGAAAAACCAAGATCTGTAGTAAACCATTACACCAAAACCTCAAGGCATTAGTGAAATCTACATGAGGTTCATAATATCCCACCACGATTTCATAGCCCTGACCCCAAGCTAGATTTTTTCCCATATAGAGGGACCATACCCTTCCTTATACGAGTTTCGAATGAACATTGCAATGTTGGTGTAGACACCCGTCTTTGGGACTTGAACTCGAATGGTTGTTCTGATACCAAATGTAACAAATCGTTACACCAAAACCTCAAGGCGTTAGTGAAATACGCACATGAGGGTCATAATAGGATTTGAGGTCTTGCGCGATCCACGGGAACCCAAAGAAATGTCTCGACACCTATGCGCGCCTCGCCCCGATCCAGCTTATCCAACATTTCCAAAATTTACTATGCTCAGTTGTGACAATCTTCCCTTCCTATTTATCAGTTTTCCAGTCTAGATTAGTTCTAGGTATAGCGCAAACTAGCTAAGTCATTCTTTCCCTCTCTTACACTTAGGGTTTCATATTTTATTTTCTTATTGCTTGAGTCAAATTACATCTAAAGCATTTGTATTCTATTGTTTCAAAGAAAATTTTAAGGGTCCCTTTGAAAAATATGCCTTAGAAAATATTTGGCGAATATTGGTAAATCCACTTTTGCTTGTATGGTGAATTGCAGGAAAAGTTGTTTCGCGCGTGAGGTGATTTTATAAAGATGTTTTTTAAGTGATGAGAGTGTATAAACTTTACCGTGGTAGCATTATCTATACTACCGGTCGGTGGCATTAAGCATGCTACCATCCGAAAACATTTTTTATGCTATCGATTGGTAGCATACAAAATGTTTCGATCGAAACATGATATATGCTACCCGCCTTCAACATCAAAATGCTACCGGCCAAAGTAGCATACAAAATACTACCGATCGATTACATGCTTAATGCCATCGGTCGGTAGCATATCTAATTCTATCGGCCGGTAGCATATAGTATGTTGTGGTACTATTAGTCGATAGCATCTTGTATGCTATTGACGGTCTTATTAAACATGCTGCTACGGTCGGTGGTATTCAACATGCTCACTTCGACCAAAAATATTTTGTATGCTATCGACCGATAGCATGTTGAATGCCACCGGCCGGTGGCATGAAGAATGTTACAGTCGGTGGAATTTTTCATTCTACCGGGTGGTGGCATCTTCTATGCTACCGGTAGGTGGCACATTAAATGCTTTAGTGGCCCACTTTCACTCCTATAAATACATAAAAGGTGGTCATTTTCACACCACAGAACAGAGAAGCTAGAGCATTGGAGCTGCGAGTATACGAGGAAAAACACAAGAAGAAACTTGAACACCAAAGGACATCAAACATACAAAAAGCAACCATCAAGAACGCCAAAGCACAACTACAAACAGGAAATTTATAATAGTTTGAACTAATGCCACGAAGAAAGAAGTGTTCTTCTAGAGAGCCAAAGAGCCCATTTGCTTCAACAACTAATATGAAGAATTTTTTGTACAAGAGCCTGGTTTTTCCACAACTATACAAATTTCTTGAGGATCCTAGTATGTACTCCCAATGGATCGAAGCAACCAATTTCACAGGGCTACTATATATGCCCCAATTTAAGACAAAGCAAAGATCACTTAACAATCTTCTACTCAACTATGACACATCCACTTTCACATTTCATTATACACTCCCATCTCATGCAGAGTCCTTTGGAACGTCACCAGATGATATTGAGCATCTCACAGGACTACCACACAAAAATGTGGATCCTATTTCGACGAAGGCTATTTTAACGGATGAAGAATGCAAGTATCTGGAGTCAAATTTTTAGTTTTCTATTGATGCAGTTGTTGTTGCTTCTGCTTGTAAGTTTATTTTCTATTTTACAATATTACATTTTCAATATTTTCAATTTAACAAAGTTTTTATGTTTAAAATTTACTAACAAAATGTTTCTCTTTGTTTTATTAACAATTACAACTTCCCAAAACCCTTCAAAAGAGGGATTCAGCTCAAGGATTTCAATCACCCATTTCTTGTAGCTCCGTTGTGTAGTTCTTCCAGGCCATAATCATTTTGCAAGGTCGATATATGGATATTCCTTGGTGGGCTTTAACGTATATCGTTCGTACCTTAAATGGGTAGCAATTTGACTGGTGCAGCTACTTATCCTCTAGGATAAGAGATGATTTGGAAAATATTCATTTGAATGAGAATGTTACCATCAGTTCCAAAAATTTATTCTTGCTTTATATTATGAGTCTCTATATAATTTACGACACCCTCCTCCGACAACAATGCATTCAAAGCTAACAACTTTGAATTTAACACTAACAATTGAAGAGCAAGAGGTGAGTCCTAATTTGTTATTAGATGGTTTTTAATTATTGTTTTTCATATTGTAATTATTAATATATAACTTTTAAATTTAATATTTTAAATGAATTAACAATTTATTGTTAAATTATAATAGAAGGTGGCAGTTGCGGCTGCATCACGAAGGGATGTTGCTATCAAAGGTCACTTGCTACTAGGTTCTGGAGATTCTGTTACTATTTATGATGATCAGAAAATAGAGGAGGACACCCCTCCACCTACTAAAAAGATGAGGAGTTCCATAAACCCTCATACCCAATCAGCCAAAATACCATAGGCATTAATCGCAGGTATTTTAATTTATAATGTATATATGTTTCAATTTTTTAAAAATAAATGTAATTAATTATATAAAACTTGTATGTGTTTCAAAATTTCATGCAATTTTATTTTCTTTGCTGTAGAAACTACCAACAAAACAGGGTATCATCGGCCTCAAACACATGACGTAGAAATTTCTTCAATACCTTAGTTTGTTGCCCCAAGTTTGAATCGCTTGTTTTATATATGTTTACTGATAATTGATGATATAAAATTCAACACTCTGAAGACTGATAGATCTTTAATTGATAATTCTAAATTATATTTTAGATCACATCTACCAGTCTTTCCTAGTCTACTCCTATACAACAACAACATCAACAAAATCAGGCTTCAGTTGCACCTCAGCAACATTCCTCTGATCAAAGTAATTTTAATTTTTAATAATCTTATATGAATTTATTTATTTTTCCTTTCTATTATGTTTGAATTTTGAATTTCGTCATATTATTAACAAAATTACAATTCAATGTCTTAGGGCCTCCATTACAATGTCCACCACAAATGCACATGCCACCTCCATCACCCCACCAAGAAATATGAGGAAAATGTTCACTGGAAAGAATATTTCATTTGCTCGGCCAATTGCAAGCTAGGGGCACACTTAATTTTCCTCTGAATTTCCAACGTTGTCAGTGGGCAATTTTCCTAGTGGACAGGGTGTTTCAATGTTGAACAATATTGATTTAGATGAGGAGTATCTTGGGATTGAAAGTAGACTTCAGGAGCATGGAACATTCAATCCCCAAGATATGATTCATGTGGTAAGGTAGTCTTCTCAGGAAGATAGGATGGATCAAGAACACCATCTCCTATACTAGGATGGCTCTGTTTTAACTGATGACCGAAAACTAATTTTCCACTTGGTATTCTTTTGGTTGATAAACACATGGAAGCCAATATTGATATTATTTTGAAGGAGGTTGAAGAATTGAAAATGTGGGAGTTTAGGGCTAAGGTTATGATAAAATAAATAAATTCACGATACAAAAATCACAACCAAAGACATATTTTGTATTCTTCACATCAGAACGAGCCTGGAAATATTGATATTTTGTTGAATCAGGTTGTGTCTAGTTTTGTAACATTTGATAATAATTATGATGATGAAGTGTTGAAAATTATGTTGAACCGAGTTGAGAATTTAAATGTAGAAGCACAAGCCTACCACAATATGTGGTCGCGAGACAAGGGCCTTGTAGTTATAGAAAATGCGGAACGAGATAAGGCATTGGTAAGTCTTACTAAATTTTCAAGTATTATTTTCATTTTTTGAAATTTTACTAATAGTTTTTCTCTTGTGAAATGCAGTCAAAGTATGAAAAATTGAAGAATGAGGCTAGTGTGCTTAATTTGCATTTACAAAGTGCAAGGAAAAGTGTAAATGCAACAATTGAATTGAAAGAGAAGCTTGTTATCCTAAACAAGCAAAATAATACATTGAGAAGAATTATAAAGGAAAATGCAATGGATCTAGACTTACTATTGAAGAAGCAAGCTGAAGATGATCAAACATTATGTCTTGTTGGTGAAGTTGCAAATCAAGAAAAAGTGATTCTTTCGAATATTGAAGTTGTTGCAAAGGATTTGGTTCAATCTGGTGTTGTGAAAGAAATTTCATTAGTTCAGGAGAGAGAAGAACATAGAGAAGAATCTTCTCAAAATTGAATCTACAAAAAACATTATGAAATTATTATTGTTGTTGTTTAATATTTTTATAAAATTGTTTCAGTTTATATGACAATATGAAAGTTTCAAACTTTAATCAATGTGGATTGTGTCATTTTACTTTTACTTTTGTTATATTGTGATTGTTTTGCTATTCAAACTAATTCTGAATTTGATTGTTAATCTCGATTATATTTGTTATATTTATTACATGCTAAAATTCTTATTATTGTTATTTTAAAATACTTTGTTGACATAGAGAAGAATCTTCTCAAAGTTGAATCTGCAAAAGACATTATGAAATTATAATTGTTGTTGAATCTTCTTATCAAAATTGTTTCTGATTATATGACAATATTGAAAGTTTCAAACTTTAGTCAATGTGGATAATGGCATTTTACTTTTACTTTTGTTATAATATATTGTTAATTGTGATTGTTTTTCCATTCAAACTGATTCTGAATGACATGGAATTTATTACATGGATTGTTAATTTATTACATGGAATTTTCTTATTATTATCATTTTAAAATACTTTGTTGACATAGAGAAGAATCTTCTTATCATTATGAAATTATAATTGTTGTTGAGTCTTCTTATCAAAATTGTTTCAGATTATATAACAACATTGAAAGTTACAACCTTTAATAAATGTGGATTGTTGAATTTTACATTTACTTTAGTTATAATATATTGTTAATTGTGATTGTTTTTCTATTCAAACTGATTTTTAAGGTGATTGTTATTCTTGATTATGTTTGTTATATTTATTACATGGTAAATATATTTTTATTATCATTTTACAATACTTTGTTGAGTCCTGACAGGACAGTGAACTACAAGTAGCATTAATATTTCAAAGAACAAAAACAAAAATTATCTAAAACAGTGAAAATTCTCTAATTATGTAATTATTATTTTTTAATTCAAAGGAAAACAAGAACAATAAGTATGACACATTTAAAAAACTTAAAAGTAAACACATTGCAACATTGAAAATAATATTCAAAAAATATACATGCACATAACAAAAATAACATTATACATAATTATAATAAGAATCTGTTATGAAAATTTCTTTCCAGAATACAAATATACATGCAAGTCTTCTTTATTCAATATCAGCTAGATCAAATGCAAAGTTATCCTAAAGAGATTGTTGTCCAACACTTTTATCTAATCTTTGGTTGTGATTTTCAGTCATTGATTCATTGTTATTTGCACTCCTGTATTAGTATTACCGATCCCTCTCCTCTCTGCAAGAGAATTCCATACACCATTACCCATTCGTAAGGAAAGGTATCCACATCATATCTTGAAACGTACATCCTCAAGCAGGTCTCAAGATTTTTATCAAGCCTGTTCTGATATTTTGATTTTATAAATGTTAATGCACTAAAAACTCTTTCATCTTCAACTGATCCCAATATCATTGTTTGACACAGTTCATACAATTTGAAATACTCACTTATGCTTTCACGAAGGATTGAACTAGGATACAACCTTTTCCATAGAAGTGTTATTGCTCCCTTCTCTGTTGGATCTTTCAGTTCATCAAATTGTTCCTTCATTACCTGTCTGAATTGATTTGATTGCAATGCAAGAGTTTCCTTTTGAAGAATACCATTAATTTGAAATCCATTACATTCAATTGATTGTGAAAAATGTTTAATTATAGTACCCATGTGTCTTTTAAATGTATCAGAAAAAGCTCCTCTTAGAGGATTCCAAAAGTTAGGATTGATAACTCCCATGGCCTTAAGAAGCTCTCCTTTTTGAAATGATCTCTGATCTCATTTGACAAGCATTGGGAGATTTTAAAATTTTTTCCTTGTTTTAGATATAATAGAATCATATAAATTATGTGTAATAGGAACTTCTTCAAGTTCGCTCCAGCAATATCAACTCGCTTTTGAATGTGTGCATTTTAATCTCTTTCCGTTAACAAAGATACATAGATGACCAAATAAATTGAATCTGAAGTAGTTGTTAGGATCTTTTAAATATGTTAGAGCTTTCCAGTGACTGAAACATGTCCTTTAAAGAAGTCATCAGAGTTATATAACATATCTAGAGTTTGACACACCTTTTTCTAAACCTAATGAAGTTAGCTATATATATGGACCATTCTTGTGCAAGTTTTGTTATGCAATTCATCTCATGTAACATTGGAAGAATCACACAAAGTGTTAACAATGTTTCAAAGTTTGTAATTTGGTAAAGAAAATCTTTAGCCCTGTCAACCTGCCTACGGTTCTTATGCATGAAACCAATTAAAGATTGATATTCCTCAAAAACTTTGTGTGCAGGTTCATACATAGAAATCCATCTAGTATCAACATCTTTAAGAAGTTTCTTACCATCTGTGACCCCAAGTGAAAACTTCTGAAACTCTAGAAATATTTTTGGATTGCTTGACATATAGGCATGGACTTCATGGATAAGCTCTTCAAATTTATCAACACATTCGAATGTGCTTACTATTCTATATGCAAGGTTCATCCTGTGAGCCATGCAATGAATAAGAATCATGAAAGGAGCAACATATGTTTGGAGACACACACACATAGACCATTTTTGTGACCCTGCATCACTGATGCACCATCAACACCAACACAAATCATCTTTTTGGCTATAGAATAATTATCCATTCTGTTATGTCCTTCAAATTAGATATCACCAGTTTGGAAAGATTTTCAACATTGCAATTTTCTTGCATTTTATGAACTGATAGCAAATGAGGTGTTTTATGGTGTGGTTCTGGAATGTATATACATGCATGAAAACCTAGGAAGTGTTGTCAATGATAGTAACTTCATCAATTGAAAGGGAGATGAAACTTGCATTCTTTACATTTTCTTTTAGGTCTTCTATTTCAATCATCACAAGACATCTCACCATTTCCCATGCACTGCTCTCTGACCAATGTGAATTTGGAAGGTTTGGAAACCCATTGAACTTGAACAATTTTTTATATTTTGAAAATTCTGAAATTGGTCTGCCCATTTTCAAAATAAAGAATATGGTTGAAAACTGTGAGGTTTTAGCCTTCATATTTTCATTTGCAACTTTTCCAAAATTTCATTTATGGTACCTCCTTTCTCTTGAATTTTTTTGTGTGTGTTTCATTTTATTGTCATACTCCTCCTTATATCTTATATGTATGCACTCCTTTGTAGTTTTCCATCTATGAGTCTTTGTTTTATTCCCATCTTTGTCAATGATTGTGTAATAGAATTTTCCACAATGTTTCTCTATAGTGTCAGTTTAAGTTGCATTCTATGTTCTTTACCCAATTTCCAAGTACAAATAGTACATCTACATTCTTTGGGAGTATCACTACCATTATCTTGTTGTACAGGCTCAATAAATGGGAATTTAGTTGCCCAATCTACTTGAAAGGACCTTCCAATTGTCCAAGATGTTTTCTTCTTTCTCCCAGACTTATTTTTTTGAAGGTTTCTATCATTATCATCTTCTGTTGGAAGCTTTTCATTTGAACCTTCATCTCTTAAATGCATTTGGAAATCGGGACAATCTTCAAGCTCTGGCATGTCTAGGTCAATATAATCTTCATCTACTGAAATAATTGTTTCCTTAGGGTTTATGTTTTGGTTTACTATTTCTTTCTGAATAAAATTAATAGAATGGGTTTCTGTTTTCAAAAACAAAAAATGTTTTGACCATTACAAAATTGTTAAAAACATTTAATTATACTGATTAAAAACTTAAAACAGGAAAATGCCAAATAGTTATGATAGTCTGTTACAACTTACCAGTAGGAATATCTTCAAGCTCTGGCATGTCTGGGTCTATATAATCTTCATCTACTGAAATTATTGTTTCCTTAGGGTTTTTGTTTGGTTTACTTGTTCATTCTGAATAAATTTAATGAAGGGGTTTCTGTTTACAAAAACAAAAATGTTTTGACCGTTAGAAAATTATAAAAATTAAATTTTCCAGATGAAAAACTTAAGAGAGGAAAATGCCAAATGGTTATGATAGTCTGTTACAACTTACCAGTACCCTTGTTCATGTTTGCAGTGGTATCAACTTGGGTCTTCATTCTTTTTGTGGGGTTGAAAAAAATTTCTTATGTTGCCTTTTCTTTTTGTGTTTTTCGCTTTTGTTGATTGTTCAGAGAATCCATTTTACCTGTAAATGAAAATATTTAAATTAGATAAATGTAATCAACATCTAAACAATTCTAAATATTTTAAATGCAATCAAAATAACAATGGATATAAATGACCAGTAACATAATATGTGCTATAGAAGGTGACATGCATTAAGCTCCCAACCGGTATTTACATGCTACTTTGTCGATAGTACCCAATAGCATACATTATGTTATCGACTAGTAGCATTCTAAATGTTATCGACTGGTAGCATTATGGATGCTATCGGCTGAAAAATTCCTCATACTATCGGCCAGTAGCATTCAAAATGCTACCAGTCGGTAACATCCAAAATGTTGTCGGTCGATAGCATTTAGAATGCTACTACCGTAGTGTAGTAGTCATGTTGTATGCTACTGTTTGAATGTATTGAAAGTAGCAACCAACTGTAACATTACAATTTGAAATGTTGCCTCCCATTAGCATACATAATTCTTTCGGTTGGGAGCATTCTTCATATAACGATTTAGGTAGCATTAAGAATGCTACCGACCGGTGTCATGTTGAATTCTACTTTCAGTAGCATACTTTATGTTGTCACCAAACAAGTATGCCACAAACATGCTACAACTACAGAAAAAATAGTTACCAAAGTACCTTGAAAGTAGAAAGGAAATATTTTCCTCTGCTCACTAGTCCTCCAATTTTGAAAGTTGAAAGCCTTGATGAAATATTTGGTAATCGTGAATTTACGAAGGTTCCAAAGTTCAATGTTTAGAACTATGAATAATAAACTATAAATAACATTACATATATATATATATATATATATATATATATATATATATATATATATATATATATGAGGTGAATTTGACATATTTTAATTTCACTATAAGGGTGATTTTAATGATAATAGTCAGTTGTCGGTGGAAACTCCTAGGCAAACCGACCCCTAACATTAACTTGTACCCGGAAAATTTTGGCAACCTAGTCCCTATTCATACCCGAAAAATTCACCAATTTCAAATTTTGAAATCCGAATATTTGTGAATTAATGAATATTCACCACTAAAATTTTCCTATTATTGTTTATATCAATTACTCAAAAATAGTGTTTAACATTAATTTATTTTTGTTAAATAAAAACAAATAGATTAAAAATGTATAATCAACTAATTTCCATAAAATGAAGCTAAAAGGGGATAAAATATAGTTTATGATCACTAATATTGGAGCTATGTGATGACACTTTTAATATAAAAAGTAAAATCACAAGATGAAAATTCTATCATCAAGGAATTTTTATGGAATTTTCATAATTGAGTTAGCATTTAAAAGAAAAACTCTAAACTTTGGAAGTAAAAAAACATTGAGATACAAAAATGTCTTCATACAAGTCATGAAGATGGAAAGCTATCATGGGAAAAAAATGGGGACCTTATGGAAGAAATGTCACTACTCTTGGGGAAAACCAAATATGAAAGGGTATTACATTAAAAAATAAAAATTGGATAACTTCTCAATAAATATAAGAAATGGTTAATTTGAATACTATATAATGATTAACGTAGTTATGCCTTTAGTCCTTGGTCATATATTAGGATATGTATAGTCAACATGTGGCTAAAATTATCTCCTAACATGTCATATCATATTTATTTATGTTTTTGTATGATTAGTAGTTCGACCTTGTTTCTTTACATAACATAATAGGTATATATAGGTGTTAGTAAGTGGTATATGAGCATCATATTGAGCACTTGAGTCATATTGTATATTTTGGAGGTTTCCCCTCAAAGTGGATAAGTCATTCTCTTTGCTTGTTGTGATCATTTCTATATATTTTGGTGTTATTTATTGGTATATTGATATTGATATTTGGATCTAAGTAATTTCATGACAAGTGTTATCATAACTTTGATCTGGACAAAATTCGGTTGAAATTATAATTTTTAAGATTCATCAATATCTACAATTAGATTCGAATTTTTCTACAATTTTAAAATCGAAGTGGTTAAATCACTCAATAAACATTCTTTAAAATTTTGAAGCTTGTTATTTATTATACAAAATTTATATCCATTTTAGGGGTTTTAATAAATTCATTCCACAACTTGAATTTGTTTGAATTTTTCAAAGTTGTTTACATTTTCATAAATATATAAATAATTAAAATGGGGTTTCTTATATGTTTTTTCTTAATCAAATCCAAAATAATTTTGAAGTTAGACACTTAAATCTTGGTTAAATGAATTTATTCTAGAAACCCTAATTTTTGTGCATCATGGGTATGTAACCTTTATATGGAAATGGAGTGATTGATGTTAGGGAATGGTGGGTCAACTTTAAGAATTAATTTTCATCTAGATGGAAATGGTCTTGGTTTTCATGTTGGCCTTATGATCCAACACAAAGTTGGTTCTCTCAATTAAATCAAGATTAAATCGATTAAATTGTAATTTTTAAGATTCATCAATATCTACAAGTAGATTCTAAATTTTTCTACAATTTTAAAATCGAAGTGTTTAAATCACTCAATAAACATTTCTAAAATTTTGAAGCTTGTTATTTATTATACAAAATTTATATCCATTTTAGGGTTTTTAATAAATTCACTCCACAACTTGAATTTGTTTGAATTTTTCAAAGTTGTTTACATTTTCATAAATATATAAATAATTAAAATGGGGTTTCTTATATGTTTTTCTTAATCAAATCCAAAATAATTTTGAAATTAGACACTTAAATCTTGGTTAAATGAGTTTGTTCTTGAAACCCTAATTTTTGTGCATCATGGGGATGTAACCTTTCTATGGAAATGGAGTGATTGATGTTAGGGAATGGTGGGTCAAATTTAAGAAGAATTATTTTTCATCTAGATGGAAATGGTCTTGGTTTTCATTTTGGCTTTATGGTCCAACACAAAGTTGGTTCTCTCAATTAAATCAAGAGAGTTCAGATTGGTCTTGGGAGGAAATGGAACAAGTTTTCTTGGCCAGGTGGACAAAAAGATGAGAGGATGAGAAATAAAATAATGAGGTTGTGGAAGAAGAAGAAAAATAATAAGGAGAAGGAGAAAGAAAATAAGAAATGAAGAAAGAGGAGGAGGAGGAGGAGAATGAGAGGTAGAAGTAGAATAAGAAGTAGAAAGAGGAGGATAGGTAGAAGAAGAAGAAGCTATGGGTGATGTAGAAGGAGAGAAAAAGGATCAAGTCAAATAATAAAGAGAGGATAAGAGTTTAGATAGAGTAGTTCCAAATATGGAAGCCTTAATATTTCACTTTGAATATTTCATCCATAGGAAAAAGAATATAAAGGAAGTTCAAGTCGATGGTAATAAGATTCAATTTTTTAATATTTGAATCTCTCTAGTCTTAAAAATATTTTTCACTTTCGCATACTTGGCACATTTTTAGCTTGGAGAATGTCATTGCACAAAATGTTTCAGCCCAGATAGAGTTACTTGAGTTGGATACAAAATCTAAATTGGTTTGGAACATGGGGAAATCATTCATATGCACATTAAAATGGAGAAGAAGGGAGTAATTACAGAGTATATAATCAAGTGAAAGAATCAAGATAGTGAAGTTTCAACATTGGAGAAGAATTATTTCTTGTACCAATATCTAGAGATCATCAACATTAAGGACTATATTTGTTTGAAGAAGCCTCTTGAAATGGTCAACATTGGGGACAATGTTTCTTTAAAGGGGAGGGACATGTTATGCCCTTAGTCCTTGGTCATATATCAGGATATGTATAGTTGACATGTGGCTAACATTATCTCCTAACATGTCATATCATATTTATTTATGCTTTCATATGCTTAGTAGGTTGACCTTGTTTCTTTACATAGCATAATAGGTATATATAGGATTTAGTAAGTGGTAGATGAGCATCATAATGAGCGCTTGAGTCTTATTTTATGGTTTGGAGGCTTCCCCCTTGGAGTGGCTAATTCATTCTACTGGCATGTTATGATCATTTCTATATATTTCAGTGTTATTTGTTGTTATATTGTTGTTGATATTAAGATATATCTAAGTAATTTAATTACAAATGCAGACAAACTTCCCAGCTACAAATGAAAAATTAGAAACTAGATCACATAACCATATGTGCTCCACACAAAAGATACCATAAGCGATAGTAATTTCCACCAACACAAGGAAAAGGAAAAAATAATTTCAGTTCGGCATAGAACAACAACAAAACAAGCAAATAATAATGCCCCTTTATATATACAGTGATCTATATTCAATGGGTATGTAACTTCTCCCTTGCCATAAATTTGACGATAACTTCAACGTATATGTGGCCTATATTATTAAAATTAATGAACCCAATTTCTTTTTCAAAGTGAAAAAAAAATATATCGTTAACCTTTTACTGACATCACTAACTTGTCACTGACACTGAGAAGATTATGATATGGATGGATGGGACGATTAGAGTGGATAGTGGGGATTGAACCGTATTCACTAAATAGATTATGACATGGATGGTTGGGACTGTTCACATAGATGATGGGGATTGAACCATACTTCAATGTATTTCAGTATAAGTTCCCTCCACCATTAATCACCTGTATTTTTTAGTATCAAGGACCCTTCATTTGATTGAGGGCATGCCTATTAACATAGCTAAAACCATGCCAAAAATTAATATACACTAGTACATAATTTTATAATAGAACACACCCAAATACATTAATATTATAAACTAGTAGGTCATATGAATTAACAAGGTCTAGGCCCACATTATTTATTAAATACAAAAAACATATATTTTATAACAATGATCGAGCCCTATATCGATATTAAATGTTTATGAACTAAAAGAAATATTTTCCCATATTTATTTTATAAATATAATTCCAATTAGAAGGGGCCCTAGATGAGTTGGTAGTCCAACTCATAATGAGAGCATCTGAATCTCTCCACTCATGTTCAAACCTCATTGTATCCACGCAATGAGTGGAGGCTCGACTCTAGTAGGTAGATTGAAGCACCCACCCCCAATGATAGAAGTAAGTATTCACAAGAACACATTACACAATTTAAAAATGCTTCCAAAACACTCAATACTTTATTTTTGAACATTTATGACCCTAAACATCTACTCAATGGACTTCAACATATTCAATTTCAACTACAATATCTTTGATAAAAATTAAATTAGCATTGTTATGGTACTTAGTATAATATAAAAATGTCTTATATTAAGCAAGTTAAAAATGGTTTTTGTATCATATAAATATATTATTTCAAATAGTGGATTCGATATTTGAGGATGCACAATTTTGATTATTGAAAACCCTAGCATTCTTTTTATTAAATACAGTGAATGTGGAATGTTACTTTTCTTTTAATGTTAAATTTGATGACAGGTCATTACGCCGAGAGGCATTCTTACAATGGCAACCAAGGTTGTAATGGATTGAGTTGTTCACTTTTATTCTTGACATTAAATTTGATGTCCATTTAACCGTCATTTGAAAATACATCCATAAATTTAACTTCCATTTGACTTTCATTCATATATTTTTTTCTTGGAGAAGTCAATATACATATATAGATAGGTTCGTCAAGATTGATATCTATCATCATATTTTAGATAATTGTATTTAAGATATATGTGTTAGTTTTATGTTTTATATGAATTTTTAACTTTAAAATATTTTAAATTTTAAGATAAACATATTATAAGCTCTCATATTTTACCATCATATATATGTGTGTGTGTGTGTGTGTGCGTGTGTGCGTGTGTGTGTGCATGCGTGATTATTAATGTTAATATAAGGTTACCTTTTTATTATTTTTATTAGTAATATATAGATAATATTTTTGTAAATTTTGAAAAATAAAATTGAAAAATTATTGTTACTTGAAAGTTGTTTGACGAACATAGATGGCCATCAAATTTAAAGCTTACATCCACCTAATATTGAGTGAAGAGATCTTAGAAAATCTAGGCCCACAAATTAGAATTGAAGCTCTACATAGTTCATGAAATAAACAAGTGTCATGTGGTGGCTTATTCATGTCGAAGAATTGTTATAGAATTTGTAGCTAATTGAGTTTAATGGGTTCAAAGAAAATGTGTTAGTGTATTTGATTCGATGGATGTTATATTAAAGATTAATCTCAAAATATCGCATCAATTATTTGGAAGCATTTTTAGAATATAAATATGGTCAAATATATTATTTCATCCATAGAAATTTAAGATCACTATAAATCAAATTAATAATTATAATATTAATTATTAATTTAAAAATAATTAATTGCTATTTTATTAATGTATTTATTAAGTATAACATTTTATTACGCGAAGGTGTTTCCCCTATGGGAAAGGGCTTTGCGGACATTCATGGGACTATGTCAAATTTGACGGTCGTGGTGACGGTTTAGCTTTTCTCTGCTATTTTTGCATATTTGCTATTTTTAACAATTTTGTTTTTCTGATTTTACATGTTGGGACAGGTTTGCTATTTTTAAGTTTTGTTTTTAGCTTTTGCATATAATAGCTTTTAAATACTGGTACTGGTCACTGTAACACTATAATTTCATTCTTCAGCACACATCCAATGTATTCTTCAACACGCATCCAATGACCCAATCTCCCAAAATTTATTGTATTAATCTATTTCGAACTCATTCGATTTCATCTTGGCTCTTAAACGACTTCAATTTCTTCTATTTTCGGGTCTGCTTTGATGATCCTCCCAAATTCACTCTCGGTCTGCATTTTTTCCTGGACATGTAAAGAAGATAATAGTCTGGCCTTTGGTTCAGTGCATTGTAAACACTGTTGTCACTTATGACATCGAGATGTCCCTGGTAAGTAACTTCGAATCTATTGACACTATATAGAAAATACCTAAGTTTGTACTTTGAATTTCATTTGAGATTTGTTACGTTTTGCAATTTTTATTATCACATGGTGGAATGTTCCTGGGAATGGGCTTTATTTCTCACACAGGGATTCACTTGTGAATTTAAAAACCCTATAAACTTAACACAAATTAAAATTCAGTACTGACTTGCTCAGATATTTGAAGTGCAGAAAAAAGTAATGGACGAGATGATAGTTGTGAAAAATAGAAATGATTCTTTAAACTGTTTTCAATTGACTCGATTATTTTAATGTTGCCATAATATTTTGTTAAAATTGTTTAAAATACAAGGACCTTATTTTGACGATAGAGGATAGGTTTTAAATTATTGAAAGGTAGAAATGATCTTTTTTGGGTCTAAGGATTAAATTTTTGAAGCACGCCTTTATTCACTTTGATTGAAGAATAACATCAATATTAATAAACATTCGATAAAGGCTATGGGAATTACATATAGTTAAGCTTATCTTATAATCACAAATATGGAGGAGTCGTGAAGGGTTTGAATAATTTTATGTTTTAATCACAAATATGAAGGAATAGTGAAGGGAAATCAATTTAGATCAATGAAGGCCACGCAAAGTTGCAGAGTTTAAAGACGGGGTACATCATGACTTTGCCTTTTTAAGAGGTAAGAATGGGGTATATCGACCTTAACTCGGCTGTCAAGTGGGGAAGAGGGAAGGCCTTGAGCCTCAAGTGGTTGATATTGTCATCATAGCCTAGGTGTAATAAATTTCTAAACTTTATTGCATTCTCCGACTCTTTGCTAAGTTTGGACATTAATTGAAACAATATATTTGGGTCTGGATTATGTTTTCCAATGGGAATGTTAACGGGCCTAATTGTAGCATCTTGTGCATCTGTTTGAGGTCATCTAGCTGTCATTTTGTTCCCCTCATCATGGTGCCACTAAACAAGAAAAACTCTAATCATAAATGTGCAAGAAATCGTTGGCATAAAGGAAAGATAAACATAGAGTTTCCATATCTAACATATGAAGAGTTCAAGATCAAACATGCGCAAGTTTCCCTTTGAAGTATTCAATGACTCGCACTTTTCTTTTGAGGTATCTCCACAGTACGTTGCCTCAACAATCTGTTCACCGCATCCTCTTTCCCCTTCAAATGATTGACATAAAAGACACATGTTTTATATATGTTTGATTGTAAGAAAGAAGATTTTTACATAGGTTTCCCCAATATTTTTCACTTTCTCTCAATATCCTTCTTTATCATCATCTTCCTCCTCTTATATTTATATCCCTTATGTTTAACTTCTTCTATGCATCCCCTTGACGTTTCCATCGCACATTTTGCATGTCACCGATCCAATCTCCCAAGGTAACGTAGATTCATTTAATTATATGTTGTTGTTATTGTTTCTCATTTATTTTACTTAAAGAGAGTTCCCTGTGAATTTTTGGTTAGAATCTATTATGGGTGGTCCAAAAAATAAAATTTTAAATGTCCTGATATTTGGATAGATGCGTAGATTATTCTGCCTTATATATTTTCCCAGATGCTAAGTAGATTGATGTATTATTATCAAAACCCATGCCTCGTAGCATCAAGCCATTGCAGTGGGAAGCTTTGGTATAGATTTTGAGCAAGCCCTAGCGGCAACTATTGGACCTTTAATTGAGGTCCTAGTTTTACTTTTACTGGTATATGTCATACTTGCTCTAAGGAGACGTTGGTTTGGGGAAGCTGTTGTCATGTCTTAAAAACATTTAACAGGAGTGATTAAAATTTGTACTTTTGATCTTTATTATTTTAAGCTTATTCCTATTTTGTATCTATTATTTTGCATTGTACATCATGAGCCATGAATGTAATAATGTAATCAGGATTCTCTTTGATGATTTTAATCTATATATATTTTAACTTTAATGAAGCATACAATCAAATTCCTTTATATATAGCTTCTAGCACTTGAAATTCATTTACTTCTATGTTGTTATTGTTTCTCATTTCTTTTACTTAAAGAGAGTTTCCTATGAATTTGTGATTAGAAATGGACTCTCACTAATTTAATCATAGTTGCTTAAAGAGTTGCAGAAGCAGGGATTAGATCTCGAAGTTTTATTTTTGTTGATACTATTGCTTTATAATTCAAACTATGAAATCTGAACTAACAATTGCATATGAATGTATGGTTAGTTTCTAATTGAATTGTATTTAATAAAAAAATCATGCTTATTGCAAATGTATGGGTTGATGCAGGCCTCGTAAATGGGGCTATAGGAACAATCACCGACATTGTCTACGATGCATCAATGCCACCACCAACATTACCTTTATTTGTTGTCAAATTTGATAGATATAATGACCCATGTTGGGATCCCTCCAACCCGTTACATATTCCGAAACCCTCTATTTCAAGAGGGAATCAAAGAAAATTGCTGATTAAAATGGCACGGGATTATCTATCCACAAGTCCCGAGTGACTTACTTTGCATAAAAAAAGTCAACATTAGAACCACTTTGAAAGGTAGGGTATGATATTCACACCTTTCTCCAAATTTCCCTCACTTGAAAATCTGTGCATTTCATCTCCTTTTTCATTCAAAAGGTACTGAAAAATGGTGCATGTACCAACACTTGGAGCAAAAAGAAAGGAGGATTCAAGACTACTATTCCTCAACCCTTCGTAAGTATTACCCTCTACGTTAATAACACCTTCGCTACTACTTTATTCAACACTTCTTGTATCCAAAGCGACATTTCCATTCAAGGGGTATCAAATGTATTTGTGTTTATGAAATTAAAATTGCCCACAAAAGGCTACCATTCATGATATAAATTTTGCAAATGTACAAAGGTCTTCATACATACATGTTTAGTTCAGATGTCGTGATATAAGATTTACAACTACATATGTATGAATTTGTAACAAATTTAAATGTACACATACAACATTTCAATGTAATGTTTCATCTATATTCCTACACTACCACTATCAATCACACGCCTTATCTAGTGTACGGAAGACTACATGTATTCATGTTTAGTTCAAATAAACTACTTCGCAAAATGCTACCACTCCTGATATAAGATTTTCAAATGTATATGTTTGAATTTGTAACAAGTTTGAAATGTAGAGATGAAACCTTTAAATAAAGTGATATCTACACTTACAAAATCAATCAAATCCCTTATCAACGTCAACAAAAAAAGTAATAACTATCCCTTTAAATCAAATAACATATATCATTCAACGTTCACATTGCATTGTACACATGCGATAGCGAAATGATAAGAGATCGCCTTCGCATATTGTCGTGATATAAGATTTGCAACTTTTTATGTACAAATCTGTAACAAATTTAAATGTACACATACAACATTTCAATGTAATGTTTCATCTATATTCCTACACTACCACTATCAATCACATGCCTTATCGAGTGTACAAAAAGATTTTTTCAACAAAAGACCAACAAAACAACCGATGCAACACTAACACAATTACCCAAAAGTAAGTAACTATCCAAAACGGTATCAAATGTATTCATGTTTAGAGCAAAAAAATTGGCCACAAAACACTACCACTCATGATATAAAATCTGCACATGCACGGAAGTCTTCATGTATTCATGTTAAGTTCAAATAAAATAGTCCACAAAATGCTACCACTCATGATATGAGATTTGTAAATGTATATGTATGAATTTGTAACAAGTTTGAAATGAAGACATGATACCTTTAAATGAAGTGGTTCGTCTATATTTCTACACTTACAAAATTACACTTTTCAACATACATGTTCAATTTTTCCTTTTTATTGTTGCTCGCTTTTTTATGTAAACCAACAACAACGCATTTTTAATGTCTTCTTCATTATATCTGCACACAAATACCTATAGTTTTAAAATGCCGAGAAAGAACCATGCAATTTATAGTTGTTTCCATCCAAAGCTTTGTACATTATATCACTTTTTGCATTTTGAATTGTTTTAAGGGTTAGACCTCATGTTTGCGCTTTTTAAATGAAGTGGTTCATCTATATTTCTACACTTACAAAATCAATCACCCATAGTTTAAACAAAATCAACTACAAAAATAATAACTATCCCTCTAAAACAAATAACATATACCGTTCGGCGTTCACATTGCATTGTACACATGCGATTGCTAGTCATAATATATTAAATTGCTAGATATAATTATTGAATTGGGAAAATATTTTGTAAACCGTGTTTTGTAGAAACTAAGAACTCCATGTGAACTCAGATATATTTTAAAAGATTTGTTGTAAATGCATTGCAAAAACATACTATGAGAATAATACATAAGATAAATAGTTAAAAGATTCTATTTGTAAAGCAAAGATTTTGAATAAGTTCTTCTTTGTTAGTCACCTGCATGTCTGGACCCGTGACCATATTTTTATTTTGTGTGATATTTCCATTGGTGCACAGACATATGTTCTGTCAAACCCGTGTAACATGTTCTTCCTTATTTTTCTCTTTTGTTTTTTCTGGTGTTTGAGTTTGGGTGCGGGTCCACAATTAAGCTTAGAGAAGGAAAGCCTGGCCAAATCCCGAGATGACCTTGTTTAATTTGATAGATATGATTATGAAATAACCACCTAATTTGATATATGCCATAAATAAATAGGAGTTATGAATTTATTGCATGAAAAAATGACAATACAAACCACAAAGGAAAAGATGCGTGCAACAAATGTAAAAATTGCACACGAGGAAGAGATGAATAAAGTAGAGGAAGATCTCTGAAACAAAATGAAGAGGCTACATATGCATTTTAACATTTCCAATTCATGCAAGATTTTGTAAATAGACATGTGGATGAAGAAGAAAAGAGAGAAAAAACACTATAAGCAAATATGTATATGATAAATTAAGTTTAAAAGGTTGACTAAATATTAAAATGCATGTTAGTGTATTGGGGTAAACATTGGGAAAATAAAAGAGGAAATAATGTAGGAATTCAAATAGTACTTAATGACAAGTCTAGCAGAGAAGGGAAACTATAGAAATAACTTCTTCAAGCTCACATCGCTTCAAACAAAGACCTTAAAGGAGATAGTTGAGAAGAACCCTAAATTCTTGAAGGAGTTAGAGGAAAATACATAATTTAAGTTTTGGTAGGAGGATAAATCCATGTGTTGGATACCACACTTACAATGGCTAGATTTTGAAAATTAAATTCATGAACTTGTACCGATGTACATTTTTTGTGTAATAGAAAAATGTATAAAAATTAAGACTTTTTTGGGACAAAATTATATTTAGTGTGGGGAAATGTTGACCCTATGTAAAGGTGTAGAAAAAAAACTAACTATACAAAGGCCTACTATTGGAGTGAGGTCCAAGATTGGGAGGATCATTGGATCAATGAATGCATGGTTCGGGCAAGATTCAAGCAATTTCACTAAGAGATGTTGTAAGTGAGAAACCAACACAAAAGATTGATGCAATATGAATGTATTCCAATAACTTTATTGACTTTGAAAATCTCACAAAAGAGGTGTACATATAGGAGAGTGAATTTGTGTAACTTCTAGAATAGTGGACAACACTCCATGAAGAGGAATAGGAGTTACAATCCCAGAATAACTAATCAAATGATCAACCAACCTAATGTATCCCCTATGAAACACTAATCTAATAATTAAAGTTAAGTAACTCATATGACATATGACACCTAGATAATGTCACTCAAGTATGACATACGACACCTAAGCAAGATTACACATGAGAGTAGGGATACTCCATGTGTGTAGGAAACATTCCAAGTATATAAACAAATACAAGGAAAATAATATCCTACACAAACACCCCATTGTTACTCATAGTTTAGGTGGGTATAAAAAATGGCTCTCAAAAACATGGCCTAATGAGGTACCCTTGTACAAAATAACTCTCACAAAGTGGAAAAAACCCGTAGGAAAAAAATCCCCCAAAAGAGAGAAAAAATAAGTACATAGTAAATCCACCTCAAATATGAGAGAGAAAAGGAAAAGGATATGTATAGAATCCCCCAAAAGAGTGTTGATGATGTGGTCTTCCACCTAAAGATGGAATAAGTTCCATCTACTTGAAAAAAATTCCCTCGGGAAGAACATAACAAATGTATTAAAAATCTGCCCACTCCATGAAGGAAACTAAAGGCAATAGTACGAATATCTCTATAGGTGGTCCACAACTAAAATGTGGCATGGGTTTGACAAGAGTATGTATAAAAAATGATGGTTATTCCATTAAAGTATATTTGTGAGAGGATGGGTATGGATCATTCACTAAAAGAACATCTAATTGAAGTGAAGGCCTAATAACCCTCAACAATGGGTTTTCTAGGTGTAGGGAACAAACACTCTAATGGTGAAATTTGACTTCTTCGGATGATTTTGGGAGCTCTATAAGGAGTTAGGAGAAAAAAAAAAAAGTATTGGAAAGATATATGAATATAATACATGTTGGTAACATCCATTTTTCTCTAAGACTTGAAGGTTTCATAAATAATTTCAAAATAGTGTAGCTACCCCTTTCGGTTCAGAAAAAAATGGCCCTAAATTTGCAAGCTCTAAAGAGATGATCACCACATGGTGATAGGTGAATATTTGTAAACGTTGATAAGTACCTTTGGGAATGGGTACTATCATAAATAGACTATTGTTTACCATGGGTAAGAATCTCATGAGGATGGGGCCAAATTTTGTGAGTTGAAAACACCTTCCTAACACCCCGGGTTGTGTTTTTGAGTGATGAAACTTCTAACATGAAAAAGTGGTAAAACATGAGTTACCATGAGTTGAAAACATGTTTATAAAACCTCAAGTGATGACTTAAGTGTTTAGAAACATTGTTATGAGACCTATATTGTGATGGGAATAAGATGCTCTCTTTAATTACAAGGTAAGAGTGAGGATCACTCTTTTATTATTATTATTGGTAAATGGTTTTGAAGGGACAATACTACTCACTGTAGTACAAAAGGCTAAAAAACTAGGATAGACAGTGATATTAGAGTGGTTTTTTTATATGTGGGGGCCACACCCAACAACAAAAGCCTAAGAAGAGATAGATATTATGATAAAGACAAAAGCATGGGCCAACCGCATATAAGAAGCCCAACTACGGATAAAGAATAGAAAACCGCAACACCAAAACCACACCAAAACAATAGTAAAGAACTAATTAAGAGACTTTTAAAAAACTTTCTAAGAAATCTTCAGTGCCTTATAGAGGTTGATGGTAGTTTGCATATCATCGTCCTAATTGCTCTCAACAATAGTCTTATTTTTATTGGTGTCCCCGAGATTTCAACCTAAAATCTAGGGCTACCCCTTTTAAAAATTTTGTTCTTTTCAAGTAACAGTCGTTTTGTGTTTATTTTTCCGTGATTGTTTGCATTGCTCTAAGATATCCCCAGAGAGTCATAAAAGCCAAATTCGAAAAATACCCATATACCAAAGCTCACTCAATCCCTTCGTCGGACCTTGTGTATACGTGTTTTATTTATTAAATAAATAAAGTTCTTTTAAAAATAGATTGAGCTAAAATTGGAGGATTTAGGTTATATAAAGAACTTCACCCCATCATTATTACCATAGAACATTCACCCAAGGGGAAGAATTTTTGTAGATCAGCTAATTGGAGAAATTTTTAAGCAATTACCTGCAACTTCTTTTGTTTTGTTTTATTTCTTTTTGTCTGTGTTTTGGTTTGTTTTCTCGGAAATTCCTGTAGCCTATTCATTCTTCCTACCAGATATTTCCCTGGCCTAGGGTTTTGAAAAGCTATCCAATATTTTTAATTACTAATCTGTCTAAAGGTGATCAGAGCTCAGGATTCTTTCAGAAGATTGCAAGAAGTTGCTTGGTCCAAAAAGGTGCAAAAATGGATTTTATGAAAATAAGAAAAATATTGCCATCAATGTGTAGAGATCAAGAAAATATGCACTTTTAGAGAAAACGACACCTAAAACGGAGCCACATAATGAAAGTTATGGCACATGCAAGTTTTTGCTACTACATCTTCCGGACCCTTTCCAAAAATGGAAAATTTTATTATTTCCTTGTGTTTTCTTCACCAAAAATCCAAAAAAGGAAAGAAATGTTGTTGTCTTCATGCCAGTCACAATTTTCAAGGCTATCTTCCGTGTCCAATTTCCACACTGCCTTAAGTGCAAAATTTTCACGCAATTTTAAAGGCGGAAGTCATAATGCAAGTCGCACTTTTGGAAAAGAGCTATCTTTCATGCAAGTAGCATTTTTTTGGAAGGAATCACTTAAGCTGCCAATGGTAATTTTAGAGGTGGCAGGCAGGTGGGAATTTCTTGCCTGCCTAGCAGGTTACTTTTTCCCATCAAGTCAAAATCACTTAAGTCTGTAATGGGAATTTTGGCGGTAGTAGGCGGCAAGAATTTCTCACTGCAATGCAGGGTGAAAATTCCCATTATAAAGAAAAATCACTTAAAGCACCGACGAGAATTTCTTGCCTACCTAAAGAAGGTGACTTTTCCCATCAAAGAAGTTTATTCACCCATGCAAGTCACATTTTTGAGAAGAAGACTATTTTCCATGCAAGTCGCACTTTTTGGAAGGAAGGATTTAAGTTACTAATGGGAATTTTGGCAGTGGTAGGCAGGTGGGAATTTCTTACCTGCAGTGCAGGGTGAAAATTCCCATTATGAAAGTCAAATCACTTAAGTGGAAGATGGGATTTTTGGAGCTGCAGTGCAGGGTGGAAATTCCCATTGCTTTGACTTCCTATTTTTAGAAACTTCCCTTGCCAAAAAGTGCGACCCACCTTGGCATTAATACATGTAATTAATGATATTTATTAATGGTATTTCTAGCTAAGTTTGGCGCCATAAATAGAAGGAAAGTCAATGCAAGTGGATGAGCTAAAGAGAAGTCAAGGATGCATGCTAAAAATAAATAAAATAAATTCATTAAAAAGCAATCAGAAGCATGCAGAATTGGACTCCAAAATTGGAAGAAGAAGCATGTCTTTTAATTAATTAAATTGCCAAAAATAGGGAAAGACAATTATTAAAATTAGCATGCAGATGGCTATATAAGCATTAAATGCCATAAGGAGAAGCAATTAATTATTTTTGATGAAGTTTGCAGCCTGGACAAGTTTTGGTGCCAAGGGAATGAAGATTTTGCATTAAAGAGTGTTTTCCATTGTTGGGAAGCTTCCATTTTTGGTACATAGGGTTGGAATAGCCTAATTTTTGTTATTTTGATTGTCTGTATGTTGGTATAAGTGCCCAGGTGAATTAAATAATATTTTTTCTTGCTTTGCATGTAAGAAAAATTTCAAATTTTAGGGCAGAAAGATTTATATACATATTCGGTGATAAAAATCAAGTATTCATGCCATGGACTCCATCTTTGTCTAAATTAACTACGGTATTCATCACATGTGCTCATATTAGTGAAAGGAAGTTCAAATCAATGTCAGATATGTTGAATATATCTTCCAAATCAGAAGAAGTTTCCGGATCTACACAAATTGATCCAATTACAAAGGATTCCGGCAGAATTAAAAGAAAAAGAGCTCAGACAAAGATTGTTCCAGGCATGATGAAGCATGATGAAAGAGAAGGATCAACAGATTCATGCATATCTTCCAGATTTTCTAACATCAATGATACAAACATAGGCCCTAAACCCATCACTGATTTAATTGATAGATCTAGAGCCGAAAGGACATCTCTCATGCGAGACAATTAAAAGTAGCGGGATTATTCAAGCCTCGATGTTTCCAGTCACAACTCAATTGCCTAAAAATTCTAACATGACCAGTGGTGATTGCAATCAACATGCAAGATTGGCAATAGATGGGAAAATTCTGAATTACATGTTCGACAAGTATATTCAATATCAGAACAAAAATAAAGCGTAGGGTTTACGGTTTCAGATCTTCTTTCTTCTCTTCTTTCTTTTTTATTTCTTATGTTCTCGGATGAAATTGTGAGATTAAAGTTATTGGTTTAAAATCTAATACTTTAATTTATTTGAAAAGGTTCTCTAAGATAAGTGGAAGATGTGCACAACTTTGACTTAAACTTCATATGCATGTCACTTAGAGAGGAATTCTAGGAGAAATATTGCCAGATGTTTCCTTGACAACTTCCACATGTTATAGTTCAATTGAATTTTCCTATTTGTAATTTCCCTCTATACGCTATAAATAGGGAAAGAACCTATGAGTTAAAGTAATCAGAATTGTAATCAACATTCTTGTGTTCCAGACTTTGAGCTAAAACCCTTGATATCTTTTTGAAAGCTAAGGAATAGAGAGGAGGAATATTTCCAGAGAACTTTGTGTCAATAGTGCATTTGTTTCTTATTTCTTTTTAGATCTTTGCATAAACTTTGTGTTATCTTAGATCTGGATCTAAAACTTTCCTTTCTTTGAATTCTACATTTCAAGATCTATTTGTTTCGTCTATGTGCATGTGACCAACTCTGTCAACTATTGGTTAGGTTGCACATATTATTTCTTTTCTACTCACATTCAATTATGTCCCTCTTCCGCACATATTTCTTTACAATTGCTTACTTGATGTAAAATTGCCTAGCTATGGTGCATGAGCTACGCGGTTAAAGTAAAACTAACAGATAGATATTAGAAAATATAATTAACAAAATCTTACACGAGAGCCTCACGGTAAATGAGGGAGATTTATCTCATGATTACCTAGGTTTTAAGATATGCAGAAAATCTAGCCAACATTGATTCTTCCATTCTTCCAGGTTGCCCCTAGGATACCACTAGCATCACAAATCTGCTTGACATGGATTTTAATGAAATCAAGCACAACCCTGTGAATGGAAAGTTGGTTGATTTGCTTGTTCTCAACATGCTGAAATTTTTCCTCCAGGGCATTGAGATGGTTGGTTATAGTTTTAATTCTCTCTTCAGTATTGAAAGAGTGGAGGGGTCTAAATTGTCCTTGTTACCTTCCTTAAGAAGGAAGTCCACATTGTCTTCTATACCTTTTAGAGCCTCGAGTCTGCTGCTTCAATTGTGTTGTTAAAATAGAGCTTGCAAGAGGGTCAGGAGAAGACTGACTGATAGCCATAAGATTTTTAGCTCCCACAATTCCTTTGTCCTTACTACTGCTACGTAGGACTCTTTTTTAGGGGGATCGGTGAGGTGGGTGGCCTAAAGTGGGGGTTTTGGAATGGATCCTAGGTTGTTGAGGAGGGGGCATAAGGGGTACATGATCATTAGTCGAACATCAAAGAAGTAGTGCGCGAACTAATATCACTCCTTGATGAAGAGGAAGACTCCTCAAATGGGCTTGAACATCCCGCACTGATTTCTCGAGAGAATGTAGAATATAGTAAGACAAAATAACCTTGGAAGCATGCCTAAAATGGTTCAGAAGAACCAAGTGATGGAGTGGAAGATTTGAAAAGCATCCTTACATGGTGATGTACCACATAACCATTTTCGCTACTTCACCATATAGGGAATAGAATATAAGAGAATACCAAACTTCCCAATATGCAGAGCTTCATCTCCCTCCACAAATTATTTCTCCTCAACATCCTTGTCAAATTTGTTATGATAGAACTTAACCCCTTCCATACTCAACCCAGTGATGAAAGATATTAGGCTCTCGAGATGGTAAATTATTTTCCCTTGAAAGTGATCACCTTGTCTTTCCATTTATAGGTGAAAGTGAGAGAGATTTGTATATTGTGACCTCTTATTCTTTGCATAAAATCCATGAATCCATCCACATTTAGGGCCTACCATAACTCAACATTTTTTTCTAGGATGGATCACAAATAGGATCCACTCTACAAGGAGGTCCTCCCATTTTGAAATTGGAAATTGCAGACAAAGCAACAACAACATGGTTGCAGCTAGGATGTGACCCTTCAATAGTAGTGATTCCTGAAGAATATCAAAATAGAGGACTTGCAGAGCATCCAAAAATTTCCACCAACACTGCAAAAATTATTAACAACACTTCTATCAAATCCAAGGAACAATAAACAATGAAAAAGGATCCGTTTGGAAGAGATAACTCTTGAATGTTGGGAGTACCAAAAATCCTTTCTCCACATGTGCCAAATCCACCGACTTAGAATGATTAAAAATATAGGTGGCCTTGGCTTCTTTAAAAATGATGGATCTTGTTATGAGAGAGATATCCTCATAATCATGCCAAAATTTGAATTTATTATTAATGACGCCATCATTAGCAAGTGCATCAGCTGCACTATTCCCCTCTCTATAAACATGGCAAATATTGATATTATTGAAACCTTTACAAAGGACCTTGGCTTCATTTATAAAATATTTGATGGTCCAGCTGGGGGGTTGAGAGCCTGTAAGGTTTTTATAATGTTCATAGAGTCTCCCTCAATAATCAAATTACTCACCTTGAGATCTCGACAGTTCTACTTCTCCAGAGAGTAGTGAGGGCCTCAGATAGTGGTTTGATTGTTTGCCCATAGGACCTACATAAGCAAAAATTGGGTGCATATAGGACCTGCATAAGTAGTAGTGAGGATCACTCTCTTACTTTTCAAGGCCTCCACAATTAACCCTAGTGATCACAAATCAACTCCACGATTCTCAAACTATTTTCGATTATCTAACACTTACTAAAATAGGTATTCACCACCATGTAGATGGTAGGAATTTTCAATGAATGAGATTATTTTCATGTGGCCACTTGTTGGACTAAAATGATGTGGTTATAATGTCCTTCCTCCTTTGAAGTGTGATCACACTACAAGGTTCAAATGAATGTTTAAGAAAACTACCAAGTGAGTAACATCAAGTCAAACTCAAACAATTTCTCATTTTACATACATGGTTCTCTCTATGAAGATCATCCTCTTACCCCTCCTAGCTCCATAATTCTCCTCAGATGGAATCAACTTCAAGGTGCTCATAAACCTATTTTCTCATATTCCTCTCATGGAGATAGATGATTCCTTGATCCTTCACACATGATGGTCCTAAATGCCTTGGTAGCTTGAATAGCTCATCTTGGCTTGTTCCTTAAAGAGGTTTTAACATGATGGAAGATTCAATATATGATGATCCTCAACTCACTCTATGATCTTCCCATTTCACTTTGAACATGATGACACCATTTTTAACTTCACAATTCACTTCCCTGACCAAGATGTCACATGAGTGGAAACATGATTATAGTATCTGGACACATCTTCACTCGATTTATCCTCATGGAAATAGGTTTTATACTATATATGGAAGGATTTATCCTTGAATGAGACTTGAAGGAATGTTTAAGGGTGAGCTCCATCTTCTTGAACTCCAACTACGGTGAAGCGCTAAGAAAGCCACTCTCCCGAATCGCAAGATGTGAACACATTGCCAATTATTTTGAATAAGTGTTTAGAAAAATTCTAAAGAGATATACACCATTTGTGAGCTTGAGATGACTACCATCACCACTCATGGTGATCCTTTCTCATCATGCTCATGATGATCATTCCCTTAATGACTTTAATTTCAATAAAGTTCTTGATGTTTTAGATCCTTCACAGACCTCATGATTCTCCTGATTACACTGTTGTCCAAGTGATTGTCTATTACACATTTTGATGCATATTATTTCCCTCTAAACTCATTCGGGAACTCCCAAAATCTTCCATAGAAGACAACATTCACCATTGAAGCTCTCATTCCCTACACCCTGAATACCGATGTTGAACAAATGGATCCTGAATCATATTTTATTTCTTAAATTTTCCTAAATTACTTTAGACACCTTCAATTCTCTTCAAAATCACCCTCAAATGCTTTAGAATTTCCCTTAACATTCCCAAAGTGTGTTTACCAACTATAAAATGGCCAAAAATGTTCTTTTTAGGCCTCTAGAGGAAGTTATCTTTCATTGAATCTTATTGAATTAATTTATCACCTTGGGTAATCATCCTTGCACACTAAAAAAACTTTAAAACCTTGTTATGAATTTCCTCTAAGCCATGGTGAAGGTTGAATTGAAGGAAAGCTAGTCGAGAGAAGGATGCAAAGTGATTGGAAGGATGCACATATTGATGTCTATCAAGAGGAAAGGGATTGAATATTGTTATTCCCTTAGTCCTATAACTTATACTTGTATATTGTGATCATTTATCTACATTTTGGTGTTCTTGGTGTTCTATTGCTGTTGATATTCAAATCTATTAAGTAATTTCATTACAAATATACAGTGGTAGTTCATGACATCTAACATTTACTTCTAACCTTGACTGTGTTTTATTAACTCTCATGATTTTTATCACCTAAATCTTAATGTTTGGACCATATTAGGCATCCATATATCGGGTTATAAAATAAGAAACTTGAATTTAATCCTCCTAAAGCTTATTCAATGGGTAAATGAGTAAAGAAGGGTGTGTATGATAAGAAATATAAATTTTCTCCCTATTAGGTTATCTAAAACCCTATTTTGGGGTTTCAACAAGAAAATATTGATATCTCAGCTGATAAGGATTCTTAGAAGATAAATCTACCTAGAATTGGGTTATAAAACTTAGGAGTCTTCTTGAGTCACACCATTGTGGAGAAGACTCTAATACCATTTCGAGAGAACACCCTTTTGATCAATTTTATCCATGTGGAATTAGAAATTGAAGGTGAATCACATGTTCCTAGCCTCTACAATGTATTGAGCTCATTACCAAGCACTAATTAAGTGTTTAAAAACAATCTTGGGAGGTATGTATTGCTTGAGAGTATGAGATGATTACTAACATCATCTTTGGTGGCCTTGGATCAAAATGTATGCTCCCAAAATGTAAAGGATTATTCAATATTTTTGTGCCTACTTTTTTCCTCCTAACTCCTTATGGAGCTCCCGAGAATCAGCTAGAGAAGTCAAGGTTCACAATTTGACTACTCATTCCTTGCACTGAAAACCCGTTGTTGAACAAACTATCCCTGAATGATAAAAAATTTCCTAAATCTTCCTAAAATACTTCCAACACCTTCAAGGATTTCAAATACCACCTTTGGATACTTAAGACATTTTCATAACCCTCTGGAGGATGCACACAGGCTCCAAAATGGCCAAAATTGGCCTTTCTAGGCTTGATGGAGAATTAGTCTTTTACTACACTTCAATAAATGGAATAATGGACCTTGTTAAACATTTTTGCAAAATTATACATGTTCACCCAATGCATTAGGAATACCTTCAAGGACAAGGTGATCATGACATAAGAGGCAGGTTATCCCAAAGAGGGATTCAAGAAGATTTGGGAGCAAGATTTCACATTGTGGATTTGTTTGAATTTTACATTTTTGGGTTAGTCAATTCACATGACAACATATCCATATGAATATCATCCTCTTACCCTTCCAAGATTCAAAATCCTCCTTGAATGGAATCATATTTAAGATGCTCATACACTTGTTTCTCATATCCCTCTCATGAGAATATGTAACTTCTTGATCCTTCACACATGATGGTCATGGATGCCTCAGTAGCCTGACTAGCTCATTTTTATTTGTTTCTCGAAGAGATTTGGACACAATGGTAGAGTCAAGATATGATGATCATCAATTCACTCCTTGAGCCTCACTTTTTACCTTTGAACATGATGATCTCTTATTCATCTCATAATTCACCTCCCTGCCTAAGATGTCACATGAGTGGAAGCATTCTTATGATGTCTGGACACCCTCTTTCTCAATTCACCTTCCCGACTTACAAAGATGTGAGTTCATTACCAAGCATTGATTAAGTGTTTAGAAACACTCTCATAAAATATGCATTGTTTGTGAGCCTGAGATGATTTCCACCATCATTGAAGACAAGGTACAACTAGGGCTTAGGTTTTTAAAACCCAAATCAAGGAATTTAGACCCCAAATTTGCAAGAATAAACAACAAAGAAAAGGTCCTTGAAAGGAATATGATGGAATTTTAAGTTTTCTTTGGTCAAAATTAGAGATATTATTGATAGTTAGTATGCCCGATTACTGATCACGAGTTTGAAGATCTAAAGGGAGACTAAGACAAAGAGTTTTGAGGGATGTTTTGTAAAGAAGAACATATTGAAATATTGCATAGAGGGAGAAGGCATAAATGGGTATCTAGAAAACCAATCAAGTATGGTCTGAAACCCCATAGATTGAAAGGTACACTAGAAAATGCACAAGACCAGGGCTAGAAGAGAGTTAATAGGATAAAAATTAGAAAAGGTGATAACAAGATAAGTTTAAAGGGTTGAAATTTGAAAATTTTCATGCATTACATTGAGCCTGAAGGGTATTTGAGGATGTGTTTGTTTAGTTGTGGATATGAATAGATGTGCATAATCATGGATCTTGCATGGGAATGGCTCTTGAGAGCTAAAACAGGGCAAGATTGATTAAACTTGAGAGGATTAATGATTTATTTGATTAATTATCACTTTTTTGAATGGTTTCATGTTAGTCTGAGCATGGTGAAACAATATAAAGAGTTGGAAGGAGAAAATGGAAGCAAAAAAGTCCAAATTTGTGCTTGATTTGGAATTAGGACACTTAAAGCTAGTGAGAGGAATAGAGTGGAAGTCTGAGAAAATGAGGTTTTACAAGAAAATGAGTCATTTTAACAGTTGATTGGGCTTGTGTACAAAATGTGAGAGTAGGATATGGGGGTTAGAAGGGTAAGTTTTAGGTTGATTGTGCCTTTTTGCATATTTGAGCCTATAGAGCTTGTTGGAAAGACTTCTAAAAACAAGATACTAATGAGAATGATTGAAATTGGTTGTTATGAGTTGATGAATGCATGCAAATGTGTTAGAGATCTGCATCACCTCATGATGTTTCAGATCCTTCACATACCTCATGATGACCATTCCCTTGATTATTTGAATCGATAAAAACTTACATATGTGTTTTGATTTATTATGTGTTATAAGGAATTGCATGAGTCCATATATTCGAGCAATTGTTTCTACCTTTGGGAGTTGTGAGGTTTAAAATATATAGTTTTGACACATCTAAAACTCCTACAAATGTCAATAACCAATCAAGAATACCCCAAAACCTAAACAATGACTATATTCTTTCACAAAATAGATATCAATTATAGAATTTAAACCCTAAAAGCTTTAGGTTGAATGCTGAAATCCTGAAAAATACCTATGTACTAACCATATTAGAATATGAAAAACTATCTTCTAAACCGTGATAGATGGAGTTGTGAGACTAGTTCCATAAGGTGTAGAGTGACCCTAATTTCTTATATTTACTAAAATAAATTTAAATTATAAGAAATAATAAAGTATAAAGATTAATAAAGAAAAAAATTATACTTAGTAAATATAAACTTATACTTTGAAAAACTTAGGAAATATATCCCTCTCATAAGCTCATAGAAAACATGAACGTGAGTGTGTTATAGCGCACTCACATTTTAGGCTTGGTAATTACCAATCCTAGAAATTCATAACGTGCTCGCGCTTTCCTAAAATGCGCTCCCACTTTCCTTAAAACACGCTCGCGTTTCACTTAAAATAAAAATGTGTCCACTTTTTGGCTCCCCATCTTTGTGCACTTTCCCATTATTGTTGCAGTAAAATCGAGTTGAATGAATGACACAAATTAATCTATTATGATAGATAACTTTGATTACTTGTATTACTTATATATTGCTTTTTGCATGTGTTATGTGATTAAGTGTAGGATTAGGAATTTGAGAGGCATCAATTTCCATTCCCGGTTGTGATGGGTGATTAAAAATTCTAGTTACAAAAAAATTTGGTGTGTTTTTCCAGTCACTTACTAGGGGGTCACTACTGGTGGAACCTATAATAGAACATGATCTATTAATCAGTTTTTGTGTATTTGTGATAAAGGATGGAAAATCCAAGGTTATTCATTAACATGGTAATGGGCAAGATTGTCATCCCAAAGAATTGGTATGGATGTGCTTTTGTTATGAAGAACTTCACGTCGTCAAGCACGGGTGAAACGAGCATGCACAAATTGGAGAGGCACTGTAGTGAAAGGTTTCCACCAAGTGACTGTTATTTTCATATTGTAGTGCTCACTATCATTGATAACATCCATAATAGAATTGGGTCGGCCTCTTACTAACATAATGGTTTTTTGGTTGTAAGATGCATATGTTTGCTTACCCAGTCTTTCCCTCTCCTCCTCTAATATATGCCTTACTACCCCAAGCTGGATATGCCTCTTTAGTGAACCTTAGTAATGATTATATGACTCTAAAAATACTCATTCATTCATAAATTTCAATTCCATATTGGCTAATATACCTAGTCCAGAATAACATATAAACCCTAATATACCAATGATCCTTAGGCCAATAGGGGTGATGCTACAATAGAAGTGGCCCTCTTACTAACATAATGGTTGATGTGCATGAGGATTATTATTACTTTCTCAACCTTCCACTCTCCTCTTTCATGGCTTTATAATAAAAATATTAATCTATATCGCTTTTCTAGATAACATAGTCCACTTATATCCTTTATTTTTTTTAGATGTTGGCACTAGTGTTATGTAATGGAGGATTTTGTTACCACACTCATATTCATACTTATCATATAATGATACAATATTTAAATAGAGAAATCACTATGTTTATTAATTGATTTTTTATTACCATGTATTTATTTCTTGATTATTCCCATAATATATAACCTCCATTGATTTAAATTCAAATGTTTATAGTTACATTACGTGTGTGTTTTTAAATTCTTGAATAGGTGTTGTAGCTTTATATGTACATGGTTTTGATTTTTTGAAATGGTGTTTTGGTAATATCAGATGAAGATATCTATGTTATTTAGAATACTAACATAAAATAAAAGGAATTCAAAATACTTTTTTCAAAGTCAAAAATGGCTAACTAATGGGACCACAAGTTTACTTACAAATAATGAGTAAGTGCGATTTTTATTTCAAGGAAGTCGCCACAAAACATTGCATTTATTCCCTAGCTCTTTACCTTGCCACAAGTTCCTTCCTCAAAGTAAGTAATTAACATATATGGATAGATTAATTCCCACTATGAAATCTCTCTAATACTTCCAAAGTAGAATTTCTTATGAAAATTTTATCTCAAAGTGATTCACTTCTCACATTCCATTTTCTCATTTTCGTATTGTTTTAATTTACTTGCCTATGTTTTTTCATTTCTAATTTTGTTATGCATATCTAGCTACTCCTATCAACAACTCCAATATGCCTTTATGATGTGATTGTTAGTCATATTTTTACATATAGGTGGTATATTCTAGAATGGACTTGGCAAAAAGTTAATTTGTG